>CAUJLB010000152.1:0-720000 GCA_963243735.1 Neocrepidodera transversa | reverse complement strand
AAAAAAAAAAAAAAAAAAAAAAAAAAAAAAAAAAGCCTACCAACGATCTAGCACTTGCGACATATCAAATTAAAGGAATTGACGTGTACATAATGAGAAAAAATATTTAAAAAATTCCATCTTTAAATTCTAAGAGAAAAAGCATGCGCAGAAACGATCTAACACTTGTGGCATATAAGAGAAAAATAATGAGCAAATAAGACGAAAAATATTCAAAGTTATAATAATAAGTTATTAAAAAAATCACTAAAAAGCGATTAATTATATGGGTAAGTCAGGGGAAATTTAGAATCGTCAGAATAATAATATGACTGGAAAAGAAGAAGAAGAAGAAGAAGTGACAGAAGATGGTAATTGTTTCCAATCAATTTTTCCTATTACATTTAAAATATTTTATTACGAGTAAAATTTTCTGTTAAATTATGAATGCTAGAGTATTTATCTTGAGACATCATCTTGTATATTTTTTAATATTTGATTTTAATTATTTTATTGAATTTAAAATCTTTTATCACGAGTAAAATTTTCTGTCAAATTAATCGTACCTACCTAATCAGGTGCTTTTAAAATTTTTAAATTGGTCAACATTGGGAAGTTTTGATAATTTACGGTCATTCTTTTAATTTTTTTCGGGAATTTTCAACCAAATTTACAAGCAGCCATGGGTTAAAATGCTAAAAATGGAAAAAATAAATTAAAATACTAGGGGTATAATATTACAGAAGAAAAAATGCAAAAGCTAAAAATATTACAGAAGAATAATATAAAACAAGAAATGTAAAAATCGGAACAATCTCTAAAAATTGAGAGAGTTTAATTAGAGAACGGTGTTTCTCAGCTATTCTTGAATATAAAATAGATAAAAGTAAAAAACCTGAAAGTGTACAGAGTGTTTAATTTTGAAAAATATATTAAAATAATTTGATGTAAAATCAATTTTATTATTATATTTTCGATAAATATAGATAAAAGTTATTGAAAAATATTCCTGAAAATATGGATAGTGGTTTACCTTATAGAAAAATAACATTATTTTTCAAAAAATATCGAGAAACCGCGCCGATAAATTAAAAAGTTAGTGGCTTACCTTATAGAAAAATAACAGGTGTGACGTGATTTTTCGAAAACAAAAGACAAGTATAAAAAGGGAAGAAAATTTATTACCAGTTTTATTTGGTGACAGAATCCTGGTAAGTTACATTATTATTATTATTATTTAATATTTATTGAAAATTCTTATTATTATTAATAATTATGATTATTTTCCTACTATTTTACTAAATTATTTTTTAATTTTACAGAAACTGGTCGCTGAATATTTTTGGACCACAGCTTCTGAATATTTTTGGACTGCCGCTTCTTTATTTTTGAAAGGTAAGAATTGTTATATTTTTTCCTACATGTTTTAATCTCGTAAATTTTTATTATTAAGCTTAAAATCTATTTTTACTAATAATTTTCCTACTATTTTTTCATTGAGTAAAAACATCTTTTCAAATTTTTGCATTTAATAATTATAATTTTTTTCCTACATGTTTTAAACTCTGGTAAAAAGTTTATTTTATATTTTTACTGAAATTTTTCTCACATTTTTAAACTCTGGTAAAAATTTTTTTTTATATTTTTACTGAAATTTTCAAAATTTTAGATAAAAAATTTGCATTTAAATATGAAAATTAGTTAATTTAAATTATCCTGTTATCCTATTATTTTTTGATAATTTTGTTTAATTAGAAATAAGTCAATATTTAATTATTAAGACTCAATATATTGCATTTGTATTATAATCGACAAATATTTTATTTTAAAAGTATTTTGCATTTATTAACACTCTTTTTTTTTGTTGCTATATATATTGTAATTCGATAAATATTAAGGTTGTAAAAATAAACAATTTGACAGATAAGTTCATATAAAATCAGAAAATTTACAATATATAAAAATTTCAATTTTATGCTTCGATTAAATTTTATCAATGTTGATTTTACTCGTGTAACTAATTGAGTGAACTAATGCTTATCTCAAAATCATCTTTATTGAAAAAAACATATGAAAAGTAAATGTAAATATATAACATAGTCTGCCATGTAAAATTAAAATTTGTTGCAAATAAAAGTGTGTTATATTTTGTTTTTTTTTTTTTTTTGGTGGAGAAATTTAATGAAAGAATTTTGAACTTTTCCACTTAACTTTATTATAATACGTATATATATATTGTAATGAAATACTCTGTATGAGTCATTTTTATAATTTAATTATTAGTTATTTGTTATAAGGTTTGAATAACATTTCTTAATTTTGAATTTTATAAACAGAGTTTATCGTTAGAGGTTTAATTTAAAGCATTTATTGAAAATAATTGGTGTATAAAATATTTAAAATCAACAATTGTGGAGTATGAAAAAAAAATCTTATTTGTAATATCATATCATTATTATCATATGAATGATTATTATTTGTATAATAATTAATAGAGAAAGGTAAAATTTGGATAGAATATCAAAGTAAATTTTTGCTGTATAATTAAAAAGTAAATGGCAAGTTTGTCAAAAGTGATTAAAAAAAAAAAATTGTATTCAGAAATCAAGTAACAAAAAAAATTTGGGAATTTAGAGACGGACAGTTGAAAAAAATAATAAACAAGTCGGTTTTTGAAAACTTAAAAAAAAACATGTCACAATAATTTACAAAAATTTGTTAATTAAGAAAAATATAGAAGAGATACGAATGATTTGTCAATAAAAGCTGGACTATTGTTAGATTTTTAAAGAATTTAAAATAAAGAAGAATTTCATACGTTTAAAAAATTTTTTTTGAAAAGCTGAGCTGGGCTGATTGGTATTGTTTGTGGAGATTATTTAGGTAGAATACTATAAAAGGAAGCAATCTGGGAGAAAATTTGAAGAAAGAAGATATAACGGTTGAGAAAAAAATAAAAGAAGCTGTTTTAAAGAAGAAAGCGTAATACATGATTTAAAGGCGACTTTGCCGGATGAGTGTAAAGAAGAGGAAGTGGACAGGATCTAAAATTTAATTTTTTTTTATATATTTTTTTGTAATGTTTATTATTTTTTTTATATATAGAACTCACCCCAAAATGAGAACCACGAAATAGTAATTTCATAACAATATATATATATATGTCACAAATCCTTTTTGGCTCTCAGAACACACACATTCTATCAGCAACAATTCATTATTTTCTTACAAAAACATGTGTATTAGTTATAACAGGCACGCATCACTTTTTTGATTGAAAAAAGTTCCTATGTAACAAACACAGATCTTTGATAAAATTGTTATAATATATACCGTATGAGCTCACATAATTTTCCAATTGCGAATATACACTGGATGCCCCCCATAATGTTACTTTTAGTTGACTTGGAAAAAAGTACTTTTTAGGCCGAAAGAAGTACCACCATCCATGTTCTTTTATCCTTTACTCGCAAATCATCTCTTCAGGCACTATATTTTTCAAGTAGTATACAAGAATGAGCATTTACATAAAAAATCCATGACGACAGTTTACGGTGCTAAACTGTGTATTAACAAGGGTATTGCCTGCTGGTCTAGGCAGCACACAGTACAGAGACCAAAAACATTAAAATCCAGATTCAGAATTGAGAATATGACAAAGTTGATGGTCAGTTTAGCATTCACAGTTAACACAAAGCAAGTGTCATTGTTCCCAACAAGTAGTATCAGTAGGTAGTAATGTAGATGATGGTAGACAGGTCTACAGAATCAAGAGAAAAACGAAAGAATTGTAATTGAAAAAGAGGCCGCTATTTAGAGCACAGTACACAAGCAGCAACTTTTTTTCTCTTTTTCTCGACTAAAGTTCATTTCGCGGACTATTTCGGCGAACACCTTGTTCGCGTTGGTCCTGTTCTTAGCACTCGCCTCGATGAAAGGACATCCCCATTGCCGAGAAAGGGCATTTCCTTCAGCATAGTCTACTTTTCTCTGGTGTTCCAGATCCACCTTGTTTGCGACTAGGAGAATAGGGACTCGTTCTGTCCCTTTCACTCTGGTAATTAATTCCTTCATGGGAAGGATATCTCGGAAGGTTTGATGATCTGTTAAACTGTACACTACGACAAAACCATGTCCATTCTTTATGTAGAGGTCGCGCAAGCTAGCGAACTGTTCTGTACCTGCCGTATCTATGATTTCCAACACACACGGTCTATTGTCCACTTCGAATTCTTTACGATAAATGTCCTCAATGGCCGGATCGTATTTTTCCATAAAACAACCTGATACAAATTGAACAGTTAATGCACTCTTCCCTACCACACCCGATCCGAGAACTACTACTTTGAATTCACTCATTTTTATACTGCTTTTAACACCAATTATTCTTTATATTCACTATTGGACTGGGAACCGACTACCGACACTAACAACAATTCTGCACAATTCTGCACTCCATCCTTAAGGCTAGCTATTCGTAGACAAGCTAGTTTCACAGACGCGCAGGGGTAAGAAACGAGATAGGTTCGAAGTGCCTGATGGGCGGGTACAATTCTCTGAGTTTGCAAGTAGTCAGGGCCGAACTCGCATTTTTAATATTCGTGAATACTTATCGCATAGTAAAAATGGTTAGCTCAAAGGTAGGTTAGGTTATTTATTATGAAATGTGGAAGAGATTAGAATTCATATTTTTCGATGTAACAAAAGGTTGTTTTTATACATATAACTATCGAAAAAAGAATTACCGTCAGCAAAAGAAAATATTTAAAAAAATGTAAACACAATACTCTTTTATAAGAATTTTTATAACATATTGAATATGTGTTTACTAAAATTTCAGTTGTAATAACCCAATTTAACATTTTTTTTTTGTTTATTCTCATAGTAATAAATTAGAACGAAATATTTATAGTTTAATAAAAAATGTGATTGTAAATTAAAAAATATTAACAGAATATATTGGTAATTGTAAATTTTTGAATTGGATATTTTTCTTTTGATTTATACACATCTATTTTCTAGTCAAAAGTGCTATTTTGTCCAGTTCGGGTTATAAAATTATGAACAAAGTATCGTTGGATGGATAATTTTATGTAGATATAATTTACGCTGTGTTTCATGTCTCGCAAACAAATAGTTTAAAAGTTGTAAACAATTTAATAAAAAAGATGTGTTGGTTTTTTTGTGCGGATACCTTGAAAAATATTGCAGATATCGAAAATTGGAAAAAGATCCAAACACTGCAAAATTTTTTTTAATTTTTTTTAGAAACAAGTTTTTACTTTTCTTTACTATAATTTTATTTTTGAAGTGAATACTTATCTAGGGGCGTTAAGCAACTTTTGGATAAGTAGCAAATTGAAAAAAATTTAAAAAAAGGGAAAAATAGCGAAAAATAGGAAAAATGGGAAAAATAGGAAAAATAGGAAAAAACAGAAAAATCAGAAAAAAGAAGAAACAGGAAAAAATGAAAAAAACTGGAGAAAATGGGAAAAAAAGAAGAGAAAAATAGGAAATAATGGGGGAAAATGAGAAAAAAAGGTAAACAGGTAAATACTTATAGGCAAAAATTGAAAAAATGGGTAAAAATAGAACACAGGAAAAAACAGTAAAGAATAAAAAAAAGAAGAAAAAATAGGAAAAAAGAGAAATATTTGGACAAATGAGGAAAAAAATTGGAAATAATCGGAAAAAATAGAATATAAAGAGAAAAGTATAAAAAATAATGATTTTTACTTTCCGAACAACAGAGTTGTATAGAAGGAAAGTATTGCGATCATGATATTTTGACCATACCCAAATTTTAACGAATCTTTACGTTTTGAGGTCATCTGAATCCATTTATACCATTTTTAGCATGATGTCTGTCTGTGTGTGTATCTGTGTGTCTGTGTGTGTGTGTGTGTGTGTGTGTGTGTGTGTGTGTGTGTGTGTGTGTGTGTGTGTGTGTGTGTGTGTGTGTGTGTGTGTGTGTGTGTGTGTGTGTGTGTGTGTGTGTGTGTGTGTGTGTGTGTGTCTGTGTGTGTGTCTGTGTGTGTGTGAACACGATAGCGTCTAAACGGCTGAACCGATTTAGATGAAATTTTATATACATATTTAGGGTAGCAAGGAGACGACCTGTATAGATTTTGGAGTTAATCGGACAACCGGAGGTGACAGTTGCTATAAGTGATGACGTCATTACCAAACAAAATGGCAATAAAGTTTTACAGATATATTTTCTATACGTTATAGTTTAATTTCGAATGATTAAAATTTTTAAAAACTTATGCCATTGTTGCCAGATTTATCAAAAAGTATTTTTTTTTCATATTTTTCTTAAATAACCAAAATAATGCATTTTTATGAAAAATTACAAGATACGAAAGTTGTAGAACATAAAATGTTCTACACATTTTGTCATTACCGGTTTTTTGAATTCCTCATAGTTTCGCCGCTAGAGGGAGTGAAAAAAATTTATATAGACATTTTTGTGACTTTTTTAGATTTTAAGACAAAATTATGGATTTTTATGAAAAATTACATGATATCAAAATTGTAGAACATAAAATTTTCTATAAATTTTGTCTTGACTATTTTTTCAAGTTGCGCATAGTTTCGCCGCTAGTTTTTATTTTAATTTTTATCTTTATTAAATTATTATTTTTTAGTTAAATTTTTATATTAAAATTTTAAAAAAAATATCTTTAAATTTGTAATAATTAATTTTATTATTATATTTTTTTTCAAAATTTTATTACAAAAATTTTGGAATTTTTAAAAAATTGGCTAAGAAATTTAAGATTATATTACGATTTTAAACTAAATTGAATAACTTCTAAAATATTAAAGTTATTGAAATGGGATTTTCACCATTCGAAAGATAATATAAAACTCTAAATTTTAAATGTATTTTAGTTTCTTAAAATTTAGACTTGTAATTATTGTTGCCAAAATTAAGAATTTTTTTAATTTTTTTTGTAATTTCATTTTATCAATAAGTATAAAATAAATGAAAAAATTAAATAGCATATCCGAAAAGGATCCAAAAGTACTATGTGTGTAAATTATTTCATAATTTTAACTTAGTATTTGTAAAAGTTATAGCAAAAAATGAAAAAAGTTAAAACAATTCAATGGATATACCCATGAATTTTTGAAAAAAAACTTGATTTTTTTTTAGTTTTTTAAACTTACTTTATTAATGCATTTTGATCCAAAAATTTAAAAAAATGGTCTGTTTCCCATTTTGAATAAAATTGAATGAGATATTAATTATTTATTGATTTTAAAATTATTCAAAAATAGGTTTTATTTGTTTTAAGGTTCAAATTAACATTAAAAATTTTAAAAAAATTACCCTTAAATTTGTAGTAAAAAAATCTATAATTGTGATTTTTTTCAGAATTTTATTCAAAAAACTGTAGAATTCATATTTTTTTTTTAAATTTAATAAAAGTTTAAAAAAAATTGAATAACTTTAAAAATATTAAAGATATTAAAATGGGATTTATACCATTCGATAGGTAATATAATTAATGTATTTTAATGCATAAAAACTAAAATAAGCGATTATCCAATTACTTTACTATGAGTGTTCGGAAAGTTGGGTGGGATTACCCCCTCATTTTTTTGATCTTTGACCTTAGATATCTGTGGTAGCGGCCACCCTACGATAAGTAGGTTTCGAGACAAGTTTTGAGGTGTCAAAATAAAGGATTATACATGTTTATAGGTGACTATTTCCATTTCCGAGATACTTACCCTATTTTGACTAATATGACTGGATTGCTCAGCGTCCTCTTCTTCAGTCGATAATTCGGAATCAGAAAAATTTGCTGCGACTGTCTTTTTTTTCTTTCGTTTTCTTTTGCTGTTGTTTTCTTCTGTTTTGCTGTTGTTTCGTTCTGTTTCGCTGAGGGCAGAAAAGGACGATAAACAGCGACAACGAAAACGACAAAGAAGACAAAAGACTTAAAAGTGATGAAATACCAAAAAACATAACAAAAACCGCAAAACCGCAAGAAAAAGATGTTGCTTCCATAAGTACAAACAAGTCGATTTATATCACAAGTAGCGAAGACGAGAATGAAAGTGAAAGTGAACTAAAAGCAACGGAAATGACAAAAGCACAAGAAAAACGACTAAAAATAATACTTAAATAACAAGAAATCAGGAGGGAATCAGGCAGAATCGACAGAGAAAAATCTGAAGACGCGAAGAGAACAAACGATGAAGCAATAAAAATAAACAAAGAGAATATAACCGAAGAAAAAATAAAAGAAAATGAAAAAACACCAGAAGGAATACAAATGGATATATCCGCTCCCCAGGAGAGACGCCCTCCCACAATCACATTAGAAAACCCGCACTTGTGGTCGAAACTCAGCAAATGTGTCAACAAAAGGGGGATAAACGTAGCTCCGGTCGTCTATAGAAAAGACATAAAAGGACTAAAACTACAGCCCAAAACCGTAGATGACTACATGAGGCTAGTCAAATACCAGGAGGAGCACCTAGAGGAAAAATGGCACACATATAAGCTCGAAGAAGAGAAGGCCAAAAAGGTAGTGATTAAAGATTTACTGGAAACATTCATAATTAAAGACATAAAAACTGCACTAATTGAAGTAGGACTCAACCCCAAAGCTATCAGTCAACTAAGAAGCAGATATGGAGCAAAAAAATTGCTACCAACATTCGCAGTGGAGTTAGAAGATGACGAGGAACCAAAATACAAAGAATTATAAACACCCACCTGCGCTAACTGCAATGGAGAACACGTAGCCAGCTATAGAGGCTGCAAAGCAGTGCCAAGAGGACCAAGAGCCATACCAACACAGGCAACTACCCCAGGACCACCAAGAGCGGCACCAAGGGAAATTCCCTCAAAAAGAGGAATACCAGGAATAAGCTACAGCAACGTAGTGAAGGGACAAATAGAACTACCTCAAGCGAATGTGCTGCACATCATGCAGCAACAAATGCAACAGCAAATGCAACAACAGCAACAACAATTTAACCAGATGATGCACATGATGACACAAATGATTGCAGCACAAAACCAACGTTAAAATGCCCCCCTCAACCTACAGGTCATTTACAGATTGGATCCTGTAACCCAGGAGAAATAACTTCTGCAGAAAAGAATCATGTTAGACAGAGAAGAAATAGATATTATGGTACTACAAGAGACACAGCTGACAGATAACAATAGGTTAAGATTCCCAAACTACGTAACCCATAGAAACGACGTAAGAGCCAACGCGTGAGGAACCGCTCTACTGGTGCGAATAGAGATTAACCACTATCCGAAGCCACACCCGGGCGGAATGATGTCACTGGAATCTACGGCGATAGTAGTGACACGGCCTTCGGAGAAGTACAAATTTCATCTGCGTACTGAAGAAAGACAGAAAGAAGGTAATCATAATTAGTGATCTCAATTATAAGTCGCCAAAATGGAACAGCATAAACACGAACAGAAATGGGAGAAGACTGATTAATCTAGTTGAGCAAGATCCAGAACTGCGAATAATAGGACCGCCTAGACCAACATACTTTCCATCCGCCTTAAGAGGTACTCCGAACTTGCTAGATATAGCTATGATGAAAAATATCGAACCGGAGAAGGAGGATACGAACACGAACCAACAATCCTCAGTCTGGGAGATGGTAAAGAATTACAACCTATTAAAAGAATAAAAACTAACTGGATATAATTCAAAAGAATTATAGGTCAGACGCTATTTCCTGTCCCAAGAATCAATGTGTCACAAGACATCGACGACAGCGTAGAACATTTAAGAAATATATTATAAGACACCGACAATCTAAATGACCTGATAAAACAACGAAATAGACAAAGGAAAAGGGCACATAGGAGCAGAAGACAAGAAGATAAAAGAGAAGCCAACAGACTTGGAGAACAAGTCAAAGAATAATTAAAAATACATAGAGACAAACATTGGAATATCCACATCAACGAGCTAGATCCACAAAAACCAGGGATATTGAACCTCGCTAAATTACTACGATCAGACAGAAGACCTATTCATGCACTACACGGAATAAACGGACTAGCATATACTGCTGAAGAAAAAGCAGAGGCTTTCTTAAGAACCATAGAAAGCCAATTTACGCTAAATGACCATGATATGGACTTCGAGGAAGAAGTCGAAGAGGAAGTGGAAAACCAGATATTCGAAGAAGATAAAGGGAACCTAGGATTTACGTCACCCGACGACATAAAACAAATAATAAAATTCACAAACGCGAAGAAAGCTCCAGGATGGGACAACATCTCCAACAGAGCGCTAAAGAACATTTCTCCAAAAGCAGTGGTGCACTTAACGACAATCATAAACGGAATTATTAGAATAAAGTGTTTACGATGAAATAAAACAATTTAATTTTTTTAAATCTTCATTATTTGACCCGGTTGAGAAAGCTACTATGTTAGCGAAACGCGTCACGGTTCTATATTGAACTTAGTTCAAATAATGAAGATTTAAACAAATTAAATTGTTTTATTTCATCGTATAGTATGGATCTTCATCAAGTAATAGTCTCATCTATTCAAATAAAGTGTTTCCCCGCAAACTGGAAGAAGGCAAATATCGTAATGATAAGGAAACCTAATCAGGACTCACTTTGTCCACAGAACCATAGACCAATACACTTACTACCAGCAATGACTCAAATCGCTGAACGGATCATACTTAGAAAATTAAATGAAGAAACTGAAGCACTAGGAATACTGCTACAAAAACAATTTGGATTTCGACAAGATCACGATTGCGAAAGACAACAAATAAGACTCATTGGATACATAAGTCAAGACTTTAATAGAAATCAATCAACAGGAGCTATATTCTTAGACATCATGGCATGAAGGACTAATCTATAAAATGAGACAAACTGGATACACCAAAGTGATGACCAAACTGTTATACAGTTACCTGAAAGGAAGAACTTTCCAAATTAAAATTGGAACGTCAGACATCGGATACCAAGAAGATGGTGTACCACAAGTTGCAGTGCTTTCACCGCAACTGTACAACATCTTCATAGCGGATGTCCCGTAGACTGACAACACCGTGCTAGCCCTCTACGCTGATGATAAAGCAGTAGCCACCCGTAGTCACCAAACACACCTAATAACAAATAGACTACAAGAAGCCACCACGAATATCGAAGAATGGTGCTTAAAATGGAAAATTAAAATAAACGCAGAGAAAACACAACCAATCCTCTTGATAAAGAAAAGACATGTACCAGATCGAGATATCTGTAATAGAATGAATGGAAAAGCCACCAAAGGGCTGGTTATAAAACAGTCAAAATGAATCGAAGTAAACGAGTCTCAAAAATGCTTACCTTTGATTGCACAAGTCTTCTTAGAGGATCCAAAATATAGTAGTAGCGGTATGGCACAAAATTGCATCCGATCGGGCCCGAATATTTAAGTTAGATAAAACTGCAGCAACACGGTCACATTAAAACCGGCATGGATGAAGAGCGATATGTACAGCACGTGTTT
Organism: Neocrepidodera transversa; assembly: GCA_963243735.1. Classification (NCBI taxonomy): domain Eukaryota; kingdom Metazoa; phylum Arthropoda; class Insecta; order Coleoptera; family Chrysomelidae; genus Neocrepidodera; species Neocrepidodera transversa. The sequence continues at coordinate 708,500 of CAUJLB010000152.1, read as the reverse complement.
TCACGAAGAAATCGAAAATTGAAGTAATTACATTCAAGGTCGCTTCAATAAGTGTTTTAAAGAAGCGCAGGATTACCGCGAATCATAAGCGATTTGAGACAAAATTACCGCAAATATTTAAAATTAGAAAATAAGATTAATTCATTCTGGAACATTTCCTGCCCCGCAAAAAATGTATATAAACATTTATTTTAAATCTATTAGAAAGTTTCCCCCAAAAACAAGAGCAAAAAAAAGTTGAATTCAAATAAAAATAAAAAATAAATAAATTGAAATTACTATAAAATACCCCAGGTATCATATAAAAAAAATAATAAGTCTACTACTCAATAGGTAGTGGACACAGCTTTACCAAGGGTCGTTTTAGAACACAGCTATGTGTTTTCACCGTAGCCACTCTCGCTATGTTATCGCTACCAAAATGCAATTGAGTAACCCGGCCTAACAACCATTTATTAAGAGGTAAGTTATCAGTTTTAATCAAAACTAACGTACCATTTGGCTCGCTGTTGAAGAGTGTGCAAATATTGTTTATGCCAGCGACGCCAAATATCTTGATGGATACGTTGTAATAATTGCCATCTAGAGAGACGATTTAGGGGTAACAATTCGAAACTAGGAACTGGAAATGCGGTTAATGGTTCCATGGTCAAAAAATGACCAGGCGTTAAAGCGTTGATATCGTCAACATCATTAGATATGGGAACCAACGGTCTAGAATTTAGAATAGACTCGATAAGCGTCAGAACGGTATAGAATTCTTCAAACGAGAGTATTTGATCACCTACTACACGACGAAGGTGAGTTTTAACACTTTTCACTCCAGCTTCGGCTAGACCATTAAAGTGAGGAGCTCCTGCGGGACTAGGAAACCATTGAATTGTTTCATTTGCGGTGGCCTGTTCCATAAGAGAGAGCAATTCCCGTTTTGCACCCATAAAATTTGAACCACAATCACTATACATCTGTGAAACTCTTCCACGTCTTGCAATAAATCGTTGTAAAGCGGCCAAAAATGTTGGTGTAGCTAAATCACTGGCGAGTTCCAAATGTACAGCCTTAGTAGCCAAGCAGATAAAAATGCAGAGATAAGCTTTACAACTTTTTATACCTCTGTGTCGACTCATAGTTATACTGAACGGACCTGCAAAATCAACAGCAGAACGAGAGAACGGTTTTACCTGAGATACTCGAGATAACGGTAAATTACCCATGGGGGGTTGATAAGCGGTAGGAGATGTCTTCCAGCAACGTAGACATTTGGAAAGTACTGAATTAATGGCCCGTTTTGAGGATAGGACCCAAAACTGTTGAGCAAGTAAAAAGTGAGTACTTCTAAAGCTAGCATGGAAAAACTTTTCATGAATGTGACGAATGACAAGTGTAGTTAAGAGGCTTTGTCTGGGTAACAATATAGGGTATTTAGCAGAATAAGATATAGTTGCATTATGCAGACGACCTCCCACTCTGAGAATGTTTTTGTCATCTAAAAATACATTCAACTTGCGAAGGGGTTTAGAAAACCGTTTAGAATCAATTTCTTCCTGAAAGTAAGTATATTGAGTAATTTGGACCAAAACAAGGTGGGCAGAATGCAACTCATCTGTAGAGAGTAGACCGCAACGATTTTCTAACAATGCGATTACGAAACTCTTTTCACTGGGATTCGGCTCGCTTTGGGAAGTGTTACATCAATAGCAGAAGACGGAAAGGAAGGCCAAGAATTTTCATTACCGTAAAGAAAGTCAGGACCGGTTAACCAAAATTTGTAGACTAACTGTCAGTAGATAGAACGTCCTTTAACTTTAAAGATTCAATAACTAAAGGTGATGACGTTTAGAATAAAATTTAACAAGTTGATTTCTTGTACAATTGTCACAATCTAAACGTCATTGTCGTTAGTTACAGAACCGTTAAAGTTAAAGGTCGTTCTATCTACTGACAATAAGAATTGTGATGGGAGAGCTCCTCGCGAAGCTATATCAGCGGGGTTAATAGTAGTATTTACATATGACCAATTTTCTGGCGGAAGATTGTTTTGGATATAAGAGACTCTATGAGCGACATAAGTTTTCCAACGATCAGGACAACCTTTTATCCAATGCAGTACGATTTGAGAATCACACCATGCACGAATTGTAACAAACGTAATTTTCGGACAAAATATATTTTTAACATACATCATAAGTTTGGTCAGGAGAACGGCTCCACAAAGCTCCAAACGTGGGATAGTAAGTTTTATGGTAGGTGCAACTTTTGACTTGGAACAAACAAATGCAACTTGAACTGCATCAGTTTCATCTTTTACACGGAAATATATGACGCAGCTATAGCCTCGTTCACTAGAATCACAAAACCCATGAAGTTCAAACTGACGATTAAAAGAAGAAATTAAAGCAGAATATTGACGGGGAATTTTTAAATCAGCAAGCATCGGTAATTCCGACTGATATTTATTCCAAATTTGAGTAATAGTCTCATCTGGAACTATATCCCAATCTAAGCCAGTCCGCCATAATTTCTGAATTAAATGCTTAGAATAAAAGGTGATGGGTGAAATAAAGCCTAACGGATCATAAATTCTAACAAATAGAAGGAATTAATGCGAGATTGGCAAACAAAGTCAAATACTTAGGAGTCATATTAGATAAAGTACTAACATTTATCGAGCACGTAAACGACAGAGTAAACAAAGAAAAGTACATACACTCTCAACTTATAGGACTTATACTCCGAAGAAGCAAACTACGAGTAAAGACAAAATTAAGACTATTAAATGCATTCATTATGACATAAGCATCACCGGCCTGGGGACACACCTGCAAGACCAACATGAGAAGAATACAAGCAAAATAAAATATCTACATAAGGCAAGCAATAAATGCGCCTTACTACGTATCAAATAGATAATTATATAGAGAGTTAGAAACAAAAATACTCGAGTTGATGAAAATCCGTGTAAGGAATGTATATGACAACTTGACGAGACATCCCAACATCGAGCTAAGGGAACTTACCGACTACACTATCTACGACTATAGAAAACACGCAAGGCCTAGGAAACAGTTCGAAAATGAAGAAGCATAAAGTCGTCCTAAAGCTTGCAAGTGAAAAAAGTGACGAAGAACATCTACCCTAACATCCACCCCTCCCACACCTACCTAGAAAAAAAAATAAAAATCCCAGGAACACACAACCCCTTCCAGATGTTAGGAGACCAAAAGATGACAGCACAACAGGCCGCAGCATAGTACAAAAGATGACAAATATGACAACAGACAACAGACATAGTTTTGCCTTCTGTATTGTCCGAATTGATTCATAGTAAGAGCTAATTCGGAGTATCACAAGATAGAGATAAAAGCGCACACACAAATCTACGATGACGAGAGGGCAAAGTGCTTAACACAGCTCTCTGTTGCAACTAACCGATCAGGTAGGATAAGTAAGTATTTAATGACGGACTGAAGACCTGTTGGAAGTAACAAGGGGAGGATGGTATAATATCCTTTTCGGCTTTTAACCTAGTGTAGTAAAAGTTTGAAGCTGGACGACATGGGTTGAGTTCCTATGTGTGTATAAGTATACTAATATGGCATTATTTCTATAAACCCGTTTCCCATACTTGTTACTTTTTATATTATATAGGGATAAAATTTATTTGCAATAAGAATCACCTTGTATAAAAAAAATAATGCTGTATAATATTTTTTGGACGTCACTGGCAATTTAGCGTGCTCGAAGCTTTCGATCGAATTGAATGTTAAGTATAGGTATTAATCAATCAATTCCGCTGGAAATTAGCGACCGGAGTGGGTCTTAAATACCATAAACTTTTGTAACGCGCAAAAAAAAATAATATGATGCGCACCGCGCTACATTGGGTAGTGCCGCTAGCTCTTGCGGAGGATGGGGGGATCCGCTAAAGGTTTTTTTTTAACAACAAAAAAAAAGGGGTGGGCGCCAGGTACGTTATACCAGCATACCCAGGACTCTCTACATCAACGTACCAGATCTAGGAGTCCGATAGCCCGAGATCTTACGTAGAATGGTCGTATCTACCCAGGCAGAACACTGACGTCACTGTAACGTCGAATCAACGTCAGTCCGGACGTTGATTTGACGTCCAGATCGACGTCGATTGAACGTTCATTCTAGGTCACAATGTCAGCGTCGTTTCGACGTCGACAAAAGACGTAGAATGAACGTCGGTAAAAGACGTAGAATGAACGTCGGTAAAAGACGTAAAATGAACGTCGATAAGGGACGTAGATTCAACGTCTTTGAAATGTGTCCAATCGACTAGAACCTTTAAATTTTAGGGTAGATTAGTGGAAAATAAAATATTCACAAAAGACAAAATATTTATATTTATCGACAATATAAAAAAACAAATTCGGGACAAGTTATAAAATAATGCATCAAAATAACATTTCCTACGACCAAGGAAAGTATAATATTTATCGCACTGTAGGGTTCAACGAAAGTGGCTTTTATTTACAAGCAGGTGGAAACTACTTTCCGCACGTGTGCGGAAAATACTGTCAAAAGTGCCAGTTTTAGTTCCTAGTTGTCCTAGTTATTATTTGGTAAAATTATCGCGTGGTCGAAGGAAAAAAATAGTGTACATCACTTGTGCGAAAGTGATTTTTCACACTCGTGGGATTGTCGCACTCGGCTGTCGCTTCATGCAATATTTTCCACTCGTATGAAAGATGTCACTTTCCGCACACGTAATGTAATATACTAATTAATGTTAAAAACTAAATAGATTATAAACCATACAAATAATATATTCAGTTGTACCCTAATGAAGTAAAGGAAAACAGACAAATGTTTCATCCGAATGAGGAAATAACATACATTTAGTTAAAATGTCATTAAATGAAATAATTTCAAATTCAGTAGATACTTTAGATACTACAGAAATATCTAATATGCAAGAGTTAATGGGATATTCATAAAATGGTTGATAGGACTTAAATTTATTTACAATAAACAAAATGTTTTTATCATTTTCTACCAAAATATTGCAGATTTGTAAAACTTTGCCATTTTTAGTCAGACAATAAGAGTTTTTAGTTGAAAATGATTTAATTGCATACAGTAATCCCTTATTCAGTAACTTAGTATACTGTCTACAATTAAAATAATTTTCTATCAGTGGACCATCGAAATGCTCCTTTAAATATGGCAATGTAATCTTATTTGTAGGGCTTAGGGATACGTGGTTATATTCTTTAAGGCGTCTATATAATTGATCCAGTGGTTTATTAGGTGATCTAATTAACCTCTTAATCTCTCCTAAATAATTTTCGAAGTGAAAAGCAGATATTTCATCAAGCGGGCCAAAAATCTTAGCCTCCTCACACAAGTGAATTAAAGTATGTACATTATAGATAAGATATTCTAATCCATAAATAATTTCACAATATTTAACAAATTTTTTCATTAATTTTTGTACATAATCACAACCAATATTTTCTATATGTCTTTTTGACAACAAAATAGTTGCAGCAACATGTAACAGCAAAAAATGATCATATAAAGTTGGATCTAGTTTTTTGTACATAACACAGGGACCTGAATATAGAAGAAAAGTTCTAAATTCGGTAGCTTTAAACCTTGGAAGTTCCTTAAGGCTTCGAGGTTTTCTATTAAATTCATGTGTAATATATAGCCTAATAACTTCAAGGCGTGATGATATATCATCAACTAATTTACTATTTAAGCGAACTTTAATAGGATACCCACCCACCCACGAATTTAAAAGTTTCTTCATTACCCCCAAACAGAGCGAATGCATATAGTCTATTGGAAATAATGTTACCATTCCAATATTCAATCGTTGTAATGGTGAAATCCCAGTATGATGTTCTTCATCATTTTGCACTAAAAACGATTCATCTGTTCTTTTAGAAGCTGACATACTGTCTAGAACTACTCTATTACTTACATAGGTCCCTTCTACTGTGCATTTATCACAACTAGAATAGCCACCATGAGATTTCACACATTTTATAAATGCACGAGCTGGGCTATCACAAACAAAGCTGTGAACTTTAAATCCATAGTGCTTATTCCCAATTATTAAACCATTTGTTAATAATCCTGAAAGTTCTGAAATTAAATCTTCCAAGAAAGTTGATAGTGGAGTAGGTTTACTGTTTCCACAATATACTCCAATTGCAAATGGTTTATGTTTTATATTTTCAATGTTAACAATTTTTCCTAAAATGGGCCAAAAAACTACAGAGGAACTTTTAAATAAAGGAATACCATCAATGTTGAAAGACATTTTTACCACATTAATATCAAACGTATTTTGCCCAAGGAATAATTTTAAATAATTAGTTATGCCAAAATGAATGTATTCCCCATTATCCATCTGTTTCTTAGAAGCAGTTGTACTAGGAGTTTTTAATAAAGTTTTAGCATTAAGTGGTAGTTCTGGATGTAAAGGACATAGAACATGTAATAAATCTGTCATTGTTGAATGCGGTACTTTGTTTCGAATGGCAAAATCTCTGAGATTAATTGTTAAGTCATACTTTTCACATTTTTTTTCGATGGTGTTTTGAAGGTGGGTTGCTGAACTCGTATCTACTCCATAATCAGTATTTGTTATGCACCCTTCATCATCGGTTGAATTATGTTCAAAATACTCAATTATTTCTTTTTCAGAATCTGAAGAACTATTATGATTTGGGCTTATTTGTAATGCATTGTTGTTGCTTAAATTATCTACACTTAAACTGGCATCATTACTATTTACATCTGAACAATCATTAACTCTTGAACTAGTTTCTACATTATTTAATAAAAGTCTAATTTCACCCATTTCATGTGCAATCCTACGGTACATTTGTCTCTCACCTATTACTTCCTTATAATACTTTGGCATTTTAATTAAAAAAAAAAACACAACTACTTACTACACTAAAATTAATAGAATTTATTTAGATTTGTTTCCTTTTCTCTGTGGGGCATGCTTTAGCCAGGATTTTATGGCTATTTCAATTTCATCAGTAGTGAAACTAGAACTGCGCTTTACTGCTCCTAAAATTTAGAAAAAAGAATAATTACAAAATAGTTAGTATTAATATACATATACATACCAATTACAACTGAATTTAAATGCAATTTCTGAAAAGAGTTTTTATGAATCTCCTTGTCTTTTCTTAATTTTCCATGATAATTATAATTGCTTGCCAGTTCATCAGTCATTAGATTTCTTAGTATGGAATTGGTCTTTGTCCTCACATCTTTCCCTCCACGTGTGCTAAAATAAACTACCTAAAAAAAACATTTTTTTAGATACTTGTCTATATGTGATTATTATTAATAGATAATCATATTTAACACTTACTAAATGTTCTATTAAGGAAGCATTATCATTTAATACGTTTTCTACTCTTTCTACATCAACTAAATTTTTCAATGGTAATGTACAAGGAAAGTTTTCTGGAAACTCTAAGTTCACATTTCCAATAGGAATTCTATTTGAAAGTAGTGCCAGAATTTGTTGATTCTGCTGCTTGATTTTTAAAATTTCTTTAAGAATATATTCATATCCTGTAAATAAAGTTTATATTATAACAATATATAAAGATAAAGGTATTACTGACTATGCGTGTCCTGATGGTCATGGGTTCTTGCTGTAGTAAAGATGGTAGGAGATGCCTGGCTTGATGTAGGTGTTGCTAAAAAATACAATAATAAATAATCACAATATGCAAAATGTTTTTTGCATATATTTACATATTATATCCTTAGATTTTAATGTAATATCAGGTGGAGGTTCAATGGGTGATAATACTCTTTTTCTTACTGGAAGCTGCTCGTCTTCATCTGATGATGACGACTCCAATAATCTTACTGGTCTTTTTATGGATCTTTTTTGTTTTTGTTCGATATCAGACGAATTTACATCTGATTGTTGTTCTGCTCTTTTTAATTTTTTATTGGCCAATTCCAAATCGTCTACAATAAAAAATCCAGTTAAAAAAATTTGAATAACATACCTTTTATGTGTATCCTTACCACATTCATAGTATATTTTTCTTATTTTGTATAAGATCCAATTTTCAGAATTCACTGATTCAGCCTTTAAATATTTATTAAATTTGGCTTGATCATTAACAGGTGGCCAAAACACTTGTTTCTTGCGAGGTGTCAACCAATTTGTGTTTATTACTGCTAAACCACCGCCATCATCTTCTGTAAACTCTATTACTGAAAACATCTTTTTAATAAGGGAAACGCCAGATTCAAATGTACTAATAAGAAAAAAAATAAATGATTAACAAAATATACAAAAATTCTACATTTGCATGGGTTTACTTACATATGCATCTACAAATAGAAGTAGAGAGTGTGCGATTCCGTCTTCTGTCACTTGTCACTTATCAGTCACTTTGCTTTTAGTGTTGCCAACCCAAAATAAACAACATAGACAACTTAATTAAAAAAAAAACAACATTTTATAATTTTTTCATTATAAACCATGTATTACAAATTTTGTTGTTGTTGTCTTAGTTTAGGTAATAAGTTAAACTATTCGTTTGCGTTTTTTGAAAAAACTCGAACTTTGTGACTTAAAATCGACGTTTAAACGACGTCATTTTTATGACGTCAACTAAACGTACATAGAACGACGTTCCATGAACGTCGATTTAAAGTAAATCGACGTCGTAGGTGGTGAATGTCTTTAAATCGACGTCGTTTCAACGTCAGCGTTCTGCCTGGGTACCGGACGTGCGCAAACTGATAAAATAAATAAATAAAAAAAAGACTCAATACCAAATACAAGTTAGATTTAATAATCAGGTAATTAATTACACAAAAAAATAATAAAAAAAAAAATAAATAAAGTAGGGAAAAACGTGCAGGTTTCCAAGCGAACTATATTAATAATAAAAAAAAAAATAAAGAGAAAATAATTATATTCATGCGCGCCCACGAGCGCGATTATCCGCAATGGATTTTTCTTTACAACCAAACAGCGACGCTAGAGCTCTGGCGAGGACTTGTGAGATTATACCATAAACGAAAAGAATAAAATGCTACGCCTTGGAGCACTGCTTACAATTCATAAATACCAGATTTACGCGACTTCAATTCGTTGGCGTAAGTTAAGTTTAAATAGTTGAACCGCGAACTAAACAATAATTATTCGCAATCACATATGTTTAAGAAAAAAAAAAAAAAATAGTATGTTAGCGTAACGCTTGCCTGACTCCAGCGGTGGAAGTTCTCAATTAGTGTGATTTCTGCTGTCTCCTACCAGAAGTAATTCTCTGGTGACAGCAACAACACCAATATGCGTTGGAGAAACGTCGCCAATACTTTGTATGAAACAAAGGAAGAAAAATCAGAATCAGACGCAGATGCGGAAGCACAAGCAGAAGCCGGAGCAGAAACGGAAGCGGAAGCGAAACGAAACGAAACGAAGCGAAGTGAAACGAAACCCCTAAAATGAATAAAACCGCTATACTGAGGTGAAATTAGATATAAATAAAATATACATAAATTGAAAACAATATCCCTAATGGTTTAATTATTAAGCCATGAAATTATATATACAAAAATGCCCATTTTATCGTATTTAACATGGTACAAATAAAATCATAAAAAAAAATCAAAAATTAAAAATTCGCAAACGAATGCTCAATAAAGAATATAGATAAATTTAGCAAAATAAAAAAAAAGAAAAAAAAGATGGAATAAAGTAAATTAAACCGTTTCTACAATATTATCTTTTTAACGAATATTTATTCAAATAATCGTATTGTAAGTTGATTATTACCATTAAAATAAAATAATCTAAATGATATGTAAAAAAAGTTAAGTATAGCAACAGTATACCGATATGTACCTTAGAGATGGGCAGGAACAAATGATTATATTAAATAAAATAACGGTTGAGTTTCTGATAAAAATAATTAATTAACTTACCCTGGGCGGGGAGGTTTCTTTTACGATGCAAGACGTAAGATAGCGATTAAAGCCCTTTTAAATGATGTTGCCCTACGATAACAAAAAAAAGACTTATTATCTATTCTGGGACAGTCAAAAAAAAAAAAACAAAACTAAATAAACTTTAAAGTCTACTGAAAGTAGGAGAAAAGAAAGAAATACACTTAAATAAAAATTAGGAAGCACAAGTACATACCATTTAATCCAATGGGGTGAAGAACGCACAGATACCGGCTTTATAGCCTCACAATGGGAATGTGTTTTTAAACAATATCCACTCCAAATAACCACAGGTCACTAAACAATTGTTTTAACACCATAAAATGGCTTGAGCAAAATCCCCCTGGGGGTTGAATCAATAATTCAATAACAAACTCTTTACCAATCTTTGCCGGTTGTGCCTTAATAAGCCACGTGCTCTCACACACCAAAAGCCAACCAGGAAAATCATAAAAACCCCCACCCAACCAATGTCAAAGGTACTTCCTTCAATGACCAACATAAAACAAAAATAAAACGAACTTTTAACGACAAAATCAATGCCTTCCAGTCAAGAAATATACCAAAAAGATATGGCAATATCGCATCTGTGAGTAAAGAAGGCCACAGGTCCAAATACGCGAAATTTATAATCTAGAGGTGGGACAAGCGATTTTAAACCGTAACACTTTCATATATAAACTGTGGACGTCTGTTATTTACAACAATATATCATCGCAAATCGCAATTAATTGTTTATAGATAGCCATAAATTTATTTAGACGAAGAGGTGTGAAATATGCCCGAATAATAACAGAGTAAGTGGTTAAGTTTATGAAAATTTGTGCTAAGGATCTATCAAGAAAATGAATGTTTATAGATTTATAAAAAATGTTTACCGGAAATAAAATATCTCGTCATTTAGATTAAATAAAAAATCATTTAAATTTTTTTATTACACTTGATATATTTGGGCCAAATCGCAGGGATCTCGATTAAAAAATATTACACATGGTAAAAACATATGATATTTTTAGTACTTCGGCCAGAAAAATTCACTTTGGTAATAAACATAAGAACTATACGCAACACGAAATTTATGGCTGCAATGATCTGTTTATGACACGAGATTCAAATTTTAAGAAAAAATTTATTTTATTATACATTTTTATTGATATTAATTTTTTTTAGAGTCTTTCTTCCTATTTCTTTTAAATTTTTCCAATTTTTTCGCCTTTTTTTGTTTCTTCCATTTTTTCTTTTTTAATTTAATTTTTTGTTCCAGATTTTTCCAGCTTTTTTTTGGAATTTTTTACGGTTTATTACAACTATTTACGATTTTTCACGATTTTTTACAATTTTTTATGATGACTTACGATTATTTATCATTATTTAAGAAATTTTACGACTTTTTACCAGTTTTTTACCGTTTTTATTATTTTTTATGATTTTTTGCGTTTTTTACCATTTTTTAAGATTTTTTCCATTTTTTTTCTATCTTTCTCAATTTTTTAAATTATTTACGAAATTTTACGACTTTTTACCTGTTTTCACACTTGTTTTCAAGATTTTTACATATTTTTAAGAATTTTTATGATTTTTCACGATTTTTTTCTCTTTCTTAATTTTTTAAATTATTTACGAAATTTTACAACTTTTTGCCTGTTTTTTATGATTTTTTTACGTTTTTTTTAAATTTTTTATAATTTTTTTGATTTTATTTCCTTTCTTTTTATTTTTTTCGATTTTTTCTAATTTACTCGCGTTTTTCGGTCTTTCCCGATATTATCCCTTTTTTCCATTTGTTCCAGATTTTTCCAGTTTTTTATTGGGTTTTTTACGATTTTTCACGAATTTTTATGATTTTTATGATGTCTTACGATTATTTAGCATTATTTACGAAATTTTACGACGTATTACTGGTTTTTTACCATTTTTACCTCTCGCCCTTCAGATAAGAGAGGTATAGGAATCATGCTAAAAATTGGGTAGTGAGTTTTCAATGGATAAACACGTTTTGGGGTCCCTAGAATACGATTTTAATATTTTCGCGATGATGTCTGTGTGTGTGTTAGTGTGTGTGTGTGTGTGTTAGTGTGTGTGTATTGCCCCAGTTGTGGGGATAATCACCTGATTAAAACCAGGACTGTGGGGACACTGACAGTTATGGGGACATACACACGTCCCCACAATTTTTTTTTATTTTATCGTCTTTGATATTCGGTTTATAGGTACGACTGATGTATCGAAATGTATTAAACAACAATTTTCGTTAAGCAACTTATTTTTATTAATTTGTGACAATTACCTTAATCAAAATTAATCAAAAAGTTACTGTCCACACAACTTAATAAAATATCAGGTGTGCAAGTTTTTGCATATTTCATCATACTCGTGGGGATGAAATATGTTCTAGGAAAGTGGCGCCCTCTTCGAAAAATAAATATATTTTAATGAATAGTTACTTTGTAACTTTGTGTGTAAGTAAATCTTAATACTTTTATTATTATGAGGACATACTTATTTTTGTATTAAATATAAACTTGTATAATTTATTCAACTGTTAACTACTTATATCTCGTATGTAGTTTTTAAGGTTCCGTACGCCAAATGGTCCAAACGGAGCCTTATTGCTCTAACTAACGTGTCCGTCTGTCCGTCCGTCTGTCACACTGGTCTATCAGTTAAACTGTTAGAGCTACAGTCTTCAAATTTTCACCATATATTCGTCTTGTTGTCCCAAAGCAACATAAATCGTAATAGTTATTTGTATGCCTAAGCCGCGAAATACCTTTTTGGCGGACCGAAAGATAGATTATTACACTATTTTTCGAGCAATTATTAAAATTATTAAATTAGATCATTACCAATAAATATATTATTGCTTTGAAATCACAGCAGTTCAATTTCATTAACAAAATCACAGCTGCTATAGAAATGACAGTGTTTGAATATACAAAATATTTTGCATGTTCTTGACAAAACGCAAATATGGCTGACATTGATAGTGATATTTCAGTATTTTGTTGCTTCAACTTCTGGAGTAAATACAAGTGGTAATACAAACTGTACAATTGAAATTATTATTTATCTTGAACAATATATATTTGTTAATTTAAAAATTAATACTGTGTTTAATAAAAAATAATAACATTGTTAGTTTCGTATTGAAGAAGAGAACAATGTTTTTTTCAAATGTTTTCAAGGGGGCTGCCATACAGCTAAAGAGGGGCTCTGAAAAAAAATTTGGCCAACACCCAATCGAGTAAGGTATCGTTGTTTAGAGTTCACTGAGCAGATAAAAACTGTATTTTTTGTTTTAAAAAATATTGCAAAATGTAGGCATGAGAAGCCGCCAAAGTCAGCATTTTTTATAAAACTTTGTTCCGAAGTATTTTTTTACTTTCCATGAACCAAGAACTTGAAATTTGGTGATATTGTTTATTAATAAGTATATTTTATCAACAAATACCAATTGTTAAGCCTTTTTATATTTGGCGCCATGCCTCCCACTTAATGTTAGTTGTGTGCGCGCAGTCGTCACTTGCTGCGACTTGGGCGACGTGGCACGCAGATTATTCGTCTTATATTGCATGAAAGCAGTTCTGTATCATTCAAAGTTTTTATTTTATAACTAATAAAATAATAAAAATCAACATAGATTCAGCATTTTTTTTAAGTTAAGTGTTTCATCAGTCAACCACTTTACATATGGTCCTAAGAGCGAATAAACTACAGTTCAATTAGTTCAATTCATACATCATCTCAGTTCAAGAAACCGACATTGGTTTACAAAAAAGGCAGCAACGTTCAGCGAGCAGTTTACACAGTCGATTCACCAGGAAACTGTAAGTCCTTTCATTCCAATCCATTTTACTTCAATACTGTATGCATAATTTTCAATTAATCAGTCAATTACGTATTTTATTTTAATAAATCACCTACATATTTCACGCAAATCATGTCAGACAACGAATCAGACTCTTTAAATAAAGCACAAGATAAGCTCGAACAATTAAATCAGGAACGTGAATCAATCATATCAAAGTTAACACGTTTCATTCAATTCATAAATTCTGCATCCGAATCAAACTTATTAGAGTTAGAAACTAGGTTAGATCATAGTTCAAACATTTTAAAACAATTTGAAACAATTCAATCCCAAATGGAATTTTTAGACAAAAAAGAACATTTGACAAACTCACGAGAATCATTCGAAAATAGTTATTATAAAAGTGTAGCTTCAGCTAGAAATTTAGTAATACAAATTCATAGCAATATCAGTCAGAGATCGGCAGCACATCAAACAGTGCCGACAGGCGGTGTTTATTCTCAACAACAACAAACATTCAATAGAGTCTGTCTGCCACCAATCGACTTACCGAAGTTCGGCGGCGATTATAAAAAATGGCTTTTTTTCTTTCAGCGGTTTTCGGCTCTTGTTGATCAAAACAAACAATTATCAAATATTGAAAAATTTTATTACCTACAGGGTAGGCTTCAGGGGGAGGCTCTTGAAGTTATTCAAGACATAGAATTAACTGACAATAATTACAATATCGCTTTACAATTATTAGTTGACAGATTTGAGAATAAAAGGGTTATTGTCGACAAACATGTTGACGATTTATTTGATATACCGGGGGTAGTCAAAGAATCTTCGGTACAATTAAGAAAACTAGTAGACTCATTCAAACAACATGTTCGTTCATTAAAGGCATTGGGAGAGCCTACAGATTCTTGGGATAGGTTATTAATAAAACTTATTAAATTAAAATTAGACATAAAAACCCGGGATCGGTGGCAAGAAGTTTCGCATTCTCAATCACAAAGGTCAAATCCAACTTTAATAGAATTTTTCGATTTCCTTACTAGTAGATGCGAATATCTCGAAAGTAAAGAAAAGGAAAACACGACACAAACAGTGACTCACACCACACGTTATCAAAATAACACTCATTTTAACCCACAAACATACAATTCCAAACAACATACACCATACAAACAAAACAGACACATAAAAACTGAAAATAACCAATATAGTAATTTGACAGTAACAATACAATGTACGTTTTGTAAGGATACGGATCATTACATTTATGCTTGCAAAAAGTTTTTAAATCTATCAGTTCCCAGCAGACGGACAGAATTGAAAAAACTTAAACTATGTGTGAATTGTTTAAGGGGCGATCACACGACCGAAAAGTGCAACAGAGGTGGTTGCAGAGTTTGTCAACAAAAACATAACACTTTAATTCATTCAGACAATGTTCAACATCACAACACTAATGCTACTAACACACATTTAGTATTAGAAAACCAAACAGAATCAGAAACTGATCAAGCAAATAATTCTGAGCACGCAACAGTAGTTGCACATTCTATTAGTAGTGAAATCAAACAAAACGTTCTTTTATGTACTGCATCCATATATATAAAAGATAATACAAACAATTTAATAAGGGCTAGAGCTCTCTTGGACTCTGGTTCGCAGTCAAATTTAATCACAAGGTCACTCGCACAAAAATTGAATTTACCTGTCAATAAAATATCTTTACCTTTAATAGGTGTCAATCAAGCTACAACTACTATTTCTGAACAATCAAACGCAATTATAGTATCAAGGTTTAATGAATACGAACAAAATTTGCCATTCTTGGTAATAAATCAAATATCGGGTAAAATTCCTAATTTTCCAATAAATACAGAAAAACTAAATATTCCCACGAATTTAAATTTAGCAGATCCCAATTTTGAAAAAATTGACAAAATTGACGTTCTTCTTGGTGCGGGAATATTTTGGGACCTTTTATCTGTCGGGCAGTGTAAACTAGGAATCAATCAGCCTACTTTACAAAAAACAAAACTGGGATGGATAATTTCGGGACCTATCAGTAGCAATTCAGTTCAAAATTCTTCAATGTGCAATTTACTAACATTTACGAAGTTAGAAAATCAGATCGAACGGTTCTGGAAAATTGAAGAATGTGAATCTGTGAAAATACACACCGCGGAAGAAAACGAGTGCGAGGATCATTTCGTTCAAACATTTTGTCGCGACGAGAACGGCAGATTCGAAGCGACGTTGCCAATTCGCAAGCATATCGGCGAGTTAGGGAATTCCGAGCAAAATACTTTAAAACGATTTTATAAACTAGAAAGTAAATTAACTAAAAATACCGACATGTATCAACAATATAGAGAATTCATGACAGAATATGAACAACTCGGTCATATGACAAAATTACAAAGGTGGGAAATTGATTCAAACAGTAAGGACATTTATTATTTACCGCATCACGGTGTACTTAAAAATGATAGCGTTACTACTAAATTACGAGTGGTTTTCGACGCTTCTGCGAAATCAGATAACGGTATTTCACTCAATGACAAACTATTGGTAGGGCCTTCCATTCAGGAAGATCTCTTTTCTATATTAGTTAGATTTAGACGACATAAAATTGCTATGGTAGCCGATATCGCCAAAATGTACCGTCAAATAAACATTAGCAAACTGCAACGTAACTTTCAAAGAATATTTTGGCGCGACAAGCCCGATTTACCTATTTCACAATTTACGCTAAACACGGTCACTTACGGCACAGCACCGGCATCCTTTATTGCAATACGCTGTTTGCATCAATTAGCAATCGAAAATAAGGATAAATTTCCATTAGCAAGCGAAGCTATTAAAAGCGATTTTTACGTCGATGACCTGATCACAGGTTCCGACTCTGTAGAAAATGCTATAATATTGAAACGCGATATTATGACAATTTTAGATAGCGGTTGTTTTCCATTACGAAAATGGAGGTCAAATGAACCAAGGGTTTTTAGCGATGACCTTTCATTTGATTCGGAGCTGCCAGCTCATTATTTATTAACTGATATAGAGTCAAAAACATTAGGTCTTATTTGGAATTCAGAACTAGACACTTTCAATTTTCAAATAAATATTCCTGAATTCAAAACAATAACAAAACGTAATATATTATCGATGATCGCTCAAATATTTGATCCGCTAGGGTTAGTTGGGCCAGTCACTACAAGGGCTAAAGTGATTATGCAAAAATTATGGCAACTTCGTATTCCATGGGATGACCCAGTACCACGAGTTATCCTCACTGAATTTAATATAATTAAAAATGAATTTTCTATTTTAACCAAAATTAAAATACCCAGACAAATAAGTAGTTCAAGCTTCAAAACAATTGAAATACACGGTTTTAGCGATGCTTCAATCGTTGCTTATGGAGCGTGCTTATACTTGAAAAGCATTAATCAAGCAGGTGATTTTACGGTAAGATTAATTTGTGCGAAATCTAGAGTCGCACCTTTAAAGGTTTTAACATTACCACGATTGGAATTATCAGCTGCACTATTGTTAGCAAACTTGACCGCAAAGGTAACCGAAAGTTTAAATTGTAACATTTCACTTATTCATTATTACACGGATTCAACGATTGTATTGTCGTGGCTAAAAACAGAACCTGCTTTATTAAAAACATTTGTTTCAAATAGAGTCGCGGACATACAACGGTCTACAAATATCGAAAACTGGCAACATGTCAAATCAGATGAAAACCCCGCTGACGTAATTTCTCGGGGACTTTCGCCGAGTCAGTTGAACACGTGTGAAATTTGGTGGAACGGTCCACCGTTTTTAAGCAATAACAATTGTTTACCGAAAACAAATACCATTTTACCATTGACTGAATTACCAGACGTAAAACAGTCTTCGTTTACAAATTTAACAATATTAGACGAATCGTTTTTTAATAGATTTTCAAATTTTGATCAATTGCAACGAACAATATCATGGTGCTTGAGATTTAAAAATAATGCCTTGAATGCAAAAAATAATCGTAAATATGGTAAACTTGATTTAGTCGAATTAGCAAATGCGCGACGAGTTATCATACAAGTTATTCAATCAAACAGTTTCTTTGATGAAATTAAACATTTAAAAAAGGGAAATCCAGTTAAAACCACGTCAAAATTGATAACGTTGAACCCTTTTTTAGACGATAAAAATTTATTACGAGTTGGAGGTAGAATTTCCAAGGGAGAATTTCCATATGATAAACGTTTTCCTATAGTAATACCTCACAAAAGTCACATAACGCGACTATTAATAGATCGTGAACATAAATTATTACTACATGCCGGAGCTCAAGCAACCTTGGCTTCTTTGAGAAGTACTTACTGGCCTTTGAAGGGTAAGAGTGTTGTCAGACAGACTCTCCACGAATGTGTTACTTGTTTCCGTGCAAAACCCTTATCATACAACGAATTAATGGGTGACTTACCTGAGTCTCGATTAACCAAAATTAGACCATTTTTTAATAGTGGCGTAGATTACGCTGGGCCTTTTTATGTAAAAGAGATTAAACATAGAAATAAAAAATTTATAAAGGTTTATTTATGCGTTTTTATTTGTATGACCACTAAGGCCGTACATTTAGAGGTCGCTAGTGATCTAACTGCAGCTACATTTTTAAATGTACTTAAACGCTTCGTTTCTAGGCGTGGTATTTGTAAAAATATATATTCGGATAATGGCGGTTCTTTTGTTGGAGCCAACAATGATCTCAAATCTTTTTTAAGAACTATGACAGATGACTGTTCTATTTCGACATATTTTAATAACAATAACATTTGCTGGCATTTTATTCCCGCGAACAGCCCGCATATTGGTGGGTTGTGGGAGGCAGCAGTAAAATCTGCAAAGCACCATTTAAAACGAGTGATAGGACAAAATCACCTTTGCCTTGAAGATTTTATTACTTTGTGCATACAAATTGAAGCAATACTAAATTCGCGTCCTCTTATCCCGTTAACCGACGATCCTAACGACCTATCCCCGTTAACCCCTAGCCATTTTCTGATTGGTGAATCATTGACTGCTATCCCTCAAATTGATGTGCAATCAATTCCATTTAACAGAATGTCATCTTATAATCAATTACAACAAATGTATCAGCATTTTTGGTCCAGGTGGCAGAAGGAATATCTGTCACACCTACAGCAACGAACCAAGTGGAAGCAAAGAAGCAAGAATTTGCTTAATAAAGGTGCAATGGTTTTGATAAAAGAAGACAACGTGCCTCCACTCTGCTGGCCATTAGCCAGAATCACCGAGCTTCATCCAGGTAGCGACGGAATTGTGATAGTTGTGAGTGTAAAAACAAAGAGCAGCGTGCTCAAAAGAGCTGTGTCTCGCGTGTGTGTTTTCCCCGTATAAGCGGCTGAATTAATGACATTTCACGCCTTTATTAATGTATTTTTTATTGTTATTTTGGTTACTTGTTAATGTGTTATTTCTTTCAATGTTATTTTTTGAAAGTCGAGCCTTTCAAGGAGGCCGGTATGTTAAGCCTTTTTATATTTGGCGCCATGCCTCCCACTTAATGTTAGTTGTGTGCGCGCAGTCGTCACTTGCTGCGACTTGGGCGACGTGGCACGCAGATTATTCGTCTTATATTGCATGAAAGCAGTTCTGTATCATTCAAAGTTTTTATTTTATAACTAATAAAATAATAAAAATCAACATAGATTCAGCATTTTTTTTAAGTTAAGTGTTTCATCAGTCAACCACTTTACACCAATATATTAATAAATATGATATTTTCATTAACATTCCCTCATTTTTATGGTTCCGTACCTTCGTAAATATTCGGTATTTTATATTTTTATTATTAATTTTACGAAAAATAGTTATTCCTCACAAAAAGTTTTGCATGGTCTTAAATCTAAATTGCAACTTAATACATTTTTGAGCCGTGTACGAGGTACGTTAAAAAAATATAAATTTTGCTCAAGAGTAAAGTACGCTTATTTTAAAAAAATATAGAAAAATGTTATTTTAATATATCAAAACAACTTTTTTCTTGTAACAAAGTGCGAAGTGAACTGATACATATAAAATTAGTTTCCACAAATTATTTTAAGCCTATTTATTGTTTTTTAGTAAAAATAATAAATTTAATCTAGCTTAATGTGTTCATTTTTTACATGTATAGTTGTGTTTTCTTTTTGCAAAATAAGTATTTCACTCTGTAATTGCATATTAAACTAGGTTAAATGTATTATTTTAACCAAAAACTGATAAATAGGCTTAAAATAATTTATGGAAACTAATTTTATATGTATCAGTTCACTTCGCATTTTGCTACAAGAAAAAAATTAGAACAAATATTGTTTTGAGATAGGAGGCTGTGATTTTAGATTTGGAGGTAAATATTGTTTCTTAATAAGGTTTCCAAATAACATTTTTTTTATATTTTTTAAATTAAGTTTACGTAACTCTTGAGTAAAATTTACATTTTTCGACGCACCTTGTATATGGCCCATAAAATGTATTATCTAATGGTTGCATTTTAGATTTTAGACCGTGCAAAACTTTATATGAAGAATAACTTTTTTCCTAAAATTAATAATTTCCCATATGCTGCGAACTTCAGTGGTCCTGATATTATATGTACAGGGTGAGTCGCGGTAGACGCGACGGTCCATTGTGGCTAAACGATTAATATTTTGAAAATTTTGTTTATTTATGGATATGTGGGTTAATAATGGCTACATTTTAAAATTATTTTGAAATATACTGGTTGTCGCAAAAAAGTGAGGCGTATCAAAGTTACATTATTTCTTATGGAACACCACATATTTTATTTCATTTATAGATTATACGTTAAAAATAAGATAAATTTTCTGAAGTATATGTATACCTAAGGTTTGTAGTTTTCGAGATATTTTGATTTTTCTAAAAATGGAAGCACGTTCATGAAAACTAATAACTTCGAAAAATATGGTATCAGCCAACTGAAAAAAATTAGACTAATAATTGAAAGCAATAATGTATTTACAGTTTAAAATCATACATATTTAAACGACAATATTATTCTTATTTTAAATAGGACAAGTATTTTCTAACCCTATTATGTACCAAATTCGTCTTCCGATATATACCAAATAGAGGCACATTTTATTCAAAATTAATATAATTTGACGTTTAAAAGTTTTAACCTAACATGACACAATAAGAGGCGCCAATACCATATGTTATCTTGCCTAAATCATTTTTGGACGAGCGCTCCGTTAATATTAAAAATAGGAAGCTGCGGTTCTGTAGTTAGTTCTTTATAGCGCGTCTGTGGTACTTTTTTTATATTATTTTTACTAAAAATGATACGACTATCAACTTTTTTCTCTAAATAAATTTGAAAAAAGTAGCACAGACGCGCTCTTCTGATAAAAATTTTAAACATCATGAAAAAACCGCATATTTTTAGTTGCTATATAGTTCCGGTAGAGGGTAGGATTACTTGACATTGAACGGAAAATACTAAAAAAAAAAATTTTCCGCGCAATTTATTAGAATACAAGCACTTTTCCTTGGGTTATTCTCTAACCGGCAACCACAAAAGTCACGTGGTGTGCGGCCTCATAATACATAACAAAAACACGTGGTTCTCCTAGTAACGTGGTATTATCTATTTTTTATCTAGTTATTTTTCTCTTCCTTCCTCAGTGGCTGAATATTCGATAGCAAACTACGATTTTTGCATTTGTATATGGCATTTTTTAAATATGAGTGGAATTGTCGACCATAATCAACTGCAACGCCACTAGTAAAAGGTTTTGAAAAATTCCTCGTCACAATGAGTGTCATTATTATAGTCTAATAACTCATCCACAAAGTTTCATTAAAAAATATGTATTTTTAAAAAAGTTGCAGCGAAAAAACTGTTTTAATTTATTAACTTTAACACCCTGTATTACGAAAATGAATTATTTTTGAGTATTGGTTCCTGACCTAGATATTCTTTATTTTAAGAGAGAAGTCTACCATAAATCGTTGAATATCGAATTCTGAAACACCCTGGGTCAAATTTCAAAAAAATCCTTCGGTTAGTTGGGACGTCGGTCATGTTGGCTCCCAGCATGCTAGCAACCAAACGCGGCGACAGCCGATGCGCCACCGGTTGTATTTGTAAAATAATTAATTTTATTTCTCTCGTTTTGGAATTTATTAATTTTTTATTTCGGATATCAAACAAGCATTTAAAAACAAATAATTCTTTCGTATTCCATTTTCATAGCTGCCTTTTATTTCAAAAGTTATCGAACTTTAAAAAAATCGAAAAAAAGGAGCTGAGCAAAATTTTGAAAATTGTAATTTTTTATTTCGTATATCAAATAAGCATATAAAAACAAATAATTCTTTCGTATTCCATTTTCATAGCTGCCTTTTATTTCAAAAGTTATAGAACTTTCAAAAAATCGAAAGATAAGGAGCTGAGCTAAATTTTGATGAAAAAATATCAAATGTGAAATATGCCGTAATAACCGTTTTAGACCTTTTAAAAAAAATATATTTTAGAATGTGAAAAAGCGCTTTATAATAAATAATTATTTAACACAAGTTCAATATTCTAGTTTTAATTATAAAAATTAAAGACAACATATAACAAAATAATAGTATCCTTAAAAAAATATCAGACGTGAAATTTGTAGTGGTGTATATTAATTTTTCAAAAATGTCAACATTTACGCCCACCCCGTCCTATTACGAGGCGGTCAATTAAGGACGGCACATGAAGCACTATTTATATTTATTTTATTAAAAGATGTCTGACTATCTAAATCTAGCCTGTGTATGACTATCTAAATCTAGCCTGTGTATTTAAAAAAAATGATAATACAAACTTCCATTTATTTCGTAAAAAAATATAAAATAAATATCAGGATTCGAATCTGGAACTTTCACTTGTAACGTCTATACACTCTATAGTGATAAATAACCAAAGTTTCAAGTTACAATAAAAGGTGATTAGGGCAAATACACAGGCTAGATTTAGATAGTCAAGACTTCTTTTAATAAAATAAATATAAATAGTGTTTCGCGTGCCGTCCTGGATTGACCACCTCGTGTCCTATTTATTCTTCGATCCGCTACCAACTGTGACTAAATAGTGAACTATACACACCGAGAGCCCAAATGCATTTGTAGAATACGATCAAATAATGAATGTAAATGGTACACCAGCGTCATCAGCGCACAAACGAAGAGATTGCGCAGATCCTAAAATTCGTCAATATCCGCCCATAATGCGCGGTTTCAACTCATCCTAGCTACGATGATAAGGTTGAGCAGATCCCGAAATTCGTAGTACTTGCCCAATAATGCGCGGATTTTTCTCTTCTTAGTTGGCGCTTACTGTATATGGCACGGAGAATTTTAGAAATTATTTTTTACTTTTAGCATATTTCTTATATTATTTATTTTTAACTTTATTTAAGAATTTTTTTTTTTAATGTTTTTAGAAGAACGTTTTTTTTTTTCGTTTTACTCAGTGGGTATTTCCCCCAATCATAATTATTCTTATTAATTGTTATGAATCAATGATTAATTGATTGGCACGGATTTATTACGAGTTATTTAAAACAAAAATTGACGATACACCTCCTACGACTAAATATTACTAATTCTAGAGTTCTCCAGGGGGTGCAGATAGTTCCGCAATTTTGTAATGCTAACTTCATGTCGTGTTACGTTTTTTTCCAGTGCCACCCTGTATTTTCATTATTCCTCTGCTCAGTATATTTTATTTTCAGACTCGCTTGATATACCTTCTTAATTTCCTCGCGTCGTGTCCCTTCTCAACTTATATTGATTTCCCTCTCCTTTTAATATGACTTGAAAATGTCTTTCCCATGTTAACGATTCTTCTCTTTACCTAATCAGTCAGAACAATTAGTTTCTCTATAGTCTATATCGCCTGTTGAAAATTTCTTTTCTTCCCCTCGATAAATACTGGTATTTCTGGATTAAGTTTTGTTCTGCACAGAGCCTCTTTTTGTACTGAACTTTTTTTCTGGACTGACATCTTTTCACTGCCGGATCCAGGAAGTTGTTCGAGTATGATAAGGAAAACAAAACCAAGAACGAAAAATTAGCGAAAACAAACGGAACTTCGCAGCACGCCTTGAAAATATCCATTTTCATCATTTTCAGTATATTTCGTGTCACCCATAAGTAACTAAAACTGATAAATAAATATAAAATCAAATATAATCGAGAAAAATTAGCACCATGCAAACACAACTGCGCAGCACATATCGGGAGTATCTGATTTTTATAATTTACATTATTTTATATATTTTATATTATTTTACCGGCTCTTTAAATAATAAACTAGTCGTAATTTAAACAATATAAAGGTTAAAACGTGATGATATTATTTCATGCGGTAACGTGATATCGCAAGGTAAAACGGACAGTTCAAGTTCGACGTTGTGTCGGGTTAAATAATGTTTATTGTTGATTTTAGGTTGTTCGCTTCGAGATGGGTTCATTACAATTAGTGGCTCATTACATTCAATTAAGAGTACGGAGTTCGTGTCGCTAGTATTAAAGGGCAGGCATGAGAACTCAAAAGATACGATAACCAGAAGAAACCCTTGAGATACATTACACATTTTTTTGCAAAATTTTTATTAAACTTTGAACTTCTTTATCTTGAACAGAGTAGGTGACCCGTAACTCCTCACTTACACGAAAGAAGTGCGCCATGAAATTAACACAAAACATTTTGTTTTCTAATTTGCAAAATATCGCAGAACTCTTCGCAAAAATCGTCGAGAACTCTGGAACTATTCATTTCCAAGATATTCATCAAGCTAGAACTATTTTTCCTCGCAAAAAAGGTGCGGCATGAAGTTAGCACCCCAAATTTGTTAAAAAAAATTGCGGAACTCTATCTGCACCCCTTCGAGAACTCCAAAAAAAATCAAAGAGTTCCGGCATATTTATGTATAAAGCATAATATTGTGTGTTAACAATAAGGTGTGTTCTTGCTCATATCGCAAAATTTATGCGAATCCGAAAATATTTTGCCTTTCTGAAAATTTGATGTTCATACTCACGCGCTATAAAATTTGACGGTTTCTGTCAATGGTCAAGTCAGGTAAGTCCAAATATCTGAAATTATTGTTTTTTGTTCGTGAATTTTGTAAAAAAAAACTTTCGATAATAAAGGATTGCTGACAAAAATATAAATATTACTTTATCTTTATATTTATACGAATGTGCAGGTATAAAATTGATGCAAAAGTTTTTTAGATAAATTTGCATTTTTCACTGACATTATTTTTTTAAAAAGTAAATGAGGCTAATGTCGGTTGCCAGACCGCCATTTTTAAACATTTGTATTTGCCAAAAATAAGATGTATGACTACTGATAAGGCCAAATGGAACTCAGAAACTTTGAAAAGGGCTGTAGGGAAAGTTTATTGATGAAGGTGAATCTACGCGAAAAGTTGCAAAAACCATGCAAATATCATTTTCAACTCTGCAATCTAGATTAAAGTAAGAAAAATTCACTGACCCACAACTTGGGAGATATACTACATTGTCCACCGAGATAGAAAATAAAACAAATAAAATCAATGTTAAATACTGGATGTATTGCGATTCAGATCCGCAAAATAGCATTCCAATTTGCAGAAATGCACAATATTAAACACAATTTTAATTCTGCATCTCAGATGACAGGATGTGATTGGTACGGGGATTTTTACGACGATATAAGTTATCTGTACACAAACCAGAAGGTACAAGTGTGAATAGAATAACAGCATTCAACAAAACAGAAGTCAACCACTTTTATAAACTATTTTAAGAACTAATGGAGAAGAAAACATTTCTTCCCAGAAATATCTACAATTGCGATGAAACTGGAATACCAATTGATTGAGTAATATACGAATATTGGAATTCTAGGACTTACCAATTTGCGAATCGTTCTTTCTATGTAGCTACTTGCCAATCATCCATTTCATAGCAAAATCACAATCGACAGACACGAGTTTTGTTTTTATGACCAAGCTTACTCGGCGATTCGATAGGCACTATTTTCACCTAGGTATCCAATATTTATCGCGACAGGTATCGAAAGTATTTAAATTAATATTAGGGCCACAAATAGACAACCAAAAATACACGAATATTCCAAAAATAAAAATAGTAATTAATATATTTTCCAAATTAAATTTAAAACCCAAACATTTTCCCACACCAAAATACAACCGCTTGTATTTTCCATTATGCAAAAAAAATAAAAATAGTTATTTGAAGTTAAGACTGTGGTAAAGGGCAAATCTTCACCACAGGTCTCTGAAAGGAACCGTGGATGGTTTTTACTGTAACCACCCTGCACACTCCATCTGTTCCCGAATGCAATTTACATACGCGGCCTAATCGCCATTTCATGGGAGGTAAATTATCGTCTTTCAACAAAACTAACTGACCAACCTTAATTTGTGGACAATGTTTTGTCCATTTCTGACGTTGCATTAACGTGTGCAAATAGTCGGTATGCCATCGTTTCCAGAAGTGCTGGTGAATTCGTTGCAACAACTGCCAGCGACTTAATCTATTTATAGCGAGATGAGTACAATTGGGATCTGGAAGTACCGATAGTGGTTCAAGGGTCAAAAAATGACCGGGGGTAAGAGCGCTTAAATCATTTGGATCATTGCTCAACTCTAGAATGGGTCGTGAATTAAGCAATGCCTCAATTTGTACCAAGACTGTAGACATTTCTTCAAATGTCAAACATTGCTCTCCAACAATTCTCAAAAGATGGCCCTTTACAGATTTTACTCCAGCTTCCCAGAGTCCACCAAAATGTGGACTAGAAGGTGGATTAAATCGCCACTCTATATGTTCTGTATCTACAGCATTCTGAAATATTTCGCGAATATACCTATTAGCACCCTGAAAGTTAGTACCACAATCAGAGTGTAAGACTGAACAACGACCTCGTCTACCAATGAACCTTCGTAACGCGGCAAGAAATGCTTCAGAAGATAATTCTGAACATAATTCAAGATGGATAGCCTTTGTGGCAAAACACACAAAAACCGAGATATATGCCTTATATGTTTTGGCTCCGCGAATCTTGGAATGAGTCATGGTAAAAGGGCCACAAAGGTCTACTCCAACACACGAAAATGGTTTAGACTGATTCACTCGTAACGACGGAAGATTACCCATTAAAGGGGTAGTTGATGTAGGACGAAATCTAAAACAACGAACACAGCTTGAGAGTACATTTCTAATAGCTCTTTTAGCATTAATAATCCAATAATTTTCCAAAATTAAGAATCGAAGAGTCTGAACGCCAGGATGAAGAAAGGTTAAATGATAGTCTAAGATTAATAATTGTGTGAAACGATGCTTTTGAGGCAAAAGAATAGGATGCTTTTGATCAAAAGATAAGCTAGAGTTAACAAGCCGTCCACCGACTCGAAGAAGTCCACGCTCATCCAGAAAGGGGCAAAGTTTACGCATTGGCTTGGAAAGAGGCACTTTATTACGAATATCACAAATTTCTTGTTCAAATGAACTAGCTTGAATGCACTTAACCAGCACCAACTCAGCCTGTTGCAATTCTAAAATAGTAAAGGGACCACATCTTTTCTGTATGTTTTTCCATTTACTTTTAATATTAAAAATGTAACGAAGTAAATAACCTATAATACGTTTTACCTTTCCCAAGGTAGAAAATCGATTTAAAAGATCATGTACGAAATTAAACGAAGATAAAGAATTGGTAAGAGTAACCTTTCGTTCTTCTTTTGAAACTTCCTGAACATTAATATCAACAAGCAAATCCGTAGGCCATAACTCTTCAGAGTGTCTTAACCAAGAAGGCCCAGACCACCATAAGTCATGAGTTATGGCCTACGGATTTGCTTGTTGATATTAATGTTCAGGAAGTTTCAAAAGAAGAAAGAATATTTCGTTTAGTGCAGGGCCTGTTTAATATATCGACTTTATACGAAAATACATCTAAATGTGGAGACCAAATAATACCTAATATTTTAATAACATGTTCTTCTTTAGATTCAAATTCTAAGGATTCCTGTTGACAAAATTCAGAAGGAATATGAGTGAGTAGCCGAGAATCATTACTCGCCCATTTCCTCAATTCAAACCTTCCCCTTTCCAACAGAGAGATTAATTCTGTTTGCAATGACATAATATTTTCAATAGAATCAGAGCCAGTAATAATATCATCGACATATATATCAGACGTCAGTACCTTTGCTGCATTTGGAAACTTCAAACCTTCATCCTTAGCCAACTGTAACAAGGTTCGAATAGCCAAGTAAGGCGAGGATACAACACCGTAAGTAACCGTGTTTAGTTGGTACTCTTGGACAAGTTCTTGAAAATTGAATCTCCACAAAATCCGTTGGTAATCTCTTTGATGAGGTTGCACTAAAATTTGTCGATACATTTGACGAATATCAGCAGTGAACACAAAGCGATGCATACGAAAATGTAATAAAATTGATACAAGGTCTTGCTGAAGCTTGGGCCCTGTGAGAAGAGTCTGATTAAGCGAAATATGATTCGAATCGAACGATGAAGCATCAAATACTACTCGCAAGTTAGTAGTACGAGTATCCGATTTGAAAACAGGATGATGGGGAATATAGTAAACTAGTTTAGATGAGTTTAGTGAAGGGACTAGAGACATATGTCCCATATCTAAATAGTCCTTCAAAAAGGCGGAATATGCTACCAACAACGAAGGGTTTTTTTGTAAACGACGTTCCAATGATGCCAAACGACGCAAAGCAACGACCTTAGAGTCTACAAATGAGGGCATACCTTGCTTAAAAGGAAGACAAACCATATATCTCCCTGAAGAGTCCCTTGAAAAGGTTTCAATGAAATGTTTTTCACATTGTAAATCTTTTGGGGACATCACTATAGGAGCAGGAATTTCCTCAATATCCCAAAATTTCTTGATGGATGAATCAATTGAATTTATACAAAGAGAAATCCCAGTTTCTGCAGGAAGAACCTTAATTTTTCCTACCAAAACATAACCAAATATGGTGTTTAAAGCCATGGGTTGACCTGTGTGACCACGCAATGTACCGTCTAACAAAATATCTGGCAACAAATCAGACCCAATTAAACAATCTACATGAGATGGGATATTGTACTCAGGATCGGCCAATGTAATATCAGAAATATGAGGCCATTTTTGCAAGGGTATATACGACGAAGGAACGCAACAAATTTTAGGAACGAGCAAAACATCCAAGGATAGAAGTGATGAGATTTTATTTCGTGGTTTAAGTGTAATACGAGTACCGCATGTAGATTTTTTTGACATATCATCTAAACCATGTATAATGAATGACAAGCGATGTTTTCGAAGGCCTAAACGATTACAACAAGTTGTAGTAAGGAAGCTTGATTGACTTCCAGTATCAAGTAAACAACGAACCTTTTGGAAATTTCCTGAAGAATCACGAACTTCCACCACCGCAGTACCTAAAAGAACATTTTCTTTTTCAGAAAGACAGGCTAATGCCACAGGATTCGAATATGTTGATAAGTTAGTATCAGACGATGGGTCTACTAATTCAGAAGATGACGACGACGAAGCAATTTGTTTTGAATTAGGCACACCAGTGTCAGAACGAATTTTATTTGAACGAGAGGTAAAATGAAGCAAACTGTGATGCTTAGCATGACATAGTTTACATTTAAACGACGAAGTACAATTGGACGAACGATGAAAGGGTTTTAAACAATTTAAACATAACTGTTTTTCTTTCGCAAAATTATAACGATCGACAGGAATTTTATGTAAGAAATGTTGACATTTAGTCAAGGAATGTTTCGAATTACACAATGGACAAGAAGCGTCAATAGTTGCTTCCGAATTGGTACATAGTGAGGTACTACGATTAGCATTGGAGGACTTTGAATATTTCTGCGTATTTTGTTTACCAATATTTTCCAAAGCAGTGCATTGTGATTTTAAAAAGGTAACTAATTCTGAATATGTAGGGATAGAAGTTTTGGCGTATTGTAATTCAAAACGTTTAACCGTATCATTTTCTACCTTTTTTATAAGGATATGAAACAAAACAAAACTCCATTGGTCAACAGGTAAGTTCAAATTTTTTAATGCATCTAAATTTTCGGAGAAACATTCTAACAATTTCCTTAAATTTTGAGAACAATCACCTTGAACTTTTGGAAAATCAACAATCTCCTGCCAATAAGCAGACGCTAATGACCTTGGATTTTGAAATCTATCTAGTAATGCACGATAAGCAATTTCATAGTTATCGTCCGTAATCTGTAAAGACTTTATGGTCGACAGTGCACTACCACTCAAATTTGATCGCAAATATTGAAATTTTTCGATGTCTGACAATTGAGGATTATTATGAATTACGACATTAAACAAATCAAAAAATGAAGGCCAATCTTTATAGCTTCCATCAAATTTAGGCAAATTAATTTTAGGAAGTTTTATACTAGGAGACTTCGTACTTACTACCGATTGAATTGACCTATCTGCCGGACTGTCAAATATTCTTTCATAAATATCTTTAGTGGCGTAATACATTGTATCAAAGTTTTTACGAATTAATTCATCATTAGTAATATCTTCCTCTAGACTAGCCGCTTGAGCCGAAGTAGCGAGTTGCTGAGTTGTAAATTCATTTGCAATATTATCAATATCTCGATATCTAATTTGGAAAATGGAATAATGAGTTTCATCAGTTTCTGAGAGATCCGCGACTTCTTTTAATTCTTTCATACGACTAAACCATACATCGCGTAGCCCTCTAACGTGCCGTAATTTGCCTGCCATTATATTTATACTATATCAAAAACTATAAATGACAATGTATCAAGTGCATATAATTAAAACGAACTAAGACCATCCGGTATACTAAATTGTAGTAAAAAATGAAAATCCGCTAATATAATAATGTGTACCTCAAATCTAAATCGAAATCCCAAACCAACGATAAGTAAATTTCCATAAACGACAAACGACAAATTTAGCAAAAAATTAAACTCGAAGCAAAAAAGAACAAACTTGATCGGTTGGTTTTGTGAATTTTAAATAAACAACTTTTACAACTAAGGATCAGATAAGAGTGTTTTAATTATTTAATTTTAGCGCAATTGAATAAATGAAAACGATTCACGAAAAACTTGCAATTATCACTTTGTCTAGGTTTTAATTTTATACCACACTTATATGAGTTTTAACCATCGAAATTGTTACTAATTATGGCCATAATATTTTTATTAAATAAGCAAAATAATAAAGATTAAAATCCGACTCCGAAAGGACCAAATGATTGAGTTATATACGAATATTGGAATTCTAGGACTTACCAATTTGCGAATCGTTCTTTCTATGTAGCTACTTGCCAATCATCCATTTCATAGCAAAATCACAATCGACAGACACGAGTTTTGTTTTTATGACCAAGCTTACTCGGCGATTCGATAGGCACTATTTTCACCTAGGTATCCAATATTTATCGCGACAGGTATCGAAAGTATTTAAATTAATATTAGGGCCACAAATAGACAACCAAAAATACACGAATATTCCAAAAATAAAAATAGTAATTAATATATTTTCCAAATTAAATTTAAAACCCAAACACCAATAGTACAATATCCTGGAAAAATTTGGTTGCAAAGGACAGAATAGAGTTGGTTCTATAATTAGATGGGAACGAGGCAAAAAAATAACAGTGCTATGTGTGCATCTGGTGGGTTTGTATCGCCCATGTCAGCGCCTATACCGGCGCAATTTACAAGTGTTCAGATAACGGTTGGATAAATGAAAATCTTTTCGTCGAGTGACTTGAGCATTTTACATATCATGTTAGGCCTTAGCGATATATCACTTCAAGGTTATGAGCACTTCAAGAAGAACCACATCACAATGTTATCATTACCGCCCAATACGTCACACAGGATGCTAGCGGACCTATCAAAAAGGAGCTTTTAAAATGGAAGTGATTAGTTTCTGAAAAGTTATGTTGCAGAGAAGATAATACCATATAAAATCCCATCACTATTTCATAAGGCTTATTTAGCAAGGGTGAATCGGGGTTCAAAAAAACGGGGATTTTTCCGTTCGACTCTAATGTATCTTGCGACAAAGACTTTATAGCAGCAGAAATTCTACAGTCTGATTGACACGTGTTCTGAATTTATTCAAGAACAACCCATACAAGAGGACTCAGTACCAGAGGAGCCAATTCCATCCACATCCGGTACTGAAATTCAAGTAGAGACAACTCCATCCACATCCGGCATTGGGACATCCACTACTGCGACATCTCGAACCCAACCTGCTATCAAAGATCTTCTTTGTTTGACTAGAAAACTATCAGCAGTTTCGAATACCAGAAAGGGTCACCAGAAGAAACATGCTACCATATTCAAAGTCTGGTCCTTTTTTTAAATAACTAAAAAATAGTGACTGGTTTGCATTTGGCGCTGTCTAGTCCTTTAAAAAAATAACTAATGATAAATTCATAAGTGACCATAGAACATAGCAAAGCTTTATCTAGTAAGGATGCAATTTTACTGTGACCTTCTTCGGTTCAGGTAACAATATCTTTCTCGGGATCTAATTTCGATTCACCTGTATGGAGTCGTAAATGTCTATTTAAACTTGATCTTACGGTAAATTGTTTAGTGCAAATGTCGCATTTGAAAAGACCTTCACCAGTGTGTATTTTTAAATGGTTTTTTAGTAATCGTGTTATTGAGAATTTTTTTAGACAAATCTCACATTCAAACGGTTTTTCACCGGTGTGAGTTTTCACGTGATTATTTAAGTCAACCTTTTGTATAAATTCTTTGAAACAAGTTGAACATTTAAAAAGTTTTTCATCAGTGTGAATTTTTATATGGTTTTTTAAATGTTGTTTTAGTAAAAAATCTTTAAAACAAACTTCACATTTAAAAGGTTTGTTACCAGTGTGAGTTTTTAAATGGTAATTTAAGTTTTGTCTATGTGTAAAATCTTTATGACAAATTTTACATTTAAAAGGTTTTTTATCAGAGTGAACTTTTAAATGATAATTTAAGTTTTGTCTATGTGTAAAATCTTTATGACAAATTTTACATTTAAAAGGTTTTTTATCAGAGTGAACTTTTAAATGATAATTTAAGTTTTGTTTATATGTAAAATCTTTATGGCAAATTTTACATTTAAAAATTTTGAATCCACTATGAATTCCTAAGTGGTGAGCATCTAAGAACCGTTTTTGTACAAAACGTTTAGAACAGATTTCACATTTAAAAGGTTTTTTACTAGTATGCATTTTTAAGTGGAAATTGAAGTTTTGTTTATATGCAAAATCTTTATAACAAATATTACATTTGAATTGTTTTTCACTGCTATGAACTTTTGAATGATCTTTAAGATATTGTCTATGTATAAAACGTCTCGAACAGATTTTACACTGAAATGGTCTTTCACCAGTATGGTTTTTTAAATGTCTTATTAAGCTAGATTTTGATTTATAAGCATTAGGACAAATATCACATTGATAAGGTTTTTCACTAGTGTGAATTTTAGCATATTTATGTTCAAGTGTTTCCCTGATACTTATTTTTACAGACGTATGTTTACTAATACAATAATGAATAAAAGTATGTTGTAAAAATTCGTTCTTTTTAATAAAAATCTTGCCGCAAAAACCACAAGTGACAGGGCCTCTAGCAAAATGTCCAGCGAAGTGTTTTAGTCTTGATTTAGAAAACAAATAATCTGGAAAAGAAACAATTAAATATTTTATAATTTTTTTTTGATATTTTAACTTAATCTTAAGTTTAATATTTTTTACACGCAGTAACTTGTGTCCACTTATGTTTTCCCCTAGGCGGTTTTTACTGAAATGTTTTATTTTAGTACAAGTTTTCAATAAATTGAATTTTTTCTTGTTAAATTTAGTTACCAAGCATTTAAATTTGGCACACTTTTCTTAGGTAGCGCACTCCATAATGCCAATATATAGGGTAGACTGGGGGAATTCCGGCCTTGGAGGAAATTCCGGGCATCAAATTTCTTGTTGCTGTATCCCCTTCCACGAACGAGGCATCATCCATTACACTGTATTTTAACGCGCCAATACAGTGTTGTTAAAAACTGCAATGCAAAAGCGTCGTTTATACAAGAAAACTTAAGATTTGCCTTACAAGAAATTAATAATTTACGGAGTTTAAGGCAAGTGGCAAATGGAGGAACTTTTTAAAAACCATCATTAGGACGAAAACCTGTTTTTAGTAAAGCTGAGGAAGAAGAACGTACTAGACAAATTATTAAACTTTGGCAGTTGTTTCATGGTATTACACCGGTAGAGGTAAAGCGGTATGCTTATAGCTATGCAAAAAACAATAATATAAAACATCCTTTCCTGGAAACAAATGAAGCAGCAGGACGAGATTGGTTATAAGGATATATCAAAAGAAACCCTTAAATATCTCGAAGAAAACCAGAAAAAATTAGTATTGAGATTCAGACATTCAATAGAGAGTAAGTTACACGATTTTTTGATAATTTGCATGTGGTTATGCACCGTCAAGAATTTTTAACGCCGACGAAACAGGGGCAACAAAATCCTGGAAAGATCTACGCCAAGAAGGGCCAAAAATGAGTCGGTTTCGCAACAAGTGCCGAAAGAGTTAAAATTATAACGATTGTGTGTGAACTCACAATTGTTTGAAAATATTACTAAGCGGTCGACGTTTTGACATCAACCATCATTAGATCGAAGGACCAACCTTAAGAGTATTAGGATTTATTATCTTAACACAAATAAATCATTTAAGTGAACTGTAAGGGTTATTTATTCACCAGTTTATTATTTACATTTATTATTTTTATAGAGCAACTGCTCTCACTATCACTGTCAAAATAATATTCACAATTTTAATACATTTAAAACCTCAGAAAATCTACTTTTATAATTTCAGGGAATGGTTACCCACATTTTATATTGAAAAGCTCTTATTGGTCGATAACCATTCTATTCAACCAACAATCTAGAAGCTAATTATTCACAAATATCAAATATCTAAATTGGCGCGCCCAAAGCTTATTGCAAGTGGGGGTTTGTAACAGATTTTTTCTTTTCTCGCTTTAAAATCGACTTATCTAGGTATTAGATATATCTACAATTGTCTCTCTTAATAATAATATTAGAGAGACATGTGTCCTTAGCAATAATAGGACTGAGTGAATTATTTTTTACGACCTGTACTTTTTGCACACGTTTCTGAAGCAAATTCTAAACGACAAGAACTGATAATTTAAGTTATAATCTATTTTTAGATTATTGAATGGTAAAAAATACTATACTGGACAAAAGTATAAACCGGATAATGAATATTCTGGATATTTCAGTGAAATGTAGCGACGAAAATTATTTCTTGGGTAAATTACACTATTACACAAAATTTCTAATAAAACATTCATCTTTATTAATATCATTCAAATATGTGCCAAAAATATTAATTATTATGTTTATGCCAACTTTTATTAATTTTTCGCCTGTGTTGCATCCTGATATAGAAAAATTTTATAAAAAGTTTTGTGCCTAATATGAATTTTCAAATTAGCCATATTTTTATATATTTTTTTATAGACTTATGTAAATTTTGTTTTTGTGAAAACATTTTAAAACAAATTTAAAATGTTTGTTAATCAGTGTGCATTTTTAAATGTCTATTTAATCTTGATTTGACAGTAAATTTTTTACAACAAACTTCACATTTAAAAGGTCTTTTACCACTGTGAATTTGTATGTGGTCCTTTAAGTAATGTTTTTGTAAAAAATCTTTATTGCAAATATTACATTTATATTATTAGTAGAAAATTCTTGAAAACAAATATCACATTTGATTTTTTTTAATAAAAACAAAATATTATCCATACTTAAATGTGGTAAAGTATTCAATAAAGAATAAAACAACTCAAGTCATACCACAAATTATTTAATAGTGACGAAACGTCTAAAAGGCAAATAGCGACATGTTTCGGTCTACCCGACCATTATCAGGTATATAAAAAAATTGACAATGTGAAGAGACATTAACAAAATTAAAATGTAATATTATAACTTACAAATTGGGTGCTTGAATTTAAATTTCATCAAACGTAAGTACCGAACTTCAGTATAATAATAACAATATCTTCTGAATTTTCATAAATGGAAGGGGTCGGAACCGATATTCAACACCACCACCGTGCTCAGCATCCTCGAAAATGGGAGGAAATTGTGTTTCTCTGCAGGGAAACCTCTTGAAGCGCGTTTAACCCCTCTAAGGGTGGTTTTTGGTCGTTTTTAGGGGTTGCGCAAGCCCAAAGTGAAATTCTGATGCCGCCAGCGTGTTCAGCATCCTCGAAAATTGGGGGAGGAGGTACTCTTGTCCCGGCTAAAAATATTTTCATTTTTCGGCCTTTTTTCAGACTCACACACGCTACTATTTTATTCAAACGGGAACTAGTTTCGGCTAATGAGCCATCTTGATGCCATATAGTAAAAATTAATAATTAGGGGGGCATAACGTTGATTAATACAAAGCAATAGGTGGGGGGGGGGGGAAAGAAAACGAAGGGGGAGGAAACTAAAGGTACATTTCAAAAAATTGTTATAAGGTTAAAAATTGAGAATAAAAATTTTTTTTCTTTAAGAAAGTTGAGGTGTAATATGGTTATTACACACCTACCCGGACTTTTTTTCTGTTTTGTGGAATCATCCAAGTCTGATAAGGGTGACGGAATATCTGTTTATACCTTAGGCCGGCTCCACACATGGCGCTATCGGCTGCGACATTCTGTTACATGTTCATTGTGGCGTCCACACATGGGATTGGCGCAATTTCAGTTCGTTTCCATCAGAGCCAACGTAAACATGTCTTTTTTTTGGTTCAAGCTTGATACAGCTCCAAAAATTGTAGCACTCATTATCCCATACTTTCTCAGACGATATTTTGTAAAAAAAATCATTGATGTGTGTTGCAAAAACCGACAGTCGACGGAAACACTCCAACATTGGTGCCAATATTGGATCCAACGCTGTTTTGTGAATATACACATTGGACAAACGTTGTTGTTGTTGGCTTCCATATGTTGTTAGGCCCCCAACCGGTCAGGTCGGTCTGCGACGTACAGTCGCGTTAGAAAAAATGCGGCGCATTACTTTTGGGACAAAACCTATATTATCCTGTTTTAAATTATTAATAATTGCTTTTAATCATTTTCAGCCAATTACTGCAATAGCAGCATTACCATACATCTTACCTTTCTTTATTTTATGTTATTTTATAATATCATCGTGGCTTTCTACATTACAAGTTTATAATATTTTCCAAAAGCATGGAGCATTTTCGTTAAAACATGTTGGAATAATAATCATAAATCGGTATTTCAGGTAAGATTTATTTTAATCATCAAAATTTATTATGACCTTATGTAGATTGTACGTAAGTATTCCAATGATGATTTTACACACTCTGTATTTAATTTCGAAAAGTTTTTTGTTAATATATGTATTGAACGTTAATTTTGAGTAATTGTATTTTCGACGACCTTTCAAAAAGTTCGTTACTGAATTATGTCTCTAATTTCATGGAATTTTATAATTCTGATTGGATTCAGCATAAAACAATGTTTTATTTGTTCCTATTAAAACAAAAATGTTAAATGTTTAACTATTTTGTGAAATTTTGGTTCTTGCAAGAATGTAGGCTTTCTCGGCCGGTGTCAACGAAATTGTTGATTTTCGGACTTTTATGCCGTCATCGTCTTTGGTTATTACTGTCAAACGTATCGAATACAACTGCAGAAGCCATCTTCAGTGGCGTGGACGTAGTACTCTTAGCGACGTCTTTGTGGATGCCAGCAATAGAGGTTTGGCCTCACATATTGGACCGCCACTTTGTTGGATTTCTTACCAGAAATCCTTAAGGATCGATTCCTTGACTTCCGTCTTCTCCGTTGAAGCATCAATGTCGTATACATGGTATATCCTCTCGTAATTAACAATATGAGTGTCCGTTCTGGCCACCTTCTTCAGGATTTCTTCATTTAGGAGCTTTCCCTCACCTTTCACCTCGAATATTACATTACCTCCTCCCGTCTTCCTAATATTTTATATTTCTAGACCTATGCTCCTTGATGTCCTGGAGCATCTCTGCATATGATCTGCTCCCACTCTTCACGATCACCCTTTCGTTGGCCAACCTGGCCTTCGCTTCATTGGCTTTTGTGTCCCCTATAATTGATATCCTGTTGGCTTTTGTCCATGGTCTTACGGATCCGCTCGACGTCTATTTCTTCCTCCGCAATTAGCACAATGCCATCGATCTCCAGGACCGAGAGCAGCTCATTGTTCAATAGCATTCAATTTCCACAGAGTCGAGCTTTTCCGCTGTGTCTCCGCTTCTGCCTATGATACAGTTTTTCTTGGCAAAATAATACAATTTTCCATCTCTTTGCTGTAAGAGGGTCCTCAACTCTGGGAATTTTATCTCCAGTCCATCTTTCCCGAAGGAAGCCAAAAATTAGTTTACGAAAATTTTGTGCCTGTTAAAACTAAAAGGTGTAGGAGGTCTGAAGTTTTAAAATGTGTGAATTAAAAGTGTATCTTGGCAATGCTAGCTTGCGCATTCTCAACTATTTACTACTGTATTATATTTTTCTGTTGGTGTAAACTCTAATTTCACAACATGAATAATTGTTACAACAATGGTACTTAGCAATAGTATTTTCCTTACAAACGCTAAAATTCCAAGTGGATATTATTTGCAATTCAATTAAATGTATTATACTTTAAAAACTAAAAATTAAATGTCTTTTTTTAGATTAATTTCTACTTTATTCGTACTCCTTGTTTGGAGAACAAATTGGATACGATTGATAGAAGGGCCTTTAAATTTTGACTTAATTAATTTTAACCTAAACGCTTGCAAAAACCATTGGCTTCAAAAATTACTGTTTTTTAGAAATTTTAATCTTTTTGTTGATGTGGTAAGTAAACCTATATTCTATATAAGTTCAATAAACAATTTCTTACCAAGTTTAAAACATTAAAAAAATATTAAAAAAGATTATGTACCAATTTACATTCTCTTATGGTAACAAAATATTTATTTTTTTAGTGTTCTCCTTATAGCTGGTCTTTGAGTGCAGATTTTCAATTGTATGTGATTAATACTTTGATTCTGTATTTAATTTTTAAATTCAAATTGAATGAATTCAGAATATTAGGAATGGTTTTAGCGCTTTTTTGTGTCATCCATTGTTCAGTTTTGTATTATTACGAAATGAGTGTATTCATAGTATCTATAAAGTAAGTTAAAAAAAATAATAATTTGAATTATGTACATAACTTTTACAATAGTTATTTACGTAACAAGTTCCGAAAGTGACATTTTACGGGACGAGTCCTGGAAACCTGCGAGTCCCGTAAAATCGGATCGTGTTTCGTACAATTTGTTTCTGCAGCCACTTATTAGACTTTAAAAAGAATATTACTAATGTTCAATAAGTAAAACTTTTGTTACGATTTATGTAAAGTTGCACTTTTGCTCTAATAAATCATAGAGAAAGTTCGATTTTCATGCCGGTTGCAGTAAAATGAATATATTATCAAATGTTGTAATTAGATTATAAAAAAATTAAACAATACTCTACATGTCAAAATCTATGTTAAAATAGTTTATTTCTTTACAAGTGAACTCTGGAAACCAAAACTTGTACGGAGAAGGGACGGTTATTATCATTATCTGCCGTGGCAGCCAGGGGTAAAGTACTGATTTTACACATAAAGAAAATGCTGAAAACAACTTGTTAAGGTATAATATATTTTTTTTAAGGTTTCGCCCTGAAATCGAATTTTTTCCATATCTTAGCAACCCTTATTTTTGCACAAAACTTGTTACATGTTTCTCTTACAAAAAAACATTTTTGGATAGGAAAAAAAATGGGACAAATAGAATAAAGTGGGAAAAAGGGCAAAATAGGAAAAAATGAGAAAAGCTAGAGAAAACCAAGGAAAATGGTAAAAAATAGGAAACAATGGGAAATGGTAAAAAACAGGAATCAATAGGAAAATGGGAAAACATATTGAAAATAAGGAAAAAATAGAAAATAATTGGGAAAAGTAAAAAATATAGAGAAAAATAGGAAAAATGCAAAAAAACAGGTGAAAGCAGAAAAAATTAGGAAAACAATTCAAAAAGAGGGAAAAGTGGAAAAAATTGAAAAAATAATTTAAAAAAAATAAGGAAAATAGAGAAAAATGTCAAAAGGTAATTAAAATTTCGCAAAATAGAGAAAATGGGAAAAACTAGACAAAATAAAAAAAAATGGGAAAAAAAACCGGGAAATTTAGAAAAAAATAGAAAATTAGTAAAAAATAAAAAAAAATAGGAAAGCATTTCTATGTACTATAAAACTGCATTTCGACAAAGTACCACTGATGATTCCTATAAGGATGAAACATGTATGATAATGGTCAGAGTGTATAGTTTCAAAAACACTCTTTCCGTTTTTGATTTAATTGCGTGATGCCCGCACCAACTATGATGAGGCATTATGATGGCGGATAGATTACAACATTTACCGGCACCAAGTTGTACTTGGTTAGTTGTTGCAGATGATTTTATCCTATTAAGTGACTATGTCCGGTTGGTACCCATCAACCTACGATAGATGTGACTATCTATCATTTTTATAGAATACTCTTGTTAGTTGAGGTTCAAAATTTTCTGGCGAGTTAAAACATTAAAGTATAGTCATGGCCAAAAAAACTAGATTTATGGATTTTATCCAGTAAATTTACTTCAATCCAAAATTTACCGACTTGGATAAAATCAAAAATATTGTTTAAACAAAGAGATTTGCTTGATATATGTGGTTCTTAATTTATAAGGTTCTTTTAGTAGTTAACGGGGACCCATATAAGACTAACTTCGATTGGAAAGGTAAACTGACTCAGAGTCACAAAAATTAAAATCGAAGGACCAAGTCACTTTTATAAAGTTGACTGAATTTGTCTGAAATAATACTTTTTTAAATTGTAAGAGCCATTGGAGCTTATTTTTCTTAAATGCTTAATGAATGTTATATTGATAAAAAAAAATTATATAAAGCGGTTCAAATGTCATATCTAAGATGATCAACCTAAATTACTGTTAATCAAGTAATAAAAAAAAAATCATGTGGAAATAAAAAGTTTTGTCAATTTTTTAAAGGGACATTTTTTGGTTGTCATTGAAATAAAAATAATATTGAGAGGGGGTAGTAAAACTCTAAATCCAGTACCACATTTAATATATTTTTTTAAAAAAACTTGTTAGTTACATTGAATGAAAGGGGGAACGGCGACTAGTTTCGGCAATATGCAATCATCAGGCATATAATACACAGTGTTAAGAAGGGTGTAGTTTGTATATTAAATGAACTTGCCTAACTAATTTTACAACTGAGACGAAGAATAAGTAACATAATACATGTTTAACAAAGAATTAAATTTAAGTGTGTGCACAGGTACATATAGGTACAACGTATGAATTATTTAAAAAAAAAGGGAGATAAGAGGGGATTAAGTGGTGCATTTTGGAACATTATAACGTGGTGACGCTGTACCAAATAAATTAAAAATAAATGAAGTAACATTGGACTATGAAACGCGACAATACAAAGCGGCGTTTACATATGACGCACATCAAAGACTATAATGGTGGTTTTGATAAATGACACCTAATACAGAACCGCGGGCTATTGAAAAACAAATAAATTAAATTAAATACTATAGCAAAGTGTTGAAAACCTGAGGCCTGGCGATGTTTTAAAAAAAATATATTAAATGTGGTACTGGATTTAGAGTTTTAGTAGCTCATCATTTGACCACATTCGATAATATGGATAACCTTTTGGATTTAAATATAATATTGCTAGAACGTGATAATTTTTATGGTTAGATTTTAATTAAAAAAAAATTAATCAAGGGTTGAAACCTAAAGATACAGGAAAAACAGAGACAAGAGACAGATGGAAATAGAAAAGCAAGTACAATATACTTGAAAGATAGAAGAAACTAGGAAGTGAGACAGAGAGAGGCATAAATAAAAAATAAAGACACACCTATGGAAGAG
The DNA here is from genome assembly GCA_963243735.1 of Neocrepidodera transversa. Classification (NCBI taxonomy): domain Eukaryota; kingdom Metazoa; phylum Arthropoda; class Insecta; order Coleoptera; family Chrysomelidae; genus Neocrepidodera; species Neocrepidodera transversa. Next base: position 666,508 of record CAUJLB010000152.1, on the reverse strand, counting down.
TAAACCCGAAGAAAATTGAAAAGGAGTCAGGAAACATTTAAAATTAAATAAATTGTATTTTTTTCTTATATTTGGTAAAATTTATTATAGAGTAAACTACGATTGAGAATCGTAGATAGGACATCTAGCCTACCCTGTTGTCCATATCAATATCTAGGAAAGTAAAACATTACGCATAAAAGAGTATTATACCGGGTGTCTAACTATATTTTTCTACATGTTGGGGACTTCCAAACCAATTAAGATACCTTTAAGCGGTTTTCACTAAAGACTTAAGAAGGGTATACGTTTTATTAGGGTATACCGAAAATGAAATTGTAAGAAAAACTAAAATAGTGCTAATTCAGTGTTAATAAATTATTTTTTTATAAATCTTTTCGAAAATAGATCGAAAAAAATGCTTGCATAGGTAAATTGGTCGAATTGCAATTATTTTTCTAAAACGACTGAAAACATTAAAGAAAGAAATAATTTCTTAATTTCTTTTAATTTATTAGTTTCAAATTAAAATCTCGTCTATGCTAGTAAATGTTCAATTTATTAATATACAGGTTGATCCATTTAAGGAAATTAGATTGTAACCTTTGAAATGGTGTCATTTTGGTTTTTTCTTAAAAGCGGAAGTTACAACTTAATTTTTGCTATAGCCTAATAAAACTTATGACCCTATTTAAGTCTTTAGATACAACCCTATATTTTTGTTCACTCCGAATTTCATGCTTTTAGAACTATGGAATATAGACGTCTAAGATTTGATAAAGAAATTGTATTTTTATATTTTTCTACTGTGGCTATAGCTTCATCAAGTTGCATAGGAATGATTATGGGTGCTATTTATTATAAAACCAAAAAAATAAAATTGGAACGTAAAATGGTAAGTTTTTATGTAGTTAAATACTAAATTTCATATTAATAAAATTATGCAACAAATGGACTTCTTTAAATAAACATTTGATTTTTTTATGATCACCTGGGCCTCGATTCTTGACTTTACATACAAAAAGTAAAATAATATATTAGTTTTCCTACAGGAATAAAGTTGAGAATCGAAGCCCAGAGAGTAGAAATACTATTTTTGGTACTATTTTTTCAAGAAACAATCTAAAGAAAAACTTTATTAACCTCTTGACAAATATATAAAAAGTTGGCATTAGATTGATTCGATAAGGGATAAATATCACTATAATCAGAAAAATCCAACAGTGACTTTTCTATTACCAAAAATATTTATTTAACTTTTGTTAAAATTCAGGATAGTTTTGACATTCACCCCCCTTTATTACACGCTCTAGAAGCCCCAAAATTAGTAAACAAATACTATACCAACAATTGTTTATAAACGAAGTGAGGAACTTCTGTAGGACAGGCCATAACGATTGAGGTGGAAAATGCAAATTCAAGAGAAACCATAAGGTCGACACAGATAGAACACCGGCCATAACTGCTCGGGGAAACGGGTCAAGCAATCAAAAATTCTGCAAAAGTACCATCATTTAAAATCCGATACCTCGAGGGTAATAGAGGCGAAAACGCTGTGGGCGAGTCGTAAGCTCGAAAAAAATCGGCACGATGGTGACAAGGGAACAATTACTTTTATCCTTCCACGGCATTGATGGATATATTCTCTTTGGTGTAGCACACGATCATCTCATTTTGCACCATTGCTAGTTGTTGCGTATTGCACGTTGCTGTTGCTTATTGCTTTTTTGTGTATTCTACCTATCGATATTTCGACCCAACGATATTCCAGTAACCTTTCGAGAACGGAGAATATTTCGAACGAGGGACGTTCGGTTCAACAATATTTCGATCCAATAACTTTCGAACGGGCGATTTTAGATCAAACAACTATTCGGCCCCATGTAACTTTTCGATGCTACAATATTTCGATGATGCAAAATTCGATCCAGCAACGTGTTTCCATAAGGAGTAGAATATCCAAACAGTATGAAACGGACATTTAAAAACTAATTTTCAGTAGATACCTAGAAAGTTCATTAACTTTAAAGATTCAGTAAGTAATGACAATGACGTTTAGATTGTGATAATTATATAATAAATGAACTGGTATAGTTCTATACTAAACGTTATTTGCCTTTACTTACTGAATCTTTAAAGTTAATGAATATTATATCAATTAACAGAAAAAAATTTGGCTCTTTGGCCTTCATTATTGTACTTATGCTTGCCCGCATATTAATAATCTATGTATATTTTTGACATCTCTCCTATTCGTCACCTGTAGTTAGCTTAACAATAATATTAGATTTAAATTATTTGTTTCATTTTAAATATTTTTAATTTCAGATTTACCCACTATTATTAATTGCTCTATCCATTGGATTACCTACTATATCAGTTATATTATCTATGATAAAATTCGAGCGTTTGGGAGGAGCTATTATGGGATCAATTATCAAGCCAATATTTAGTTTGGGAATTGGAATCGGAATTTTAGGCATGCGATATAAATTAGGAGGTATGATATGTCTTTTTTTTATAAATTATAATAGTTATATGATAAGAGAAAAATTTAAATGAAAATTATAACAAATAAATGCAAAATAAAAAGAGAAAGCGTAATAAAATAGAAAAATCATTATTGTAAAAATTCCTAATTTTTAATATACTTAAATAAAACCTAAATACAATGATTATTCCTGATTCGAAATCCGTATTAAACGGTCTAAATAACCCACCATGGTACCACCTCCGCATGATGTTACAACTTGGAATGCCTCAGGAAAGTGGAAAGAAAATCCTTTAATAAGGCCAGAAGGTCAAAACACAAAGAGGACTGGGACACATACAAATCTCAACTTAAATAATACAAAACAGTCGTCAGACAAAACCAGAAAAAGGCATGGAGAGCCTACTGCGAAAAATCAAAGATGATTCAGGGAGCCCTTTTAAAAGACCCTCACCGCAGTATTGGTGCACTAACCAAAGAGGATAGCACGAAAACTACAAACCTTGAAAAAAGCACCAAATTTCTGCTGTCAACGCACTTCCGTGAGTCGGTCACCACAAATGTGGTGGATACTAGTTGCGCATAATTTCGCCGTCATTGTCTAACTCATTGCTAAACATAACCGCAATATTATTTCTGGAGTCCGCAAAATAGGGGACCTGAATGGCCAATATATAACCATCAGGAGCAAAAAGTAGAGCAAGGTATCGTCCTTTATGAAGTGAAAACGTCTATCTTAAGACGCGAGAGTTGCTGTTCTTAGGAACGTAGGAATAAGTACCATCAACATAGACAATGGCTTTGGAAATCTCAGGATTGTTCGCGAAGTCGGGGATATATTGAAGTATGAAATTCTGGCGGTTTATAGCCCTTAACCCAATATTGTTGGGGACAAATTGTTGCATTAAAGAATGTCTGACAGTAGCAATAATTGTACTAACATGTTTTCGGCCACTGTAATGGAATATAGCTTTTACGAATTCGTCTGACAAACCTTGCCTCAACTTGCAGATAAACGCTGAAAGATCGTTTTTCTTAACGTACCGGAAACCGCGTTCTGTGAGCACAGGGTCGCAAAACGTGTGCAATTCTTGGAACTGCTCTTTAGTCACCGGTGAAATGCACTGGAATTCATAACTTGAATTACATAAGTACGAGCCTGGCAAAAGCCGTTGGAAAAGTCGACCAGTGTCGTTAACGTGTTAGCGATGAGCATCAGGCAAATTGCAAATCATGCACGTTCGATTGGCAGTTTGTGTTAAGCTATATAGTTTCTCCGGAAGCGGTGCCGTCTTACGTCCGTCAGAGCACGGTGGGTGACGTCATAAAAACGGTGGGTTAAGTACGGCTGTCATAGCTGCAGAGTAGTGTAGTCTGAAAACGAAATGTCACTATGGATGATCTAGACGCCGCACTTGGTATTATTTTGGGGGCAGAGGAATTATCAGAAGAAGAGACAAGAGAATCTGAATGATTTAACAAACGCAGAAAGGAAGGTGCTTATGAGGTTTTAGTTTGTAAAAAAACACTTCCCCTATTATACGTGACACCGTTTTTTGTGACGTCGCCCACCGTACTTTGACGGATGTAAGAAGACGGCACCACTTCCGAGGAAACCAAAGCTTTAGAACGTTTAAACGCATACAGGTCGCATCTTTCTTAAGAATACGCAAATCCCTTACAATCGACCTGTTACAAGCTGCACATGCTCTTTAACCATTTAGACGTCGTTGGATAGCAATGTTACACTTATCAGTATCATCGGCACTATCAAGACGTAGTACCATTTGATTTGGACGAAAAGTAGCGGGACAAATGAAGCAGGGCATGACATTAATATGGGCCTTGTGTAGTCAACAAAAATAGTATAATAGATGTTTAAGATACAAACAAAATAAATACTTACAATGAGTAAAATACGAAAATAATCGTTTCAAAATGAGGTAATTCTTGAAAATGAAAAATTTTAACATTTAAACGATGAAAGCAAGTAACTGTTATATTATAACAAAAAACGTGAAATATATGACAGTTCTGAGTTGGGTCGGGTTTGGCCTGATGTTTTAAGGAAAACAAGTTTAAAAAAAAACAAAAGTTTTAAAAGTGACCCAAAAAGTGAATCAGCTATTATTGTAGTGTATTTGGCAATAATGGTACTGTGACATGCAGTCTCTCGTCTCATCGTAGCCCATTTTATCTTTTAAAAAGGTCTCGCGAAAAGACAAAAATGCGATACTCTACTAAACACCCATGAAATATTTATTGTTCAGTCATTGGCCAATATCTAGGAAACTATTGATTTTCGGACTTTACGCAATGGCAACTTTTAATCGGGAAGAATTCTTCTAAACAATATAAATCATTTAGGCAATTCCCACATAGATCACTTTTCCATAAGGTTTGAGCGGGTCCTTTATTATGACAGTTAATTTGTAGTATTTTTACGAAAGGGATGCAAAACTGTTTTATTATAATTATGTCTTGTTTTTACAGGAAAAGTAAAGAAGTTTCTTGAAAATAAGTATTTTGTGTTCTTAAGTAATTTTTCCTACTGCATTTACTTAAGTCAAGAGTTCATGATTCTCTATAAACATAGAATTTCACCACCGAATGTAAATGCCAGTACAGTAGTAAGTAAAAAGTTTCATATTTTATTTATTTTCAATAAACATAAAGACCACTTAAAACTAATTTATATTAAAGGCCCTCGAGAAATCAAAAAATAATGTTAGCAACAGTTGCAATTAATTTAAAGCTCTGATAACCTGTCGCAAAATTCATTGTAAAAATTAACAAATTATTTTTGGACTAAGGTAAAAGTCTCAATTATCGACACTGTCCCAATTATTGACATTTACGGACTAAAAATCAAAATAATAAGAATCTACATATATTATCATATCATAATAAGTAACAAGTAGGTTTTTCCTACTTTTAACTAAAAAGCTTCGGCCGATAATGCAGGAAATGTTAATTCTGCAAATATTTCAATTTCGTCATTCTGTCGCCACATGTGAACTGATGCAAATCCTTGTCAGAAGTGCAAAGAAGCAAGTAAGTTGATTATGGAATTTTCAGTTTAAAATATTTCAGTTACTTAATAGAGATAGTTGAATTTATATATATGAAGTCTAAAATGTGTGTTTTTTTGTCCATAATTTGGTTTCCCCAGGACAGAATATTTGAATGTATATAGATAGAAATTATGTCCGGTTACTCCAGTGGAACTTAATATAAATATTATGAAATATCGACTTAAAAGTACTATGAGCTTAAATCAAAATTCTGTTGCACCACGTTAAAAATTGGAAATATTAGCCAAGATCAAAATTAAGTTCGATAAACTTGGCAACGCTGGCACCATTCAATCGTAAGCTCCAAATTTCTTTTTGTAACATTTTCCACCCTGACTAGTTTTCGGTGGTAATTTGAATGAATGTATTTGATTGGATGCTAAAAGATAGTGGGATGATGTGTGTGTGTGTATTACCACTTTACATTTGTCATCCTTGTTTGCAATTTGCACATTACTCATTGTCAATCAACACAGCAAATAAAATGATATTTAATATGGAAGGTGATAAAAAAAGAGTAAATTATAAATTACACCAAACCTGGCAAAAAACCTTTTGTCACATAAAGTCTCAAAATAATTGTTGCGATTATAAATGTGGTTAGGAATTTGTATCGCATTATCATCCACTACATTTACAATGTCTACAGCATCTACATCTTCAATTTCAAACATGTTGATATAAAAAAACGGTAAAAATGTAGCTGTGATTATTTATAGACACGAATTTTATATGAAAGATGACACACAAACGTCAAATTTTCGTCTTAAGTCGAAAAAATCGGTGACTGGAATTTAAAGTCGGCGTTAAGCCATTTTCGACTTAAAATACAGTGGTGCAACATTATTTTATTCTAATATCGACTTAAGTTCAATATTGATATTAAGTTTCACTGGAGAAACCGGACATTATTAGTCTTATTATTTTAAATTAGCACTATACCAGTTATCGACACACAATTTTCCGCTAAAGTAAAAAGATAGAAGTGATGTAATATGTGTCGGTGTTTGGTACCAATAAGTATGTCAATAACTGGTTCAGTTTTTGCTTTCAATGGAAATATAAGATGAACAACGCTAAAAGATTTCAATATTCGATTGAAGACATGGAACAAGATATCAATGCTCTTGAGACTAGTAGTTTTCTAAGATCCAAGAATAACCATAATATTAGAAAAATACGTCATGTCTCAAATGTGGTCAACCAATGAGTAATGAAACACAACCAATGAGTAACTGGACTTTATGTGTTTCATTACTCATAATATTAGAAGTTCAAGAAAAGTGAAAATTCAAACGAAAATTAGTCCTGATACAACCTTAACCACTGATGAAGAACAGTTATTGGTGAAATGGATCTTTCATATTGCCAGTTATGGCTTTCCTGCAACAAAACTGCAGCTTATAGACAAGTGTATATTTACTATTGAAACAGCTAAATGGACCGAATAATTTCACTAACGAAAGGCCAGGTCACCACTGGCACGAAGCTCTTATGAAGATATAGTATAACTTTCCCAAAGAGTTACCTAAAATCTAATCAATGCTCGGGGCACCACAACTGAAAGCGAAAAAAAACATCGAACTACAGAAGAAGGAAAAAAACAAACAAAAGCGGAAGGAGAAAAAAGCTGAAAAGAACGAGTGGCAAATTAAAAAAATTTTAAAAGACTCAAGTAAGAACATATAGCAATAATTAATATTATACCAATCCAGTCGAAATTTTGAAACTATAACTCTAATATTAAAATTTTTTATTACCATAATTTAGCAAAAACCTCTTAAGGTGTCGATAATTGGGACATTTACCTTAAATCAAAATTATGTTTACAAGAGGGATATTTTTTATGGTATCGAATAATAAATAAATTAATTCAGCGTAAGTGCAACAAATTTAAAAACAAATTACCTTTATTAATTATTGCAAACTGCCCGAAAAAAATCAAAAAATGATGCTAGTAATCGTTGAAATTAATTTTAAGCTTTTTAATTGTTAAAAAATTATTTATAGAAATCACTAAATTATTCTTGGGTTAAATTAAAATTAAGTTTATATTAGTAATATTTTTTATGGTAGAAAATAATAATAAAATTATTAAGTCCAAATGATTATACATGTCTCGAATGTGGTCAACAGAGGAGGTAATAAAACTCGAAGTAAAGTACCACAATATATTTATGAAAATGAGTTAAAACTACTTGAAAACTACCATTTGAACTCATTTTCATAAATATATTGTGGTACTTGACGAGTTTTATTGCCTCAATAAGTTCATTAATTTAGCGCCGATTGCAACCAATTTAAAGACATTGATTTGTTTATTGTTTTAAAAAGTTTATTGAATTAAATATAATGAGTTTTACATGAACTACGATAATGAGTGAAAACATTTCTACCCCTTCGTTCGGCCACCCCCAACTAGCAAGCCGGCAGATTATTGTATGCCTTTGTGACAATTTTTTTATATTTTTGAAAATTTATACACGCGCTCCCAATGAAATTTTTTGTTTGTCAATTTATGAGATTCCTCCGAATAATCGTCAGACGCTAGGACATGAACTGTATATACCTTAATCTGACGCGATTGAGTATTTCAAAACAATGATTTTTTCTGCATTTTTCAAAAATCACCGAGAATTTGCGTTACGTCCGAATCGTCAGAATATTAAATAAGAACTTTCTTTCCGTACAGCCATCCCCATCGTGCAAACCGTCAGATTAAGCAACCTCCATTATTAAAGATACGTTACGTTGGGCATACATAATATCAATGCCTAACGCGCTCGGATATTTCGATGTAAAGGTTTTTTTACATTTTTGAAATTCTGTGGACACTTCCCCACCGATGAACGGGTATACATTATATAACATATTTTTCCTTTTATCATCTAAGCTTCGAAATCTAATAGGTCTTCACGACGCTCGAGTAAATACCCATTTAGGGGTTCCCCTACTATAATGGTATTATTACAACCCAACTTTCTAATATACAAGCGAAACTGATACTAGATAACATTTATTTACATTAACTGCCTCCAACCCTCAAATAACGTTCAAAATAATATTAAGCACTTAATGATACCCCTTACAAGTCGTTAAAACCGGTGGTCGAATTGTTCTCCATGCATAATCCTCAAATTTTGCTATAATAGGATTAAAATAGTTTCGTGGAAAATAGTAGTTTGATTATATATTAATGTTTATCAATTATAATCTAATTAAACTTCAATTTGAGAACGAATTAAAAACAAGTTATTAATTGTAGCTATGTCTCATTTTAGATTGGTGATATTTTGGCGGTATATCCTGCTACAGTGGTTCTTGGCATATTTTTAACTTTAGTAATTGAAGAACCATTTTACTCACTTCAGAAAAAAATTCTTCCTCAAATTAAACACAATGAACAAGAATTAAAAAATAAAATAAAATAAAAAAAATTCGTTGTAAAATAGTGAATGAAATATAAATTTGAAAAAAATATTTTTCTTAGTTTAATTTTATTTCTGTATCAAAATAATATAGAACCGGTAAACAATATAAGGCAAGGAAAAGAAAACGAGCAAAGAGAAAAAATTTAGACCAAGCGCTTATACCAATTTTTTATTTATTCTAAAATAGTACTTCCTAGATAAGTAATAAATTAAATCCCAAAGGTTATACATCTTAAATGAGGTCCAAGTTTATAAGAAATGAAGCACAAAGTCAATTAAAAGGTAACTAGTTTCGGTCATAGATTATCATCAGGCCTATAGATACAAAACGTTCAAATTAATGATTATGAAAAACAAGAAACTCAATTTTCCGGTATTACGAGGGAAATATTAAACACCAAAAGGTGGTATAGTACAAGTAGAAAATATAGTGCATCTAGTAATAATCGGTCTATTCTTTGCAGCCTTTTTTCTTTATATTGATTGGAATCATTAGTCCAGTCAAAGTGATAGATTAAAGTATCTGGTCACGTCATTTAGTACAGAAATGTATTTAATGTTTAAAGTCACCCCAATAATCCGTCTGCTTAGACTGGGCTGTTCAATTAGCGCATGTTCGTCTTATTTTTATCAGTTTAAAGTCATAAAATGGTCAGTTTTTAGTTCCATAGCTGAAATGTTTATTGAGTGCATTATAGATTTAAAAACTACTTTTTTAATTCTGAGAAACAAAAAATTATCTTACTTAAACAGCAACCTAATTAACGTATATACCTATACGTTAATAAAAAAGTGTAGGTACAATTTTAGTAATCAAAATAAGTACTCATTCTATGGGGATTTTTTATGTTAGTTAGCTCCTGTACTAAACTAAAGAGGATAGACCCTTAGATCGTTGGCACTATATTGATTACTTTGAACTATACCTGTTAGTGTGAAGCTTATTATGACCGGCCCTAAGTAGTACCTTTTCCCTACCTTTCCTATCGAAGATCATAGACTCGTCCAAACAGTGGTTCAGTGGACGTCCCCACACTTGAACTATAGCATCTGGGCACATTGCCACTGAGGAGTTGTGGTATATATTGTTATGATATTTACATTATCTCAAAATTTGGGTTGGGTTCTATGGAAAAATAATAAACATTACAAAAATTATAAAATATATATAAATTTTGATTTATTTGATCTTTGCTACCGGATTTCTTCTAGTTCATTTTCAATCTTCTTTGATGCTACTTGCTACTCTTCTAGTTTCTTATATCTAACTCTTATTTATTGCAGTTCCGTTATCGTTGATTTTATTTACTTTTTGGTTTATACATTTTGTTCAGTAAAATTGTCTTTTTTTATATAACTTTATTTTTATATATTTCTAAATCTCAAATAACATATCAATCCATCTGACAAAAATTCTCCTCTGTTTATTATTTTTCTTGCCTATCAGATTTTTTACCGCTAGATTTTTTTTAATATCGCAGCCCTAGTTTAGTTTTATTAACCCTATATTCCCTGTTTACTATCTGACTTTGACTACTTAAATTTCATGTATGATAACTCCAAAATTTCAATTTTATTATAGCTTTCATTATTTTAACAAATTTTAAGATTCTTTCATTTTTTTTATTGCCAATTTATCTACCTATAATACCTTCGTTTCCTTTTCTTTAGTTACATATCAACTCTTCTATTCCATTTAATAAATATCACATTTAACTATTAATAATATTTAAATAATTTAAATATAAAATTCCCTATACAGGGTAGGGTGATTTTTTTATACAGGATGTCCATCAAATAGTGTAAAAAAATTCAAGGGGTGATAGTACTCCTAAAATTAATAAAAAACGTTCCTATAAGCATAGGTCGTTAAATGCATATTAAGCGAGTTAGGGGCTTTAAAATTGTAAATTTTTAAAATATTTTTTGTTAATTGTAAACAAATTCTATCATCATATACAATACTAGCTAAATACCCGCGATTTCCTACCGAGTCTTTTTAGTACCTGGGCGACCGAGCTTTTCTTCTTTTTTTCCTATTTTTACCTATTTTTTTCCCATTATTCTTTATTTTTCCCTATTTTTCACCATTTCTTCTTATTTTATCTCATTTATTGCCATTATATCCTATTTTCACCTGCTCTTCCATATTTTTTCCTGTTTTCAGTATTTTTTTTATATTCTTCCCTGTTTTTCTCTAATTTCCCTATTTGTCCTATTTTCCTGTTTTTCATTATTATCTATTTTTCTGATTTTACTATTTTTCGTTAATTTACTCTACTTTTCACTATTTTTCCACGTTTCATTATATTTCCTGATTTCTCTATTTATTTCTTATTTCCCTATTTTATCTAGTTTTCCTATTTTTCACAATTTTCCATATTTTTTTCCTATTTTTCTCCATTTCCTGTTTTTCCATATATTTTCCTGTTTTGTCTATTTTTCTGTGTTTGTCCCTATTTACTCATTTTTTTCCCGTTTTGCCCCACTTTTCCCTATTTTTTCCATTATCGCCCATTGTTTCCCATATCCCCAATTTTTCCATATTTCCTTCATTTTTTCCCATATTTTTCACTATTTGTTCTATTTCTCCCATTTCTTTTCCGGTTTTTTATTATTTTTTTCTTATTTTTCCCTATTTGTCCCTCTTTTTACGTATTTTTCCCCTATTTTTTCCTATTATTCTGCATTTTTTCAATATTATTCCTACTCTTATCTTTTTCCCTACTACCATTACCCCCTCGACTAAGTGCGTCAACATATACAGGGTGATTAATTTAGAGGGCTAATTAGAGGTTTCAGGGGAAGTAGGTAGAATTAAAATCTGAAACTTTGGCATTTAAGGTTTTCGGGGATGCCCAATTGATCTAAAATATTTATAACAACCAGCTACTTCCGGTTATACCGGAAGTTGGTATCAACTTCCTTATTTTAAATGGAACATCCTGTATTTTTTTACATTCTTAGATTCGTTGTAAGGTGATTTTTAAAACCTATTACACCTATATTATAAAATAAACAGTTTTGAAGTTACAGACAACTGAAAATCGCATTTTTCGAAGTTTAAGTGAATGCTACGGCCAAACGACATAAAATCGGATAAACAGTTTACATGTCCCTATCTTAACTTTTTTAGTTCTACTTGGTGACATAAGAATAAAATGTATACATGGTGATGAAAAGTACACAAATTTGAATCAATTGAAGAAATATAATTAGGTATAAAAGTCAAAAACGCACTCGCCACATGCATATTTGAACAAACTGTTTAGTTGTACCAAAATAAAACCATTAAGGGGCCCTTAACTGTGCAAGCGGTTCATTAAAGGCTTTCAGACATTTCCTGTATAAAATACCTTAATCGGACCACAAGATTATTTAATTAAGTTGACTTAGTTTTACCATAAAAACATAAGAGGCCCTTAAATGTTTGTTGGGTTAGAGATGATCCTCATACTGTAAATTAAACGTCAAAATGTATTTTTAACTATATACACTTAGCGTAAGTAAGATTACTTTATGCGTGGTAATACAAAAATATTTGTTTATTTTAATATATTTTGAGCCAGTCCAGTACTGGAAATTTATTTTGTATATAAATATACTGTACTTCATATACAGTAAAATCATTTTTTCTGTAATTGATCTAGCAGTACACATTGAGCTACTCCAGCTACATTAAAATGTAATAGATCTCTTTTATGTAGTATATTTAAAAAAAATACAAAATCTTTCATTATTTTACAAAATCTTTCATTATTTTAATAAACTTTGTAAAATTATCATGTGGATTATAATATCCTTAAAATCGTCTAAAATCAAAGAATTAAATTATTTAAAAAAATCATCTAATCTACTATAATGTAACTATACTACTACTAACTATTAGATAGCAAAGATACGATTATCATTAAAGATAAAAAAATTATAAAAATAAAATGTAAATTTAAAAACAATATCTAAAAAGTAATAAATTACAAAATTTATAAAATAAACGACCTAAAAATACTTAATTTATAAATAGTTTAATAAAATTCATTCATATCTTTGTTACCTATCATCTACAACTAGAACAAACTAAGATATAGGTATGAATAGTAAAAAAATAAACTTTTAACACGTCGACTACGACTAACAAAATTCTGCTAATGACCAAATTAATGTGATGTGAAAAATAAGTTATGACGCACAGAATTTTGATGTCGCAGTAAACGTGTTAAAACATAAATAAAAAAATCCTTTTAACACGTCGACTACGATTAACAAAATTCTACATACGACCAATTAAAGTGATGTGAAAAATAAGTTATGAGGCACATAATTTTGATATAGCAGTAAACGTGTTAATAAATGAATAAAAAAATCCTTTTAACACGTCAACTACGACTAACAAAATTCTACATACGACCAATTAAAGTGATGTGAAAACGATTAACAAAATTCTACATAAGAGCAATAAATGTGATGTGAAAAATAAGTTTTATGAAGCACAGAATTTTGATATCGCAGTAAACGTGTTAAAACATAAATAAAAAAATCCCACGTCACTACGATTAACAAAATTCTACATAAGAGCAATAAATGTGATGTGAAAAATAAGTTTTATGAAGCACAGAATTTTGATATCGCAGTAAACGTGTTAAAACATAAATAAAAAAATCCCACGTCACTACGATTAACAAAATTCTACATAAGAGCAATAAATGTGATGTGAAAAATAAGTTTTATGAAGTACATAATTTTGATATCGCAGTAAACGTGTTAATAAATGAATAAAAAAATTCGTCGACTACGATTAACAAAATTCAGCGAATGACCAATTAATGTAATGTGAAAAATGAGTTTTGACGCATAGAATATTTATATCGCAGTCAACGTAATTAATATTAAAAACATATTTAATAAATATTAAAATTGAAAATATGGTCGAGAATTAAAATACGTGTATTCGCAATCCGTATAACTATTGTCGGTAGAAGTTTCAGTCTAAAACAATAAAAAAAATATTAATTCACGTTACTGAAATTACAAGAAAATTTACAATTAGTGTAATATTTAATCAAGAAAAGAAACGCAGATTTGTACTCAAGTGTGTAATGGAATTAAATTCAAATATTTTTGTCAAGCGCTTTCGACCGGTTAACCAGCCATCTTCAGGATAAAAGTCAAAAAAATTTTGAAGAGCAAAAAGAGAACTAATTAAAAAAAATTTTTGACTTTTGTCCTGAAGATGGCTGGTTAATCGGTCGAAAGCGCCTGACAAAAATATTTTTTGAATTTAATTCCATTACACACTTAAAGAGTACAAATCTGCGTTTCTTTTCTTCATTACCAAGTGTGTACATTACACACCTAACGAGTACATCATTAAAATTTAATTTCTAAACACGTTAAGTGCCACCATAAAGGAAAAAATGGGTCTGGGTGGTCATAAGAAGAGTTTTTGATACATGAGTACGTAAAAAACTTAGAAAAATGATAAAAATATTATGTTTTTTGCATGTTTTTCATGTTGGATACATGTGGCTACATAATGTTTTTTTATTTCCCATGCCATATGTATCCCACCCATGGTATAATAATGTAAATGCGAACTTTAGAAGAAAATCGTGGTACTGGCAAAAAGAGAGGTCGTTGCGCCACTGTTATAAAATTTAATGAATTCAACTGACAGAAAAGTTGCAACATCTAGAGCCACCCAAGGCAATAGTAGTTTGTACAACAAGTGCGCCAAGCGTCACTTTTCCCATTAGCTCAAAAGTTTGTGGCATGAGCCGTAGACGAGTGCCGCAAATATATCGAGTGGAATAAGTGCTTTGCGTACAAGTTGTACACAATATTTTTTCTACAATCACATTTATTAATGGAAGAAAAACAGTAATTTTCCAAAAAAAAAGTTGACAGGTCATAGCTGCGTTTCCGTGGGGAAAAGTGCCATAGTGTGTACTTTTCGCACTTTAAATTAATATTTTTCTAACAGATATCAAAGAAATTAAGAAAAGGCCTGCTTTGCATATAAAACATTGTGTAGAAAAGCGTATTTTGCACAGTGGTTGTAGATAAATATAGATATTACACATGCGACAAATATTATTGTTTATCATGTTTTTTGACGTCCATAAGAGTTTGAAGGACTAAAACGTTTTTACTCTATTTTTTACTTGTATTTTATTTGGACTTTATTTTTCCACTAGCATTTTATGTTTATTTTCTCAATAAATATTGCTCTAATTCAGTTTTGTTACTTTATCCTATGATATAAACTACTTCATAAATTCCAGGATTGTTCAGTAGGCCGCTGGCCAAATATATTTTCGGGTATGCCAGGCCACACAGTAATGTCAATAAAGGTATACAACATACAGATCTGGTAAAATTTTTAGCGAACATAAGTAATTTGTAATGAGAGGAAGAATAATGTATTTATAGATCCGTAAAGTTAGCACCCAAAGTGTCAATTTTTTTTCCGGAAATTTCCCATTTGTTAGTGCTTCATGAGTGCTTCTTAGTACTTTAACTAATTTGGTACTTTGATTTAGTGCTTCTTAGTGCCTTAAATAGTTTCGAAAGTGCTTCTCTATTTTTTTAGATATTTTAGGTTTTAATTTCAACGTCAACCCTAAAACATTTTCTATTTACTCAATTTTGGTATCAGTTCTTAGTGCTTCGTTAGTGATTCTTAGTGCTTCAAAAAGTTGCAATCATGATTCTTTACTTTTCGAGATATTTAACTTTTACTCCTGTTGGTTTTTGCTGGATTTTTGATTTCCATTATCAAATGAAATACCTACCATTCTCTTGGTAACTTTTAATTGTATTTCTGAACGAAATCATAAGAAAATGGATCTCCCAATAAAATTAAGGACGGCAAATTTTATTCTTTTTTTAACGAAAAACTGTTTGTAGATGATACTTTGAGCTGTGACCTGAATATATAATAAATGTAAGGTTAAAAGTTGGCTTAGCGGAAATCAGTTATGGGAAACTGTTGTCATGGTAACCGTTAGTAAACGTTACCATGGTAACCTGTAAACAAAAATCCAAGTTCAAGTTGGCATAAATGTTTAGTTACGAAATTAGAAACTTTAGTGGAAATCCGTTATACAATCTTCGGCCAATCTTCGGCCATTGGCCGAATCAAATTTTTGTTTACAGGTTACCATGGCAAGTTTTCCATAACTGATTTCCGCTAAGCCAACTTTTAACCTTACATTTATTATACAGTGTGTCCAATGAAGTCGGCATCATATGGGAAACTTTTTTATTCTTAGTTTTATGAAAAAAGTTATTCTTTATAAAAAGTTGTGCATGGTCTAAAACCAAAAATACAACCATCAGATATCAATTTTTTTAAGCCGTATACGAGGTGTGTCAAAAATATGAGATTTACTCACGAATAAAGTTCCTTTAAATTTGACAATATCGAAAAATTTTACTAAAAAACGTTGATCAGAATTAAAAATTACGTTTAAATATGCAAGTACTTCCATTTAAATTAAAACTTCAGATTATTTAATTTTTTACTAATATTTCTATTTTGAATGAACATTTATCTCTTGTGATTACGAAACACATTATAACCTTTTAGTTTTTTAATGTTTTCTAATAATTTTGCATATTCAAACGTAATTTTTAAGGGTAACCATCCGCTTTCGATTTGTAATGCGTTGGTAAAGGTTTCGTACTTTTACTCTCATTTTTTTATTTTTTATCTTAAGAAAAAAATTCTGACATAAATGTACTCACAAAATATAACTACGTGTTATGGTCACGGCAGATTTTTTAAAATTAGTTCAAAAAAAAAGTTTTTTGGATGTAAACATTGCCGTTTTTTTATGACTTTTTTATTTACTTGCTGTAACGTAATTAAATATTTATTTGAAAAATTAACTGGACAATAACACGTAAAATTCTTTTCTGAATCCATATATGCCAATTTTTTTATTTTGCGTTGAGATTTGTAAGAGTTATTATTTAATTACGAACACTCTGCAAATTCTGATTTAGCACTAAAAATGGTATTGTAATGTGGCGCCTTCGCACTCTGCTATGGCGCGCCGTTTTGGTATTTAATAACATCGTTTAAAAATCAAGAAAAAAAAAAAATCTTTCCTTCAAAAATTTTAATTCCGTAATTATTCTGTTAATGAATTAAAATTATGTATTTCATAATTTTAATACACGTATTTCTATTATGAAAAACATAATAGAAATTCAAGAATTAAAATTATGAAAAACATAATAGAAATTCAAGAATTAAAATTATGAAATACATAATAGAAATTCAATTACCATTATGTATTCAGGTTGCCTATACTGCTGGCGTGCATTTACCCGAAATAGGATAGTCAATCTTTTTCTGGCAACACTGTTTTAGTAGGAGAACGATGGATCTTTAGATGCATTTTAAGGACCCTCTATAACACTCGCGAACAACCACCTAAAAAAAATATATTCTTATGTAAATCGACCTGGTGGATCCGATTTTGGAGTTCACCAGACAATTTGGAATCGCCAAATTGTCCAAAATCGACAATTTCCAAAAAATCTCATATTTTAGGGATTTTTTTAAATTTTTTAATTATCATCCTATATCTCTCTTAGTTTAAGTCCGATTAAATTGAAATTTTTAGGAGAACCAATTTAGACCTTTGTTATCACGACTTTCATGACAGAAATGCAAAAAAAATTACGTGTTACAAGTAATTTGTTTTTAAAAAGTTGGTGACAAGAAATTTGGTAAAAATGCAGCAACAAATACTCGATCGAGAAAACTTTTTTGTTTTTAAAGATAAATGTATATAGTAAGCGACAAAGTTGTAGCCAAAGAATCAAAGAAACTTTTTTATTTCGGTGATTTTTTTGATAATTTACTTACTTTTCTAGAAAACGGTGCTGCAATATATAGTACCGCCGCGTCGCGGCCCATGATAAAAAGTTAGGTTGGTCCGACGTATGGGAATCAAATAATGGGTAGTTGTGAATATCGCTTTATGTAACGATTAGTTATATTTTAATAAATGGACGGGAATAGTTATCGTCTGTGTGGTTTATGATACTTATTATTATTGAAAATTGATGAGTTTCAGCTCTAATAATAATAATTATTGCTTTATAGATAATAAGTGCATATTAAAGTAACGATAAGTCTCTTTTCCAGACATTTTAAACTGAATTAATATTTAATTAGAACAAAGAACAAATTTGAAGAACTATGCGACTTCCAAGTTAAACCTAGAGTTTAACTTTTTTAAATACATATTTTGCCAACAAAATAATGAATAAACTGTAGTTACAGAATATTACAGAAGAAGCACTATTTAAGCAGTTTCCATAAAGTCGGATGATAGAAATATTATACCGAAAAAATAGATTTATTTTTGTCAAAATGTCATGTCCATCATGCAATATGCAGAAGAAATTACACCCGAAAGGCTTATAAACAAAAAGCAGAAAGCACAGATGTGGCTAATACTGGTGACAAAAGAAGTAAGACCGTTGAAAGCCCAAAATGTTGTATAATTTGCAATAAAATTACAGATACTAAATGGTCTTGAAAATTAACAACATTTAATATGCAAAATAAAATTTGGACGAAAGCCAAGGATACAAATGAACTTTAATATTAAATGAATTTTTTCTAAATGTGCTGACAAGGGTGGAATATGCATTGCTTATAACCAACTCTAAAAATTGCTATTTTTAATGAAGCACGTTTAGAGCTGACTTATTTTAAATCTTCAAGTATGAATGGGTACCAAGTATCGGAAACTCTATGGACAAGTTTTAGAGCATTTTTTAAACATTTATAAGAGCACTAGTAAAATTCATCAACAAGATCCAAAACATTTGTACGGCCCGCCAAATTTTATGAGAAATATGGACGAATTATGAGGGTATATTCAAAATTGTAAAACTGACTTTAGGTGGGTAACATTAATTTCGATGTTTGTCTATGTTCTATAGATATATTAAATTTGAAACTTCTTGACCACGGAAGTGTATTCTTCATTATAATCGTTGGAATTTAATTTTAGAGATTTGTCTCCAATTAACAGAAGATGCATTTTTATTGCATGTGAAAAGGGCGTTTTTACAATGAACATCTATATGAGCGATGGTAAAATTCATCAACAAGATCCAAAACCTACAGATTGCGGCTATTACATCGAAAGCAATGTTCTTGTACCAAAGATGACACTAAAAGAAGCAAAGCTAAGCTTTTTAGAAATTACAGTCAACTGCAAGTGCAATTTTTTACTTGTACAAATAAATGTAAATGCCTTAAAGCGAATGTGCCTTGCAACATTTGTTGTTCGTGCCAAGGGAAATGTGGAACTCAATAGTATTAGATAAGAACCTTATAAATATAAAGTATCATCATCCCTTTTTACAAATGTGTTAACTATCTCTTAGATATTGTTGCTTCTATACGAGTAGAAGTTAAAAAATGTGAAAATGAAATGAGTATGTCTAAATTGCCTATTTCAAAATTGAAATCTTTTTTATATATTTTTCTCCTTTTTGAAAATTAAAATTTAATGAATAGACTTCGAAATAAACTCACGAATCGTAAATAGGTTTTAATTAATACAATACAAATCCTGGCGTTCTCACCGGCCGCTACCGGCATAGTTTTTTCTATATTGCCACATTGTGACACCGTTACATTAAAAAGCAAGCTAGTTATCAAAAAATCACTGAAATAAAAAAGTTTCTTTGATTCTTTGGCTACAACTTTGTCGCTTACTATATACATCTATCTTTAAAAACAAAAAAGTTTTCTCGATCGAGTATTTGTTGCTGCATTTTTACCAAATTTCTTGTCACCAACTTTTTAAAAACAAATTACTTGTAACACGTAATTTTTTTTGCATCTCTGTCATGAAAGTCGTGATAACAAAGGTCTAAATTGGTTCTCCTAAAAATTTCAATTCAATCGGACTTAAACTAAGAGAGATATAGGATGATAATTAAAAAATTTTAAAAAATCCCTAAAATATGAGATTTTTTGGAAATTGTCGATTTTTGCCAATTTGGCGATTCCAAATTGTCTGGTGAACTCCAAAATCGGATCCGCCAGGTCGATTTACATAAGAATATATTTTTTTAAGTGGTTGTTCGCGAGTAAGTGAATCTTAGTAAATAAATAACAGTAAATACATGATATTTTCTCTAAACATCTAAGCTCTCGCGAAGTAGATATCGGTTAGCCGTGTTGCCAGTTATACACCCAGTTTCGCACTTTCGGGTAAATGCACGCCAGCAGTATAGGCAACCTGAATACATAATGGTAATTGAATTTCTATTATGTTTTTCATAATTTTAATTCTTGAATTTCTATTATGTATTTCATAATTTTAAATCGGTAATTTCTATTATGTTTTTCATAATAGAAATACGTGTATTAAAATTATGAAATACATAATAGAAATTCAAGAATTAAAATTATGAAAACATAATAGAAATTCAATAATTAAAATTATGAAATACATAATTGAAATTCAATTTTCATTAAGTATTTCGTAATTTTAATTCTTGAATTTCTATTATGTATTTCATAATTTTAATACATGAATTTCTATTATGTATTTCATAATTTTAATTATTGAATTTCTATTATGTTTTTCATAATTTTAATACACGTATTTCCATTATGAAAAACATAATAGAAATTCAAGAATTAAAATTATGAAAAACATAATAGAAATTCAAGAATTAAAATTATGAAATACATAATAGAAATTCAATTACCATTATGTATTCAGGTTGCCTATACTGCTGGCGTGCATTTACCCGAAAGTGCGAAACTGGGTGTATAACTGGCAACACGGCTAACCGATATCTACTTCGCGAGAGCTTAGATGTTTAGAGAAAATATCATGTATTTACTGTTATTTATTTACTAAGATTCACTTACTCGCGAACAACCACTTAAAAAAATATATTCTTATGTAAATCGACCTGGCGGATCCGATTTTGGAGTTCACCAGACAATTTGGAATCGCCAAATTGGCAAAAATCGACAATTTCCAAAAAATCTCATATTTTAGGGATTTTTTAAAATTTTTTAATTATCATCCTATATCTCTCTTAGTTTAAGTCCGATTGAATTGAAATTTTTAGGAGAACCAATTTAGACCTTTGTTATCACGACTTTCATGACAGAGATGCAAAAAAAATTACGTGTTACAAGTAATTTGTTTTTAAAAAGTTGGTGACAAGAAATTTGGTAAAAATGCAGCAACAAATACTCGATCGAGAAAACTTTTTTGTTTTTAAAGATAGATGTATATAGTAAGCGACAAAGTTGTAGCCAAAGAATCAAAGAAACTTTTTTATTTCAGTGATTTTTTGATAACTAGCTTGCTTTTTAATGTAACGGTGTCACAATGTGGCAATATAGAAAAAACTATGCCGGTAGCGGCCGGTGAGAACGCCAGGATTTGTATTGTATTAATTAAAACCTATTTACGATTCGTGAGTTTATTTCGAAGTCTATTCATTAAATTTTAATTTTCAAAAAGGAGAAAAATATATAAAAAAGATTTCAATTTTGAAATAGGCAATTTAGACATACTCATTTCATTTTCACATTTTTTAACTTCTACTCGTATAGAAGCAACAATATCTAAGAGATAGTTAACACATTTGTAAAAAGGGATGATGATACTTTATATTTATAAGGTTCTTATCTAATACTATTGAGTTCCACATTTCCCTTGGCACGAACAACAAATGTTGCAAGGCACATTCGCTTTAAGGCATTTACATTTATTTGTACAAGTAAAAAATTGCACTTGCAGTTGACTGTAATTTCTAAAAAGCTTAGCTTTGCTTCTTTTAGTGTCATCTTTGGTACAAGAACATTGCTTTCGATGTAATAGCCGCAATCTGTAGGTTTTGGATCTTGTTGATGAATTTTACCATCGCTCATATAGATGTTCATTGTAAAAACGCCCTTTTCACATGCAATAAAAATGCATCTTCTGTTAATTGGAGACAAATCTCTAAAATTAAATTCCAACGATTATAATGAAGAATACACTTCCGTGGTCAAGAAGTTTCAAATTTAATATATCTATAGAACATAGACAAACATCGAAATTAATGTTACCCACCTAAAGTCAGTTTTACAATTTTGAATATACCCTCATAATTCGTCCATATTTCTCATAAAATTTGGCGGGCCGTACAAATGTTTTGGATCTTGTTGATGAATTTTACTAGTGCTCTTATAAATGTTTAAAAAATGCTCTAAAACTTGTCCATAGAGTTTCCGATACTTGGTACCCATTCATACTTGAAGATTTAAAATAAGTCAGCTCTAAACGTGCTTCATTAAAAATAGCAATTTTTAGAGTTGGTTATAAGCAATGCATATTCCACCCTTGTCAGCACATTTAGAAAAAATTCATTTAATATTAAAGTTCATTTGTATCCTTGGCTTTCGTCCAAATTTTATTTTGCATATTAAATGTTGTTAATTTTCAAGACCATTTAGTATCTGTAATTTTATTGCAAATTATACAACATTTTGGGCTTTCAACGGTCTTACTTCTTTTGTCACCAGTATTAGCCACATCTGTGCTTTCTGCTTTTTGTTTATAAGCCTTTCGGGTGTAATTTCTTCTGCATATTGCATGATGGACATGACATTTTGACAAAAATAAATCTATTTTTTCGGTATAATATTTCTATCATCCGACTTTATGGAAACTGCTTAAATAGTGCTTCTTCTGTAATATTCTGTAACTACAGTTTATTCATTATTTTGTTGGCAAAATATGTATTTAAAAAAGTTAAACTCTAGGTTTAACTTGGAAGTCGCATAGTTCTTCAAATTTGTTCTTTGTTCTAATTAAATATTAATTCAGTTTAAAATGTCTGGAAAAGAGACTTATCGTTACTTTAATATGCACTTATTATCTATAAAGCAATAATTATTATTATTAGAGCTGAAACTCATCAATTTTCAATAATAATAAGTATCATAAACCACACAGACTATAACTATTCCCGTCCATTTATTAAAATATAACTAATCGTTACATAAAGCGATATTCACAACTACCCATTATTTGATTCCCATACGTCGGACCAACCTAACTTTTTATCATGGGCCGCGACGCGGCGGTACTATATATTGCAGCACAGTTTTCTAGAAAAGTAAGTAAATTATCAAAAAAATCACCGAAATAAAAAAGTTTCTTTGATTCTTTGGCTACAACTTTGTCGCTTACTATATACATTTATCTTTAAAAACAAAAAAGTTTTCTCGATCGAGTATTTGTTGCTGCATTTTTACCAAATTTTTTGTCACCAACTTTTTAAAAACAAATTACTTGTAACACGTAATTTTTTTTGCATTTCTGTCATGAAAGTCGTGATAACAAAGGTCTAAATTGGTTCTCCTAAAAATTTCAATTTAATCGGACTTAAACTAAGAGAGATATAGGATGATAATTAAAAAATTTAAAAAAATCCCTAAAATATGAGATTTTTTGGAAATTGTCGATTTTGGACAATTTGGCGATTCCAAATTGTCTGGTGAACTCCAAAATCGGATCCACCAGGTCGATTTACATAAGAATATATTTTTTTTAGGTGGTTGTTCGCGAGTGTTATAGAGGGTCCTTAAAATGCATCTAAAGATCCATCGTTCTCCTACTAAAACAGTGTTGCCAGAAAAAGATTGACTATCCTATTTCGGGTAAATGCACGCCAGCAGTATAGGCAACCTGAATACATAATGGTAATTGAATTTCTATTATGTATTTCATAATTTTAATTCTTGAATTTCTATTATGTTTTTCATAATTTTAATTCTTGAATTTCTATTATGTTTTTCATAATAGAAATACGTGTATTAAAATTATGAAATACATAATTTTAATTCATTAACAGAATAATTACGGAATTAAAATTTTTGAAGGAAAGATTTTTTTTTTTTCTTGATTTTTAAACGATGTTATTAAATACCAAAACGGCGCGCCATAGATCTTTACGTTTTGAGGTCACCTGAATCCATTTATACCATTTTTAGCATGATGTCTGTCTGTGTGTGTGTGTGTGTGTCTGTGTGTGTGTGTCTGTGTGTGTGTGTGTGTGTGTGTGAACACGATAGCGTCTAAACGGCTGAACCGATTTAGATGGAATTTTATATACATATTTAGGGTAGCAAGGAGACGACCTATATAGATTTTGGAGTTAATCGGACAACCGGAAGTGACAGTTGCTATAAGTGATGACGTCATTACCAAACAAAATGGCAATAAAGTTTTACACATATATTTTCTATACGTTATAGTTTGATTTCGAATGATTAAAATTTTTAAAAACTTTTGCCACTGTTGCCAGATTTATCAAAAAGTATTTTTTTTTGATATTTTTCTTAAATAACCAAAATAATGCATTTTTATGAAAAATTACAAGATACGAAAGTTGTAGAACATAAAATTTTCTACACATTTTGTCATTACCGGTTTTTTGAATTCCTCATAGTTTCGCCGCTAGAGGGAGTGAAATTTATATAGACATTTTTGTGACTTCTTTAGATTTTAAGACAAAATTATGGATTTTTATGAAAAATTACTCGATATCAAAATTGTAGAACATAAAATTTTCTATAAATTTTGTCTTGACTATTTTTTCAAGTTGCGCATAGTTTCGCCGCTAGTTTTTATTTTAATTTTTATCTTTATTAAATTATTATTTTATTTTTATACTAAAAATTTAAAAAAAATGTCTTTAAATTTGTAATAATTTATTTTATAGTTACAATTTTTTTCAAAATTTTATTACAAAAATTTTGGAATTTTTAAAAAAATGGCTAAGAAATTTAAGATTATATTACGATTTTAAACTAAATTGAATAACTTCTAAAATATTTAAGTTATTGGAATGTGATTTTCACCATTCGAAAGATAATATAAAACTCTAAATTTAAAATGCATTTTAGTTTCTTAAAATTTAGAATTGTAATTATTATAGACAAAATTAAGAATTTTTTTTAATATTTTTTGTAATTTCGTTTTATCAATAAGTATAAAATAAATTAAAAAAGTAAATAGCATATCCAAAAACGATCCAAAAGTACTATGTGTGTAAATTATTTCATAATTTTAACATAGTATTTGTAAAAGTTATAGCAAAAAATTAAAAAATTAAAACAATCCAATGCATTTTTGACAAAAAATTTGATTTTTTTTTTAGTTTTTTAAACTAACCTAATTAATGTATTTTGATCCAGAAATCCTAAAAAAAGGTCTGTTTCCCATTTTGAATATAATTGAATGAGATATTAATTATTAATTGATTTTAAAATTAATCTAAAATAGATTTTATTTTTTGTAAGGTTAATATTATTATTAAAAATTTAAAAAAATACCCTTAAATTTGTAGTAAAAAACTCTATAATTGTGGTTTTTTTCAAAATTTTATTCAAAAAAATGTAGAATTCATAATTTTTTTTTGTTTAAAAAAAATTGAATAACTTTAAAAATATTAAAGATAATAAAATGGGATTTATACCATTCGATAGGTAATATAAAACTCCAAATTTAAAAAATATTTTAGTCTCTTCGAATTTAACGTTGTAATTATTATAAACAAAATAAAAAAAATAAAATTTTTGTCCTTTTGTTTTATCGAAAATGGTAAAACAAATGAAAAAAATAAATAGTACATCGAAAGAGATCAAAAAGTACGTTATGTGTGAAATATTTCATAATTTTAAAATAATACTTGTAGAAATTATAAAAAGTTAAAACATAATTTTTAGAAAAAATTTATTTTGTTTTAAATTAGTTTAGTAGGAGTGTTCGGAAAATTGGGTGGGATTAGCTTTCATTTTTACTTTTTTAAATATAATTTTCTTTTTCCATTTATTTCATTCTGAAAAATTCTCATAATTATTATAATATTCTAGAAATACTTGTCAAGGGGGTTGAAAGGTCTCGCTTTTTTTCTGTATACCTGACCTTCAACTTGTTTTTAAAGATAACAAGTGCGATTTTAAACAACAAAAATTTTTTTTAAGAAACGATTTTTTTCTTAAAAATCATTATTTTTTATACTTTTCTCTTTATATTTTATTTTTTCCGATTATTTCCAATTTTTTTCCTCATTTGTCCAAATATTTCTCTTTTTTCCTATTTTTTCTTCTTTTTTTTATTCTTTACTGTTTTTTCCTGTGTTCTATTTTTACCCATTTTTTCAATTTTTGCCTATAAGTATTTAAGTATTTTCCTTTTTTTCTCATTTTCCCCCATTATTTCCTATTTTTCTCTTCTTTTTTTTCCCATTTTCTCCAGTTTTTTTTCATTTTTTCCTGTTTCTTCTTTTTTCTGATTTTTCTGTTTTTTCCTATTTTTCCCATTTTTCCTATTTTTCCTTATTTTTCGCTATTTTTCCCTTTTTTTAAATTTTTTTCTATTTGCTACTTATCCAAACATCGCTTAACGCGCCTAGATAAGTATTCACTTAGAAAATAAAATTATAGTAAAGAAAAGTAAAAACTTGTTTTTAAAAACAATTAAAAAAAATTTTGCAGTGTTTGGTTCTTTTTACAATTTTCGATATCTGCAATATTTTTCAAGGTATCCGCAAAAAAAAACCAACACATCTTTTTTATTAAATTGTTTACAACTTTTAAACTATTTGTTTGTGAGACATGAAACACAGCGTAAATTATATCTACATAAAATTATACATCCAACGATACTTTGCTCATAATTTTATAACCCGAACTGGACAAAATAGCACTTTTGACTAGAATAGATGTGTATAAATCAAAAGAAAAATATCCAATTCAAAAATTTACAATTACCAATATATTCTGTTAATATTTTTTAATTTACAATCACATTTTTTATTAAACTATAAATATTTCGTTCTAATTTATTATTATGAGAATAAACAAAAAAAATGTTAAATTGGGTTATTACAACTGAAATTTTAGTAAACACATATTCAATATTTTATAAAAATTCTTATAAAAGAGTATTGTGTTTACATTTTTTTAAATATTTTCTTTTGCTGACGGTAATTCTTTTTTCGATAGTTATATGTATAAAAACAACCTTTTGTTACATCGAAAAATATGAATTCTAATCTCTTCCACATTTCATAATAAATAACCTAACCTACCTTTGAGCTAACCATTTTTACTATGCGATAAGTATTCACGAATATTAAAAATGCGAGTTCGGCCCTGACTACTTGCAAACTCAGAGAATTGTACCCGCCCATCAGGCACTTCGAACCTACCTCGTTTCTTACCCCTGCGCGTCTGTGAAACTAACTTGTCTACGAATAGCTAGCCTTAATTCTGATCAACTTTTTTAGTAAAATTTTTCGATATTGTCAAATTTAAAGGTACTTTACTCTTGAGTAAAACTCATATTTTTTGACAGACCACTGAAAAAATTTGATATTTGATGACTGTATTTTGAGTTTTAGACCATGCACAACTTTTTATAAAGAATAACTTTTTTTCATAAAACTAAGAATAAAAAAGTTTCCCATATGATGCCGACTTAATTGGACACTGTATATTCAGGTCACAGCTCAAAGTATCATCTACAAACAGTTTTTCGTTAAAAAAAGAATAAAATTTGCCGTCCTTAATTTTATTGGGAGATCCATTTTTTTATGATTTCGTTCAGAAATACAATTAAAAAAGTTACCAAGAGAATGTGAAAATCTCAAGTTGATCCCTCATTTTTAAATCGGTCAAATAAAAGATTTATTATTTCTCGGGGTAGAAACTACCCCTTCGAGGTTAAGCAAGTGATTCTTCTTTTCCATAGTTGTTTCTTGTATTTTAATAAAGGTTCTGTGAAAATCTCAAGTTGATCCCTCATTTTTAAATAGGTCAAATTTCCTCATTTTTAAACATTGTAAAATAAGGATTTTTGATAATTTATAGTAGAAACGACCCCTTTAAAACTATTTAATTCGATTTAAATATTGTTATTTTTACTATTGCCAGTACCAGTTATCGATACATTCAGAGTAATATAAATAAAAAATTACTGTTATAAAATTTTCTACCAGATTTTGTCTACTAACTTCACACCGGTAATATTGTAAGGCTCAATGCAACAACCACAGTAAATTGTAAAATGATTTTACTGTGCAACAACTATCAACACGCAACAATTTACTAGCCGCGCGGTATATTAGAAAGAAAAATATAAGCTTCGCGCTATCAGCTCAAAAGTATTTGTAAATGGTGCACGTGCTCGCCAAGGTTGCACCTGCACCGATGCTGAATCGTACAAATTAAACGATCCCGCAAAATCTTTATCAAAATTGGGTCTCGGTGCGGATTTGTTTTAATTTTTGATATGATGCAATCCACGGAATTCTGAACATATGTTAACATTGCGCCAAACCCCAAATATGAACATTTTTTCTGCTAGGCGATGTGCCATAATGGACTATTTATTTTTGAAAACTGGAAAAATATTTTATTCTAGTTTATATGGCATAAGTGTTTTAAAAAAAAATATAACACCCACCCCCCTATATTTAACCCCAACGCCTATTTAAATAAATAAAAAAATATTAATTGTTGACTCACTTCAAAAATTATAAGGGAATGTTTTAATAAGCTCAAAATAACGGTGGATTTTGCTGAATTTTTAGTATATAGCGAGAGCACTTGATTTTTACAAAAATTTATTGGGTGCCAATCATCAAAAATGAATATTGGTACCTACCTACCTGGACGACGGAGCTTTGCTTGTTTTTTCAATTTTTTCCCTGTTCTTTCCTATTTTTTTTATTTTTCTCTATTTTTCACTATTTCTCCTTATTTTTAACTAGTTTTCCCTAGGTTTTCCTGTTTTAGTCAATTTTTCTCTATTTTTCCATATATTTTTTTTTGTTCTTTCTTATTTTGATATTTTTCCTCTAATTTCCCCATTTTTCTCTAATTTCCCTATTTCTTCCTACTTTTCAACTTTTTTCATTATTTTTTGTTCGTATTTATCCCTTTATCTATTTTTTCCTATTTCCGTATTTTTCCTTATATTCTCTTATTTTTCTCTAATTTCTCATGTTTTCCTACTTTTACCGATTTTTCTCTAATTTCCCAATTTTCTCTAATTTTACAATTTCCGTTCTTTTTCAAATTTTTCGCAAATTTTCCAATTTTGCCATTTTTTTTTATTTTCCCAATTTTTCCATAATTTTCCCGTATTTTCTCAATTTTCCGCCATTTCTCCTACTTAAAAAAATGGAAAACATGAAAAAACAGTCTTGTTTTGCATTATTTTTTTCCATTTTCGCTAATTGTGCTTATTTTTCTCTATTTTGCCTTATTTTCTCTATTTTGCCTTATTTTTCCTTTTTCTCCCTATTTTTCGTATATCTTCATATTTGTCCTATTTTTTATTATTTTTCTTGTTTTTTCCCATTTATCCCCATTATTTTCTATTTTTTTATATTTAACCTTTGTTCCTTATTTTCCTGTATTTTTGCCTATTTTCACATGTTTCCCTTTTTTTTGATTATTTTCCCATTTTTTCCTATTCTTTTTACCATTGTTTTTCGACTTTTTCCCAATTTTTTTAATATATATTTCTTACTGTTTTCAAATTTCCCTGTTTTTCGTACTTCCTTTAATGTTTCTCCATTTTTCCGTTTTTTCAATTTTTCCTTATTTTGTATTTTTCCTATTTTCCCTATTTCTTCCATTTTTATCCCAGTTTTCATTGTTTTTTTCTTGTCTTTCCCTATTTTTCACAATCGCAATTTCTTTCCCCTATTTTTTGCTATCTTCCCCATATTTGTCCCTATTTGACCATGTTTTTTTTATTTTTCTATAATTTCCTATTTTTTATGATTTTCCCTTTTTTCCTATTTTTTCTCAATTTTCATCCATTTTTCTCCATTTTCTATTTTCAATATGTGCTGAAAGTCATATTTGGGGGTTGGCGCAATGTTAACATATATTCAGAATTCCATGGATCACATTTCCATAAGGATTTTGCAGGGTTGTTTATTTTTAATTAGTGTATGATCTGCTTTAGTTAACGGTACAAATAAAATTTATTTTTAATTAAGGTATGATCTGCTTTATTTAATATTGAATTGTATAAATTGAAATTATTTTTAATTAGTGTTAGTTAAAATTAATATTTTTCAAAAAAATGAAATGAATTTTTTTTTATTCGTATTTGATGAAAATAAAAATCAAATTAAAAATAAACAAAAAATTGATAATTTCATTGAAATTATCATATTTTTTAAACATAATTTTACATACAATTTTTTATGATGAAAATGTAAGCCGATATTATTTTTTTAAATAGTGTATGATCTGTTTTAGTTAAATCTAAAGCGTACACTACAATTTTTAAAATTATAATTTATTCTTTTTATTTGTTTTATTTGCAAAGAAAGAATTTAACTAAAACAATCAAAAAAATGTAAAAAAATCATTCTGTAGAAGGGAAAAAAGTAATTAAGTAGAATTATTTAATTTTCCTAAAAATATTGTTTTTAAATAGATTTTTCCCTACAAAAAGTTTTCCTAAAACTAAATAGTAATTCTAAACGTAGTGTATGTTCCGTCTTAATTAAATTTAAAGCAACCCATAAACTATAATCCGTACATTTGATTTTTTTATTATTTTTTTTTAATACGCTTTTGGTCATCTGTCAAGATTTTAAGAGCACCAACTGTTATAATAATAATAATAATGTTATTAAATATTGATGAATTCACTAAAATTGTCATACCTATCATTTTAAAGATACATTTTTTATGTAGAAAATGCATATAGCCGATGTTATTTTTAAGAGTAGTGTACTATCTACTTTAATTAAAAATTAAAGCAGTCCGTACACTATAAATTGTATGAAATGTAAATAATTATGTAACAAAGCTTTATGCAACTTACCATAAGTTTCATTGTGTTAGATTGACTTGATGAACTTGCAGTATAATGATCTCGGTTAGTATCGGTAAATTCCTACCCAAAAAAACATATAAAGTCCTCTTTTATAGTACAAAAATGTAGTACTTACCGAGCTGAATACAGTCCTCTTTGAATCAGAATCTGTTGATGAATAAGTACTTAATTTAGCATTTTTATGATGATAAACGAGTCTTCTTAGGCTTGTGGGTACAGAACTGAAACAAATAAAATTACAGTTTCTAAATTTAATAACATTTAATTTTTATACTTACGTGCAAAAGTTTTCGGGTGGATTAACCCAACGATATTTTTTGCAATAGCGACGTGGTCTAGCCCATTCTACTTCAACCATACAATTTTTTATTTTTAAATCTAGAAAATATGATCTCGATTAAAAATTTTAGTTTGAAAAATATTTTCAATTTAAAGACAGTGGCGGGATTTGAGGGGAGGCAAGGGTGGTTTTGTCCTAAATTTTTTATTTTTAAATCTAGAAGCTAGAAGATATGATGACGATTAAAAATTTTAGTTTGTAAAAGTATTTTCAATTTAAGTAGTGGCGGGATTTAAGGGGAGGCAAGGTTGGTTTTGTCCTAAATTTTTTATTTTTAAATCTAGAAAATATGATAACTTTTAGATTGTAAAAGTAATTTCAATTTTAAGATGGTAGCGAGATTTGAGGGGAGGCAAGGGTGGTTTTGTCCTAAATTTGTTATTTTAAAATCTAGAAAATATGACGGCTAAAAATTTTAGTTTGTAAAAGTATTTTTAATTTAAAGACAGTGGTGGGATTTGGGGGGAGGCAAGGGTGGTTTTGTCCTAAATTTTTTATTTTTAAATCTAGAAAATATGATAACTTTTAGATTGTAAAAGTATTTTCAATTTAAAGACAGTGGCGGGATTTGAGGGGAGGCAAGGGTGGTTTTATCCTAATTTTTTTATTTTTAAATCTAGAAAATATGATGACGATTAAAAATTTTAGTTTGTAAAATATTTTCAATTTAAATTAGTAACGAGGTCTGGGGGGAGGCAAGGGTGGTTTTGTCCCAAATTTTTTATTTTTAAATCTAGAAAATATGATGACGATTAAAAATTTTAGTTTGTAAAAGTATTTCCAATTTAAGGACAGTGGCGGGATTTAAGGGGAGGCAAGGGTGGTTTTGTCCTAAATTTTTTATTTTTAAATCTAGAAAATATGATAACGATAAAAAATTTTAGATTGTAAAAGTATTTTTTATTTAAAGACAGTGGCGGGATTTGAGGGGAGGCAAGGGTGGTTTTGTCCTAATTTTTTTATTTTTAAATCTAGAAAATATGATAACTTTCAGATTGTAAAAGTATTTTCAATTTAAAGACAGTGGCAGGATTTGAGGGGAGGCAAGGGCGGTTTTGTCCTAAATTTTTTATTTTTAAATCTAGAAAATATGATAACGATAAAAAATTTTAGATTGTAAAAGTATTTTCAATTTAAAGATAATGGCGGGATTTGAGGGGAGGCAAGGGTGGTTTAGTCCTAAATT
Organism: Neocrepidodera transversa; assembly: GCA_963243735.1. NCBI lineage: Eukaryota > Metazoa > Arthropoda > Insecta > Coleoptera > Chrysomelidae > Neocrepidodera > Neocrepidodera transversa. Next base: position 634,081 of record CAUJLB010000152.1, on the reverse strand, counting down.
TTTTATTTTTAAATCTAGAAAATATGATAACCATAAAAAATTTTAGATTGTAAAAGTATTTTCAATTTAAAGACAGTGGCGGGATTTGAGGGGAGGCAAGAGTGGTTTTGTCCTAATTTTTTTATTTTTAAATCTAGAAAATATGATAACTTTCAGATTGTAAAAGTATTTTCAATTTAAAGACAGTGGCGGGATTTGGGGGAGGAAAGGGTGGTTTTGTCCTAAATTTTTTATTTTTAAATCAAGAAAATATAACAATTGAATTTAATAAAGAAACCCTATTTTTAAGATTTTAAGAATTCTATAGTTACTGCTTATAATGTTAAATAAAGAAAAATTTTTCATTCCTATAATATTTTTTCCATTCTTCAATTTAGATTTATGAATATAATATATTTTTTGAAATATTTTAAAATTATTAATCCACATTTAGAAATTTATCTATTTTATTTTAGAGTAATTACAACAATTGAGGTAATTTTGCCCCCCCCCCCCCCCCAATAATATTGTTGAAATCCTGCCCCTGTTTAAAGATAAGATTCATATTTTAATTTTTACAAATTTAGAACAATTGTTGGGATATTTTGGTATTTTCTTATATTGTAATTTTTAACTAGTTTCTAGAATTTTAGACTTACATTGAAGCTTGGAGAAGGCATATTCTGCCGAGCTTCTATTGTTAAAATGCACAAAGGCGTAAGTACAATGTTTGTAAATCTTAATAACCATTTGAGAGCTAACTCTTCTACATATACAGACTCTTATATCGTCTGAATTGTATTCTATAGGAAGCTTACTCAAATACAAAATAGTGACCTAAAACAAAAAATAACAATCTTATAAAAAAGACTAATAATATACCTAATCTTTAAAAAATCGGTCAAGTCACATTTAGGGTTCCGTACCAAATGTAGAATATAAGCCTAAAATTTTAATCAAACCAAAAAGTCTAAAATAATTGGTAAAAAAATTTAAAGTGAAAAAAAAAGTATCCGACAAAGAAAAAGTATGAGAGGAAAAATGCGTTTTTTACCAAAACTAATAATAGCACAGATAAAAATAATAAAATATCGAATATCAAAATTCGGATATATACTTAGATATACTAACAAATTTTGAAACGAACAAAAACTGCAAAAAAAGTGCTGAACTAAATCATAATCAAAAAAGCATATAAAAACAAATATTTTTTTCCTATTCCATTTTCATTGCTGCCTTTAATTTAAAACATTACAGGATTTTGAAAAAATCCTGAAAAAAAAGTGCTGGAATAAATTTAGTAACTTATTAATTTTTTTTGCTACATATAAAAAAAGTAGCTCCAACGGTTTAGCTGCTACACCGGTGTGACAGACAGACGGACGGACACGTTAGTGAGAGCAGTAGGGCTCCGTTTGGACCCTTTTGGGGTACGGAACCCTAAAAGAGACGTGTACACAAATGTCATAAACTTAAGACAGACCAAAAATAACTCGCAGAACTACAATTTGCAGTTTCCTTTTGAAATACACTTTGCTTCTATTACCTGCTATATATGTAAACCGATAGATGGCATAATACGAGTTGCAACTTCAATATGGCTTTATGTTTCAAAAGTCTGGAAACGGTCCTGCGTGGTTTCATAAGTTTGGAAACGGTCTTAGAATTCAAAAACTACTAAAGATAATGATATGACTTTTACTTTCCCGAGAAGGGGAAGTATTGTGAACGAGCTAAAAAAAAATTTCGAGATAAAAACGGAAATATCCAATTTCGGGTCCCCTGAGACGATTAAGACAATTTCCAGATGGAAGTCTGTGTGTATGTGTATTCTTCCTGAAATTTGGTATAGGGGTTTAGGTTACCCGTCGTATCAAAAAATGACAGTTGTAATATGTCACGGACATGCAATATGTCATTTGAAAACCTTTAAAAAACACTATACAGAACAGTCAAAATTATTTCTCCAACTATCACCTGTCAAAAATAAAAAATGTCAAAAGTTGAAATTTTAACATTAAATATCTGAAAAAGTTTTCGTGGATATTTGTCGGGAAAGTTTTGGGGCGACACAACCATTTTTTTTTACATTTTTATGTTCTTAAAATTCAAAACCATTCATTTGTTTTTGCTACAGGAGATCATGATTTTTTGTAAAGACCGGTAAAAATGATGGTAAGACAGTTTCCAGACTATTGAACCACCCTGTATCTATACACTCGTCAATACACAATAAAAACAAAATTAAAATAAAATCTTGGCCTATATTATTATTATTATAAACAAACGGTCTACGCCGCTGATCGTGTTGATTTTAGAATTAAAAAAAATTAATAATGTGGACTAAAGAAAACATCCACAATGCAAAATTGCGTTTAGTGTATTCGGTATTTCTTTGTAGAATTATTGATACATATTTAGTTTGAAACAGTTCATCTATTATATTTTTATTTTTGTTTTTCCTTATTCATTTTTGTTTAGTAATTGTAAATTATTTATAACTTGAACATTCGCGTTTCTTTATTATGAATTTTGTATAAAACCGTTAAATGAACCTAAATTCAGGATCATGAATATCAAAATCTACAAAAAAAAATCTTTTTGAGTAGCCAATAAAATGTTTCCAGATTTTAATGAAAAATTGCAGATTTTCACCAAATTCTATTGTATTTATTTCAAAATACAGAATTTTCTTATAAATAAATTATTATTTTTTGTGTAATTTTAATTATTTTCGTAATTAAAAAAATAGGTAAAAAATGTGATTATCAAAAATTTTGATTTACCAAAAGCTACAAAAAAAATGTTTTTGAGTAGCCAATAAAACGTTTCCAGATTTCAATGGAAAATTGCGGATTTTTACCAAATTCCATTTTATTTATTTCAAAATAGAGAATTTTTTTATACCTAAATTATTATTTTTTGTGTAATTTTAATTATTTTCGTAATTAAAAAAATAGGTAAAAAAATGTGAATATCAAAAATTTTGATATATCAAAAACTTAAAAAAAATGTTTTTGACTGGCCAATAAAACGTTTCCAGATTTCAATTGAAAAATTGCAGATTTTTACCAAATTCTATTTTATTTATTTCAAAATAGAGAATTTTCTTATACCTAAATTATTATTTTTTATGTAATTTTAATTATTTTTGTAATTAAAAAAATTGGTAAAAAAATATGAGTATCAAAAATTTTGATATATAAAAAACTACAAAAAAATATTTTTGACTAGCCAATAAAATGTTTCCACATTTTAATTGAAAATTTCAATTTTTATAATATTTAATTTTATTTACTTCAAAATTTAGATTTTTCTTATAAAATTTATTAGTTTTAATTCTTTTCATTAAAAAAAAAAAAAACATGAAAAAAATGTGAATATATCAAAAATTTAGATAGTATACCTATTAAAAACTAGAAAAAATATTTTTGAGTAGTCAAATTTTATTGAAAATTGTGGATTTTACCCAATTCTAGTTTAGTTAATTAATTTATAATTAATATCATGTAATTTTCTTACCTTTTCCATAATTTTAGCGTCCACTATTGGGACCGGATCTGCCCAATCTACGTATAAAGTTTTATCCCATATAACCAAATTATTGAGGGTAAATTGTCGTCGGGCCATTGCAGCAAATCGGTGATTATCGAAATCAACAAAAACGAATCCTCGATTGAACGAAGGATTTTGATGGTCGGAAAATAGAATTACATCCCGAATACCTGGTGCGAAAAGTTTTAATTCATAGAAGACTTCGTTACGCGTTTTATCCACTGGTATATTTCCAATAAAAAGTCTAGTATTGTCGACGGATGTATAAACTCCTATAAACAATCTTGGTCTTATTTCATAATTATTTAAAATTGTAACGGCTTTATCTGCGTCTTCGGGACTAAAATACGTGGCAAATGCATATCCTCGGGTTTTTTCGGTAAAATCCAGCATCATTCTAAACTTAAACAATGGTCCAATTTTTTCAAATAAAGGTATAAGTTCATCTTCGTAAATATACTTTGATAATTTACCGATAAATACTTCGCAACCTTTAGGAGGGGTTGGAATATTTTTAGATGGTGCAGGTGCGTAAACCCTTTGACCATTTACTTGGATTATATTATAACCACTCCTTACAGCTAAATCATTTAATTTTTTTGATAAATTTCCTCGTTTTTTATTAAATGATTTATCAATTTCTTCCAAAATTACCATAATTATAACACTTCACGATCAACAAAATTAATCAAAAATTAACGTTCCTGTTCCTACCGTTCTAACTCAAATGTAATATATAATTAAAAAAAAGGAATAATTTCTCCGATCTGTGGTAGACACGGTGGTGGTGGTGGGGGAAATAGCATCATCATAAGGCGCGAAATTTTTTAATTGGTGGAATATCTCAACACCTATACTCAATTCTGATCCGTAATGTAAGCAACACATAAGACAAAAAAAGCGTGCCATTTGAAATGTAATATTGTTTACTAGGTGAAGATTCATGGAATTTAATCAGTGCCGGCTTTAAAACGGCTAATTTTTTTTTTCAATAAAAGAATACGTAATTTTGAATCCTATTGTGGTAAGGTAATTGAAAAAAAATCCTGTCGGTAGGGTCGACAGAGGGGGAGGCAGATTTCTGTTGTCTAAATTTGAGACTCACCCTTCCCTACCCCACGATATGGTCAGATTGACAAAAGTTTCAGAAGAATAAATTTTATAATAATTAATGCATGAAAAAAGTCTGATGACCTTTTTCAATATTTTCAAAAATAGCGGAGATATGAATTTTTTGAAATTTCAACCCTTCCAGTTCCATCCCCTTCGGTCGGATTAAAAAAAATTTCAGACGAATTAGTTTTATAATAATTAGGAGATTAAAAAAGTCTTATGACCTGTTTCAATATTTTTAAAAATGACGGGTATATAATTTTTTTGAAATTTCAACCCCCTCCAGTTCCATCCCCTTGGGTCCGATTAAAAAAAGTTTCAGACAAATTAATTTTATAATAATTAGAGCATAAAAAAAGTCTGATGACCTTTTTCAATATTTTCAAAAATAGCGGAGATATGAATTTTTTGAAATTTCAACCCTTCCAGTTCCATCCCCTTCGGTCGGATTAAAAAAAATTTCAGACGAATTAGTTTTATAATAATTAGGAGATTAAAAAAGTCTTATGACCTGTTTCAATATTTTTGAAAATGACGGAGATATAATTTTTTTGAAATTTCAACCCTCTCCAATTCCATCCCCTTGGCTCCGATTAAAAAAAGTTTCAGACAAATTAATTTTATAATAATTAGAGCATAAAAAAAGTCTGATGACCTTTTTCAATATTTTCAAAAATAGCGGAGATATGAATTTTTTGAAATTTCAACCCACTCCAGTTCCATCCCCTTGGCTCCGATTAAAAAAAGTTTCAGACAAATTAATTTTATAATAATTAGAGCATAAAAAAAGTCTGATGACCTTTTTCAATATTTTCAAAAATAGCGGAGATATGAATTTTTTGAAATTTCAACCCTTCCAGTTCCATCCCCTTCGGTCGGATTAAAAAAATTTCGTTTCCTGATTATTCAGTATTTTTTGTTTCAAAATTTGCACTCAAATTCTTTCCAAATGTACTAAAAATATAGGGAAGCAGAGAAGTACTACACGAAAAACTTTCAGAAGTACGAGAAGAATAAAAAAATTGAAAAATATACAGGATGTTTCATTAAAAATAAAAAAAGGTCTGTGGTCACAACAACATGACTCACCTTGTACACTTAAAAATAAAATCTACAGCAGATCAATAACTTTTTGCTCCTTCTTTTTAGTTTCTGGTATAAGGTATAGCGTCCCTTAGAAACGGGCCACCCTATTCAGAGTGTCCAAAATAAGATGTCACTTCCCCTTATAACAACAACAATAATAATACCAACAACAATAATAACAACAACAATAATAACAGCAACAACAGCAATAACAACAACACTTACAACAACGAAAGAATTTGGGTGCAAACTTGGAAACAAAAAATACTGAATAATCAGGAAACCGAAAAACCATTAAGAAAACTATCTAAAGCACTAAAAAGCACTAACGATGCGTCATGAAACTGAGTCAATAGGAAAAGGTTTTTATGGTTGAAGTTGAAATTAAAATCTAAAATATCTAAAAAAAATAGATAAGCACTTTGTAAATTATTTGAAGCACCAAGAAGCACTAACGAAGCACTAAATCAAAGTACCAAATTTCGTCCATTTTGGTAGATTTGTCAGGGTTGACAAATTAAAAAATCCTAAATATGCAGAAAACGGAAAAAGCACTAACGAAAATAGTTAAAGCACTAAGAAGCACTAACAAAGCACTAATAAATGGGAAATTTCCGAAAAAAAAAATTGGCACTTTGGGTGCTAACTTCACGGAGCTTTAATCTTAACATATTTGCAATTTTGGTAAGTTATGTTCTATTTTGTAATTTCATTCCTTTTGAACCATGTATTTTATATTCTAGGCCTGAAGATGACTTTTTAACCGAAACTAGTTGCCTGCCTTTTGTAAAGTTAAATTTATTGTGGTACATGATTTTAAGTTTCACTTAAGATTAACACTTGACCACATTTTTGATATGGATAATATTTATTATTTCTCGTGGTATAAACTACCCCGTTGAGGAGAGATTTAAGTGATCCATAATTATTTCTTGTATTATATTAAAGGTTTTGTGAAAATCTCAACTTGATCCCTTATTTTTAATTTTTAAAATAGTGTATGATCTGCTTTAGTTAAAATTTAAATCATTTTGAACACTCTACAACGTTTAATATTAATATTTTGCAAATAAAAATAAAATATTGATAATTTCATTGAAATTGTCTTTATATATTTTAAAGATCATTTTACATACACTTTTTTATGACGAAAATTTTAACCGATATTATTTTTTAAAATAGTGTATGATCTGCAATATTAAATCTATAAAGCAGTTTGTACACTACAATTTTTAAAATTTTATTTTATTTTTTTTTATTTGCAAAGAATTTAACTACATCAATCAAAAAAAAAATTAGTTACTCTGTATAAAGGTAAAAAATTAAGTAAAATTACGTACGGAAAAGTATACTTTTCCGCACGCATTTGAGTGGGGAAAGTTGTACTTTTCGCACTGATTTTATAAATGCTACTATATGATTACTTTCAGCCTAAATCTTTTATTTATTAAGAAGCACTAAGAAAATTTTTGTTTAATGACAAAAAAATATTTTTGCTAAAATTTTTTTTTAATTCTAGGCGCTTGTAGAAAAGATATTGTTCCTAACACTTGCGTAAAGTATCTTTTCCCCACTTAATTGCATGCTAGAACTCCGCTTCGCGTCGTTCGGGCAACTGCAATTGCGTGCGGAAAAGTATAACTTTCCGCACTTGTTAGGAAAATAACTATTGTAAATAAATTTTTCGCTATAAAAAGTTTTACTAAATAGTAATTTTAAACGTAGTGTATGTTCCATCTTAGTTAAATTTAAAGCAGTCCATATCAAGGGCGTAGATAACTTTATTTCCTGGGGGGGGGGTGCTTTTTTCCTGGTGGGGGAACTTTTTTTCCTGTGGGAGGTAATCAAACTTGTAGACAAATATGTTTGTCCGTTTCTACATTTCATATATTTTATAACATCTTTTCGTGCTAATTTTTGGTATCCTGGGGTGGGTAATTACCCCCTTTAATTTCCTGTGTGGAAAATTGCATTCTTGCTTTGTTTTTCAATTTTCTTTGTGGAAAAATGCACTCTTGTTTGAATTTTAAATTTTTATGTAACGTTTTTGTTTTGTTTTTCAATTTCCCTGTGGGGAAAAATTCATTATGTTGCTTTGTTTTATAAATTTCTGTGTGAAAAAATGGATTGTTGATTTTTTTTTCAAATTTGTGTGTGAAAAATGCATTTTTGCTGTTTTTCCCAATTTTTTGTAAAGAGAAAGCGCTCTTGTTTTTTTTTCATATTTGAAAAGTGCATTTTTGCTGTTTTTCTGTGAAATGGACTATAGGAAAACTCCGAAAAATTAGTAATCTAAATTTTAATCTGTGAAATTTAACTGTGAAAAATGTGTTATTGCTTCTTTTTTCAAATTTAACTATGGAAAAATGTATTCTTGTTTCTTTTTTCAAAATTAACAGTGGAAAAATGCATTCCTCTTTCTTTGTTTCCAATTCGAGCGTCGAAAAATGTATTCTTGCTCATTTTTTCAAATTTAACTATTGAAATGCATTTGTAAAAATTTGAATTGGAAAAAAGTTTTCCCATGAAAACCACTAATTTGTATAGCGGGTATCGGAAGGACCAGTCCGATCCTGCTCAAATTCAATAGGGTTCTTCCATGGACAAAACAAACTCGATAAAGTGAAAAACGGAACTCGATCGGAGCTTTCGTTCAAAAGTTACACTGTTTACATCCAGATAGACGTCCGGGCAGGATTTTTTTGCATTTTCGGACTCAGGGAGCTCGGAAACGTCGAGAAAAGTGATAAAAAGTGGGGTAAGAATTTTTTTCGCCATCACGAAACTAATACTAAGGATTTCGGACTTCATCAGTAATTGGAAAAAATAAAAAAAAATGGGGTAAAATGGGGGAATTGGGGAATAGTGAAAAATAGAGAAAAATTGTAAAAATAGGACAAAATAGGGAAAAATGCTGTAGGTACATTTAAAACAGAGTTCAACCATAAGTAATTAAATCCTTGATATTAACTTTAGCCCTGATCTTGTGCACTAATATTGGAAGTGATAATTTATGCACTTATCGAGCTGAAATTTTGCACATTGGCTTTATTTATTTAATAGGTATAAAATACTACAACTAATGGATATAAAATGGCTGTATAAACTTAAAAATGTGTAATATTGGTTGCATACACAAATTTACAAAAATATAAATCGTTAAATTGCTACAAGATAGGAAATAAACGTAGAAAATGTAAAATCTGAGATAATTCGATAGAAATAATGATCAGTAGTTGATGTAGTGTGTAATTTGCGTAGAATTTTATGTCGCATTATCTGACTACCAATTTCTTTAACGTCCATAAAATTTTGCCCTAAAAAAGAAGATGAAACTTTCACTTTTAACTGATTTGACGTTTTAATAACTGATTTTAAATAAATACATTTATAATTTTTAAAGTATGAACGATTTATTAATGAATGATACTTTTGAAAACATTAATTTCACTGGAAGTTCTCAAATTGCTGTAACAAATGCTTTTTCAGAAGTACCTCTAAAAGTTCCTGATCTAATAAATGAAAATAAACTTTTTTCAAACTTCAAAACCAATAATAACGAAATATCATTCGACGATTCAATATTTTTATCTCAGATAAACTTTTTAGAAAAGGAAAATGAAAAGCCCAAGGAAAATGAACTATCAGAAAATGAAGACATGGCTAAAAAAACGCAAATTAAAGAACAGTGCATTGATGTCAAAAATAAGGTACATAAGGATAATGATAATAAAGAAAACTTAAAATTTAATAATAGTACTGAGAAAAAGACTGATTACACGAAAAATAAAAGTTCTAGTCAGGTTATGTGTCATAATGAAAAGAACCGAACTAATTATTTAGAAGAGAATTCAAAAGTAAGTCTGTTATCTTCATGGGGACTACCAGAATATGTTTTAGAAAAGTACAGATCAAAACCAAATTTAATATCCATGTTCCCTTGGCAGGTAGAATGTTTAAGTTGCTGTGGAGTTTTAAATGGTAAAAATTTAGTTTATTCGGCTCCTACTTCCGCAGGAAAAACTCTAGTAGCAGAAATAATAGCTATAAAAACCATAATAGAATTAAAGAAAAAGGTAATTTTTATTTTACCATTCGTTTCTATAGTAAGAGAAAAAATGTACTATTTTCAAGATCTATTAGAAACTAGTGGTATAAGAGTAGATGGATTTATGGGTTCTTATAATCCTCCTGGTGGTTTTGGATCTGTTCAGTTTGCTATTTGTACAATAGAAAAGGCAAACAGCCTCATTAATAGGTTACTAGAAGAAGGATCGTTAAATGATATCGGAGCTGTGCTTATAGATGAAATGCATCTGTTAGGAGATTCAAGCAGAGGATATTTATTAGAACTTCTTTTAACAAAATTAAGGTAATTATACCATTTCAAACATTCTAAACTGTTATAATAAACAAAAGTAAGGTGCCTATGTATATTATGGGGTATCAACTAAGTCTGAAATATAAATGAATCTTTATTTAATATTTAGTAATATACAAACAATAATTTAAAGTATAACTAATACAAACTTACATTTAAAAATAAATACTATAAACAGAAATTATGAAAAAGAGGTACCTTATCAATTAACACGCCCACTTAATCAAAATCTATTTACGTTTACATATAACAAAATAGATATTAAAAAAAAAATAGAAATGTGTGAGAGGAACTAAAATAATAAAAATTCATTATTCAAAACGATATTCAAAAGAATAGTAGATTCTGTAACAAGATTAGAATGAAAAATTCGACACGAGTGGAAAATTCTGAACGCGAGCGTGAGGAACCACGAGTGTCGAATTTTTTCATTTTAACTGAGTAACAGACTATATTTTCTCCACGACCAGAAAGTGTGAATTAAAATTAAATTAAATCTAAAGACAACAAGTTCTTTATTGGAAAATTTGTATTACATTGTATTAATTAATATTTATATTTATTGTATTGGTACAATTACTAAAGTGGTGTATTGGAAATATTTTCCGTAATATTTTTCGAAACAGACTGATTTGTAGTCGTGTAGCAGGAAGAATTAGATGTTGAGGGAACGGTTACTGATAAATTAGATAAAGTAATTGAAGAACCTAATTGACTTGCTACATTTAGTCGATTTTGCAGAGAATTATCTATGTATCCTTCTGCTACTTGAGAAGACTTCCAGCCTCCATGTCTTTTTAATGTTGTAATATCCGCACCTGCATTTACCAACGTAGTCGCTGAAGTACTGCGGAAACAACGGCCAGTATACTCTTGTGAGTTGTTCAGATTCAGAGATGTGGAAATTTTTTTAGGCATATTGCCCAGTTTATTCATCCCAATTACTTGTCGTGTGCATTTATTTTTTTGAAAATAAATAAAAAAATTATCAGAAAGAATATTACAAGGTCCTCAATGCCCAGTATTTCTTTACAATATTGTAAAAATTTATTGTTATTGTAAACTCTCTTGAATGATTTTTCCTCGATGCTAACCGCTCAAATTTCCTCAATGCGTTTTCCAAACTATGACGTCATCCAACTTCTCAAACCATCTCGCTGAGGTAGTTTTCAAAGTAGTTATGTTGTCAGTTGTCATTACTGCTGTGTTTTACTTTTTTTATTAGATTTTCTGTTATTTATAAAATATTAAAGAATGTATAAATACGAAGTTTATGTAAATGAAACGTTGTTTGGGATTATTAATAGTGAAGATAAGGAGACAATTCATAAAAAAAAGCATTTGATACAAACAATATTGTTTATAACAGATGATGAATTGCTTATTGGATATATCCTGAACTATAGACGTTACACGTAAACGGTTTGAAATAAACTTACTTTTGTATTTTGGGACCAAAGCCCTAGATGGCACTGTCAGTTCGAATAATTAATAATAATGGCGCCATCTGCCTCGCCATCTGGTACTCTGTTTGCATTGCAGCCAACCTAAATTAAATTATTCACACTAACAGAGACATCTAGGGCTCTGGTCCCAAAACACAAAAATAAGTTGACCTTGAGCCATATAGTGAAACGTCTATAGTAGATGGTCGTCTTGGGTAAAAGTGGCACTGGTCCATCTCTTATTCCTCATGAGTCAAATCGTAAAATTTCATGTCATGCGTGCTAGCTTGTCAAAATTCGAAAAGTTAACCACTTCTTAACCATGTCATTATTTTGCTAAACCTGGTTTGAGTAGTTAGTCTCGAGGAAAAATCATTTTTTGGTTTATTATTTTTTGCATTAGGAATTGCAATTAGTATTGCTGATTAAAAATCTTTAATGTGAGAAATTTTAATATTGTAAAGCTCACTCTTGCGACATGCCTCCAAAACACCAATGACAAGAGCAACGTAAAAATAAAAAATACGTTTTATTAAAATTGCTATTTAAATTATAATTTTTATTACGTTTGGGGCTAAATATATCTCATTCTGAGCATATTCTAAGAATTGCTTAACATGTTCTAATGTAAAATTCTTCGATTTCAGAAGAGCGTTTTAATAAAGTTTTTAATTTTTTGTATCTTGAAATATCGATAACATTGCTTTTATAATTGAATATATTTCCATTTTTTCATTAAATCGCCGAAAAATGCAATTAAAACATTTTCGGAATAGGAGTCCGTTGTATTTTCTTGTTGCCAATCCCTTAGAAGTGCATAGTACTTTTCATATTCACGTCTCGATTTTTCCGGCAGCAGTTTTACGTTTATGGTATTTGCATAATTTGTAATTTCGGTATTTTCCATATCGGATTCACTTGAAATCCATGGCAATTCATATCGTTAGTCCGATTACAGAATATTCATTCTTTACCTTGTTAAAGAATGAAAAGGCACATATTTAATTTCAACTAATTTTTCAGCTATAGACCCTCAAAAATGATTTTTGTCGAACCCCTGCATGCTGAATTTTTAATCATATAATCAACATATTTTATATTTAAACCTAAAATATATTGTAAAGGACCAAGATCTTTTAAGGAAAAATATACAGAAGAACCAGATCATCTATATAAACAGTCATTATAATTATGTTTTTTTCCTTCTCTTTTGGTATAAACACAGTACTCTGAAGGCGTTTTTACCAAACCAATAACATTAAGAGTTTTGTTTAATTTCATATTAAAAGCAGGGCTTTTAATATGAAATGTTTTAATCCATAAATGGATTTCGTTAATAAACACACTTTGTTCTCTTTGTTCCATTCTAGCTTTTATAATTGCAGTTAAAGATTCATCCTTTTCTTCGTAACCAATTATTATTATTCATTAAATTCATTTTAACTTTAAATTTCCGAGCACTGTAACCATCACGACCTGTGAGCAATTTAATTGATGCGAATGATAAACAACTTGTTTCCACTGGCTTCACTGGACATTTCTGGAAACTTTTAAAATTTTTATCTTGTCCAAAATATACAGCCAAATTGGGAAATATTAAATTTCTGGATCCATAACCTGTTGCAATATTGTAAAAGAATAAAAACTCTGAGTTATTAGATTATAACGTTTTATCAGTCAAGTATATTTTTTATTGGCAATTCATTAAACATATATGATTTTTTCTACAAATATGTTAAAAATGGAACTTTTAACACTGTCTACTAGCCTTAAAAGTGTTACTTTAAGTCACTATAGTGCCTTAAAATACCTACTTTAAGGCACTAGTGATAAAAGTAAAATGTCAAGTCAAATGTCTTGCATTTTTGACAAATCCAACAGCCAGTACTAGCGATTTAATAAAACTGACAAGATTTTAAATCTGGATGTAAGAGATTATAAACATTTAATTTTCAATTATTGTATGCTTTTTATTGCCGTTTGTAGAAAAAATATTGTATGATATTTGTGTTAAAAGTATTTTTTTAAATGTACTTTTAGATATTACAACAATTTAGGGTAGGTTACTATAGAAACAAGTGAAAAACGGCAATACTTTTGCCGAAAATTTAAAGTTACGAAATTAAATTTCTATATAAGTATATACCTTATATAGTACATTATATATCGTTTTTGTAAATTAACAAAATATATTTCTAAGGTATTTTTTGCCCAGATGTCTGCTATTTGCTAGAACAAAAATTATAATTTTGAGTTAATCAATACACAAAGCTGTATTACAGGATTCCTGCCTATACGTTGCTCTTTTACCAGAAATCGGTGTTTGGAAATTTCAGTTAACTCCGATCAACAGAGAGTGCGGCAAAACTAATTTTGTTGTTTTCACTTATGTATTAAATTAAAAGCTCATCTAGAAACTCTTTTCAGTTCAAAAGTTTTTTAAGATTTAATGGTTCTAATTTGTAGCAGTTTGTATATAAAAAGTTTAATAAAATGTTTATTTTTTTTAGATATATTTCTAAAAAAGATAACCTATCTATTCAAATCATTGGTATGTCAGCTACTCTTCCAAATTTGGACCAAATTGCAAAATGGCTTGATGCTGAACTGTACACTACAGATTTTCGTCCAGTTCCATTAAATGAACAGGCTCAAGTTTGTAGCGAAATTTATGATAAAGATTTAATATTGAAAAGAAAATTAAATCTCTTGCCTGATTTAACTACTGATTCGGATAATATTCTACAGTTGTGCTTAGAAACAATTAAAGAATCTTGTTCAGTACTTATTTTTTGCCCTACTAAAAACTGGTGTGAAAATTTATCATTGCAGATCGCGACAGGATTTTTTAAAATTGGTAAGTTTATATTGTATATTCAATCGTAAACTATTTTTTTATTATAAATTTAAAGTTGTATATCTCTATTATTCTAGGTAGTCTTACTGGCGAATGGTCCAAACTTTTACGTTCACAATTGGACACCAACCTTATAATTGAACTCTTAGAACAATTAAAATATTGTCCGGTAGGTTTGGATGGGGTTTTAAAAAAGACTGTGTCTTTTGGGGTTGCTTTTCATCATGCTGGTCTTACCATGGATGAAAGAGATATTATAGAGGGTGCTTTCAGAAATGGAGCATTAAGGGTTCTTGTTGCCACATCAACGTTATCATCGGGGGTTAATTTACCAGCCAGGAGGGTTATTATAAGAACTCCTATTTTTTACGGAAAACCCTTAGGTAACTAGAAACAATTCACTAAAAAATTGAAACGAGGAAAAACGTAAAATATGTTAAAAAACAAAAATTATTGATAATATTATACTTTAAGCAATTTTTATTTGTTACTTTTTCTAATTGTACCCTTTCTCTTTGTATTGTTTGTCTTTTCAGCAACAAAACAAAGTGAAAATCAAGTTTTGGTCTCGCAGTTTAAATTTTGTATCCTGAATGCTAAAAATAATACAATTTTGGTCTTTTAAATTGCTACTTTGATTAAGATTTTTTTATATTTTAGTATTATATATTTGTGTCTAAAAATGAATATAAATTAATATTTTAAAGTTTTAAACGTATCTAGTGTTATGTAAAACAGTTTTAAATTGTTTATAAAAATAGATTGAAATATTCTATATTCACTGCAATATAATTTGATAAACATCTTATATTGTAGATTCTTTGATTTACCGACAAATGATAGGCAGAGCAGGAAGAATGGGTAAAGATTCTATAGGTGAAAGTTTCCTGATATGTCAAAAGAATGACTTCAAAATAGCAAAAGATCTAATGTCAGCTGAATTGACACCTGTTAAAAGTTGCCTAGAAATTGCTGGAAAGCTTAAGAGGGCAATATTAGAAGTTGTGGCCAGTGGAGTAGCATCCACTCCTCAGGACATACAATTATTTACTGAAACTACTCTCATGGCTACCGAAAATGGTGATACACAAGAACTAAATAATCCTATTGAAGAAGCGATAGCTTATCTACAAGTAAATGAGTTTATTAGACTGCAAAAGCAAAATGATGGAAGTGAGAAATATGTTCCATCATCCTTAGGTAAAGTTATATTGTTTACTTGTAAATTTATATTTTTATTAGTATATTTTTTTAGGCAAAGCTTGTTTATCTTCTTCAATAGCTCCCGATGAAGGACTATCACTCTTTACGGAACTAGAAAAAGCTAGACAGTGTCTTGTGCTTGAAACTGAGTTACATTTAATATATTTAGTAACCCCATACAGTGCTTGCTATTCTTGGCAAAATCTGGATTGGATGTTGTACCTTAATCTTTGGGAAAAATTACCCTTGAATATGAAAAAGGTAAGTTTAATGAGAACATTTTCATAATGTTGGCCTTATATTAAAAAAATTAAAATTATATTTTTTTATCCTATATATTCACATCCACGAAAAAGGTGAGCAAACAAACTCACATTTAAATATTTTAGTTATTACGGAAATAAAAGTAATTTCGTAACACTTTCATTACCTATTTCAAAACATTAATAATGAAATAATCAATTTACATGAACAATTATCGATTCTGATCACCGTATTACCAATCAGTTTCTAGGTACTCCCCTGTTAGAGTAACTCGCTTAATTATTACATCCATAATTTTACGACCGGTCGTCGAATAGCATTATAGCTTGATCACGTGCATTACATCTTTTCGCGGATTTTTTCTTGAATGTGAGTATAGTTTAGTAAAAAACTTCTTTTTTAAGGTTGGCAAACTAGTTGGCATTGGAGAAGGATATGTAATAAATGCAACGAGAAATAAAATCCCAACCAATACTGCGTCAGCTTATCATAAATTTTTAGTACATAAACGTTTTTTTGTCGCTCTGGCTCTACAGGATTTAGTTAATGAAAAACCACTCAACTGGGTCTGTGACAAATTCAACTGTAATCGAGGTATTTTATTGTGTTATCTATTTAATTAAAATACAAAATCTTAAGCAGTTATAGTTGAAAAGACGAATTGTGACGAGTTCTAAAGTACAAGTAGGTTAAAATTTATTACCCATTATAAAATGTTTACTCTATTTACTCCTTTATTACTTAACACTTCTGTAAAATACTCTCAATTGTATTTGGTAAAAACAAATATTTATTTCAGCTACTTATTTGTCAACCGGTGTCCATCTGCAAATAAGAGTTAAAAGCTTAAAAAAGTCAGAAATAGTAAATAGAAACTGGCAAATCCATTAACATATCTAATAAGTAATATTTTCCAAATGGGAAAATGTCTGACAATAATTAAGAAATCATATTCAAAAAGTGAAGACCACAAGTCTGGTATGATCTAAAAAAATAACTACACAAAAAGATTTATATAATTAAATAAACGAGTTTTTTTCCAATATCAGGTGAAAATATAATTTTTCTACTATCTATTGTATGATTTATTTTTATTTTTTATTGATACAGTTTATTATCTGCATGAAGCGAAAGAATATGTTAAAACTCATTTAGTTCACTATTATTTATAAAAAATGTTTATGGCGGGAAAAATTATAGATTTAAACGGCCGTAACGTCATTTTACGTTAGAAACTGTCACCATCTAGTGGTAATTCAATGCAATAACGATTGTTGTCATTTTATTTATGAAATATTAACACTTTGGCCTCCAATCTTTAACAAACAATCCATCAGCATGTCCAAACCAACCAACCGCAAAATTGGTGTTTCCTGCAGACTGACATTAAGTACATGGGCGACAAAATGTTAAAAACGTACTCGTAATTTTTTTATTATGTAGCATATATGAACTGTTTAGGGGGAATTCTAATATCTTAATACATATAATATTCACTTTCAATTACTTATCCGAAATAGTAGGAGAGCTGGTAAACATTTTTGGGTAGGTATTTGAGGCAAGCTGAAAACTTGTCTGATACCTCTCCTATAATACCCTAATACAGAACTGCAGACCTGGCTGGGGAGTAGCGGGGCTACTAAATCAACCCTTATACAGTGTGTCCATGGATGTGGTTCACAAGAGGAGAAAATTTTTTATGTTTGATGTATTGAAAAATGTCATTCTTGATAAAAAGTTTTGCTTATTTTAAAACCACTTAAAATGAAAAAAATAGGTTTTACCGTACCTGTTTTATTTTATAAACCAATGTCCAGGTGAGTTTATGAAGTTTCGCTTCCATTTTTTCAAGGGAAAAAAATTTGAACTTGGATTTATGAGAAAAGTTGACAAAAAGGTTACTTTCATTGCAAAATAAACTATAATTTATATCACACAAAGTTGGTTGAAACATTTTCATTTCAGTAGCGTAGCTGTAATAAAACTATTATAACACGTCCGAGTTTTATTCTTTTTCTTTTGACTTTTGATATTGTAATTCATATTGATGTATTAGGCACGGTGGTCAGAAAACAGGCTTAACACCACAAGTAAACAAATCTTCTGAAAAATTATGATGTTTGATGATGATGCTATAACTCTACTATCCTCCTTTATTAGGAGTGATAAGCCAAAAGAGTATAGCAACCATTCAAAATTAATATGAATTACCAAAGCATCAGTATTAGATTCTCGTGATGGAGAAAAAATTTCTTACCCCCACTTTTTATCACTTTCCTCGACGTTTCCGAAATTCCTGAGTCCGAAAATGCAAAAAAATCCTGTCCGTACGTCTGGATGTAAACACTGTAACTTCCGATACTCGTCCCACAACGATCCATAAAAATCAAGTTCTATTTATTGAGATTTTTAGAATTTTAATTTTGTTTAATTTAAAAAGTGATTATGCATGTAATTATTTTTTTGACAAATTCGACGCATATAAGAATGCTTCAAAATGGAATGGTCGTTAAAAACCAGATCGTTTTAAAAACCTCTATGTGGTTTAACCTAAGTAACGTCAATGCTTCACAACATAAAAAGTGTACGCTCGATGGACCGAAGTCCCGAAACGGTGCACCTCCGTTTGAGCGTCTTTAGAATTTCAGGTTAAAAATTAATATTAAAATCGCCCAATATAATAAAATTATAGTTTTTCCACTAATTTATTGACTGCATGTTTAAAATTCATCAGAAAGGCATCCGAATTTCCTTTCTATCCTAACCCTCTGTTTACCCCTTACGAATAAACCCTCCTGTACAGAACTTCTGCGGAGTAAAGAAATTGTGTTTTTTTCTGCGTGTTCTGTATGTTACTATTTCTCAACGTCACTTTAGAACCAGCACTGTTAATTATAACCCAACTGTAAAGGTCTAAAATCGCACTTAAGCATTAATTGATTAATTATTATTAAAAAATCGGAAAAGGATTTTGTCTGGTACGAACCTGTAAATTCTCGATTGCAAAACCAAGCTTTTGACCAACTCGCTTACTATACATTTAAAAAGATGCAAGAACCAATAAAGGTGACATAAGAGTTCAATAAAATGTTTATTTTACTTTAACAGCAAATAGTCATTTTTGTACTGAAATCTACATTTTTGTTATAATTTCGAAAAAAATACAATACTTGTATTTTTGCCAGGTATGCTGCAATCTTTACAACAATCGGCATCATCTTTTGCTGGAATGGTGACAGCTTTTAGTAAACAACTATGTTGGACCAGCATGGAATTATTGCTGTCGCAGTTTCAAGATAGAATGCAGTTCGGCGTTAACAGGTAAATTTATCAATAAACCTCATATCAATTCTAAAAGTTGGCGATCTCGTAACAGAAAATTTCTCGTTTACAAATTCTTCTTTATGCCAAAAATAACTTTGGTTTTTTGTATTTCTTGTAATGATTATAAGAGTCTGTGTCACAAGGGCGGCTTATTAGATGCACGAGCGAGCTTAGTGGCGGATTTAGATATTTGCCGTCTAGGAATTGATTGAACATTGCCGCCCCCCCTCCCGAAACAATATGCACATTCTAACCCTCAGCCACCGGTAAATCGGGATAGCGCCACTGCCTAATCCAAATACACCCCGAAAACGCACGGGAAAGCGCCAATTAGGTCATCTCTTCGTAGGAAATCATTTTGAGGCGAATCTGATTCTTTTTCCACGTAACCGTCAGCTCTTCCCCCTCTCATTTTGTTTCCTTGGGAGACTTCGAAAAGATGTTGACAACAAGAGTATTCGTGTCTAAGTCTTTCTTCAATGTTTAATGTATTGTAATCAATTCCTCACAAATAAGTTCACTCTCTTCATTATTATTTTATTTTTTGAATTTGTTATTATCATCACTATTTGGAGGTAAAACAATATAGAAGACATTTCAATACAATAAACACAGATTAATTTTTGTTTTGCTGGTATGTTCTAACCAAAGTCAAGCGCGGACAACCATTCCCGCCTCTACTCATGCTCACAAGTCCAGTATCGTAGTTCTGCCATAAATAAATAAATTACCATAACTATACCTATATTGTAGCCTACTCAATAGTTAGTTCATCAAACAACTTAAATCGTCACTTCATCTACTCTACAACAAAAACAGTAAAAACCACCATCATCAAACATACATTATCGCAAGTAAAACTCATCGAGGGTTTAAATAAATATCCGAGCCATTTTCCAATGTTTTATTGAGTTATTTAAATTGTAAACGATACTTGTAATAGTTCCATGGGCGTACGCCACTTCTATTGATGTTTGTAAACACTTCCCCGCACACACCGGATCCCCGCACCCTTAGAAATGTCATAGAAAGAGACAAGATGTATCGACTTCAAAATATTGTATATAAAAATGTAAACAAGGCATGTCTAATAGTAAATGGTCTAAGCTTGCGAATGGCGTTTTGACAGTGATTGAAACAGTAGTGCCAACTGCGCAAAGGAGGACCGCGAGCGCTGCGTAGCGGCGGCCCATTCACACGATCTAGCGTGAGTTCGTCGCCTGCGTCACTGCCGCCCTGGAAGTTATCGTTATCAAATGATTTTCTTATGACTATGACTTAATGATCAAGTTGTCACTTATTCAGATGAATAGTTTTGTAGCATGACGCATGCGTCTTTCAAAAAAAAAAACATTAGTATAACACAACGATAGAAAAAAGTCATAAGAGAAAAAGGAAAAAAAGAAAAAATGTCGCCCCTCGACTGCAGCCCCTTCAGCTCTCCCCCTAAATCCGCCACTGAGCGAGCGTAGCGAAGCGAGGGCCAATAATAGCTAAGGAAAAAGGAAAATATCACACAAAATATTTTACAGATTTGTTGTCTTGATTTCAGACTTTAATTTACATTATTGAAAAATTTATTTGAAACATCAAAGTACATGAGTGACAGTAAAAGGTGTCTAGATATAGTGAAAAATTACAAAATCGTGTTGTTATGACTTTAGCATCACTAGGGATGAAAAACTTTACTTTCATCGGTATTTCTAGGGTTGATATGATTCATTTTCACATCATATTGTATCATAAATTTAAAGATTGCGTTCAATAATCATTTGTATAATAAATTTTCTCTAATTGTTGACGTTCAGGCTTTTTCAAACGTCCTTATTTAATAAGAAAATTCCAAATACTAGAATTTAGAATTATGAAAGACATTCGAAAATTATTGGACTGATGACTGGTATTAGCTGTGGTGAAATAAAATTAGGAATAGCTAAAGCCGTTGAAGTAGCTTTAGATTAGGGATCGGTAATTTAGGAAGCTAAAATTTTGTGGCGATTCTAGAAAGACTTTCCAAATATTAGAGCAGTATTTAAGATCAGATCTTATCTAAGCCTTTTAAAATAACAAACAGGAATAAATACAAAAAAATAAGAATAAGTGATACCAACTAGTCTAAATGAATTCTCATCAGATACAATTGTTCATTACCATTACCATTACCATTAATCCCCATCTGGTTATAATCTCAAGTTTATTATTAAAAGTTACAATTTGCTTTAGTTCGCTAGAAGACTTTGGTTTTGTGGCCTGGAGATAGACTATTTTATTTGTTTTTCTTTTCAGAGATTTGCTGGATTTGATGCACCTTCCTGTATTAAACGGTAAAATGGCACGTTCTCTATACAACGCTGGTATAGAATCTCTTGTGGAACTTGCCA
The DNA here is from genome assembly GCA_963243735.1 of Neocrepidodera transversa. Taxonomy (NCBI): domain Eukaryota; kingdom Metazoa; phylum Arthropoda; class Insecta; order Coleoptera; family Chrysomelidae; genus Neocrepidodera; species Neocrepidodera transversa. Next base: position 612,493 of record CAUJLB010000152.1, on the reverse strand, counting down.
ATTCCGAAATATCGGCTATAGAAAACATCCTGTATCGCATAGTTCCATTTGAAAGTGAAAAAAACAGAGAAGGCGAATCGGAGTTGGAGAAAAATCAAAGAAATAAATTTAGAAACGTTTGGATAACTGGAAGAGAGGGACTAACGGTGCTCGAAGCAGCTCAAATTTTTGTAGTAGAAGCTAGGAAACATTTGAAGATTGGAATGGGTCTTGTTGATGCTAAATGGAAAGATGAAGTTGGACACGAACATATAAGCGATACAGAAGTAAGTAAATTTATAATAATATAATAAACAATGACATAACTAAAATGTACATGATACTGCAAAAAGTACCTGAAGGTATTTACAAATACATTAAAAATCATTTAATATCTATAACAATTGAATATTTATTTATTTTTTCATATACCACTTTACAATACAAGTATCTATGTGGAGTGCATAGTTGGGTCGGATACTTACTTTCCCAATTTTTCAATTTGTTCTGAATTTAATTGGGTGACCAGATATTAAAGTTCGAAATTCGGGACGCTATTTTTAATGTTTTTTTTTTGCAAAAAAATTATTTTATTATTATTGTTATTATGGTGGTATACCGAGTGTAAATGGTTCATGGATAAATAGATTTATACCCAACTTTGGTCGATGACAAAACAAAGAACCCCGCACACAATGTTAAAAAATTGGCCCTCGATGGAAGTTAATGAAAATTTTATGATGTTTGTCTTACTAAGAGTAAAAAAAAATGTCAAGTTTAAATTTCTGCTATAACTAGTGTAACCTCTACAGAGTGTTAAAATTAATACTGTTTCAATTTATTTGTATTTGTGAGCTGAAACAAGAATAACGAACTAAAAAAAAATGAATAATATAGAGTGTAATTGCAACAGTTTAGTACTATTATATTGGATGTCTCATTTATATGAAAACCATAGATTAATTTTGAGCTTCAATATCGATATAAATACACCAACCAAAATTAGAAAAATGTTTAAAAAATAATTATATTTTGTTAATCTCTATTAAAAACCCTATAATGAAATATACAGGGTGGATCAGTATAAACGCGTCGCGTTGGTCTTTATATGGAAAACGGTAAGATTGTGTAAAAAATGTTTACTGCAGGTACAATTTTAAATTAATTTGATTTATACAGGTTGCCTCAATAAAAAGCTGCACCATAGTTATATTATTTGAAAATGAACACTCTGTATTTTTCCCTTCCTCTCTTTCTCTTATTCTCTGTCTTTTTCTACAGTATGAATTTTTTCTTATTTAGAATTTTTTTTATATAACACTTGTAATTATTTTATACAGAGGTTTTTTTTTTATTTTTTCTAATTTTTTCTCATTTTTCTAATTTTTTTTCTGTTTTTGTTTTGTGGGTTTTTCGGTTTTTTTCTACTTTTTTGTTGTTTTTCTGTTTTTTTGCGATTTTTTCTCATTTTTCATCTTTTGCTGTTTTATTTTTCTATTTTTTTTTCTTTTAATTGTTTTTTAATTTTTTCTCATTTTTTCTTATTCTTCTGATTTTTTGCAATTACTTGCGACTTTTTTGGGATTTCTTTGTGATTTTTTGCAATTCATATATTTTTTTTTATGGTTACAGTTGTTTCCGGTTTTGTGGTTGTTGTTTTTCGATTTTCTCGCTAGTTTCTCATTTTCTCATTTTTTCTGATTTTTTTTCGATTTGTTCTAATTTTTCCTCATTTTTCTCATTGTTCTGTTTCCTTTTCTATTTTTTTTTCGTTTTCTAATTGTTTGTCATTTTTGTTTATTCCTTTGATTTTTTATGATAATTTGCGATTTTTTTGTGATTTTATTGAGTTTTTTGCAATTGTTCTGCGATTTTTTGTGATATTTTTCGATTTCTTGCGTTTTTTCTGTATTTTAAAATTTTATTTTTTATTTTTTCGCAATCTTTTCTAATTTCTCTCAATTTTTTTCTTTTTTTCAAATTTTTTTTTTTTATTATTTTTTCCTTCTTGTTTCTGATTTTTTCAGATTTTTGTCATTTTTTTTATTTCATTGATTTTTTGTAATAATTTGCTACTTTTTGTCATTTTTTTGTGATTTTGTTGCCATATTTTGCGATTGTTTTGCCTTTTTTGTGATATTTCTCAATTTCTTGCGTTTTTTGAAGCTTCATTTTTCGTTGTTTTTCGGTTTTTTGAGTTCATCATTATTTCCGTATTTTACAATTTTATTTTTCATTTTGTTCCAAATATTTTCCAATTTCTCTCAATTTTTTCCAAATTTTTTTGGTTTTTTATCTCTTATGTACCGTCTTTAATGGCACTCTTGCTTTTTTCAAATTAAACTATGGAAAATGGATTCTTGCTTCTATTTTTCAAATTCGAGTGTAGAAAAATGCATTCTTGCTCCTTTTTTTCAAAGTTAACTATGGAAAATGTATTCTTACTTCTTCTTTTTTTTCAAATTCTAGTGTACAAAAAATGAATTCTTGCTCCTTTTATCAAAATTAAGTGAAAAATGCAATCTTGCTTTTTTTTCAAATTTAATTTTGGAAAAATGCATACCTGCTTCTTTTTTTCAAATTTGAGTGAGGAAAAATGCATTCTTGCTCATTTTTTTTTCAAATTTAACTGGAAAAATGCATTCTTGCTTTTTATTCAAATTGAATGTGTAAAAATGTATTCATGCTTTTTTCCCCAATTCATGTGTGATTTTTTCTATGCCTTTTTAGAGTTTTCTCCTAACTTTCGGGAAAAGAATTATTTATTTTTGTAAAAATTTGCACTTTGAATGTGTTTTTTCCATACATTCGTTTTTATTGGAAAAATTTTGGGAAAAATTTTCCCTATTGGAAACTGTGGGCATTTCTATATCATTTTTCCTTGATTGTCTGCCGAAAAATATTATTCGGCGTTTATTTCTTTGATTTTCTGGAGTTTTACGTGAATTTTCTTTCACTATTTTTTCCAAACCCTCGCGATGAAACCCTCTTGTGAAACAGCCTATATAACAAGGGCGTAGATAACTATTTTTCCTGAGGAAACTTTTAAACAAATATATGTTTGTCCGTTTCTACATTTCATATATTTTATTTCTTCTTTTCGTGCTATTTTTTGGTATCCTGGGGGGTAACTACCCCCTTTACCCTCCTCATATGTACGCTCTATTTCTGTGGGCTCAAATTTTCTATTATATCTGTTACTTTATTTTTGTAGTTAAGTGTTTATCGCGAAAGTCGAATGAATCCTCCATATTAGATTTATTAGTTGATAACATTATTGTCTGTATATATAATTTTTATATTTTTTAGGTAAACAAAAGTGAAGAAAATCAAAATGTTGATAAAAAAATAGAAAATACTGAAGTTTTACAAAAACAATGTGATGCATCTAATATATGTAATGTTACTCCTGTAGCCAAAATCAATAAATCCGAAAAAAATTCATATCTTAAAATGTCCCAGAATAATGAAAAAATTAATTTAGAAACACGTTTTTCTGATGATTCTTCATTATTATCAAATAACATGAATATATCAGATTCGTCAAGTATATCAAACACAGACTCGACTAAAATAGAAGATCTTGAAGAAGATAATTTATTCCAAGATACTTCTAATCTTTCAGAAAAATTAGAAAAAATTACAATAAATCCAGAAAAAGAAATAACGACAATTAAAAATTTAGATAAAGTTTACAATAATATAAATGATGAAAAGAAAGAAGTCAATAATATCCTAAAGGAAATTTCTATTTCAGATTTTTCTGATACACTCTCTGAAATTAGTCAATTTCCTTTAAATAAAACCATTATCCCTCCAAAAGTTTCTATAAACGATGTTTCACACTTGATACAACCATGTTCAGTAGAAATAAACATATCTGGATCTTCATTAAAATCAAATATGAGTATTTCTTTTGATAAGATGCAAAGTCTTTTTGAAGATAGTTTCACTTCAAAACTAGCGGAGAATAATATACTAGAGGGTGTAAAAATAGAGGAAAACAGTACTTTGTGTTCTCAACCCAGCAGTTTTCTACAACATTCTGATGGTGATAATAATCAGTCAAGTGACGATATTTTTGGAAAATCTATAGAAGACGAACATGTAACGTTTTCGGCAAAAAAACGAAAATATGATAGCTTTGGAGAAAGTAAATTAGATAAAACGTGTAAAATTCAGAAATTAGGTAAAAAAGAGCTAGGTTAGTTTTATTTTTTAAAAAACCAAATACTTAACGTAATTTTTAGTTGCAGACTTAAATAAAACTTACTTTTTAAATAAACCAGAAGATCAGCATAATACGGAATTCAGTAAAATCGAGGTCGTAAATGTTTGTCAAGAAGTAACACTTTTGGATGCTTTTAGTAATCATATAAAAGAACAAGAGTGTTTTTCGTTTTCTATAGCTTGTTGCAAATTTGTGGAAAATAAATCACAAATTGGCATAAATATTTTAAAACCACAAGGGTAAGTTTACAAATCAATGTGAAGTTTAGACAAAAATCTGCACCATTTTTTCGTTTGTCTTCTCCAATTTTCTTATGAAATGGATCTAAAAAATAGATTGAGAATATTTTTGATTGAAAAACAAAAGAAACAAAAGGGAGGTTTTCCCTTAGTCTGAGTTTGAGAAAATTTTCGAATTAATGTTTGTTTTGGTTCCTATGTGAAAGAGGAAGATGTTAAAAGAATGAGATGGAAATGGCTTTGCCTATTTTGGTATTAATTTTCCAAGAAAAACTTATTTTTCGAAATTGTATTCTATTTTTAGCCTAGGTGCAATCTATAATATAATCGGCAAACTCCTGACTGATTGACTGACTGATATGGAATCAACGCATAGCAAAATTTACTGAACCCAGAGACTTGAAATTTTGAGAATATTTTCTGTTCTTAACATAGACACCCACTAAGAAAGGATTTTACAAAATTTTGATTTTAAGGGGTAGAAAATGGCGAAATACACGACAGTATATTATGTCTTCTGTATTATTGGATATTTTCTAATTTGTTTTTTTAGAAAAAAAAAATGGGAAAAACGGGAAAACATAGGAACAAATTGGGATAAATAAGGGAAGGGCAGCTTTTGAAGTAATTAAAATTAAAGGAAATGAGAAAATACCATTTTGTAACCTTGCATGAATGTCTGAGTTTCCTTCAACATCGTAAAACTGTTCATTAAATTCATATGTTATTGTATAATGCTCCATTTCTTTCTCCATAAAAAATGGCGACCGCTGCGTCCAATGATGAAATAATAATCAGATATACGGACTTCGAATGATTGGTTACGGTTATAAAGTATATTTTTAAATAAGTCGTGACGTTTAAATCAATATTTAATTCAAAATTTATACATCTGTTTATACACTGTTTCTATAGTTATTAATACAAATAACAGGTAGCATGTTTAGTTTCTGGTATGTTAGTAGAAGTATGTATCTCGTGTGGTCCGGAGAAGCTTCTTAGTTTGTCTGACCGCCAGTATTTGCTAGTTCATTTAACGTTATCCAGGGTGCACCTCGAGGAGGCGAACTAGTTTTATACCCCAATTCCATACTAATTTCACACTACTTATGTTTCTACCTATGTTAATTTATAATAGAAAAAAGTTGCAGTGATGCACTATACTCCTTTTCCTTAAAATCTGACAGTAATGGAATGTTAGGAATGTATAACAGAGTTGCCACATTATCCAATATTTTGAAGAAGAATTCCTTTCATCAAACAAAATTATGCCAATCAAATCTTTAAAATACATAATAATTGGTTAATATTATAATATATCATATTTAAGATAATTTGTATCATAATAATAATTTACAATACTTAAATTTTAGAGACCTTATTTAAATGTTTTTTATAAAGACTTCTACATGAAACTGTTATATGTATATACGTAATTTACTTCACATCGACAACACTGTTATGTCGTTCATCAGATTTCCAAGGCGTTGCCATGTGTTTTAAAATTTATTTTCTCTCTCATTCTTTGTCATGCAATAAAAAGTGAACTTCTGATATGTACTTCGTATGGAAAAGGCAACGTCGCTTATATGTTAAACGATCATTGCTTGGTTAGGGAGTGGCTTTGAGATCATGTGCGGTACATATTGGCGGAAACGGGAATACATGGTAAATTATTTTCCAGCTGTAATAACACTTCTGCTAAAAGACATCATTATTCTGAAGCGGAATTTAACTCAATTTGAGAAATTTTTTCAGGTTATTCAGTGGATCAGGCGGTAAAATTTTGTGGGAAATTAACGAAAGCTTCAGAACGCATAATTTACTGACCTAACTTTAATTAAAAAAAATTGCATTAAATTAAAATGTCGTATATCTATGTAAAGCGATAAAATTGCCCACCACTGGAAAAATTTCCTCTTTCCCCTTAACCACCGAAAATCTCTATTACTTTGGAGCAATGACATATGTCAACATTCCATTCACATTCCTTAAGACATTCCATTACTGTCAGTTATGAAGGAAAAGGAGTATAATACAAGTATTTTTACGTTTTAGGTCACATTTTTGTGAAGAACAAAAAAAGTCGTTCACTTATGCTGAACGAAAGGTGGAAGGTTTCTCATTCTTTTGGGAAAGCAACGTTATTTATTACTTGAGTGTAGAGAACGTAAAATTGCATCAAAAAATATTAAAACTTTTAAAAGCAATATTTAAAAATATTAATATTAGAGTCACAATATTTGATTCAAAAGAACAAATAAAAGTTCTCAAAAATTGCTTTGGGATAGATTTTTATTGCAGAATTATGGATCCTAAAATTGCAGATTGGTTATTGGATCCCGAACAGAAAGAAAACAATTTAAAAGCAATGGTAAATTTATACTGAGGTTAGTACTTTCTTGGAAGACAAATTTTATTATTTTTAGGTCCTTAAGTACTGTCCTGAAGGTATAGAACTTTCTCAGCTATCAGGTGGATGTAAAGGTGTTGGAAGTGTAGGTTTAGATATTTACAGTAGCACTGAACCAAAAATCCGATCTTCTTTAGAAGCCATTTTGAGTTGGCATTTAATAATTAATTTAAAAAATAAATTAAATGAACAAATTCCGAATTATTTAAAAGCATATGGTAAGAGTTTGTCATTTAAATATATACATTTTTTGTAATCATTTTTTTGTAGATACAGAAAACGATTTAATAGTAATTTTAGCTAGAATGGAACTAAATGGTATTAGTATAAATAAAACTGCATTAAAAACGCTCCTTGAAACATTAAAATCTCAATTACGTTTGATAGAAAAAAAGGCTTATGCTCTAGCTGGAAGACATTTCAATTTTGCATCGTCGGCAGATGTTGCTAAAGTCACAGGTAAGCCGTGTTTGTCACATAAACGCAAAAGTTTTAAAATTAAAATTTTTTCCACAATGCACAGTGATTCCGCTCCCATACTAAGGCGGCCATAAATGTGTAACTCTGAATTAACTATTCGTTTTTTATTTTTTTTATGGCTGTATTTAGGTATACAACTATCTCACAGTTTATATAGCAGAGCAATTAATTTTAAATACATAACAAATCTACCACAGATTTTAACCATACATATTTTTTTAACAGGTAACTTTCCAAAACCTGTAATTAGTGGATCGCAATGAAGGCGAGAAGCCTATTAATTAATTCGGTATTGGTTAATACGCGGCTCATTTTTCGTGTATGATCTCGTTTAAATTTTACGCTTCTCAATAATGTGCAATTCGTTTGCATACATTCTTAATTTTATCACTTAAAGCTGCGATTATAACAAAAATGGCGGTAAAATAATGCATGCAAAAATATGAGTCATTGCGAAGACAGTAATTTAAAAAAGTAAAAAGATTGGATGACTTTTTTAAGTTGTTCTAAACAAAGCAAAGTTTGAGCTTTACTATGAACAATTTTCATTATAATACAATGCTCAATAAGTAGTCAATTGTTTTTTTAAACAACTTTATGGCGAATGATTTATTCAATGACATTTAAATTCGTTTCATAATTCTGAAACTTTATATCTTGAAAATGTTCATGATAAAAATTTTAATGGTTAAAAAAATTAAGGTTTAATATTTTTATAATATATAATAAATACTAAAAAAAATTAAATTTTTAAATATAAAATAAAATTTGTGGAGATAAAAGATAATTTTATTTAATTTATTGTATGGCATGGCAATATAAAAGGGCAATGTCATCGGTTCATAATAATTGCTCTAAGCCCTTTAGGTATATCCTAATCCTCGATCATAAAAGCGACGATGCCGGTTCTGCCGAGAAATAGAATTCCCGTACACCAAATAAAATATTTTTTGTTTTTAATTTTCCTGTGTTTTTGTTAAAAAAAAAATAGAATAATTATTCCCGGTTTAAAATATTTTTGTATTTCATTTATGTTATAAAATATGTTATACATTTTTTATGGATTCATAATTTATTTCTAATTAATGCGAATATTTTTTCATTTATTAAATTTGGCAATGTTGCCTGTAAGACGAAGTTCAGTACACACAAATATTAAAATTTACTAAAAATCTGCGGAGATGCACGTTTGCCAAATCATTGGATAGTGGGTCACAATATTTTTGTACTGAAATGTACGAGGTGGTGTCGACTTTTTAGTTGGGCTGCAGCAGAATGTTTTAAACCACTAAATTAGTATGCCAGCGTTATCTATGAATCTATTGAAGAACGACGGTGTTAATCGCAACCGTAATGTATCTAAATTAATACTTTGGAAGTTATCCGAAAGACATGATGTGTCGGTCAAAGTGTTAAGGATATGATTCAGTCTTTCATTGGCAATCCCTTCCCAAATATCGAAAATCGTCATCATCAAAACAGAACATTTGAGAAATATTCCTTAAAAACTGGAATTAAAAAATATCTCTCTTGTGGATATGAAAACTTTGACATTCCATAAACCTTGAGACAGCAAGAGGCAGATGAAAAATATATACCCTTAATCTTAACACTTTCAGGTCGTCTACGAACAGTTTCTCAGGTTGAAAGGGTAAGGCGGGAAGTAAACGGGAAGGTGAAGCTTGCCGGTAGGCAACAATATGGTCATAAAAATAATATTAGCAAATAAAAAACTCAATAGTGGTGGCGCGTAAATATGTTGTATTTGTGTGTTGAATTATTTTGGTTTAGTTCATTTTATCGCAGTCGCTACCAGGTAGAATGCAGAGAGATACACACGTTATCGCAAATTATGCGTTAAAAAGAGATCCTGGGAAAAAAGTAACAACAAAAAACCAGATTTAGATGGTGATGGATTTAAAATTTGTAAAGAGGAGTAGGTCGCTGAAAATTTTAAGAAAACTGTCGAAGATCTAGAAACCATAGAAATCTTTTCTAAAGCTCAAAGTGGATTCAAATGATGGCATGACGAAAGAATAACGACACAAAAAGAATAACGGCATCAAATTTTTGGAAGTTTCTGCAAAATGTTGCCAAAAACATCCAGGAAGCGGGTAGAACAAATAGTTTACCCCAAGTATCTATCTACGCTAGCAATAATGCAAGTAAATGGAAATATAACTAAAATATGGTCTTTACATTGATAAAGATCTACAATTTTTTGGCGTTTCACCAGATGGAATCTTGCAAGACAGTACTGTCATTATAGAGGTGAAATGTCCATATTCGGCAAAATCGATGACTCTTCAAGAAGGAATCGGAAATGGTAATATTACTTTTTGGAGAATTTTGTAGTTGTAGTTTTGGTTAATGGTGACGATATTCTTCAACAATGTTCCAAAAGTTCCAAATTCCAAATTATCCCTAATACAATGACATATATCTTAAGTGCAGCAGAGACAGCAAAAAATTTTAGCTCAAAATTTTATGTGAATAAATCTAGGAAATCTAGAAATAATAAAACAATTACATATTTTTGTATAAAATATTTAAATAATAGAAGAACATACATTGTACTTGCACCTCCGTATTATCACCGTGTGTTAATACTCGATTATATTGCTATATATAGTTATTAGCTTGTCTAAATCAATCCTTTGACACGTATGAATACGTACCTGTTGCTGACAGATTCATTGTTTTTTATTTATATATAGCATATCGGAATTCTTAACTCTTCTGGAAAACATCGATGTCTTTATGGCACCGGTGTTTTCCTTTGAATTTCTCTCTTTTACATCTTTTTCTTTTTTATGTGTTCTAAATTTTAATATCTTAAAAATGATCCATATAATTGTTATAAGTAGGCAGATTCCTAAAAATGACATCGGTCTAATTCCTGAATACTGTATTATACGGTGATTTATATTTTGGCTACGGCGTTTTCATTTAATGAACTTATATTTATTTTTCCTAAGTTTAATTTTACTCCTTGAAATGTAAATTGTTCTAATTTTGCTAAGGTAGGAACTTCTAACTTTCTCGACCTATTCTACGGTTAGTTGGGGATGACTTTTCCATTAATTTTTAGGTGACAATTTGACTATTGTCTGAATTACTACGGTTTCTTGAATTTCTATGTTTCTGGCATTCCATTACAGTTATTTTTAATTGGAAATTTATTTCTGTTTATTATCATGTAGACGCTAATTCTTATTCAATTTTTAAATTTTGGACTTGAATATGTCCTGGTTTTTAGTTTCCGTTAGCAAATGAACTTACAAGAGTCTTCGTTGTCTATGGGTCTTGGGTCCTGAAGTGGGCAAATATAATTTTCGGGTAAAACTGCTTGGAATTCATGGTTCATTTCAATAAATTGAGTCCACTAATAATCGGTAAAATTATAAACTAACGTGCAGTTCTGAGTTTTTGGTATGTTAGCCCTAGTATCAGTAGTGTAAATTCAAGTTTACAGCTTCGAAACACCTGTGATACCTTTATGGCACTCAAAAAATCGAAAAAAGTTTTATCTCTTTTTATTTTTTTGATTATATCCAAAATTATATGAAATATCGAAATGGTCACCATAAGTTTTTTCAGCATATTAAATTTGCTATAATATGGAAAAAAAGCTCTGTACTAGTATTCAAGATACAGCAGGTTGAGAATTTTCCATTTTTTTCGAAAAGAAGTGATTTTTTAAGTTTTTGGCAACTCCGGCCTCAATTATTTAAAGTACGTTTAACGATACTGTTAATAGAGAAATTAAAACATTTGTACCCTCACTAGTGCTGCCTCTGGTGGATTTTTTTTATTCATCCGAGGAAATAGGCTAATTTGTGAAATTCAATTGTAAGCATAGTTCTTTTTTAATTTTTCAGGAATGTTTAGGGGAAAAAAAGTCAGCACTCGAAAACAACTATTAGAAAAAAATCAACACCCCATATCAGATTTGGTTTTACAGTGGCGAAAATTACACTCTATCGTAACAAAAACTATTCATCCTCTTATGCAGGCAAGTTCAGATGAACGTATACATGGTTGCTATATCACACACACCGCCACTGGTCGTATAAGTATGCACGAACCGAATTTACAAAACATTAATAAAGATTTTGAAGTTTTTAATTCTGCGACCAAAGAAAACGTTAGTATAAGCTGTAGAGAGGTATTTGAGGCACCCGAAGATTATAGTTTGGTATCCGCTGATTATTGCCAGTTAGAATTGAGGATATTAACGCATTTTTCACAAGATAAATTATTATGTAAGATAATGTGTGAAGTTGGGGATTTTTTTAAAATTATTGCAGCCAGGTGGAATAATATTAAAGAAGAAGAGGTAAGAAAATGTATTTTTGTAATATTATAATCTATATGAAAATCTAAAACGAAAAGAGCATCAGATTTTTACGGAATATGTCAGAATTTTTTAATGATCTGTGTCATTAGAAAATATTACCCTGAGTAAGTTTGTCAAATAGTTTAGTAACCTTAAAATGTTAACTTAGTTTTCACAGGCTCAAATAATTTATGTCTGGCAAGTAACTGAGAAACAGTATTTTTTGTGTTACTAACGCTTATCAAGACCAATTTTCTTACGAACCCTTGGATATTAAGTTGAGTTTAATACCAAATACTTAGGTCTATGGTCCATTTTAGCTGTAAAAAATCAAGCTTGAAGGTTAACCTCTAGTTAAAATAAGAAGCGTTTTTCAATTTGGATAAATTTCACTGGAATATTATCCAGAATTTACAAACTAATTTCTATTTCTTTTAAAATTAATATATTTATTATTTCGGTTCATACTTTTGAACACCACTTAACAATTTATTATTCTAAAATCTAAAAATAGATTCCAAATCAACAAGTTTCATCAAATATCTGACCACGTCATTTATCGCGTGATGTAAAATGGTACAGCTATACCAAAAGAATTATTTCTAAACAAAACCGTTGAAACTAACAATCGTCTCTTTCTATATATCATTCTCGTAGAGAGCGACAAGCGCAGTTGAATCCGAATATGGATATCGCGCCAAATTATTGTCCACATATTCATTAGCTTCTTGATCGTTCGGAAGAACAGACGTCTCCCGACGAGAGCTTTTCAAATTTAACTATTATGATTAGGCTTCTAGATCGCCGATGAGCATGTGTCTCACGGCGAGAGCTTTTTAAGTACATATTGAACATTCTGAGATTTCAAATTAATAAGTGTTAATAATTTTTATTTAAGTTTAATGAAGTTAGAGCTATACTCTACACGTTGTGTTAAAAAAGTGTAAATTCATTTTATATTTTAATTTAATAAATGGGTGAGAAAATAACCCTTAAAAATAAATACAATCCATTCTTTGTGTTAAATAATGTGTCTGATGTGCTAATCAGACTGGTCCTTCGAGAGCTAGTAAAACAATTTCCAAATGGATATGAGTTCTTAATTCATATTTATTCATGGTCCTTCGAGCCGGATATTTTTGGAACCAGTTTCATTTCCTTGCTGTGGTCATCACCTTTGTATGCCAGCAAACTTACTTCTGCTATGGTCAAGTCACCTGTAGGGACAACTGTAGTCATCTGTAGCCCAGAAGTCTGTGCAAGTTCAACAAGTTTCAACAAGCCGTCGGTCTTCAAGTAGACAAAAGGCAACCTGTAGTCTCTTTAGGAAAAGAGTCAGGTATCATTAGTGTGTTGTGAATAAAAAAGGTTAGTTTTTTGATTCATAAAATTTTTCATTTCAAACATTTAATTTCAATAATATTTTTCATTTTTTTATTGTTGTAAAAAAAATATTTCTAGGTACAAAATACCTTAAAAAATTGTTTAGTCAATTTTCTTGCTTTTAAACAAAAAAGCTATAAATCTTAGAAAATTTTCATGTATCTCTTTTGGAGTGTGGAAAAATAGTTTAATGTTTCTCGCATAATTACTGCTTATATTGCATAATTACTGCATAAATAATATTACATTTAATATTGTTTAAAAAGTGTACTGAAGTTTAATGTTTTTTCTAAAAATAAAAACATCTTTTACAGAATCTTTCAATAATTTTCATGTATCTCTTTTGAGTGTGAAATTAATAATTAAATAATTATTTACTTTGATTAATAATCAAAACCATAAAACTATGCTGAAAAATGATATTTTTATTTGTAAACTGTTCCCGTTGATAGATGATGGTTTATGAAAATTCAAATATTTTAAACAAAAAATATAATAATAAATAAAAACAATTAATAAATAATTATTATAAAAATTAAACCATCAGCTATTCGACATCTTCCATTATTTAAAAAAAAAAAAATTGTCAGAAATCTCAGAAAATTCAAACATAATTGCTAATGAAAAAAGCATAAAATTTTGCTTATAAAACAAACACAAGTTCTATATTTTGCATAAATAATAAATCAAATTTTAATCAAGTCCACGGACTTAATAAAAATAATAAACACTTTCAACAAAATGTCTATTAGGTAAAAATTAACCCATGAATGCATAAAGGATTCTTTTCTTTAATAATAATAAAAATGTTAGAAACACTGTGAGATTTTATTCCGACGTACTCAAATGTCTACAATACATGGCCGTGCCATAAATAATTTTAATAGGTTTTAACACTATATAAAATTTATGCTACCAGCATAATCTTTTTTAGTAAATAAAAAGATAAGATTGTTTAACTGTGGTAAAAGCGAACATACATAAAATCAAAATAAATGTGACAATTATAATCTGCTCTTCAATGACATTTTCGATATTATTTCTCATTTTTTGACAATGTTGGTTAAGCATCAATGCTAAATTTTCATGGTATCCCAATGACTAGTCTGGACGTTAAAAGGGCGCTACCGTGGAAAAATGGGTTGGTGTTTAGACTTGCGGAGTCAATTAATAACATTTTTACAATATATTTCATGTATCTCTTCTTTTTTGAGTGTGAAATTTTTCTTATGTTGAATATTTCATGTATCTCTTTTCTTGAGTGTGAAATTATTCAATTAAATAATTACAATTTTCTTTATTCTTGTTTCACGTATCTCTTATTTTGAGTGTGAAAAAATGATTAAGCCAAACAAGGCTCTGCAATTTTCTTTGCAAATTTCATGTATCTCTTTTTTTGAGTGTGAAATGATTCAATTAAATAATAATAATTTTCTTTTATTCTTGTTTCACGTATCTCTTATTTTGAGTGTGAAAAAATGATTAAGCCAAACAAGGCTCTGCAATTTTCTTTGCAAATTTCATGTATCTCTTTTTTGAGTGTGAAATGATTCAATTAAATAATGTAATAATTTTCTTTTAGTCTTATTTTATGTATATCTTTTTTGAGTGTGAAATAATTAAATTAAATATCCAAACAAGGTTTTGAAACTTTCTTAAGTTTCCCATTATTGAATTCCAGTTCTGCTCAATGCAGATGGAACTTGATCACCCTCTATAATGAGGCACATACTAACGTTTATCTTTCCCGTACAAAAAGAAATTTCTTTGATGGTCATGAAAAAGAAATGATCCCATGGGTTACAAAATAAAAATAACCCACCAATTTAGGAAACACATAGTTCCTAATATTTGATAACAAAAATAAAAATAATTCAATTCTTCCAAAGGAAAACAATATTTTCTAATATGTTCACAAAAATAGGATATTAATTTATCTCACTAAACCAAATACCTTGGTTATAAAAATAAGTAAATATTTAATTACTCATAAAAATTTCTGTAGAAAGCCTCTACAACAATTTTATATTAATAATTTCAAATGTTCAAAAAAGAACACAAACACTGTATATAAAAAATTATATTCATCGCTCAAATTTGCGATAAAAAATTTCTTAAAATTTTACTAACAAATTAATTATTAATAACAATTTGGCAACAATGTTACTTGCTCTGCCATACCTAAATGAAAATTATTCATGAAATACAAAAAAAAGTTAAACTTTTAAATTTTATTTTCAAATATAAATCCTTAAGAGGATTCGCATATTTCATTGCTAAAAAATTCGCACGCATTTTAGTTATTACAAAATGCTAATAAATAATTTCAAACTTTTGATATCTTTTGTTTATTTTGCTTTTTAATTCAAGCAAATTTTCCATTTACCTAAAGCTATAAAATCTTTTGTGAATTCATTGTCACAAAAATCGTCTTTTTTTTTACCATGTAAATGTAATATATTTATGTAAATTAAATGTTTTTTTTCTCAAATTGCCACGTTTCGTGTTGTGCAATTCACTATTAAATTTAAATTAAAAATATTTTCTATAATAATATTTTTTAATTGCTTTTAGCATTTATAGCATAATAGACACAGCTGTCTACTTAATTATATATTGGAACAGTTGAAAAATTGCTGTTGATCCATTCCTAATAAATTTGTGTGATTCACAAATTTTAGATTTCTACGCTCAGTAGCGTACCCCTTTTTCAATTTAATTAATACTTATATTTTTTATACAATTACAAAACAATTATTTCTACTTGTATATCCTACTTATTCAGGTTTTGAATCTGCAATTGATGGCATTTTAATGCATCTTCTAGTAAATTTAATAATTAGTGCTAAGTTCGTTGTACTTTTAATAAAAAAGCAACATAATAATATGTCCAAAAAATGACACTTTCACTTTTAAATGGCAACTAGCCACCAATTTGATTTTTTCTATAAACATATTTTATAAAAATAAATATTTCTCACTAGTACGCATAAAGTTAATCACATGCATATACTATTGCTGTCTTAAAAGACTTATTGATTTATATTATTCATTTAAATACCACCACAAAAGTTAAACAATCTATCTTTAAAATAAGTACTAGGTACTTAGTATCAGCTGCCGTTGCTCAAATTGAAACATATTCGGATTATCCCATGACAGGAAATCCAAAATAACAATAATATGTGTTTATGAAATACATAAATTAGTTCCTTTTACGGAAAACGTCCTCTTACGGAAAAGTATTTGTGTCAAAAATCGTTCCTACTTACAGGAAAGGTATTTTATCATTATTTGTCTAAAATCGTTCCAAAAAACAGGAAAGGTATTTTAGTACAGTTTCTATTTCAATGTTGTTTATAAAATCGTTCCTAATAAGGAAAGGTATTTTTTTTAATTCCTATGACGGAAAATATGTAGTATTTTGTTTAAAAATCGTTCCCACTTGCAGGAAAGGTATTTTTAATATATTTTTTTGCTTCTAAAATCGTTCTTCTACGAAAGGTATTTTAGTTTCAATTCCTACCACGGAAATTTTTATTCTAATGATGTTGAGAAATACTCAATTAGATTTTAGCACCAACGAAGGTGCAAAATACATCGAACTTAGCTTCACAATTAATATATCGGTCTAAAATCGTTCTTACAAAGAAAGGTATTTTACGACATTTCCTCCGATGGAAAATTATTATTTACACTCCTTCTACGAAAGGTTTACTTTGACATTTGCTGTTCGCAAAAATTCATGTTTCAAAATATTTTTGTTTCTACTAGCGGCTAAAAAGATGCCCAATATGTTTTCGTGTCCTCTAAGCGGCCAAGTGCCCAAAAATTTTCATAATGTTATAAGCGACCCTGTGGTCCACAAATTATTACGGCTAGCGGCCCTGCCCTGTTGCCTGTTTTTTAAATAATTTCTCTCATTAGTCTAGTGTTATTTTTCAAACTGCTGAAAAACTAGATATTTCAGACAAATTAATGTCACAATATGTTAAAAATTGATTTGCATTTTAATATCGGTCAATTTAATAACAAAAAATATTCTTTTGATACTGATTCTCCTCGTAACGGAAATCAGTCACTTGGAACACGCTTCATATTTTTAATTTACAAATCTATCTTTTAAAGATTTAGTTAGTGATTATCCTATTACGGAAATCACACTGACGGAAACTTATTCCTCAACTTTTCATGTGGAAAATTCCACAATCAATGTTCTACTTTTTTAGTAATTCTACTATTAATAATATTTTTACTAAACTATTTACATTAAATTAATCAAGACAACATAAAATTTTTAAATGTTTATTGACTAAAAAATTACAGTCACAATCTTTTTGCTTCGTATATACACGAATTTCCTTATCTTCATAACATATGATTTAATATTCCAATTCGGAATGAATAATGCTTCTATTGCATAAATATTTTGACCGTGAAAAATAACACTCCAAACTCAATTACATAAAATAATTTTTAAAAAAAACATTGAGAGCAAAAATAAATTTATTTGATGTTAGAACAAAAAAATTTCAGTGACGTCCACGAAATTTTTATACAATTTGAATTTAATTTCAAATCTTTTCTTCGTATTCTTTTCTAGTATTTTATTATTCTACCTTATCACCAATGTGATAATGACTATTTCATTGTTCTTCTATGTCCATTTGCTTATTTGATGATTGGAGACCTGATCAACCTCCAACTCAGAAAAAATAAGTTGATTTGTCAACACTTTCTTTTTCAGCGCATTTTAGTCGCAACTATTGTTTTAATTCCCAATATGCCAAATTCCAGTGGCGTTCACAATTTATTTAGTTTTCATTTAATTAAATTGCACGATTTCATGATGCAATACAATTCTTCTTTATACCATCTCGGATAAAAGAAAATCCAGATGCGTACACAACTAATATTTTCTGGCTCACATGTCAAAAATATTTCAATTTTAAAATTTACTTTGTTTATTATTTAATATTTAAACATTATTGCGGAAATTATTTCCCAGTGGCGCACACATTCAATAAAATGTCGTGCATTAATTCATATAATTATATAAAATAAATCTCAAACCGGTCACTTACTTCCAGTGGCGTGCGTATTCCTTGCAATTAATAAGTTGATTGACAAGTTAAACATGTTCCATTTCTATTTCACAAATTTAGTTGTAATAAATTAGTTTATACAATTATTGCCCAATGCAGAGGCGTACTCAACTAGATCCTTGATTAAGGATTCATAAAAAGTTCCAAAACTTTAAACATATTGATTATATTGTGCTTTCTTAAATATTCTTCACCTTTTGTTACGCACATAGGCGTACACATTTAAAATAAATCCTATTGATGGATTTATAAATTACATAAAATGGTAATTAAATAAAATAAATTGTTAGGTCTTTTATGATGATAACAATTTCAAAAGTGCAGTGGCGAACTCACTTAATTTAGTATTTTAAAATTCTTCCTAAATAAAAATAAATTATTGTTTACTTCTATAATTAATTATAATATTTTTACAGTGTCATATCACTGTTATACAATGATTAATTCACTTTGGAGCAACGAGCAGCTGTTACAAAACCTTTGTTAAAAATTTAAAATATTTCTTAAAAAACTTTTGGTTAATAAGATATTAACACACGGGCATGAGATAAGACCCACACATACCTTTTAATTATTTCAGATCTGAACTGATCTTTTGCCTGCTGATGATGACTGATCGCAAATAGTAAGACGAGTACCTTGAACAGGCAGCATCATAGCAGTTTTATCTTTGTTTAAGCCTCTGTGTTTCGCTCTACGGAGCGTTACGCAAGCGTAAGTGTATTAATTTTGTTTAAGCCTCTGTGGCCCGACTTAAGGGAACAACCACATGCGTATGTGTATAAATTCAATTTTCTTTTCGCCACTTTATGGACCTTTGTTAAGCCCATTCTGTATTCCCAGAATGGTGTTTGTTTGATAATTTGTCCACCCTGTTGCTTGTCAGTTGTGGTCGCCATGCGTCACAAATGCACAAGCAACATCTTTAGTTTTTGCTAGGCGAAATGCACCTAACGATTTTAGCAGTCGAACCTGGGGGCTGCTTTGGGGTATTAGTATTTTTATGTGGGAACGCAAACGCAAGGCAACTTCGTCCCTGGTAAGTTTCCCACGGGGTTTTTACTTCTCCTTCCCTTCTGAAAGGAAAGTTAATTTCAAGAAAGCCACTGTATAAGTACATGCATTCCTTTTTCCTTATTAATATTAAAAAAACAAGTCTACTCTTTGTTAGCAAAGCCTTATGCAAGGACATGTGGTAGTACCATACTATTTTTCACTTAATTTTATTTTGTTATTTAACAATTTATGCTTCGTTTCTTGAGGACAGTATTCCTTGATTTTCATTTCACAATTTTTATGTGTAAACTCAAATGTAAGGCAATTTTTGTTCCTTGTTCACTTTTGCTTTTCTTGTTCACTCACTCGCTCATGTTCTCTTGACGAGTTTTTAATGTTAATTATCCTCATTTCTTTGCTGCCGGGGGCAGTATGGATAAATTTCACTGGAATATTATCCAGAATTTACAAACTAATTTCTATTTCTTTTAAAATTAATATATTTATTATTTCGGTTCATACTTTTGAACACCACTTAACAATTTATTATTCTAAAATCTAAAAATAGATTCCAAATCAACAAGTTTCATCAAATATCTGACCACGTCATTTATCGCGTGATGTAAAATGGTACAGCTATACCAAAAGAATTATTTCTAAACAAAACCGTTGAAACTAACAATCGTCTCTTTCTATATATCATTCTCGTAGAGAGCGACAAGCGCAGTTGAATCCGAATATGGATATCGCGCCAAATTATTGTCCACATATTCATTAGCTTCTTGATCGTTCGGAAGAACAGACGTCTCCCGACGAGAGCTTTTCAAATTTAACTATTATGATTAGGCTTCTAGATCGCCGATGAGCATGTGTCTCACGGCGAGAGCTTTTTAAGTACATATTGAACATTCTGAGATTTCAAATTAATAAGTGTTAATAATTTTTATTTAAGTTTAATGAAGTTAGAGCTATACTCTACACGTTGTGTTAAAAAAGTGTAAATTCATTTTATATTTTAATTTAATAAATGGGTGAGAAAATAACCCTTAAAAATAAATACAATCCATTCTTTGTGTTAAATAATGTGTCTGATGTGCTAATCAGACTGGTCCTTCGAGAGCTAGTAAAACAATTTCCAAATGGATATGAGTTCTTAATTCATATTTATTCACAATTCAAATTGTACTTCTTGTTAATTTACATATTATTTGTTTTCATACTACAGCAAGTTACCTAAGATTCAAATTCAAGAGATGACGCTGGCCGAGAATCATAGAAAAAGAACTTAGGAAACGTGGCAAAAACTTTTACTCATGTTAACGCCGTATAAAAATATAAAGAAATAATAGAGAGTAAAAAAAATGCATAAGAATTTTTCTATGAACAGTGGGAATATTAACGACTACCAAAGCTTAAAACAAAAATACATAAATATGAAAAAAAAAACAAAAATAAATGTAGTACGAACAAAGCAAATATGTTGGATATTCCAAAATGTCTCAAACTTCTACGATCATCTCAACAGTTCGCTTCGACAATCTAATTTTTTTGAAAAAATCTAAACCATCGTATTCTTCGATAAAATTAGGTCTATGTCGAATTATTTTTGGTCGTCTCACTATTCCTTCCTTTTCGTTATCATAGGCATTAAGATTATCTAAAGCATCCATATTCAAATTCCAAAGAACATAGGTTATTCGCTGTGTGCGAGAAGGCGGAGCATCTTGACAGCCGATGCTAGCGCTTGCCGTGATCAGCACCTGAACATTTGTCTCGAACATTTTTCGACTGACCAAAATTTCAACAATACGCAAAGCTCGCCGAAGTCCAGAATAAATATATTGTGTCGTGAGCAGTCAGAATAATAGTTTAAACACTCCCAATACAAAATTTTAAAGTCAAAATTTTAAATTTTCATTGTCACTCGAAGGAGTTTAATTTTCGGAACAAAATTTTCTATCGGAGTCAGGGCAAATGAAAGCTTACGGTTCATTTTAATAAACATATTGCATATTGTGAATGTTAAATAATAATAAACATATAAAAATATGTATTTCAAAGCGCAATATATTTACCTTTAATGAAATTTTATAAACTTCTGCGACGTTGTTCGCACGTATTTCGCAGTTAAGGCCGGTTCTCACTTTCGCGCAAGGCACGTGCTCGGCACAGGTAAGGCACCGACTCGGCAAAATATCTTTTTCATTGAATTTTATGTGAATACTCACTCATTGCACTCATAATTTAAATAAATTCTGCTTCGGCAAAACCCAATCGAAAAGAAAAACTGCCACACTGCCATTTTTTCTGAATTTTCCTTTTTTGGTTCTTGGCCAACGGAGCACGAATTACCGACTGAAGAATTTTCCTCGTGTCAAAAAAACGATGCGCCGTGTTTTTTCTGACCTTTGTTGTTTTTTTGATTTGCATTACGTTACGTGACACTGAAAAAACTTGCCAAAACTTGTTGCTAATTTCGACACGTTTATGGCTGCAAAAATGTGTTTATACCATAGTTATTTTTCTTTGGCCTAGAGTATAGAGTTGCATGCAAACTATTTTTTTTTGTTTACTGATGGTATGAAAATAATTTATACCGGGTTATTTTATGTTAAAAAAGTTATATTTGTGTCTAGTTTCTTTTTTCCTTACTTTCTATTTATGAAATTTTTAAATATGACTTTAGTCTCATTACATGATCACATATCGCTAGTACTCTTCATCTGTGATATTTTAGAGGAATTTAAATGTCATTTTACCAGATTTTTCATAAACTTAATAACTTTAATATTATTTGTTTTTTCTGCGCAGAATTCTTACCATTTTGATAATAAACAATAACCAACTTACTCTATGGCACAATCAACGTTAGGAACTGAAACGTTACTTTATTTTGTTGATAATTAGTAATTATGATGGGTTCATATTCCACGACTAGAATTTGAAATATTAAATAAATAAAAAATTTGGACGCCAGTCTAATTGATTTTTTGATGTAATTAGAAACAATTGACAAAAAAACTATGTTATATTTCAAAATCCGTCCTTTCTTTCTTTTTGTGGGTTTAAGGAAATTAAACTCAAATTAAACGCTATTTGTTTTATTTAACACGAGGAACAAAAAAAACTTTCAGAGACTTTTCTTTTTTTTTAAATCTAACTTAACTTGGTTCTTGAAGTTTCTTCTCAAGTTTCTAGGATCAGTAGAACGTTGGTCCCAAAGGAGGAAAAAAAACATGCTCGTTCCAAAAACTTGTTCAGTAAAAATGTTGTTCCAAAAAGCTTATAGTCACAAAGAAAACTTGCTCCAAAAACACTTGTACCAAAAAAAGTAGTAAAATCTTATAAATTACCAGATTTCGTGCTCTCTGTTTTTGAAAAAGAATATAAATCAATGATAATATTAATATGAAATACATGAATTTTTAGATCAAAATATGAAATATAAAAACAATCAAAGTGGATTAAATTTTAAGACAATCTGTAAAAACAAATTAAAAATAGATTATCTTTTTGTAATCGAGACTGAACGAGCACCACAAACATCAGATAATTTATATTGTTATAAAAGATAAGATAAGACTTTTAAGTAAATACTAAAAAAAATATACCGCGTTAAAAATAATAGTAAATAAAAGTTAAAGCGACGAAATAATTAATAATGATAGCAGGGGATCTTAGTGAAAATATAATATAATATAATAAAAACTTACCCTATATAACGAGGGGAAGAAAGGAAATTTTCAATTTGCGACACAGACGATATAGTAGTCAATTGTTTTGACTGAAGAGGCAAAGAGAGAGAATTGTTAACATGGGAAAGACATTTTATAGTAATACCTAGAAGAGAGGGATATCAAGCGAGCTGATATTAAATATACCGAGCAGAGGAATAATAAAAATAAAGGGTGGCACAGAAAAAAAACGTAACAGCATGAGATTGGTATTTGCCAGTTCGCCATGTACTTTGTGTTTGCCCATGCGCAACCTATTTCGGATATCCTCGGACCTCGTTTCCCATTTATCTAGTTTAGTAGTTGGACAATCTATATACATTTCTTAGCATGTCTTGGGATATTTTATTTATGATATTAATTATTGCTTGTTTAAGATTTTCTATATTGTGATCACTAACTAGATGATTATTCAACTTTTGAACACACCGTATAACACAATAATTTTCTTAACTCTTCTTAGGTTAACGATAACATACGACAAAATGCAAAACATTTGTGCTATGGTATAATCTATGGGATGGGCACCAAGACTCTAGCTGATCAGTTAAACATTCAAGAAATGGAAGCTCAGCAATTTATGGAAACATTTAAGAATACATATCCAGGAATAAAAACTTTTATTAAGCAAACCATAGAAAATTGTAGGAAATACGGATATATCGAAACTATTAATGGTAGAAAGAGGTTTTTACCTCATATAATGGATACCGAACAGGCGAAAAAAGGTAAATATTTGTTTGGATAGAATTTCAAGTACATTAGTGTCTATTCTGCGATAATATTGTGGTTTTCACTTTGTGTAAATATATTTTGAATACACTACATAGAAAATGAGTTTTTGTACAATATTTTACTATTTTAGGTCAAGCTGAACGGCAGGCAGTCAATACAATAGTCCAGGGTTCAGCGGCTGATATTGTGAAGGGAGCCATGATAAAAGTAGAAAAAGAATTAGAAGAAGTATTTCACAAGACGAAAAGCAAACCGAAAATTGTCTTACATTTACATGATGAATTAATTTACGAAGTACCTAATAAATATTTAAGGAAAGTGGCAAGAATTATTAAGAAAAACATGGAAAATTCAGTAGAACTTTCAGTGCCTTTTCCTGTTAAATTGAAGACTGGCAAATCGTGGGGAAATATGTTAGAGCTTATATTGTAGTAATTGATTTTTTTTATCAAATATTTAAATATTAAAAATATTAATTTAAAAACTTGTTACATAAACAATTATTTTCTACTACCGGGTATAAAGCTCAATTTTACTAGAACGTATATTACTTTCAAGTAAATTGATCATATTTTAATTTATACTTATATATTTTTTGGTAGTGGAAAAAATATTGTACTCAACCAGTGCGTAAAGTGTTTTTTACACCCATGCGATTGTCGCATAAATTACTGATTCTATTTAGAAAAGGATTTGGGAGTATAATGAAACACACAATATATGTATATTCTATTATTATAATTTTATTGATTTTTAATTTTTAATGTTTTGATTATCGTTGTTTGCCGGAGATTCATTTTGTTCAGTGATCAATCCTTTCTGCAATAGTGATGCAATTCTGTTCATATCCAGAGTAGAATCTCTGGCGCTAATTTTTTTGAGAGCGCTGTTCACAATACATAGATCCCCTCTCAATTCCGATACCAATGCTGTTATTTTCTTTTCGTTACTCAGAACTTCCACAGTTTGAGTGTAAGGATTATATCTTATACCAAAAGGACGTTTTATTTGTTCTGCAAAGGTCCTACAAGAAAAATTTATTTAATTATAAGTGTTCCTATAATATTGACTTGAAATAAGTAGGTTATTTTTTACTATGCCAAATAATAGGGTGTATCTGAGATAGATACTGTTAAGTCATTGGAAAAATATCAAATGTTTATTTAAGCATGTGTAGTTTTTTACATTTTGTTGGTTGAAACACCTATTGTAATTCCAAAATCAAATTTTTGGGTAATGGGAATCGTCAGTCTCGCTTTATAAAGTAAAATTAAACTCTAAATTAGTGTTAAGATTGAACATTAACTAAGTGTTATTGATTATTAGGGAATTAAAGAATGAAATAATATACTTTTATTTTATTGTATTTCATTTTATTTTTTTAATCTCAAAAATTGAATTATTTGAGTTACAATAGGTAAGTGTGCTTTAGATCGACGATTGCTTTACAAAACTTATCTTAATTTTTTCTTGATTCCTTCTCATTAATTTTCCTTCTACTCGGATTTTCTTGGATCCTGCCGTTTCAGGCTCTTCGTCTAGACTTTTTGATTTCCTCTTGTTTTAACTTTATAATTGTTGCACTTGGGTTTGTCCCATTTTGATACATTCAGTATTCAGTTTCTGTTTAATCTTTGCGAAAAAATGATTACTATATGAGAAGTTTGCTCCACTTTGGGATAGAATATAAAAAATCTGTTGTAAAAAACAATTACCATGGTAACGATAACCATTATTGTTGTTAACTAAGGGTAACGCTAACCCTCACTTCGAATAGACTGCGCAAGCTCACGGTAAATTTTCTGAAATAGCGGGATGTTTTGCGGGTCCCCTTAATTGAAACACATTTAACAGGTTCGCTGCGGACGTAATATAATAGGGTGTACCCCTGTGCTAAAATAATTTTTTTACAAACAGTAAAAAAACTTGATTGTGGGTATTTTCGCACTATAGCCGAAACATCGTCGTCACGTAAAAAAACCACAAAATGTAACATTTTAGGTACTTGAATTTCAAACTTACTATCTGATTCATCCATCTCCTCGGCATCACTGTCCCGTTCATATTCATCCTCACTCTCTAAATTTACCAAAAATTGTCAAGTTCAGCAGCTATTAATTTTTTATCATTTTTTACGGTTATTTTTCGCCACTTTCGTAGAGAATACCCAGGCTCTCTAGGGGCTCCATGTTGCAAATGATGAAGCACGTGTCAGAACAAAAGTGAAATAACAAAACTGAAAACTGTGACCTAATTTCTGTTACCATAACCTACTACCATATGCTAATGCAGAAAATACGTGTGCAACTCTCGTGCTAATCAAATATCATACAGATAAATGGAAAAGGTATCTAAAGCGCGGATCCGCGACGTTAGCACATAGGAACCACCAACCCTCGACGCGGATCCGCGTCGTCCGCAGTGAACCTGTTAAAACAATTATCATATTTTACACATGACATCAACTAAAATGCAAAAAAACGCAATTCCGTTATTTTATACGCTAACCAAATTTAGCGTTAAACGTTAGCGTTAGCGGGTGAGGTGCACACTATTATGATTAAAAAAAAACAGCAGACTTAGTACCAAGTTGGATTACTATATAATCTATATTGACCAGGGGTAGTACGACTAGTACGAGATACGGTATAAGAAATATATACTCTCGTCTGTTATTTGATGATAACAAAGATTATGTGTTATGTTAGATGGGCCAATACTGTTAAATAATATTAACTTTTGATCATCTGTGATCAATTAGTTATTGATGAAAATCAAGCATTATGTACTAAGACTTAAATCATAATTAAAAATTTCATAAATAGAAAATAAGGAAAAATAAACCAGAAACCAATATAATTTTTTTAACCTAAAATAAATAAAATGTTGAATATAAGCCGGAACTCTAAAAATGAGGGAATGTTAATGAAAAAATCAAATTTATTAATATATTGTTATTTTTGTAGTAAAATATACGTAATAATAAACATTATCACCAAATTTGAAGTTCATAGGTCAATGTAATGTTAAAAAATACTTCGGAACAAGATTTTGTAAAAAATGCTGACTGGCGGCTTTTCATATGTCTACGTTTTGCAATATTTTTTAAAACAAAAAATATAGGTTTTATCTCAACGAGCTCTAAACAACGATACCTCACTCGATTGGGTAGGCCAAAATTTTTTCCACCACCCCTTGAAAATATTTTTTATTTTTACAATATATGTGGTGTGGTGCCTGCTTTTTTCGTTGGCGCATTTCACTACATGCGAACCTTATTGTTTTGGTAATATTGTTTTTTGACGTTTGATAATGATGATTGACAATTAATCAAATTGACTTTTTAGGATCATATTTGTTTTCTCATTCGTTCGCCAAAGATAATTGGCAGAATGACATTTTTTTTGAGGGATTTCTGGATACAGATTGATCCATCAGCGAAGTCAAGATTCTTTTGGTAAAATGAAACAAAAATCAAGAAGTCAGATAAACAGAAAAAATAAGAGAAGAACATCAACATCAACAACAAGAGAAAAAATCATTATTGTCAATCACACATATACACATTTAACAAAAAGATCCCTTTTATTCTGTTTAAAAAATATAAATAAAAGTTTTAGTAAAAAGATTAATCTTTATGTAATAGTTAATAATTTCATGGTAGTTACTGGGTGTCTCCGAGCTAGATCAGGCAACTACCATATTAATGGTAGTTATATTTTTTTAAATAGAATAAAAGGGATTTTTTTGTTAAACGTATATATGCGTGATTAACAAAGGTCGTGAAAAAATAATGATTTTTTCTCTTGTTGTTGATGTTGATGTTCTTCTCTAGTTTTTTTCTGTTTATCTGACTTCGTAATTTTTGTTTCATTTACGTTAATTCTCATCTACCTCCTCTCCCACCCCCTCCCTAAATAATAAAATTGTGTTAACCGTTTGTTTTTATTATAATCTTGTTAAATTATCTATATGGCTTGAAGGTGACATGACTTGGAGTTTTATTTCTACTGTATTGTCTTTTTATTTGTCGCCGATTTTGTAAGGGATTACACGGGTTTGGAAATTAAAAAAAATATTTTTTTATTATATTAAATTGCAAAATATGTCTAGAATCTTCCCAATTTTTTAAGTCAAATTATGTCAAAAATTCTACGTTTTAGTAAAAATTCAAATTTCAATTTTTTTCCTTCGTTCAAGCTCGAGATGTATGTATCTTCTAACTGAAATAATTTAGTTTTTTTAATTTCGGATGAATCTGTTTATTAGTTCTGCTGTCCACGGGAAATAAATTTTTCTGAGGGATCACTGGAAATGATGTTCCAATTATAGTTTTGAAAATTTTTAAATAAAAATTTCACAAAATATTTATTAATTTTTTATCTTTGATATAGTAGGAAGTTTGAATAAAATATTTCATTTATTATATTGTAAGGCTTTTTGCGTTGTCAAGCGGTCTTTTGGCACTTTAGTTCAGGTTTCGGATTGCCTTTTTTTCCACCACTACCAAACTTCGACTTGATCCTTTTCATTCTTCTTCTTGTCGCCTTTCTTAGGATTTTCTGACTACTTTCTTTTCTTTTTGACTTTTATTTTCTAATTATGTTTGTAATCATCTACCTCGGTCATCATCATAGTATGAAGGCCACTTACTCTGGCAGCTTCAGTGAAGAAAAAAATATCCCAGAGGTCGTTATGACCTCGACCAATCCTGTGTCGGTAGGGTTTACTTGTCCCCCTCGACTGAGTACCGGTGTTTCTGCTGCTAAATCTCAAACTCCAAATAATTAAATAAAAACAAAAAAAAAGTAAAAATAATTCTTTATTCAGAAGCAAACCAAATTACCAAATCCGGACGAGGATGTGTAAATACGGTTCTTACTGTGCGTCTTCCAGGCTGGCGTTGACGGTCGCACTTACGGATCTGGACTCTGGTACAATTACTTTGCTCCCTTCAGCTTTTAGCTTAACCTATCTCTAAAGTTCGCTGGCTGGTTCTCTGCTCTAACTCGGACTGCCACTGGATATCCAATTGGGATGGCCACAGTAACTCGAGAACTTCGGGCCATCGGGCTGCCACTGCACCATTAAGGTCGCCTCATTATGCGAAACAAGTACGCGAGTGACTCCATCTTTCGGCGGGGGTTACAACTGGTACGGCTTGCCTCTCACAAAATTTTAAAATAATTCTAAATCCAGTGCCGTACGCGATTTAATTTAAATATTTTAATTATCACGGAAAGTAACTTCGTTATATGAGAAAAAAATCGGTGAAAATATGCCTTTGAAACCCATGTAACCCCTTAACAAAAGTGTTTACGGCTTTAGAAGTCCCTGCCTGAGACTAATATTTTCTTATGTTTTGCTATTTTGGTTATCTTCAGTGTTTATCGCACTTCTACCGTAGATCGATTTACAAATAAGACAATAATTAACTTCTGAGTCAGAATTACCCCGGCAGTAGTATAATTGCGCGAATATTAAAACACAGGACCTTAAAAAGTATCCAGGACACCCTAAAAAGCAGGACATGGCCTGAGAAATCAGGCCGGAGGATGGCAACCCTAACTTACCTCATTTTTTCTTTGGCTTCTTCAAACGAATCAGTGTACCAGTACCCCAACTGGTAATCAGTTATAATGCATTCTTGTTGACAAGTAAGATCAGGGTCGAATCGTTTAACTTTATCCGCTGACCCTATGGCGTGTTTTAACTCCGCTACCGAACTAAGCAAACCTGCTCCGTACACTTTCAGGTCTCCATCTTGTTTTGCTAGTCCAAATTCGACCGTGAAGAAATACAGCTAAAAGAGAAAAAAAAATAACATAGCTTACCAATGACTATAGATATTTTAATGTATTTTTAGTTTTTACTTACTGTCGCTAATTTATCAATGTCTTCTTGACCTGCACCTAAAGAGGCTAGTCCTAATTCTTGGGAAAATTGTGCAAAACTTGGATTAGCCAGTAACGGCATATGACCTAGTAGTTCATGACAGCAATCTCTAAAATATATGCATTAAAAAACAAGTTTTAAAAATCGCACATTGAACATTTTATAGATAAGTATTTTATACTATTCTTCTATTTTGCTATACCAAAATGGTAGAAGTCAGTAATAAAACGAATTGGGTATTACACTCATTTAAATCTCCGAGTCCAGACAACATATTTTGTCCACTTTACTCCTTTCTCATTTTTTTTCCACCACTACCAAACTTCGACTTGATCCTTTTCATTCTTCTTCTTGTCGCCTTTCTTAGCATTTTCTGACTACTTTCTTTTCTTTTTTACTTTTATTTTCTTATGTTTGAAATCATCTACTTCTTGGTCATCATCATAGTTTCCCTTTAACCCTCATATATAAAGATTGTGAATAGATACCTATTATCTAAATTAATATTGATTTTATGGTGGCGTGGATTTTGCGAACGTGGGCATTGCGAATTTTGGGGTTTGCGAATATATACCTGGCATACCCTCGGTCAGTTTATAGGGACCGTATGGGTTGCGAATACTGCTACAATAAAGGTAATTATTTTTGTAGTTAAATTTGTGTGGGCTTCATTTTTCTATTTTAATAGAGCAGCAAAATATTGAAATATTGAATATTTACATTTAAAAAATCCTGCGCACTTATAATTTTTTTTAACATTTTTGCAGTAATCCTCATCCTCAAAATTGCATTACTGTTTAATACTTTATGTGTGATTTTAACTATTATCCTATTTATGAGTTAGTAAGTCGGAAAATATTGTTTTCATACGTAAATTTATTTCTTATTTTCTTAAATGGAAATATATAATTAGAAAATTTTAATCTTTATTTGAATTTGATAATTATATGCGCTTATATTTTTTCATGGTTAATTATATCTATAGAGTACAGGTGTGTGTTGGAAAAAAAGTTTTTATTTTTAATAACATTTAATATAAAAGTTTATTAACCATTTAGGTAAATCAAAAACCATTTTATTAATTGCCAGTTAATTATTAATAATATTTATCTTTTCAATTAATAATTTAATAAGATCATTTATTAATAGTTTTATAGTTCTAATCATAAGCATGTTCGCAACTCCCACCGATGGTTAGCGCTTTGATCAATGCTAGGTATGCGTGTTCGCAAAGCCCACGAAAAATGGCGTTAATGACAGAAAATTTAATAAAGAAATTTCATCTTTTGGTTTTCCTATCAACACATAATTTAAATTCAAGAAATATTGTTAAAATTTATTGGAATAATAATATCGCACATTAAAGAATCGGTAGAAAATTATATACAAATATGTTTTTGCTACGCAAAAGTGGTTGTATCAACACTTTTTCTATTTTTTTAATTTTGGCACCCTATACTTCGCGAGAATAAAAGAAATACTAATTCTTAGATAACAAATAAATATATTCAACACTTACGGTTCTGGAGTATAAAAAGGATCTGTAGAATGTCTTATATATTGTGTACAATGAAACACCCTAAAGGCAAGTCCTGCTAAAAAATCTCTAGCGCTCAAGTAACCTCCAACTGGTCTTAGCTGAAAACCAGTTTTTCTTTTTAAAAATGCGCTAATATCTTGTAACTGTGGAATATTATCTTCTCTGTATCCACAGTATTTCACTAGCTGAGGCCAGTTTTCGAGATATTCTTTACAGGCATATTTTTCGTATAATTTTTGAAGTTCACGAAATACTGTGCCCCTATAATTAAAAAATATTTTGAGAGTGATTATTGCATCATTTTTTTTTCACATATTTATAAATAGTTAATTGATGAATTTTTAATAATTTTTTACTGTAGATATTTCACTATGTTTCATAGATAATCGAGGTGATTTTATGTACGCACTCTGGTGGAAATCCACTATTTTTACCAGAAAGTAATTAATTTTACGATTCTTTAATAACTACATTATGAATATCTATAGAAAGGCATCTCTTTTCTTATTCTAGATTTTCTACTACAAATAGATATATCGCTTCCTTACAAGGACTTTTCTTTTCAACTCATTGCTGATTTTACAGTTAATCAGTGCTACTATTAAAGTCAAATATATTGGACATCTGCTCATCTAATGTTTCATGTTTTTTATTAATTACTTTTTTTTATTAAAAATCTGTTTCCGTGTATGAAAATTGTCTAGAATTACATTCTCCTCGTGCCAATCCTGTACTTGAATATCTGGAAGGATATTTTATAATTTGCAACCGATAATATTATATATCTTAAATTTCTTATTTCCTTTTCCTACGCAATAATCGTCTGAGAAAATCAATTTCAGAAGTGAACTTGTCAAGTTGTGTGCTTTTACCACTTCGATTTCTTAAGTGATTCAATTAAATACCAAAATGTTTACCGAGAGCTCCAAACTCAATTAACTTCAGATAAATTAGAGACAGCTATTTAATTACAAATTAGCTAAATAGAAACACCTTGATAGTGTCTAAATTTTATTTACTAAAAAAAAAGAAATCATGGAATAAACTGTTATAACATTTTTAGTAGAAATAAATACTCAAATGGTAATTGATTTACCTAAGTTTGGGTACATTTGGAAATGTAGTATCTTGTAATATATCTGTAATGGTCGCTTACTAAAAATATTCGATTCATAAATATTCGACACGTGTGCCTAGTCAGGCTGATTCTACCTGAACGTCTCTACCTTCTTGCTTCTCAATGGTGTCTTATATATAAACATTCAAAATCTAATGATTTATGACACCATTAATGTGGTCCGGTCCAAAAGCCCATGACACGTCATAATAATTCCTTACGTATCATAAAGATAAAAACCCAGCAGTATTTATTAACCAGACACGAAAGTATAATTCAGGGTCAGTCCTGGACTTGTATGAGTTAACAATATATTTAATATAATAGAGTAATGAGGTGAATTTTTGTAAATTTAAGTTTCTTCTTTTAATATCTCTCTTAATTTCATTTCTAAAATCTTAATTAAAAAAAAGTATATTTAGAAGTGTAATATATACTGGATGGCACATAAGTCATGCATTGGTTTGAATAATTCATCAGAAGGTGTCGCGGTAACTGTAAATGAAGAGGTCTACCGGGAGATGATCAAACAGTTCTTTAAACCAGTAGTTGAGGAGAATCTAGAGCTGTGATTCCAGCAAGATGGAACCACAGCACAGACTGCTTGACAAACTATGAGATTTTTGAAAACGCATTTTTGGTGACCGCATAATAAGCAGATTTTCAGCTTTCAACTGGCCTTCGCATTCACCTGATTTAACCGCCTTTAGGGGTATCTCAAAGAAGAAGTTTACGTCAATAAAGCAGGAACCATTGAAGATCTCAAGGCCAATATCAGAACCGAAATCTGAGCGTTACAGCCAGAAATCCTTAGCAATGTGGTGAATTGCTCTCAAAAGATCCCGTCTTTGTGAGGTCGAAAATGACTTTCATTTAAAAGACATAACTTAAATTTCAAGTTATATATTTTATTTTTTAGAAAGAAACCATTAAATTTATTTATGAATTATTCAAACCAATACGTGACTTACGCGCCACCCTATTGGTGTTTAGAATGAAAGATAATAATTCACTGAAATCATTTTGATGTTTCCATTATGAATTATAGATAATTTTGTTCAATAAAAATCTATTCATATTTTTTCTGGACGATCCTTCCTGTACATTAAATGATCCCTGTATTATGACCGTGACTGGACATTAGTGCATTATACTGTATAATATTTATTAACCTAAACA
This sequence comes from Neocrepidodera transversa, assembly GCA_963243735.1. Lineage (NCBI taxonomy): Eukaryota > Metazoa > Arthropoda > Insecta > Coleoptera > Chrysomelidae > Neocrepidodera > Neocrepidodera transversa. The sequence goes on along the minus strand of CAUJLB010000152.1, from coordinate 579,128 downwards.
AAAATTCAACAAATTAAACATATCCATTATTCCTATTTTTTTATTTTATTACGTGTTAGTAGAAATAGTAGACGAAAGTCGGATTTGCACTAATCCCCAACCTATTTTATGAATGATCATTATAGAAAATCAATTACATTTCCGATCAGATTCGATGTTATTTTAAATTTCAGATTTTTTAACTTACCAAGTTTTAACCTCTTCAGGGGTATATTTCACTTTCGGTATCGGTTGTCCACTAAAAATAAATTAAAAATGTATTTAAATATTCAGACAAGCAGAAAATAGTAACATTCACAAATAAATTATTACTAGAACCGTTTTAATGTATATAATATAGTTATTAATATGTACAGTCAATTGGTGCTCAAAAAGAGGTTAACTAGATAATTGGTGATTTTATAGATTTTAATGTGTTTTTTCCGAATTTCTACTTTGCCACCTCGTATCTTTGTCGCTCGCGCTGTCACATTGGAAAAATGGCGTCTGAAAACAGTTTTGTGACAATATCTCCTTTACGATTTTTTTAGAATAAAAACAGTTATATATTAAATTAAACAAAAAAAATTCCTTTCTTTTATGTAATAACTTTTTTTTGTAAAATAAATAGTTTTAGTGTACGAGCGTCGCAAAGTCTACTTCAATAAAAACTCATTTCCACACCACCATCAGGTAATTCTAACGTGGATGATGCGAAAGAAATTTTTCTCTGTGACGATGAACTCGTAGAGTCGGCCCGTATAGAGAAGAACCCAGCACGTGACACTTCACGCATCGACAACGCCTCCGTCCTCGTCACGTATTGGGTTCTTCTCTAAACGGGCCGACTCTAACACCCGGATCATCAACAACAGCGAAGCGAAGCTGAATCCGCTGAATTTTGGAATAGTACATTGCATGTGGATTAGGCCTAGTGGGGATTAGGGATGGCTATTTGATACTGGAACTGATCCTTTGGAACAGGTTCTGTAACTTGGACTATAGTGGAACTGATCCCACAATCGATGTTTGAAACAGATACGAGTTCTAGTCCAGAACCGAACCGAGAATTGAAAAAATATTTTGTGAGACTGCGGTGCGGTGTTGACTGAGGTGAATCCCAGTTCCCACTACAGTCCGCCAGCGCCAATGAGTTGAGAAATGGAATATCGGGTTATATAATCGTGAGTGTCGCTCAACCCTGGCAACAGCGAACGGGACTAGAAACTGGAACTGATCCATTGGACTAGGTATTACGCTGGACCGGACTAGTTTGGAACTGATCCATGAAAAATGTTGGATCAGTCATCCCTAGTGGGGATACTACGGTGAAAAAAATGTGTCGCTTACTCCACCTAATGGTGGTGTGTGAATAAATATGAATTAAGCACTCACATCCATTTGGAATGTGTTTTACTAGTTTGTCGACGTTTTGGCATCAACTAACTTCAGTTCGAAGGACCAGTGTCTGATTAGCACATCAGACACATTACTTACCACAAAAAAATCGATTTGATTTATTTTTAAGGGCTATTTTCTCACCTATTTATTAATGGTAAAATCTAAATTGCATTTACATTTTTTTTAACAATACACTGTGTAGAGCATAGCTCTAACTTCATTAAACTTAAAGAGCATAGCTCTAACTTCATTAAACTTAAATAATATCTAGGTAATATATTTGACAAAAAATTACAGCTCACGGAACGAAAGGTGGCTGGCGGGAGAAATCATATCTACGCAAAATATAGGTCAGTGTATGAAAAAGAAAGCTGACTACTTGAATTGCTAATAAAAAGAATTCTTTTTTTTTTGTTATATTTACTCAAAAGTTCATATCTTTTTTTTAATAATACTATAAATTATCTGATGTATGTGTCTCGTTTCACGGAAAGAGAACCTATTTTTTTTAATTTGTTTTTACAGATTGTCTTAGAATTTAATTCATTTTAATTATTTTTATATTTCATATTTTGATCTAAAATTCATGTAGGTATTCATGTAATTTATAAGATATTCATCTTATATTTACTTTATGTGAAGTTTTAGGGTTTTTTTCCCTGGGAATTACTTTTTTCTCTGGACTTCAATTAGTCCTTTGGACTTCGTTTTCCTTCTTGGACTACAGTTTCTTTAGTTTCTCCTTCGGACCAAGTTTCTTGGACTACAGTTTTTTGGAGAAGGACGATTAAAGGAACCCCAAGAAAAGCTAAGTTTTTTTTTAAGAAAAAAAAAGGGAAAAAATCTGGAATTTTTTTATGAAATAAACAAATATAACGTTTAATTTGAGTTTAATTTCCTTAACCCAAAAAAAGAAAGGACGGATTTTGAAATCTATCATAGTTTTTTTGTCAATTGTTTCTAATTATATAAAAAAATCAATTTGACTGGCGTCCAAGACTTTTTATTTAATATTCTACTTCTGATATATTTCAAATTCTATTCATGGAACGAACTCATAATATAAAGATTTGAGCTTAATCACAAATTATTTTTTTTTTTTGGGCGAGTAGACAAATTTCTGGAAGTCTGCGAGCCCAAAAAAACTTTTTGGATGTATAGCGTACACTATTTTTTCGACAACCATGTAGAATAACTAATCAATGAGACACATTTCTATATTATATTAGTTAATTGAGATAATTGCGACCAAAAACCTTGCAAACTTTCAAAAATCAAAATGTCAACTAATTTCATGTCAAATACCTGTCCGTAGTTATTTCGCTGCTATGGTAATGATCAACTGCATTCATCAAATCCATACCTACCAGGATTTTCATATTTACAATGACAATAACCATGTGATTCTTATCGGCCTAGTCCGGGAAGTACGCACTTTCCGGAGTAGGCCGGAAAAATACCACTTTTTTTAAAGACAAAGTGTCCGGGAAGTACCTACTTGCCGAAAAAATTTATTGTCAAATCATGCGAGTTGGAGGATGATATAGTTGAACACATTATATGTGATTGTCTTGCTTTCACTATTCTGTCGTATTTTATGGCAGATGGCTAAGTTTAATCGAGATTTTTACGTTTCACCAATTTTCTAATTAAACTAGAGTGGCTAAGTTAGATGATTTAAACAATGTGGCCAAACAGTCGGCCTGACTGTAGAGGCCATAGCGTCTTTTCTTAACTGATATCTATTGAACTATAAATTTACGAAAAATAATAATTTACTTACTGTTTGTAATTCATAGCTATTTTATAAAAGTGCTCTCTTCTTTTGCGATAAATGGGGTCTTTAAACCCTGGGTGATCCGCTTCTAGATCACTACCATACATTAAAACATTTTGGGACGAATCAATTTCGGATATCTTTTTAGGAAACCAAGGCATCTCGTCGAAATCTTATAAAACCAAAAATATAATATAAGATTTATTTATGTTAATATTTCGGTAAATAAATTAAAACTTTTATAGAAATTTAAAATTTAAAAAAATAATTTTGGTTACACTTAAGTTAAAAGGAACATTTTATTTTCTTTATTTTTTTGTCTCTTCCTTACAGGGATATACACAAATCACATCTAACTTTAACTTTCATTACGATCTCCATTTAATTCAGCTCAAAATTTTTATATTTCTCACTCATTTGTTAATGTTCTTCTCATCCAGATACTACTAAATTATGAGATCAGAATTTTGGTCACCTTAAGAGCTTGTCAACTATTTATTGTGAGTTCTAGAGATCCAGTTTCGTCGGGACTCTTAAATAATTTTAAGAACAAACTGGCGCACAAATCTAACCATTTTTATTGATAATTTTGATACAACCTCTAATTAAAACAACAACTATATTATGGTCTGAAATTAAATAAGTATTTAGTTTTTTATTTAATTTAATTTATTAACTATTAACTTTTTAGATTTTTCGAAACAAAACTCTTATACAACGGCTCTGTCTGTCCGTTCGTCCATCTGTCTGTCTGTATATAAAAATAACTCAGAAATGGTAATAGATAGCGACAAACAGACAACGGCAATCGAGTCAGATTCGTTAAAACCCCTTAAATAATTTTTGACTTACTTTTACTTTTCGCTAAAGCCCAGTAAAATTAGACAGCAAAACGACCAGTAAGCTACTTAATTTTTTTAATCAAAGAACCATGGAAGAAGTGTAAAACCGCCGAATCCACCAAAATTTCCTCGTGTAAAATGCCATCTTGGAAAACCTCCAAATCTCTGATTGTCTGATTTTCTTTTTTTAGGATAGTGGGGAAACCAATTTCCCAACATATTCATTCAGAAACATTTCATGTAGCTGTAATAGGAAAAAAGTTATATTCAACGAACACTCTTTTCAAAGCAGGTAATTATTAATAAACAATATAAGGAATTCGTCAAAACCAGTTTTTTTCATATAATTTTTTTTCCTATTACAGCTACAGGAAATGTTTCTGAATGAATATGGTGGGAAATCGTTTTCCTCACAATCATAACAAACAAAAATGAAAATCGGACCAATAGGACCGGAGATAGAGATGAAAACGTTTTCCAAAATGGCCGATGTTACACTTCTTCCATGTCCTTTAACGATTAAAAAAATAAAATGGCTTTCAGAAATTACGTATGGAAACTTTTTAACAATATAATGAATGACTAAAAGAAAAAGAAAAATGAAGTACATTTGCACCTGTAGTTGAACAAATATGATTACGAATCAATAAATATTTGGAAAATTAACTACGGCGGTCGACGTGTTAACATCGACTAAGTATCGAAGGACCAACCAATAAGGCATTTGATTTTATGTATTCTTAATATGAACATGCGTGTGACAAGGTCACATTTACACAAATAAAATCAATTATATTGAAGTAAGGGTTATTTTCTCATCCGTTTATTATAGTAATCAAAAGAAATTATAATAGATACATTATTTTTACAATACTGCAAACACTTTATAAATGCTCAGAGTAATTCACTACTGTCACTCACTTTATAAATAATAATGTACAATAATCTTGTGAAATCTTAGAAAATACAATTTAAATTATGTAACAAAATATAACTACAGCAAGAAATGTTTGCTGTAGTAAATGGTAAAAAAAGCACAGCATTAGCTGGCTAGTTGCGACTGCTCTATTCAAGAGTTGATGAAACAGTGGTTCTGTCGGGTTATTTTGTTCACACAATCCATAAAATCCAGACTAACGACAAATCTGGTGAGAATTTAAACGAATCTTATTGGTTCAAATTTAGTGGTGCGATTTTGTGACTGTCGATTTGACTCCTTTGCAAAAATAGAATATCTTTCTTCTTCTACATTATTTTGTACAACACTGTAAAATTCGAAATAGAAACTCCTGCTAGATTGATGACCTACATTTTCCTCCCTTTTACCAGATTTAGAGAAGATAAAACACTTGCTATCTTTCAAGTCAGCTCTTCCAAATATTTCCTCATTATTCAGCTAAGACATATCTCAAAATTCCAACTAGATTTAACTTCAAATATCAGTAGATAGTCTACGTGAGTCCGACTGCCACTACAGGGAATTCAACGTGTTGGAGAGAGATGTATAGGAGATTCAGCATGTCAGAAAGACAGAAGGTATAACCAGACGGAGCTGAAGTACCTGAAGACCGGAGCTGACGGAGCTGAAGTACCTGAAGACCAGAGCCGATGCCGTTTTCCGCGTTCAATTCCGACCAATAAATAACGAGCCTAGATACGTTCTCTCTTTCTGACACGCTGAATTTCCTATACCTCTCTCTCTAAGACGTTGAACTAATATACTACTAATATCTAGAACCAACTGATACGATTGTTCTTTTATATCTACAATAGTAAGATTCTTGAATTACTTTTCTCTATAAATTTTTTCAGTTCACCCAAGTATCTATATCCTATTCAATGGAATAATGAAAAACTTATGACTCTTAAAGTTTCCCAAATAATATTATTATAAATGTAAAAAGTCTGTAGATTTTATTAGCATATAACAGTAAAAGTTACTCACCGAAACTAGCTGTTGCGGAAAGTGGAGTGGGAGGCGGGAAATCATTTTCGCCTTCTTCACTCCCGTATTTTCCAATTACCATAGTCAATACTTCCCTTTTTAACAATCTGCCAAGCTTAAAAAAATTATCAACCTTACATAGAGTAAAATATTTTTCCCACACTGTATTTATAAATATTTCATGTTGCTACTATTAAGAAAAACGTGTAGGCGAGGTATTAAAGTTGAATTTGAAAAATACTGTAGGGTCCAAAGTGAAAAGATTTATAACCATTAATAACTTGTTTAAAATATTTACAATCAAATTTTTAATTTGGAATTTTTGGTGCCCAGTCCGGTTTGTACATGAGAAACAAATGGGGATCTTTAAAATACCTACTTTACATTTTGTATATGTTATTAAAAGTATGTCACATTAATGCATTTAGTAATGTTCTATTACCGCATGGCGTGTCGTAATAATGTACATTCGCACTAGTGCGGTAATATACCGTTACCGAACTAGTAAAGTAAAGTTATATTTATCATATTAAAAATAGTGCGGTTATAGATAAATAACTATAATCACATTATTAAATACTTACTATATTAAGCATTTTATATTGAGGTAAACCAAATTATCCATACTGAAATGTGGTAGTGGGTATTCAGCAGAATGAGACTTAAAGTCGTACCACAAAATTATATTAAATAAAATTCAATAATAAAACGCGACATGTTTTGGCCTCCATGGGCCATCATCAGGCCTAGAAACAAATTAGAATTCCGGATAAAGTAAAAACATGTCACCATTTATTGTTGAATTTTATATAATATAATTTTGTAGTACGACTTTGAGTCTCATTCTGCTGCATTTTATATTGATTACCTGTTCTAGTTTTTTTGGATCGCACTCGATGTCTACAAGAAAATCCACTTGATTTTCGCTAGCTTCAGATGGTCTGGATTCGATTCTTTGCACATTGATACCAAGATCTTGGAAAGCTTGAAGGGCCCTGACTAAACCACCTACTTGATTTTTAAGGGTAAAAATTATTGTTATTTTCTCTTTTTCTTCTACTTTTGGTTTTTCTTCTTTGTCTTGGGATTGCTGTATTAATTAAAACATAAACTAAGATTTGCATGTCATTTTAAATTTTCTCTAATGAAACATTATATGTAGATGTTGGTTTTTTAGGATTATTTATAAAATCAAAAAAGATAAATTACTGAGGCCCAAAAGCCTCAGTATTAGTTTCGTGATGGCGAAAAAAAATTTTTACCCCTACCCTTTATCACTTTTCTCGACGTTTCCGAGTTCCCAGAGTTCGAAAAAGCAAAAAAAATCCTACCCGGACGTCTGTCTGTCTGTCTGGATGTAAACACTATAACTTTTGAACGAAAGCTCCGATCATCGAGTTCCGGTTTTCACTCTACCGAGTTATTTTTATCCAAGGAAGAACCCTATTGAATTTGAGCAGGATCGGACCGGCCCTTCCGATACCCACCATACAAATTAAAGTGGCTTGCATGGGAAAACTTTTTTCCAATTCAAATTTTTACAACTTTTTCCACTTCACTTCATATATAATATTTCCCTACATGTATGTGAAAAGTTTGGCTAGTATCGCATAAGCCATTCTGGTACCCGCCCCACAATGATCCATAAAAATCAAGTTCTCAAGGGATAAACCTTTTTGCACTGCCAATTTAAAAAAATTACGTTAGATCATGTATAATTGTGTTCTACATGTATTTAGCGCCAATGCTTCACAGCATAAAAAGTATTCGCTCGATGGGCCGAAGTCCCGAAAGGGTGCACCACCACCGTTTGAGCTTCTGTAGAATTAATATTTAAGGTAATGGAATATTGGTTGGATTTTAACTTTTATTTATTTGTAATATTAAGTTAGATAGGTGATGGCGTTACCAATGGGACAAGGTGTCACTAATTACTTGGGGAAAAGATTCCACCTGTGTAGTAACGCCAGTACACACTGGAGCGGACCGAGGGCACATATTTCTAAAGAAACAAGTTTTAAAATAATTGAATGTTGTGAGAATTTGATTTATATGCATCCAGGCCATATATCGGGCAGCTGATTCATCTTTTAAGGACTTATCAGTGACAATATTGAGTAAAAGGGTGTAATACTAAGGTAGATAGCTAATGCCATCTACCAAAGGGATGCGGTATCATTTATCATTTATTACTTGCGGAAAAGATTCCACCTGTGTAATAAGCGCCAGTACACACTGGAACTGACAGAGGGCCCATATCTCTCAATATTGTAATGTTGTGTTTCTAGGTCAGAATTTGATTTCTATGCATCTGGACACATTGTTGCTGATGAGTCCTTAATGGACGAAACAGTTGGATGCATAGATATCAAATTACCACAACTTATAAGTATTTTATATTTATTTTTTTTTATTATTTAGCATACCTGGTGGTCCACAGAAAATACCCAAAATATGTTACCCGTAATTTTACAAAAAGTAAGTTTAAGATTGACCCAATGTAATTTTTACATTACTAGAAGTACATAACTTAGTAATTTTTGTATTGGCTACAGGGTGAATCAAAATTTATACCACATGGCGGGAATTAATAACCATCTGTAACATATTTTGAATCTTCACCACTCTCCTTATTGTTATTATGTTTATTGTTTGCAAGTTTGTGCCCTTTAATCAGTATGAATAGTTCAGAAAAGTCGGTTCTTCTAATGTTGCTAAATTATCAAGCTGAAGAAGAAAATCTTCTACACTTATTATCTTTACATTATGAAGAAAATAGGGCAAAAGTTGATATGTTTCGGCTGACAGAGGTGGAGGGGCTTCAAGCAATTCTACAGAATTACCTGAAAAACAATGGGAAAATATTCAAAGAATTCTTCAGAATTTCAGCTGATCTGAACAGGTAGATTCTCTTTTGTATCGTATTGTCCGATACGAATCGTTTACGCCATTTTCCGAGATGGTGTGATTCTCATTCCTATCGAATCAAATTATAAGTCACATGATTTCGTCTAGAACTGTCAATTTTAGTCGATACCTATGGAAGTCTCGTTTTCACCATGTTTATGAACATATTTACAGCCCTTTTTATTTATTGTAACGAGACCGGCCATGAGTACACAGAATCTTGGTGAGTCATGAATAGCGCGCGAGAAATCCATCGACTTTTCTGAAAATGATGTGAGCATCCGTTTCATTATCATAGACAGCAAAAAAAGGTCTCTACAACGCCACCTTGATTAAATAATAACAAGAAATCAATTTAGAAAAATAAGACACTAATGCAAGCCACTCGCTAAAATTCGCAAGAACGCAGAATAAACTAATTTTATAAATCCTAACCTAAGCCCGCAAACCGCGCCATTGACAATTCACTCGAAAATGCAGTGGACCCGACATTTTCGACCTTCATATTTTGGTCGACTAGATGATGGAAGGTTTTATATGATATTCTGTCAGTAGATAGAACGTCCTTTAACTTTAAAGATTCAATAACTAAAGGCGATGACGTTTAGAATAAAATTTAACAAGTTGATTTCTTATACAATTGTCACAATCTAAACGTCATTGTCGTTAGTTACAGAACCGTTAAAGTTAAAGGAAAGTTCTATCTACTGACAGATTGACTAGACCCGGTACATGAGTCTTTTTTCAGTTGTTCGGATTGACTTCAAATAGACTTTACGAAGTTTTGTAACTATTAATAATTTAATATAAAATGTTAATGCTCTAAGTCTCCTCATTTCTATCACTTTTTTATTCGTTTTATCGCCGTTGATGGTAGACTTCTAAACAAAAGTTGATGAAAATCTCAAAATCTTAGATTCTAGCTTTGTCTGTCCGTCTGTTGGCTTCAGCGGACAAACGGTAAAAGCTACAGCTAAACGGACAATGGTATTAGATTCGGTATGGTATGAAACCTCTACAATGAAAAAAATTGACCTTTGACCTTCAGGGGATCACGTGAAATTGCTATTTTAAAAATTATATGCTGTACAGCAAAAAAAGTTGTATTTTTAGAAAGTTTATCAAAAATCTAATCAAATGACTTCCTGTGGTAATATGACTTTTGGTTTGGAAACTTTAAATTGTTTAGAAGTCTACGTATACACCACACTGTGGCGATACGCTACTTATTATTTTGTTCAGCGCTATTTTAGTTAACTGTTGTTATTATTCTCCTTCTTTTTCTTCTGTTCTAGCTATTTGTGTTATTAATGTTTCTATTTTTTTTTATTTAAAGATTTAAATATTTGTTTACTACATTGGTTCATTGTACCAATGTTTGTAGCCGTTGTTGCAGATCCTTATCAGTAACTTTTTCCATGCTATGTTTGTGTTCGAGACTGATCATTCCATCTTCATGTTTATCTCTCCATATTGCTACTATTGTATGATCTTTCACGACGATTTGCTTTTAAAGTTTTTACCAAGTGTGTTCGATGAACAAATGTTCATCACGTAACTTCGCCAAGTCTTGTAGAATATCGAAATCTAAGCAAAATGAGATATACAAATATAAACTCTTAAAATCTATCCTCCAAGCAAAATTGTTTGGAAAGAACGGGCCTGGAAGAAGAAGGATATCATGACTCAAGAACCTAAGGACATGGTGTTCAAAAAAAATGCAGAACTGTTTAGAGCAGCATGCAGTCATGGTCGCCAATATTCGAAACTTTTTTACTTTAAAATTTAATATTTTTTTAAACTAAGATTGTTTAATTGTCTCAGTTTATTATTCAAACTGTTTAAAACTTACTTTTAAACATTTTCGGAACTAAAGATTTTCCAAATGTTTTAGTTTGTCGCTCAAACTGTTGAAAATTATTTTTAACAATTTTTAAACTACAAATTGTTCATTTTCTCCTCTGTTTAAGCCAAATCTTAAATTTTTTGCTTTAAAATTTTGTCAAAACAAATTTCAATCATTTTTTTGCCAAAAATTGTCCAATTAACTCAGTTTTGTCGCTTAAACTATTTTAAAACATTTTTATAACTAAAACTTGTCCAATTGCCTAGATAATCGTTCAAGATGTTCAAAAATATATTTTTTCAATTTTTTAAACTAAAAATTGCCCAATAACCACCATTTTTCGCCCAACTCTTTTGTCCATGTGATTTTTAAACATTGTCCAAGTGTCTCAGTTTATTAACCAAACTGTTTAAAAATTCTTTTTAAGTATTTCCGGAACTAAAAATTATCCAATCATATTAGTTTGTCGTTCAAACTGTTCTAAAGATATTTTTAACAATTTTTAAAACTAAAAATTGTTTAATAACTCTTGTTTCTGCCAATTCTTAAATTTCCTGCTTTAAAATTTTGTTAAAATGAATATAAACCGTTTTTAATATAAAATTGTGTAATTATCTAAGTTTGCCGTCCGTTAAACTATTCAAAACTATTTTAAAGCATATTTAGAACTAAAAATTGTCCAATTGTCCAAGTTAGGGGTTCAAAATATTCAAAAATATGGTTAAAAATTTTTTATTTAACGAAAAATTGCCCGAGAACCACAATTTTTCGTTTTGTGCTTGAAAATGTTGTCAAAGTGAATTTTAATCATTTCTTTTAAACTGAAATTGTCCAATTGTCTCAATATATTGCCCAAACTGTTTAAAAATTACTTTGAAATATTTCCGGAACTAAAAATTGTGCAATCATTTTAGTTTGTATCTCAAACTGTTCAAAAATTTTTTATAAAAATTTCTAAATATATAAATTGTTTAATTACTCTTTTTTTACCAATTCTTAAATTTTCTGCTTTAAAATTTTGTCAAAATGAATTTAAACTTCTTTTTAATCTAAAATTGTCCAATTATCTAAGTTTGTCGCCCCTTAAACTATTCAAAAACTATTTTTAAGCATTTTTGGAACTACAAATTGTCCAATTTTCTTAGTCAGGAGCTCAAAATGTTCAAAAATATATTTAAAATTTTTCTTTAATGAAAAATTGCCCAAGAAACACCATTTTTTGTTTTGCGCTTTAAAATTGTGTCAAACTGAATGTTAATCTTTTTTTTAAACTGAAATTGTAGAATTGTCTCAATGGATTGCCCAAACTATTTAAAAATTTGTTTTAAATATTTCCGGAACTAAAAATTGTCCAATCATTTTAGTTCGTATCTCAAACTGTTTAAAAATTATTTTTAACAATTTCTAAATATATGAATTGTTTATTTACTCTTTTTTTACCAATTGTTAAATTTTCTGCTTTAAAATTTTCTCAAAATGAATTTAAATCATTTTTTAATCTAAAATTGTTCAATTGTCTAAGTTTGTCGGCCCTCAAACTATTAAAAAACCATTTTTAACCTTTTTTAAACTAAAAAATTGTCCAATTTTCTTAGTTAGGCGCACAAAATGTTCAAAAATATATTTAAAATTTTTATTTAATGAAAACCACCACCATTTTTTGTTTTGCGCTTTAAAATTGTGTCTAAGTGAATGTTAATCTTTTTTTTTAAACTGAAATTGTCCAATTGTCTCAATGTATTGCCCAAACTATTAAAAAATTTGCTTTAAATATTTCTGGAACTAAAAATTGTCCAATCATTTCAGTTCGTATCTCAAACTGTTCAAAAATTTTTTATAAAAATTTCTAAATATATAAATTGTTTATTTACTCTTTTTTTACCAATTGTTAAATTTTCTGCTTTAAAATTTTCTCAAAATGAATTTAAATCATTTTTTAATCTAAAATTGTTCAATTGTCTAAGTTTGTCGGCCCTCAAACTATTAAAAAACCATTTTTAACCTTTTTTAAACTAAAAAATTGTCCAATTTTCTTAGTTAGGCGCACAAAATGTTCAAAAATATATTTAAAATTTTTATTTAATGAAAACCACCACCATTTTTTGTTTTGCGCTTTAAAATTGTGTCTAAGTGAATGTTAATCTTTTTTTTTAAACTGAAATTGTCCAATTGTCTCAATGTATTGCCCAAACTATTAAAAAATTTGCTTTAAATATTTCTGGAACTAAAAATTGTCCAATCATTTCAGTTCGTATCTCAAACTGTTTATTTTTAACAATTTCTAAATATATAAATTGTTTATTTACTCTTTTTTTACCAATTGTTAAATTTTCTGCTTTAAAATTTTCTCAAAATGAATTTAAATCATTTTTTAATCTAAAATTGTCCAATTAGACTTTTGGAACTAAAAATTGTCCAATTATTTTGGGTATATATATTATATTCTATTCATTCTATTTAAAAAAAAATTAATTAAAAATTAGCCATTAACCATAATTTTCCCCAAAATAATAAAAAGTTTTTACTTTAAAAAATGATTTTAATCATTTTTTTTTACTAAAATTGTCCAAATGTTTCAATTTATCGGGCAAACTCTTCAAAAATTACTTTTAAGCATTTTCGGAACTAAAATTGTCCAATTGTAAAATTTTTAGTTTGAAAATATATTTTCTATAAATGAGTGTTTGGTAAAAAGTTATGGTTCTTTTATACAAAAAATGATTTTTAAGGACTCATAAGATTATTGGACTTCGCTACGCGTCGTCCGACAATCTTCCTGTACGACCGAAAGCATATAAATTTTATATAAAATTGTAGATAAATTAAGTAAAGTATTTTAAAAGACACTGTACCTGCGGTTTAAGAGCTATAGGACTATCAACTTTATAATTCCAATCTTCTCCACTACGATAGAGCCAAAGTCCGAGCAACGGTTTTCCAGAGCCACTCATTTTTTTGGGTATCTCTCACTTTGTGGGTTTTCTGAGCCACGGTCACTAACTTTAATGGTAAATTTCTTGGTTCGCAGAATTTATAGACTCATCGGAGGAGGATGAGGTGTGCGCAGAAAGAATGGATACTTTGATTGGCAGAATCAAGTGTTTAACGCGATTCCTATCTCTCAAGTCGTATATCAAAAAGCGAACTCAGATTTTCATCGTAATATTTTTTTTTCACATCCTTTATTCTCTTAAGAATTTGAAGAACTGTTCTTGGAAGAAAAAAATCATTTCTTTGTAAAACAAAGAGGCTTTTCAGAATTTTTCAATTTATTATGTTACGTTTTATTAAGAAAAAAAAAGCATGAGCACAACAATTGCAAAACTACTGAATTAAATCAAAAGATTATTTGAGGCGAAAGGTAGTAACAGTTCACCGACTAGCTCAGTGAGGGATTTATATCGCGCCAGCGCTTTTGTAACGCCGAATAAAGCACAAAATCGTTCGATGAGATGAACCCAAATAATCACTAGAGTAAATCCATAAATCTACAAGATGATCTACCAAAGATCAACAGAGTTAATGTTTCCTTTTATCAGCAACCAAATTAAATAGATTCACTTACCAGAACTGGTCCAGAGTTGCGCCTGGACTAAGCCCGAAATTTAATCTTTTATTGAAACACAGGTTCCTTCACAATCAAAATTTATTACACAAATAGTTGCTTCGGTACGGGTCCCCCATTGTTCGAACAACGGCGTCCTGACTTTAGCTAAAACTTAGAAACAAAAATTAATTTACAAGAAAATTTAGAAAACAAATGATTATGGGCTAAACTGGTGAATTTTTAACATAGTTGGGGAAGGAAAAAAAAGGTTATCTTAATCTAACTGAATGACTAACATTTGAACAATAACGAAAAGAAACTATTAATAAATGAAAAATATGAGTCATAAAAAAAAAAAAAATAGCGACCATTGTCTACTCTCTTGACTTCAGTTCCTCCTCAAGAGATGAAAATGAATAACAACCATAACGGACGCTCATGATATCGGGACTCGATACATTCCAAAATGTTAAGAACATTAAATGGTGGCCTTTCAACGAACTTCCAACCATATATATAAATTCGGCCATAAGCGGCATCCTTTTATTCAACTTAGCTCGACTAGGCCAAAAATCTAAAAATGTTTCTTAAATGAATAGGCTAAGAAGATGAAGCAAACACTTACCCCTGGTGGATGATAAACGGGAACACGTGGTGGACACGGTAAGGTTCAAATCCCCACAGTGGGTAGAATTCTTAATAAAACAGCCACGACAAGGCTTAACCACAACAGAATTCGTCTCGAAACAGTGTTAGGTAAAAATCCAGCCCAAAGCTGACATGAAAAGAATTATTTCGAAAACCTGAACACCAAGTCACCTTTCCGTCTCGTCCAAGAAAATGCCAATTAAGAAGAAATGCCGGGTCGCGAACCAGCTAACAACACCTCCGGTATCTTCTAGCTCGCCAGCCTCGTACCTATTAGGTACTATAATAGCAATGTTTATACAGCCACTAATTAATTTCTCGCGAATATGTACAAATTAAATAAAATATACTTTACAACTAAATGCTACTGAAAATATAAACCCATTTTAGGACAAACCCGAAATATTAATGTCCAAATAAAGCAAATAATTATATTCAAAATCTATGGCTGCGTTATAATAGAAACAAAGGGCCAGCCAAAGCTGATAGGTAAAAGGCCAGACGATATGTGCGGCGTTTAATCAAAAAAAAACTTTGTGTTAAGGACTCACTGCACCATTAGCGTTAGGGCCTCAACACACAGAATATAAAAATAAAAATATTTTAAATAAAATTAAATCTTGTTGTGAAGAATATAAAAAAAAACCGTAACATCTTGTTTGCAAACAGTGCATTCACGGATTAAATTTACAATAGGGAAATAATCTTTATTTTTAATTTTATCAAAAATTGTCATTTATAAGATTTTCGCTTAATGTAAATACAAATAGTTTTAATTTTTTAACTTAACTGCTTCATTTTATTGTGCAAATGGTTTGCACATAAAATAGCTGCAAAATAAATCAGTTAAGTTAAAAAATGAAACATTTTATTACGAGAAAAGCTTTTTTAAGAACAATAAAATATTTTTTTGAAATGTAGAGCCATTTCAGAATTTGAAATTTCCAATTTTTTATGGTTTTTCCATTTCTAATTTTTTAGCCTTTATCCAAAGTTTCCAGATTATCCAAAGTTTTTAAGATTATTTTTGGAATTAGTATTAACATAATGCGACTAAAACTTTCTAATTATCTCAAAATATAATTTTTATGGCATAACCAAACTATCTTGCAAAATGTAAAGTACGTATATAACTATGATCGTTGTTTTAATTGATCTTTCTTTCCAATTTTAATATCCAGTAACATTAATACAACATTATTAAAGATAATAAAGTATAAAAAACCGAAAAGTGTTAAAAAACATAAACAAATAAACAAAATTCAGATGTACTACATGAACGATATTAACCGCAGAATCCTCTCCTCTCGGAGACTTAAAGCGCCCCAAGTTCGGAGGTGGTGTAGGGGGACGAAAGGGACAGAGGTAAAAGGGTAGGCTTTACAAAAAAAAAAACATGAAGATAATTCAAACAAATATACAACACAGTAAGGTGGCGACAGTCGTTCTACAATGTTGCATAACTAAATAAAACATTAATCTGGCATGGATTCAGGCTCGTATGTATATATGGGCCGAATTAAATGATTAAACAACTCTAGGGACTACCATAGGATTTCTTTCAATGCAAGTAACCCAAGAGCATGCATCGTGGCCAAGAAAAGCCTGAAGGTGTTGCCAAAAAAGCCTGAAGGTGTTTCCACTGTGGTCCTGTACTTATAGGGACTTGGTGGTAATATCCCTTAAGCTCGAAGGTGGGAACTAACTGACAATTGGTTCTGCCTATCTTCCTTATGATCAACAAGGATGTGCTCCCACGGATGAAGTAAAGGAACTTGTTGAGTACTACAACATGAATAGAATGAAACTCCTCGTAGGCTGTGACGCCAATGCTCACCACATAGTGTGGGGGAGCTCAGGCATCAACGGCAGAGGGAAGATACTTTTAGAATTTCCTGCAGAAAACAATTTAAAGATTTCATACAGAGTCAATGAAAGACAAAAAGGGAGGTCATTGACACTACACTAGTTAAATAAGGTCGTGCTCGTGGTTGAGGGAGTGACAAGTCTCACGGGAGGAGTCGCTTTCTAACCACAGGCACATAACATACATGCTGGGTGGGAAAATCACGGTGGAGTGGACCGAAACCCCAAGACCTGCGACTGGGAAACTTTTAAAAATGACTCAACTAGACATTGGAGGAATGTTCCCTGAAACCGAAAAGCTCTTGTGAAGTTGATATGGTGGCGAAATTCCTGACACCCGCCTTAAGTAAAGCTATAAAACAATTCCCTTTAAAGCTAAAGAAAGAGAACCGAGACCACTGGGATCTATAAGGCATCCAGAAGGGAATACGGTTACGCCTTAAGGAATTCGAAGGTTAATTGCTGGAAAATATTCTGTAATAACATAGAGAGTATTCCTGAGTGCTCCAGAATCAGTAAAATACTGCATAGGGAAATACAGTAATGAATTGGATCTTTGAAAAATGAAAATGGGAAGTATGTCAGCACTGAGGAGGAGACCTTAGACCTATTACTAAACTCACACTTCCGAGTTTTATCATCAACTCCTGATGATGCTAACATAGTTAGCGAAACGTATATAGAGTGTTTTAAAAAGTGTAGTTTTGGTTAGTGGTGACGATTTTCTTCAACATTGTTGAAAATCAAAGGTTCCAAATTCCAAATTTAGGTTGCTTACTTAGCCATAGACAAGAGAACGGTCCTGTGGTGGCCCAAGTAGCAACTAACACAAAGCAGGACTGAACCTTGGCAAACAAAGTTGTAAAGAGAACTATGTGAAGTTTTAAGTCATACAAGATAGCTGAACAGAATGGCATATTCCCGGCCTTTCGTCAAAAGAGACAGGATGAGCTAGAAGGATCGCTGTGCAAACTACTCCATGCCAGCCTGGCATTTGAGTATGTATCAATTAAATGGAGGTCTACAAGAGTTGTCTTCATATTCAAACCGGGTAAAGCGTGTTACTCAAAAGCCAAATCTTATGAGGTCAGGACTGAGAAAAATCAGTCAGTCAGGTATACGGGCGGGACCAAAACAGAAGACAGCAGAGGTGCTGGATTCTATCATATAAATTCAGGGACAACTTGCATTCTAAACCTGGGATCTATGGCAACGGTCTTTTAGGCGGAAATGACTTGTATAAATGTGATGTTGTGCAAGGATTTTAGAAATAAGAGAGTTCTTTCACTCACACATAGCCAAGCATTCCTTAAAGCAATGAAAAGGGTGGAAATACAGCCCAAACTAGTATTAGACTGTCATAAAAACCTAAATGCCCTGGCAGAACATATCAAGATATCTCTTGAATGGGTGTCTGGGAAAAAATAGTTAAAAAAATTCGCAGAAGTAAACTGCAGCTGTGCCCAATATCCTCAATTCCAACAACTCCATCATATATTTTCATTCTTGCCAAATTCATCACATTAGAAACATTTTTCGCCTTCACCACTTTTAGTTTTAACGTATTTTTGTTCGCATCTTTCTGTAGAAGCTGGAAATTGTCGTTTTACAGTAATTTTTGACAATTTCATTCTATTTACTTTTTTCTACTTTTCCTTTTCTTCCAGTATGATTTTTAAATTGGTTGAAGTTAAAATTTCTTCTAGGATTTTAATTATGTTGAATCTTCTGTTTTTAATGCATCTGATGCTGTTTTTAACACACGAATTTATGTTTATTTTATATTGTTTTTGGACTTTAATGTTTAATTTTTGTTTTCAATACATAGTTTGTAATTTTGTAATAACTTTACGTCTTATTTCTTATCTACCCCAAAGCCCAAAGTATACGATTTCAAAATACCTGCTGGCTTAAACTAAAATTGTACTATAATTTAGAGAGTTAAAATGATGTTTAAGTATCGTAGGAACTGTAGAGTACCTTTATAGCCTAAAAATATTTTATTTAATACAAAAGTATCTAAGTATCTTAGATACATAAAAGAATTTTAATTAGATACTTAAAAGTATCTTAGATACTGAAAAGTATCTTAGATACTTGAAAGTATCTAAGATAGTTTTACTCAAATACTTTTCCGGTATTTTGTATCTTTAGATACTTTACAAAAAAAGTATCTTAGATACTTAGTATCTTAAGATCCTTTTGCCTCAAGTATCTTAAAAGTATCTATATACTTTTAAAAAGTATATTTTATAGCACTGCTCAACAGCAAAGAAAAAAAAATTGTGATGTAAATTCACAGCTGAATATTTTTTTTTTGATTTTCCGAATTTATTGAAATTTTTGAAATACTAGAATTAATTTTTCTTAGTTTTAACAAATGATTACAATCTCGCGTTTACATATTTTATCTATTTTTAACTTCCTGTAGAATAAAGAGATAAATTTCGGTTTATCTGGAAGCAAGAGCAAAGAGATTGAAAAGAACAAAAGCTTTTTAGTGGAAGTAGGTAGAAGTAGGTAATATCCAGTGATACTGAATTGTTGAACGTGCACAGATAGAAAGGCCATGGTTTATTCAACGGGAATTAATATGGGTTTCAATTACATTATCGTCTACTCCCTTGATGACGTCGAGTTGAAAAACAAAGATTAATAGGAGGAGTTTCATTCAGTTCTAATGGTTGAACAGAAACGAACATAATATTTAGTCTCTTCTGAAATTATCTTAAATTTTAATTGTTCGTGAATTCATTATTTTTTTTGTTAACATATCCAAAGTTTAAATTTTTTCGGAATTGTATACTTCTTTCGTCATATTTATATATATAGAGTGAGCATATTTATTTCAGTAATAATATTGCAAATTGTAGGATAGTTAATCCTCATTATGATTATTTCGGATGTCAAATCATTTATACATATTGTCCAATCCTTTACGAAACATAGGACATTTCACGCAACAGACAAGAAATGCAATAAATATTGTCGTGCTAATATTACACCAAATCAGCTCAGCTTAACAAAAGTTTTTCTTAGCAAATAAATGTCTAAATCAAGTATCACAAATGTTATAAAATTGTTCACCCTGTATAGGGAATTTTATAAATTAATATTTTTTTTTGTTTGAGCTGATAGTTAATTTATTAAAAGATTATTCAAAGTTAAATGTTATGTTTATTAAGTAAGATAGGAGAGTTGATATGCAAGTACAGAATAGGAAACGAAAGGTATAATAGATAAATTGGCAATAAATTGAAGAAAAGTGAAAGAATCTTAAAAGTTATTAAAATAATGAAAGATGTTATAATAAAATCGAAATTTTGGAATTGTAATACATGAAATTTAAGTCAGATAGTAAAAAGGGAATATAAGGTTAATAATCTAAAATAAGGCCGAGGTAGTTTTTAAAAAAAAATCTAGTGGTAAAGAAAAATAATAAAAAAAAAAAAGATGATTGATGGATAAAATTTTTGGAATTGTCAGAAAAAATTTTGTGATAAAGAGATATTGAATGGTTAAAGGAAAAGAGATGTAAAAAGTTATATATTATATATTAAAATAATTAGAAAATATAGTTTTAATTAAAAAAAAAAAAATGTTAAAGAAAATTTATAAAATTTGAAATGGTACTCAATCAGTAGTCAAAAAAAAATTTGGAGGAAGACTAAACTATATCAAGATTAAATTTTGGGAAAACATCTATAATTGAAGAAACTAGGAAATAAGAAGCAGATATTTGGAAGAAGAGAAAGAAATCATAGTTAGAACTAATCATATAAGAAAAACACAAGAAAAAAGGAATATAACAGGACAGTTTATAATTTTTTTTGATATTGTTTGTAATGTTTATTATTTTTTGTACTAGGACCCAGCCAAATTTTTGAGAAAAATTGTAAATATCATTACAATATATTATAACTTGAACAAAAAGGAGGGTGGCAACTAGTTTCGGCTACTAGCCATCTTCAGGCCTACAAATAATTACAAATCGAATAATATAAACTCTAGAGAATTTTTTAAGCGTACAACTTACCATATACTAACTTTGTTTTTCTATTTGTTTTATTTTTATAGAACGTATTCAGCCTTAAGTATTTTTTTTGTTTCATATAGTTTATTTTACCACAACTGGACATGAATATCCCAAGACCAAGTAATAATTTAACAAGACTAGAACGATGAGTATGCATTTGTTTTGTTAGTTATAATTCTGGAAAATTTTTCAGGAAAAAAATTGGGAGAATTGCAGTCGGAAAATTCGTATAAACTGTAAAAATACGGTGAGTAAAATATTAAATTTCCCATTTCCTTCTCAAATTCAATATTCATGGCCCCAATAGTTCATAGATCCGATTACTCAGAAATAAAAATAAAACCTGCAGATGCCGAAGGATTTATCGATACCATCACAATCCCTAAAGTATTTCGTCTTACTTGACGCTGCCAGGAGTTAGTGACCTTCGCACTATAAATTGAAAATGTCGCCCGAGACAACCGAATAATTGGTGCTAATCAGTAACGAAGAAAAAATAATACAATAGTAACTAAGACGTTGATAAAAGTAAGAAGTTAGTTAATTTTGTATTTAATCCATTTATGTATTAATTTTTGTAATTTTTTTTATTCAGAACATAACCTGGAGATTAGTTAACAAGTTTGAATAGCTAAAGTAAAGGAGAAATTATTTATTTTATTTTATGTTATTGGAAAAATAAACGGGCCATCCAAACCGATTAAAAAAAATTTAAAACATAATATCAGTCTAAAAGTAAAAAAAAAGAGTACTAGAAAAAAATTATCACTATTCAATGAAAGAAATTAAGTGCATCTAAATTTTTATGACTTCTCTTCAATTATCTTCCCCTTAAAAAAAAAAAATTAGGGAAATCGGTGCTCAGAAAACTTTCTATATTAATACAGTTTTGCTCGTTTTTTGTTTGTCTGCGCGATCTCAAAAACGGCTCGAGTGATTTTCTTAAAATTTGGCACACAGACTTATTTTGGACCACTGAGAAAAATGAGTTATCGCACATGTCTGGGAAAATTTTGTATTTCGAGAATTGGGGTGGGGAGCGTGCATGCGTTCGGTACCCGTTCATAATACTTAAAAAACTTTAACAATTACTAACAAAATTTAAAATTAAATTAAATTATATAATTCCCATAATTGTAATTTAAGACAAACGGAAATAAAAAAACAGGTGTCATTTTTTTAATCATCACATGCTCGGTCAAAAAAAGTAAATGTAAACTGTATTAAATAATGATAATATAAATAAAAAATCTAGCACTTTAACGTAAATCAAAAAGGGATAGTATATTATATACCAAGGGACTAAAGTGCATCTTTTAATCCCGAGGGTCAAGATTGTTCCCTGAGCGTAGCGAGGGAAACAATCACCTGAGGGATTAAAAGACACTTTAGTCCTGTGGTATATACGCTATTTTTTACACAACGGTGCCCAAGTCCCCTTAAAATTCAAATAATTATTTACATGTTTATTTTGTAAATATTTAAACATAAAAATCAATTTTATTATTTGTAAGTTTCCTACTTCTGATTAGGTAATCATATTTGATATTAAATTACGTATTTTTGATAAAAAATAAAAAACAAACAGGGTTCTTAAAAAATATATGAAAAAGCTCACGACTGACTGTACTACCGAAAATTGTTTCCTATACTATTTTGTGGAAGTATTTGACAGTTCTGAATTAAATTAGAATAACCAAGGAGGCTGCTGTCAATTGTTTTTTATTTGCGTGACTAAAAAATTTTAGTTAAGGGGTTCGAAAATTTCAGTCCCAAGGGACTAAAGTAATAGTTTCAGTCCCCGCGGTGTAAAAAATATTTTATGTTTATTTAATGACATGTCTTAGCTCCTCTCTAAATATTTTGAACTGCCCATAGCAGTATGGCAGAAATGAATTGGTTTCTGTTTTTTCCCCACAGCTGGCTTTTTTCCATTAATTTCTGACCAATGGAAACAGTATCCGTCATTGGGAATGGCACTTTCGTAAATAGTCAAGTTGTAAACTGTGAGTTTCCTGCTGTAATATAACAAGCCTACTCAGAATTTGTAAAACTGCCTGGAAGTCTAACGATGCAGATAGAACGCTTTTTTCTTTTTCAGCCCTTTCCTTATCTCGTTATTTTGCTTCGTTGCATGTTTTTTTCTCAAGATGTGATCATTAATCTTTAAAATACAGAAAAAATATACCGTTACATCGTCTGTACTCTTGGCATCTCTCTCTCTTATATCCTATTAGCACTTTTCTTGTCATATATTGTAATAATAAAAGACAAATTGCATTCACCGTTTTTTAGTTTAGATACTTTAATTACTTTTCCTCTATTAACCTTTGACTTTTCCGAATAAAACTTCTACTTTTATTATATTTCACAATTTTTAGAGTTCAAATACTAGATTTTTAAATTGCTGAAGTAAAAAATTTGTATCAGTAAGAACCAGAACTGGGCAATACTCGAGTAAATTGTACTCAAAATTGTACTTGAGAACTCAAAGCACTCACTAGTTGGTACTCGTGAGTACTTTTATTTTGACGGTACTCAGTACTCAAAAATGTCGATTGAGTACCTGGGTATTTGCTGCTGAAAGTTAGAGCTCACAACCAATTAATTAAATAAAACCACCAAGTAAAAATAACTGTCTTTATTTAAAAACAGAAATACTACCAAATCCGGCGAAGAAAGAAATTGGTATGTAACAAGGTTCCTACTTGGTTATCATGTTTCATCGTACGTGTTGGATGGTACAAGCACGACTATCAGGCTAGCGTGGTGGATGCATTGGCGGTTCCATGCTGTCTAGGCACAAGTGAGCTTTCCTAGCTTTTGGTCTCTCTGGTCAAGCATCTCTTTCTTGTACATTGGCTTGCAGTCGACTTGAGCTTGACTTTCCCTGCCTTTAACTCGATCTGTCTCTATATGTCGCTGAACCTGCTAAACCCTCCTCGGCAATATTGTCCTGGGATTGTTGATATTCCCGAACCTTGCTGTAGGAGTATAATAACCCTTTTCAAGGGGGGAAGTGATGTTCTGAAATTTAAAATATCAGTAAAACTTAACATATTTTATTGTAAACTTATTGGGGAGGCTCAGATAATCAATAAATGGAGTCCATGGGCGTCGATAGGGGCATCTTATTTGATGCATAGAGGGGCGTCTTATATGAGATTTAGGAGCTCGTCCGGAAAATCTTTAGCTGCTTGTAAAATCCTGATGATAGGCTGTGGAAGTTTCTTCTTTTGTTTTCTGCTGAGCGCTCTGCGGTTCCTATAAACTGTTCATTTGTTTCTGAGGGTTTCCTGCGAGTGTGTATTGGTGATGGAGGTTCTTTTCCCAACGTAACATCCTTGTATTTCTTTTAATTTTTAAATAATTGATGTTATATTAGTTTGTTTCTATAGTTTTTAGAGGGGAAGCGCTAGTTGAAGCATAGGCATTTCTTGAGTATCATCTGAACGAATTATGAATATTGGTATTCATAACTGTTGAAAGAATACTAGGCTGCGAACGTATTAAAATAATTCCAGGATTTCGAAGGACCAAACTTCTTGCGTAGAAGTTAAACCAATATGAATGTTTAAATAAAAATAGTATTTGAAATTGGAATGTAATTTTTTATTCCATTTTTACCAAGTACGAAACATGAACAGCAAAAATCATAAATCGGCACATTTAGTTAAAAAATTTTGGGTGCGGATCATTACCCGCCATTTTAAGCATCGTAGCGGGAAGAAACATATCTATATTTTTCGTCTCTTATAATGATAGGATAATATAAGAGAAAGATTAGCTTGCATAGCAACAGTCGCTTATGTATATTATTTTTAATAACTGTATTTTGCAAGTTGACAGAAAATAGTCTGAGAGAAAGACGGAATAACTCCTGTGTTGAGTTTAAATCTTTTTTTAGATTTTAAAATATACAATAATAGACATTAGTACGAACAGAAAGATTAATATTATTAATTTTAAAAGAAATATGAATTAATTCGTATTTTCTGGATAATATTCCAGTGAAATTTATCCATCCTCCTCTCAATTGCCGAAACGAGGAGCCAGGGAAGAGAAGTTGAGAGCTCTGAAGTTAATTATGGTCTTATTATCTTTTGTAGGTGTAAAGTAGTGTTTGAGGATTACATCTTCCAAATCGTCCACCTAAACTAGAGCTCGGATGAGGGAGGCTCGTCTCCTAACTCTGTCAAGAGTTTTTTAGATTTACTCATGATAATGCATTGCATCGTAGAATACCGTAATATTTGTTGCGTGTGCAAAACCCGTGCACGAGTGTTGCTCTGTTTGACCTTATAGTCGAAGGAAGGTAACCTTCACCATTATTTTAAGTCAATTTCGATCCCATGCTATGCGCGAAATAATATATTTTATTTATTAAATTTCAAGTAAATGTAATGACAAGAATATCAGCAATTAAGTAACTTCGTTATATTTTGATTTTGGCTAAATAATACAATTTTAATTTTAATTAAGGATATAACCGATAACTAGCTTGTTCTTTATTGGTTGATGCGGCTTAACTGCTCAGCTCCAGCTTCAGTCTAACATTACTATAATTCATCATTCAGTAGGATAAATGCAAACGAATAAATGATCCAAAGTAACGGTCTTCGTTTTTAATAAATTTCTTTAATTAAAGACATAAAGTCAAAAGGTTACATGTTTCGGTCCACAAGATCATCATCAGGCCTAAAAGCAAAAAGGACATTGTGAAGAAACATCAATACTATAAAAGCATTTACAAAATTACTTACTGATTACAAATCGGATCAAAATAATAGAATTCAAAAATTTAGGTATGAATTATTAAACTAAATATTAACATTTTGTGCTCAATTTAATAAAAAAAATATTGATTTCAGTTTAACAAAAATGTCGAACGTACTTAGTATCAATTCTACTAAAATTCTACCATACACCCTCATATTTCTTAAAAATCTACTAATTAAGTAGGAAATTTACTAAAAACGGTAACCCTGTAAAATGTGTGTGAATACAGCGCAGCAGCGAACCAGGGGCCAACCGTTCATGGCTAATGACGTCACACGGTCTAGTCTCGCGCACAATTACCGTTTTCCAGCCTCTCGCCGATCGTTGATTTTAAACTGCTTACAGCGGACGTAAATTTTAATATTTTGGGCTCAAATTTTTTTCGATCGTTTTTAAATAACAAAATCTCTCGATTTCAGTTAAAAACAAAAATGTCGCACCTGCCTGTTATTATAATTCTTATGGGAACAAATACACACTAAAGAATAAACTGTCTGAGTATACCGTTCATATACGGACCGTGCAATAATATAATACTTTTGGGAAAAATACACACAAAAAATAGTATGTACGCACACGGTCCCTATGAGGACCATGTAAGAATATAATACTTTAAGGTACCAAACACGTACATAAATAATCAACAAGCTAGATCTAATATTATTTAAAGAACCTTGTACAAAATTTAAACCAGATTAATTAAAATTCGTTAGTCGGAGTTTAAAAAACAAATTTATGCTCTCCGCGTCAAAAAGCGCGTGTTGAAGTTATTTAAATTAAACCGATCTTTAAAGAGCTCCAGTTCCCTGCATTTTTCGATAAGGTGATAAGGTGATCAAATCGACATAAAATTTGCTCTAGATTTTGCAGTTTTCTTTGAAAAGCATTTCTGGACACTCTGTATACCTACATAATCACGCTGTGGACGCATTTAAGTCAGTTACTCAAATCACAAATTTGAACAAATTTGAATATTTTTAAAACATAAAATGCTAGTAGTGAAAAAAATGCTATATATGAGCCTTGGTAGAAAATTGTGTTCCACTAAAGACCTCGAAACGGCGAGAAACGGAGTTGGCGCATAATTACTATTGAAAGTTAAAAATGTCACTGTGAAATTAGCCATCCATTATTTAATAAAAACGTTAAAAATATAGACCATAGAATAAGAGTCATATTTTTGCCATAATTAATTAAAATAAGAAAAGATTAAATATTTATTCAAATTGGCTGTCAGTATAAAATCGTTATATAGGAGATACAAGTTAATTAGGTCCTCATAACAAGAAATCTTCAAGTCCTAATACGTATGAGCTTGTGTGGAGACCTCATAGGACATGTTACATAAACTATTGTGTGTATGTTTGATGTACATATATCTTAATATCTTACGAAATATGGAGTGTATATTAAAATTAGATTAACTGACGCTTACTTGATTGCAATGGAAAAGATTCTAATATTAATTAAGCTTCTAATAACTTTAGAAATGGTGGTCCTCGTAACGCAGATGTAGAACCGGAAATCGGGCTCGATCGGGCTCGGTCCTCGTATTAGTACAAAAGTCCGTATAGGTGTGTGTGTCTGTGTGTGTGTCTGTGTGTGTGTGAACACGATAGCGTCTAAACGGCTGAACCGATTTAGATGAAATTTTATATACATATTTAGGGTAGCAAGGAGACGACCTGTATAGATTTTGGAGTTAATCGGACAACCGGAAGTGACAGTTGCTATAAGTGATGACGTCATTACCAAACAAAATGGCAATAAAGTTTTACAGATATATTTTCTATACGTTATAGTTTAATTTCGAATGATTAAAATTTTTAAAAACTTATGCCATTGTTGCCAGATTTATCAAAAAGTATTTTTTTTTCATATTTTTCTTAAATAACCAAAATAATGCATTTTTATGAAAAATTACAAGATACGAAAGTTGTAGAACATAAAATGTTCTACACATTTTGTCATTACCGGTTTTTTGAATTCCTCATAGTTTCGCCGCTAGAGGGAGTGAAAAAAATTTATATAGACATTTTTGTGACTTTTTTAGATTTTAAGACAAAATTATGGATTTTTATGAAAAATTACATGATATCAAAATTGTAGAACATAAAATTTTCTATAAATTTTGTCTTGACTATTTTTTCAAGTTGCGCATAGTTTCGCCGCTAGTTTTTATTTTAATTTTTATCTTTATTAAATTATTATTTTTTAGTTAAATTTTTATATTAAAATTTTAAAAAAAATATCTTTAAATTTGTAATAATTAATTTTATTATTATATTTTTTTTCAAAATTTTATTACAAAAATTTTGGAATTTTTAAAAAATTGGCTAAGAAATTTAAGATTATATTACGATTTTAAACTAAATTGAATAACTTCTAAAATATTAAAGTTATTGAAATGGGATTTTCACCATTCGAAAGATAATATAAAACTCTAAATTTTAAATGTATTTTAGTTTCTTAAAATTTAGACTTGTAATTATTGTTGCCAAAATTAAGAATTTTTTTAATTTTTTTTGTAATTTCATTTTATCAATAAGTATAAAATAAATGAAAAAATTAAATAGCATATCCGAAAAGGATCCAAAAGTACTATGTGTGTAAATTATTTCATAATTTTAACTTAGTATTTGTAAAAGTTATAGCAAAAAATGAAAAAAGTTAAAACAATTCAATGGATATACCCATGAATTTTTGAAAAAAAACTTGATTTTTTTTTAGTTTTTTAAACTTACTTTATTAATGCATTTTGATCCAAAAATTTAAAAAAATGGTCTGTTTCCCATTTTGAATAAAATTGAATGAGATATTAATTATTTATTGATTTTAAAATTATTCAAAAATAGGTTTTATTTGTTTTAAGGTTCAAATTAACATTAAAAATTTTAAAAAAATTACCCTTAAATTTGTAGTAAAAAAATCTATAATTGTGATTTTTTTCAGAATTTTATTCAAAAAACTGTAGAATTCATATATTTTTTTTAAATTTAATAAAAGTTTAAAAAAAATTGAATAACTTTAAAAATATTAAAGATATTAAAATGGGATTTATACCATTCGATAGGTAATATAATTAATGTATTTTAATGCATAAAAACTAAAATAAGCGATTATCCAATTACTTTACTATGAGTGTTCGGAAAGTTGGGTGGGATTACCCCCTCATTTTTTTGATCTTTGACCTTAGATATCTGTGGTAGCGGCCACCCTACGATAAGTAGGTTTCGAGACAAGTTTTGAGGTGTCAAAATAAAGGATTATACATGTTTATAGGTGACTATTTCCATTTCCGAGATACTTACCCTATTTTGACTAATATGACTGGATTGCTCAGCGTCCTCTTCTTCAGTCGATAATTCGGAATCAGAAAAATTTGCTGCGACTGTCTTTTTTTTCTTTCGTTTTCTTTTGCTGTTGTTTTCTTCTGTTTTGCTGTTGTTTCGTTCTGTTTCGCTGAGGGCAGAAAAGGACGATAAACAGCGACAACGAAAACGACAAAGAAGACAAAAGACTTAAAAGTGATGAAATACCAAAAAACATAACAAAAACCGCAAAACCGCAAGAAAAAGATGTTGCTTCCATAAGTACAAACAAGTCGATTTATATCACAAGTAGCGAAGACGAGAATGAAAGTGAAAGTGAACTAAAAGCAACGGAAATGACAAAAGCACAAGAAAAACGACTAAAAATAATACTTAAATAACAAGAAATCAGGAGGGAATCAGGCAGAATCGACAGAGAAAAATCTGAAGACGCGAAGAGAACAAACGATGAAGCAATAAAAATAAACAAAGAGAATATAACCGAAGAAAAAATAAAAGAAAATGAAAAAACACCAGAAGGAATACAAATGGATATATCCGCTCCCCAGGAGAGACGCCCTCCCACAATCACATTAGAAAACCCGCACTTGTGGTCGAAACTCAGCAAATGTGTCAACAAAAGGGGGATAAACGTAGCTCCGGTCGTCTATAGAAAAGACATAAAAGGACTAAAACTACAGCCCAAAACCGTAGATGACTACATGAGGCTAGTCAAATACCAGGAGGAGCACCTAGAGGAAAAATGGCACACATATAAGCTCGAAGAAGAGAAGGCCAAAAAGGTAGTGATTAAAGATTTACTGGAAACATTCATAATTAAAGACATAAAAACTGCACTAATTGAAGTAGGACTCAACCCCAAAGCTATCAGTCAACTAAGAAGCAGATATGGAGCAAAAAAATTGCTACCAACATTCGCAGTGGAGTTAGAAGATGACGAGGAACCAAAATACAAAGAATTATAAACACCCACCTGCGCTAACTGCAATGGAGAACACGTAGCCAGCTATAGAGGCTGCAAAGCAGTGCCAAGAGGACCAAGAGCCATACCAACACAGGCAACTACCCCAGGACCACCAAGAGCGGCACCAAGGGAAATTCCCTCAAAAAGAGGAATACCAGGAATAAGCTACAGCAACGTAGTGAAGGGACAAATAGAACTACCTCAAGCGAATGTGCTGCACATCATGCAGCAACAAATGCAACAGCAAATGCAACAACAGCAACAACAATTTAACCAGATGATGCACATGATGACACAAATGATTG
Organism: Neocrepidodera transversa; assembly: GCA_963243735.1. Lineage (NCBI taxonomy): Eukaryota > Metazoa > Arthropoda > Insecta > Coleoptera > Chrysomelidae > Neocrepidodera > Neocrepidodera transversa. Next base: position 548,954 of record CAUJLB010000152.1, on the reverse strand, counting down.
CAGCACAAAACCAACGTTAAAATGCCCCCCTCAACCTACAGGTCATTTACAGATTGGATCCTGTAACCCAGGAGAAATAACTTCTGCAGAAAAGAATCATGTTAGACAGAGAAGAAATAGATATTATGGTACTACAAGAGACACAGCTGACAGATAACAATAGGTTAAGATTCCCAAACTACGTAACCCATAGAAACGACGTAAGAGCCAACGCGTGAGGAACCGCTCTACTGGTGCGAATAGAGATTAACCACTATCCGAAGCCACACCCGGGCGGAATGATGTCACTGGAATCTACGGCGATAGTAGTGACACGGCCTTCGGAGAAGTACAAATTTCATCTGCGTACTGAAGAAAGACAGAAAGAAGGTAATCATAATTAGTGATCTCAATTATAAGTCGCCAAAATGGAACAGCATAAACACGAACAGAAATGGGAGAAGACTGATTAATCTAGTTGAGCAAGATCCAGAACTGCGAATAATAGGACCGCCTAGACCAACATACTTTCCATCCGCCTTAAGAGGTACTCCGAACTTGCTAGATATAGCTATGATGAAAAATATCGAACCGGAGAAGGAGGATACGAACACGAACCAACAATCCTCAGTCTGGGAGATGGTAAAGAATTACAACCTATTAAAAGAATAAAAACTAACTGGATATAATTCAAAAGAATTATAGGTCAGACGCTATTTCCTGTCCCAAGAATCAATGTGTCACAAGACATCGACGACAGCGTAGAACATTTAAGAAATATATTATAAGACACCGACAATCTAAATGACCTGATAAAACAACGAAATAGACAAAGGAAAAGGGCACATAGGAGCAGAAGACAAGAAGATAAAAGAGAAGCCAACAGACTTGGAGAACAAGTCAAAGAATAATTAAAAATACATAGAGACAAACATTGGAATATCCACATCAACGAGCTAGATCCACAAAAACCAGGGATATTGAACCTCGCTAAATTACTACGATCAGACAGAAGACCTATTCATGCACTACACGGAATAAACGGACTAGCATATACTGCTGAAGAAAAAGCAGAGGCTTTCTTAAGAACCATAGAAAGCCAATTTACGCTAAATGACCATGATATGGACTTCGAGGAAGAAGTCGAAGAGGAAGTGGAAAACCAGATATTCGAAGAAGATAAAGGGAACCTAGGATTTACGTCACCCGACGACATAAAACAAATAATAAAATTCACAAACGCGAAGAAAGCTCCAGGATGGGACAACATCTCCAACAGAGCGCTAAAGAACATTTCTCCAAAAGCAGTGGTGCACTTAACGACAATCATAAACGGAATTATTAGAATAAAGTGTTTACGATGAAATAAAACAATTTAATTTTTTTAAATCTTCATTATTTGACCCGGTTGAGAAAGCTACTATGTTAGCGAAACGCGTCACGGTTCTATATTGAACTTAGTTCAAATAATGAAGATTTAAACAAATTAAATTGTTTTATTTCATCGTATAGTATGGATCTTCATCAAGTAATAGTCTCATCTATTCAAATAAAGTGTTTCCCCGCAAACTGGAAGAAGGCAAATATCGTAATGATAAGGAAACCTAATCAGGACTCACTTTGTCCACAGAACCATAGACCAATACACTTACTACCAGCAATGACTCAAATCGCTGAACGGATCATACTTAGAAAATTAAATGAAGAAACTGAAGCACTAGGAATACTGCTACAAAAACAATTTGGATTTCGACAAGATCACGATTGCGAAAGACAACAAATAAGACTCATTGGATACATAAGTCAAGACTTTAATAGAAATCAATCAACAGGAGCTATATTCTTAGACATCATGGCATGAAGGACTAATCTATAAAATGAGACAAACTGGATACACCAAAGTGATGACCAAACTGTTATACAGTTACCTGAAAGGAAGAACTTTCCAAATTAAAATTGGAACGTCAGACATCGGATACCAAGAAGATGGTGTACCACAAGTTGCAGTGCTTTCACCGCAACTGTACAACATCTTCATAGCGGATGTCCCGTAGACTGACAACACCGTGCTAGCCCTCTACGCTGATGATAAAGCAGTAGCCACCCGTAGTCACCAAACACACCTAATAACAAATAGACTACAAGAAGCCACCACGAATATCGAAGAATGGTGCTTAAAATGGAAAATTAAAATAAACGCAGAGAAAACACAACCAATCCTCTTGATAAAGAAAAGACATGTACCAGATCGAGATATCTGTAATAGAATGAATGGAAAAGCCACCAAAGGGCTGGTTATAAAACAGTCAAAATGAATCGAAGTAAACGAGTCTCAAAAATGCTTACCTTTGATTGCACAAGTCTTCTTAGAGGATCCAAAATATAGTAGTAGCGTTATGGCACAAAATTGCATCCGATCGGGCCCGAATATTTAAGTTAGATAAAACTGCAGCAACACGGTCACATTAAAACCGGCATGGATGAAGAGCGATATGTACAGCACGTGTTTTCACGAAGAAATCGAAAATTGAAGTAATTACATTCAAGGTCGCTTCAATAAGTGTTTTAAAGAAGCGCAGGATTACCGCGAATCATAAGCGATTTGAGACAAAATTACCGCAAATATTTAAAATTAGAAAATAAGATTAATTCATTCTGGAACATTTCCTGCCCCGCAAAAAATGTATATAAACATTTATTTTAAATCTATTAGAAAGTTTCCCCCAAAAACAAGAGCAAAAAAAAGTTGAATTCAAATAAAAATAAAAAATAAATAAATTGAAATTACTATAAAATACCCCAGGTATCATATAAAAAAAATAATAAGTCTACTACTCAATAGGTAGTGGACACAGCTTTACCAAGGGTCGTTTTAGAACACAGCTATGTGTTTTCACCGTAGCCACTCTCGCTATGTTATCGCTACCAAAATGCAATTGAGTAACCCGGCCTAACAACCATTTATTAAGAGGTAAGTTATCAGTTTTAATCAAAACTAACGTACCATTTGGCTCGCTGTTGAAGAGTGTGCAAATATTGTTTATGCCAGCGACGCCAAATATCTTGATGGATACGTTGTAATAATTGCCATCTAGAGAGACGATTTAGGGGTAACAATTCGAAACTAGGAACTGGAAATGCGGTTAATGGTTCCATGGTCAAAAAATGACCAGGCGTTAAAGCGTTGATATCGTCAACATCATTAGATATGGGAACCAACGGTCTAGAATTTAGAATAGACTCGATAAGCGTCAGAACGGTATAGAATTCTTCAAACGAGAGTATTTGATCACCTACTACACGACGAAGGTGAGTTTTAACACTTTTCACTCCAGCTTCGGCTAGACCATTAAAGTGAGGAGCTCCTGCGGGACTAGGAAACCATTGAATTGTTTCATTTGCGGTGGCCTGTTCCATAAGAGAGAGCAATTCCCGTTTTGCACCCATAAAATTTGAACCACAATCACTATACATCTGTGAAACTCTTCCACGTCTTGCAATAAATCGTTGTAAAGCGGCCAAAAATGTTGGTGTAGCTAAATCACTGGCGAGTTCCAAATGTACAGCCTTAGTAGCCAAGCAGATAAAAATGCAGAGATAAGCTTTACAACTTTTTATACCTCTGTGTCGACTCATAGTTATACTGAACGGACCTGCAAAATCAACAGCAGAACGAGAGAACGGTTTTACCTGAGATACTCGAGATAACGGTAAATTACCCATGGGGGGTTGATAAGCGGTAGGAGATGTCTTCCAGCAACGTAGACATTTGGAAAGTACTGAATTAATGGCCCGTTTTGAGGATAGGACCCAAAACTGTTGAGCAAGTAAAAAGTGAGTACTTCTAAAGCTAGCATGGAAAAACTTTTCATGAATGTGACGAATGACAAGTGTAGTTAAGAGGCTTTGTCTGGGTAACAATATAGGGTATTTAGCAGAATAAGATATAGTTGCATTATGCAGACGACCTCCCACTCTGAGAATGTTTTTGTCATCTAAAAATACATTCAACTTGCGAAGGGGTTTAGAAAACCGTTTAGAATCAATTTCTTCCTGAAAGTAAGTATATTGAGTAATTTGGACCAAAACAAGGTGGGCAGAATGCAACTCATCTGTAGAGAGTAGACCGCAACGATTTTCTAACAATGCGATTACGAAACTCTTTTCACTGGGATTCGGCTCGCTTTGGGAAGTGTTACATCAATAGCAGAAGACGGAAAGGAAGGCCAAGAATTTTCATTACCGTAAAGAAAGTCAGGACCGGTTAACCAAAATTTGTAGACTAACTGTCAGTAGATAGAACGTCCTTTAACTTTAAAGATTCAATAACTAAAGGTGATGACGTTTAGAATAAAATTTAACAAGTTGATTTCTTGTACAATTGTCACAATCTAAACGTCATTGTCGTTAGTTACAGAACCGTTAAAGTTAAAGGTCGTTCTATCTACTGACAATAAGAATTGTGATGGGAGAGCTCCTCGCGAAGCTATATCAGCGGGGTTAATAGTAGTATTTACATATGACCAATTTTCTGGCGGAAGATTGTTTTGGATATAAGAGACTCTATGAGCGACATAAGTTTTCCAACGATCAGGACAACCTTTTATCCAATGCAGTACGATTTGAGAATCACACCATGCACGAATTGTAACAAACGTAATTTTCGGACAAAATATATTTTTAACATACATCATAAGTTTGGTCAGGAGAACGGCTCCACAAAGCTCCAAACGTGGGATAGTAAGTTTTATGGTAGGTGCAACTTTTGACTTGGAACAAACAAATGCAACTTGAACTGCATCAGTTTCATCTTTTACACGGAAATATATGACGCAGCTATAGCCTCGTTCACTAGAATCACAAAACCCATGAAGTTCAAACTGACGATTAAAAGAAGAAATTAAAGCAGAATATTGACGGGGAATTTTTAAATCAGCAAGCATCGGTAATTCCGACTGATATTTATTCCAAATTTGAGTAATAGTCTCATCTGGAACTATATCCCAATCTAAGCCAGTCCGCCATAATTTCTGAATTAAATGCTTAGAATAAAAGGTGATGGGTGAAATAAAGCCTAACGGATCATAAATTCTAACAAATAGAAGGAATTAATGCGAGATTGGCAAACAAAGTCAAATACTTAGGAGTCATATTAGATAAAGTACTAACATTTATCGAGCACGTAAACGACAGAGTAAACAAAGAAAAGTACATACACTCTCAACTTATAGGACTTATACTCCGAAGAAGCAAACTACGAGTAAAGACAAAATTAAGACTATTAAATGCATTCATTATGACATAAGCATCACCGGCCTGGGGACACACCTGCAAGACCAACATGAGAAGAATACAAGCAAAATAAAATATCTACATAAGGCAAGCAATAAATGCGCCTTACTACGTATCAAATAGATAATTATATAGAGAGTTAGAAACAAAAATACTCGAGTTGATGAAAATCCGTGTAAGGAATGTATATGACAACTTGACGAGACATCCCAACATCGAGCTAAGGGAACTTACCGACTACACTATCTACGACTATAGAAAACACGCAAGGCCTAGGAAACAGTTCGAAAATGAAGAAGCATAAAGTCGTCCTAAAGCTTGCAAGTGAAAAAAGTGACGAAGAACATCTACCCTAACATCCACCCCTCCCACACCTACCTAGAAAAAAAAATAAAAATCCCAGGAACACACAACCCCTTCCAGATGTTAGGAGACCAAAAGATGACAGCACAACAGGCCGCAGCATAGTACAAAAGATGACAAATATGACAACAGACAACAGACATAGTTTTGCCTTCTGTATTGTCCGAATTGATTCATAGTAAGAGCTAATTCGGAGTATCACAAGATAGAGATAAAAGCGCACACACAAATCTACGATGACGAGAGGGCAAAGTGCTTAACACAGCTCTCTGTTGCAACTAACCGATCAGGTAGGATAAGTAAGTATTTAATGACGGACTGAAGACCTGTTGGAAGTAACAAGGGGAGGATGGTATAATATCCTTTTCGGCTTTTAACCTAGTGTAGTAAAAGTTTGAAGCTGGACGACATGGGTTGAGTTCCTATGTGTGTATAAGTATACTAATATGGCATTATTTCTATAAACCCGTTTCCCATACTTGTTACTTTTTATATTATATAGGGATAAAATTTATTTGCAATAAGAATCACCTTGTATAAAAAAAATAATGCTGTATAATATTTTTTGGACGTCACTGGCAATTTAGCGTGCTCGAAGCTTTCGATCGAATTGAATGTTAAGTATAGGTATTAATCAATCAATTCCGCTGGAAATTAGCGACCGGAGTGGGTCTTAAATACCATAAACTTTTGTAACGCGCAAAAAAAAATAATATGATGCGCACCGCGCTACATTGGGTAGTGCCGCTAGCTCTTGCGGAGGATGGGGGGATCCGCTAAAGGTTTTTTTGTTAACAACAAAAAAAAAGGGGTGGGCGCCAGGTACGTTATACCAGCATACCCAGGACTCTCTACATCAACGTACCAGATCTAGGACTAGGAGTCCGATAGCCCGAGATCTTACGTAGAATGGTCGTATCTACCGGACGTGCGCAAACTGATAAAATAAATAAATAAAAAAAAGACTCAATACCAAATACAAGTTAGATTTAATAATCAGGTAATTAATTACACAAAAAAATAATAAAAAAAAAAATAAATAAAGTAGGGAAAAACGTGCAGGTTTCCAAGCGAACTATATTAATAATAAAAAAAAAAATAAAGAGAAAATAATTATATTCATGCGCGCCCACGAGCGCGATTATCCGCAATGGATTTTTCTTTACAACCAAACAGCGACGCTAGAGCTCTGGCGAGGACTTGTGAGATTATACCATAAACGAAAAGAATAAAATGCTACGCCTTGGAGCACTGCTTACAATTCATAAATACCAGATTTACGCGACTTCAATTCGTTGGCGTAAGTTAAGTTTAAATAGTTGAACCGCGAACTAAACAATAATTATTCGCAATCACATATGTTTAAGAAAAAAAAAAAAAAATAGTATGTTAGCGTAACGCTTGCCTGACTCCAGCGGTGGAAGTTCTCAATTAGTGTGATTTCTGCTGTCTCCTACCAGAAGTAATTCTCTGGTGACAGCAACAACACCAATATGCGTTGGAGAAACGTCGCCAATACTTTGTATGAAACAAAGGAAGAAAAATCAGAATCAGACGCAGATGCGGAAGCACAAGCAGAAGCCGGAGCAGAAACGGAAGCGGAAGCGAAACGAAACGAAACGAAGCGAAGTGAAACGAAACCCCTAAAATGAATAAAACCGCTATACTGAGGTGAAATTAGATATAAATAAAATATACATAAATTGAAAACAATATCCCTAATGGTTTAATTATTAAGCCATGAAATTATATATACAAAAATGCCCATTTTATCGTATTTAACATGGTACAAATAAAATCATAAAAAAAAATCAAAAATTAAAAATTCGCAAACGAATGCTCAATAAAGAATATAGATAAATTTAGCAAAATAAAAAAAAAGAAAAAAAAGATGGAATAAAGTAAATTAAACCGTTTCTACAATATTATCTTTTTAACGAATATTTATTCAAATAATCGTATTGTAAGTTGATTATTACCATTAAAATAAAATAATCTAAATGATATGTAAAAAAAGTTAAGTATAGCAACAGTATACCGATATGTACCTTAGAGATGGGCAGGAACAAATGATTATATTAAATAAAATAACGGTTGAGTTTCTGATAAAAATAATTAATTAACTTACCCTGGGCGGGGAGGTTTCTTTTACGATGCAAGACGTAAGATAGCGATTAAAGCCCTTTTAAATGATGTTGCCCTACGATAACAAAAAAAAGACTTATTATCTATTCTGGGACAGTCAAAAAAAAAAAAACAAAACTAAATAAACTTTAAAGTCTACTGAAAGTAGGAGAAAAGAAAGAAATACACTTAAATAAAAATTAGGAAGCACAAGTACATACCATTTAATCCAATGGGGTGAAGAACGCACAGATACCGGCTTTATAGCCTCACAATGGGAATGTGTTTTTAAACAATATCCACTCCAAATAACCACAGGTCACTAAACAATTGTTTTAACACCATAAAATGGCTTGAGCAAAATCCCCCTGGGGGTTGAATCAATAATTCAATAACAAACTCTTTACCAATCTTTGCCGGTTGTGCCTTAATAAGCCACGTGCTCTCACACACCAAAAGCCAACCAGGAAAATCATAAAAACCCCCACCCAACCAATGTCAAAGGTACTTCCTTCAATGACCAACATAAAACAAAAATAAAACGAACTTTTAACGACAAAATCAATGCCTTCCAGTCAAGAAATATACCAAAAAGATATGGCAATATCGCATCTGTGAGTAAAGAAGGCCACAGGTCCAAATACGCGAAATTTATAATCTAGAGGTGGGACAAGCGATTTTAAACCGTAACACTTTCATATATAAACTGTGGACGTCTGTTATTTACAACAATATATCATCGCAAATCGCAATTAATTGTTTATAGATAGCCATAAATTTATTTAGACGAAGAGGTGTGAAATATGCCCGAATAATAACAGAGTAAGTGGTTAAGTTTATGAAAATTTGTGCTAAGGATCTATCAAGAAAATGAATGTTTATAGATTTATAAAAAATGTTTACCGGAAATAAAATATCTCGTCATTTAGATTAAATAAAAAATCATTTAAATTTTTTTATTACACTTGATATATTTGGGCCAAATCGCAGGGATCTCGATTAAAAAATATTACACATGGTAAAAACATATGATATTTTTAGTACTTCGGCCAGAAAAATTCACTTTGGTAATAAACATAAGAACTATACGCAACACGAAATTTATGGCTGCAATGATCTGTTTATGACACGAGATTCAAATTTTAAGAAAAAATTTATTTTATTATACATTTTTATTGATATTAATTTTTTTTAGAGTCTTTCTTCCTATTTCTTTTAAATTTTTCCAATTTTTTCGCCTTTTTTTGTTTCTTCCATTTTTTCCTTTTTAATTTAATTTTTTTTTCTAATTTACTCGCGTTTTTCGTACTTTTCCAATATTATAAGTTTGTTTTCATTTGTTCCAGATTTTTCCAGCTTTTTTTTGGAATTTTTTACGGTTTATTACAACTTTTTACGATTTTTCACGATTTTTTACAATTTTTTATGATGACTTACGATTATTTATCATTATTTAAGAAATTTTACGACTTTTTACCAGTTTTTTACCGTTTTTATTATTTTTTATGATTTTTTGCGTTTTTTACCATTTTTTAAGATTTTTTCCATTTTTTTTCTATCTTTCTCAATTTTTTAAATTATTTACGAAATTTTACGACTTTTTACCTGTTTTCACACTTGTTTTCAAGATTTTTACATATTTTTAAGAATTTTTATGATTTTTCACGATTTTTTTCTCTTTCTTAATTTTTTAAATTATTTACGAAATTTTACAACTTTTTGCCTGTTTTTTATGATTTTTTTACGTTTTTTTTAAATTTTTTATAATTTTTTTGATTTTATTTCCTTTCTTTTTATTTTTTTCGATTTTTTCTAATTTACTCGCGTTTTTCGGTCTTTCCCGATATTATCCCTTTTTTCCATTTGTTCCAGATTTTTCCAGTTTTTTACGATTTTTCACGAATTTTTATGATGTCTTACGATTATTTAGCATTATTTACGAAATTTTACGACGTATTACTGGTTTTTTACCATTTTTACCTCTCGCCCTTCAGATAAGAGAGGTATAGGAATCATGCTAAAAATTGGGTAGTGAGTTTTCAATGGATAAACACGTTTTGGGGTCCCTAGAATACGATTTTAATATTTTCGCGATGATGTCTGTGTGTGTGTTAGTGTGTGTGTGTGTGTGTGTGTGTGTGTGTGTGTTAGTGTGTGTGTGTGTGTGTGTTTGTTTGGATGGATGTTGTAGTAACGATAACTCAAAAACTACTGAATAAAAAAATTTGAAATTTTGCATACAGGATTCTGATACCCTAGATTAGATCTGATTAGCTTTTGGTGTCAATCGGACAACCGGAAGAGGCAGTTGCTATGGGTGATGACGCCATTATCATACAAAACGGCAATAAAGTTTTACACATATATTTTGTATACCCTACAGTTTATTTTCATCTCATTAAAATTTTCTAAACTTTTGCCATTGTTGCCAGATTTACAAAAATATAATTTTTTTTCATACTTTTTTGTGTCAACCTGTAAATTTTTGATTCAAAAAATGGCGAGAGGTCATGTGGTGGCCACATCAGATTTTTTAGTATTGTTTACGATTTTTTCCATTAATTTTCTTTTTCTCAATTTTTTAAATTATTTACAAAGTTTTACGACTTTTGCCTGTTTTTACGCTTTTTTACGTTTTTACCTCTCGCCCTTCAGATAAGAGAGGTATAGGAATCATGCTAAAAATTGGGTAGTGAGTTTTCAATGGATAAACACGTTTTAGGGTCCCTAGAATACGATTTTAATATTTTCGCGATGATGTCTGTGTGTGTGTGTGTGTTAGTGTGTGTGTGTGTGTTAGTGTGTGTGTGTGTGTGTTAGTGTGTGTGTGTGTGTGTGTGTGTGTGTTTGGATGGATGTTGTAGTAACGATAACTCAAAAACTACTGAATGAAAAAATTTGAAATTTTGCATACACGATTCTTATACCCTAGATTAGATCTGATTAGATTTAGGTGTCAATCGGACAACCGGAAGAGGCACTTGCTATGGGTGATGACGCCATTATTATACAAAACGGCAATAAAGTTTTACACATATATTTTGTATACCCTATAGTTTATTTTCATCCCATTAAAATTTTAGAAACTTTTGCCATTGTTGCCAGATTTACAAAAAAGTAAATTTTTTTCATACTTTTTTGTGCCACCGTGTAAATTTTTGATTCAAACATGGCGAGAGGTCATGTGGTGGCCACATCAGATTTTTTACATTATTTTACGATTTTTACGATTTTTATGATGTCTTACGATTATTTAGCATTATTTACCAAATTTTACGACATTTTACTGGTTTTTTACTACTTTTTACTATTTTTTACGTTTTTACGATTTTAACCATTTTTTACGATTTTTTCCATTAATTTTCTTTTTCTCAACTTTTTAAATTATTTTACGAATTTTTACGATTTTTCAAGATTTTACACGATTTTTTTTCTCTTTCTCAATTTTTACCTCTCGCCCTTCAGATAAGAGAGGTATAGGAATCATGCTAAAAATTGGGTAGTGAGTTTTCAATGGATAAACACGTTTTGGGGTTCCTAGAATACAATTTTAATATTTTCGCGATGATGTCTGTGTGTGTGTTAGTGTAGTGTGTGTGTGTGTGTGTGTTAGTGTGTGTGTGTGTTAGTGTGTGTGTTTGGATGGATGTTGTAGTAACGATAACTCAAAAACTACTGAATAAAAAAATTTGAAATTTTGCATACAGGATTCTGATACCCTAGATTAGATCTGATTAGATTTTGGTGCCAATCGCACAACCGGAAGTGGCAGTTACTATGGGTGATGACGCCATTATTATACAAAACGGCAATAAAGTTTTACACATATATTTTGTATAGCCTATAGTTTATGTTCATCTCATTAAAATTTTCGAAACTTTTGCCATTGTTGCCAGATTTACAAAAAAATAATTTTTTTTCGTACTTTTTTGGGTCAACCTGTAAATTTTTGATTCAAAAATGGCGAGAGGTCATGTGCTGGCCACATCAGATTTTTATTATTCATACTCGCAAACAACGTGTTAAATTCATTTCGTTATTTTTTAAAATAATGGACCACAGAAGGCAAATAATATATGGAAAACCAAAAATTGACCCAGAACACTACTACAAACATACAAACTAGTACAGGGAACACAAGGTTGATGGACTGTGCAGTAGAGAAAGAGACGGGAGATAACACAATAAGCCCACGAGGCTGCAGTGAATCCGGTTGCAAACGGTCACGGAAAAAAAACTCTGTTTAACAAAACTGTAATATTGGATATTTAAAAAAATTTAACCACTTTAAAAAAACTTGTCATGTTTCTCCAACTATGTTAACATCATCAGAGGAGTTGATAAATGTGTTAACATAGTGAAATATACATCGAGTGTTTTTAAAAAAGTGTAATTTTGGTTAGTGGTAATGATATTTTTCAACAGTGCAAAACGTGTACTGAAAACCCTTGCTTTGCTACGGAGTCTCTTTAAGATTTGTTTCCTAAACGACCGAGCTTTGCTCGTTTTTCCCATTTTTTGTTGTTTACCCCTATTTGTACCTATTTTTCATTATTTTTTCCGCAGCTTTTCATTCATGGGTCCCTATTATTCTCCATTGTTTCCCATTTTCCTTATTTTTCAATTTTTTTTTTCTATTTTCCCCTAATTCCTATAAAATAAATACATACAGGGTGTTGCTATATTCGACCGACAGAGCTCTCGTTAATTAAATTATTAAAGTAAAGTGTGAATTTTTAAGATTTAAAAAATGTATTAGCAGAGAAAAAAGTTGGTAACAAAAATCAACAAATATTGCAAGGGTCCCTCTTTTTGATTATTTCTGAAAATTATAGAAAAAAAATGTTGTCAATAATCATTTTTCTCAGTTTATTTTGATGTGATTTTTTTATCTTTTGTAATTAAAATTGTGGACAATAGAGCATGAAATTAAATGTGTGAATTATTTCAAAATTTTGAAAATATCTACATGTATTTATTAATACAACCAAGATACATAATGATGTATCTCATATTGCTTCGTTATTTTGTAAATTAGCTGTTTTGCTAAATAAAAAAAAAACAATGAAAGTGTAAAATTAAATTTTAATTGTTACCATTTACTAACACTTTTCCTGTTAAAATATAAGAAAAAAAACTAAGTTATAACAGAAAATTTAAAAAAAAAAATATGTAAAAAATATGTAAAATTATTTATAAATTGTTCTTAGTGAATGTCTAGCAGAACTGTGAGTTCTTCATAGGCGCATTTCATCTTATCGTATAGACCTGCAGGACAACCATATTTTTCGATCGTTTCAAATCTAAAAGTACGGAATGAACGGCTTTCATCTATGAAAGTTACCGCAGCCATCAACGGACATATTATTATTTTTATGTGATCAAGGAAATTTATCTAAAAGTTAATAATTAAGCTTATTATTGTTTCTATTTAAATATGAATATTAAATTTAAAAAAATACAAACCTGTACAGTGCCGTTATTTAACTGCATAATAACACCAGATGTTAATCTACACCATTGGTACAAGTGTGGTATTCTAGATACTGAATCGGCCTCTTTAACCACGGAAGCTCCAGTTTTTGCAAGTTCTTCGCGTATGTATCTATTAAAATATGACAAGAGCTTCATCTTTCGCTCATGCTCTTTTGGATAACTTTCTATAGTCATGTAAGATTCATGTCCATTTTTATCTACGTAGTGAACATTTCTAAAAAAAAATATTTAATTAATCTTTTTAATCATTTATTACAGATATGATTAAAATTTAACAAATTGAAATAAATCAAAAACATTAAGTAAAATATTTATGAAAAAGTGAAAAATCTGTATAAAATTTTTTTGGCCCCTATATGATTAGAAATTTGAGATATCATTAATTCCATTATTTTACCATTGAATTCGAGTACAAAATATAATTTACCATATTTTCAAGTAACTTAAATCAAATATTTATAGTTTTTCAACAAAAATACGTTAAAAAGTAATTTATTTCAAATATGTTTAAAAATTCAGAAGTTCCCTAATGTTAATGTTATTTCCTTATTAAATAATAATAGTTAATAATTTATTTAGCATTTTTAAGACGAAGCAAATAATTTTTCTCTATTTACTTTTTGTTTTATTTTGAAGAGATATATGCGTTTTACAAAGATTTTAATTTTTTGGGATTTGTTTAAAGAGGGAAGTCACAATGGGTCAAAAATAAGGCAAAAAAAATTGGTGTAGCATTTCGTAAATTCAGGAAAAATCAATTATTTTGATATAAAAAAATGCTCGAATTTTATGAACAATTACTAAAGCATAAGGCATATATTAAAAAAAAAATCAAGTAGGTGTCGACAATTGTATACTTATTAGATTTCTAAAATAACAAGGCATATTCTTCAAAAATTAGTAGTTTTTTATTTTTTTGAAATTGTATTTTGATCCAAAAAGTCCAGAGTAATAATAATAATAATATAATAATAATATTTATTCATTCAACCATAAAAGAACCTTACAAAAGTACACAGTAAAACGAATAAATAGATAACTGCGAGGGGTCCATACATATTATCAGAATCATATTATATCAAACAATGTGTTTAACAAAATTTACTGTTTCAAACCATCATACCAACGAAATCTTACTTGTCTGGAAGAATATTTATTCGGAATGTAATAAAGTAAAATGGAGACTGTCAAAATGATAAAAAAACAAAATGATAATCCATAAGACTAACATAATGACAAATATCTAATTTATCAGATAAAAATTCATCAAATAGTTATTATAACGAAGGTTTAATAATTCATAATACTATAAAATCAAAATTTAATCACCCGTACTAATAAAACTGCAAAAATATCTAATAAAGCAGACCAATACAAATATAAAATATTAAACTGACAAACCGCGCATGAAATCAGAGATCTATTCAAAAGAATTTAGTTCGTCGAAACCCCAATGAATCAAGGTCGTATAGAATCAGAACCGTAAAATATCAGAATTTAATTATCTAAGCGCTGCTTGCCATGTTTTAGTCAAAAAAATCTCTCGAGTGAAATGAATTTTGATGAGACATTCTAGCTATACGCGAGTAAGAAATTTACGATATATTTTAGGCTTTTAAGCTAACAACAGTTAGATGGCGCTACCTGAAATTTAACAGATATTTTAATTTTTTAACCTTTTTATATAAATGATTTTGCTGTATGTTCGTATGCTCTACCAAGAATTATCTACAGGGTGAAAAAGTCACCGTATGAGTTGCGAAATCAGTTAAATGGGAAAAAAGTTGTCCATTTTCTGGAATAATTAAATGCTATTCTAAGCTGGATAGTATGAGGGACGTTAATTTTAATATTTAAATAAAGAGGGGGTAATCCCACCCAACTTTCCGAGCACTCCTAGTAAAGTAATTGTTTAATCGATTATATTAGTTTTTCTGCATCAAAAAACATTCAAAAATTTAGTTTTAAAGAATTTAAAAAAATTAAATTATAATTAAATTATTTGCCAATTTTTTTTTACTTTTTATAATTTTTGGCTATAACTTTCACACGTATTATTTGAAAAAAATCAAGAGTCGCTTGCAAAAATCGCATAAGTTATAAACAATTAACTGAAAAATAAAAATGGGATTTGGTTTTTTCAAATATCTCAAAAACTATGTAACATCTTTCAAATTTGAAAAAAGATTTAAAAAGAGGAGGTAATTTACCAAAAAAAACTATACCTCCCAGAACTGTAGGACCAATATTTATAATTTTCCCTTATTTTCCCTTATTTAACATTGTATCGTATTGAAAATTGTTCATAGTAAAGCCCAAACTTTGCTTTATTTAGTACAACTTAAAAAAGTTATACAATCTTTTTACTTTTTTAAATTACTGTCTTCGCAATGACTGATGTTTTTGCATGTGTTATTTTACCGCCATTTTTGTTGTAGTCGCAGCCTTAATACGATTCGATTTTCAAGGGTTTCGATAAAGTATCATTTTGCTATAATAAATGTTTGTTTTTTTAATAATTTGATATAATAAACTTTTGTAAAAGTATCAGTTTGTTCCTTTAAATTCTGCTAAATTATGCGTCCCCAACTGCGAGGTACGAAAGTACCTGTGAGCAGTGAAAATTTATATAGTAAAAGTAAAATATTTAAAATTAAAATTAGTGGTAAGTAAAACATAACAGTGTCATTAAATAATTGTAAAATATTACGTAATATAACAAATATTTTGAATTTAAAATTAAAGAAGGTAACAATATACAATTAAAAACTTAAACAAATTAAAACTAAATTAAAATTTAAGTGATAATAATAAAAATCTAGTTATGTTATTTTTAATATGATTTTTGATACTTTTCTCTTTTTTTCATTTCAATCAAGGATTCGTTTTATTTCTTATCTTGAAAGTTGTTTTAGTAATATTTTTATCTTGAAACTAATATTATAATTTGTTACTCCAGTAACGTTTTTAAAAAAAAAATTTAATACTTTTGGTCCTACGAATGTTTGATGAAATAATGGTGGATTATTGGTTTCAAATTCATTAGATATACCCACACAACAAGAAAATTATAAAAATCAACCTAACCTAAGCTTTTGTATTCCATTGGAAATGAACTAAAGTCTGTACATCCAACAAACGGAGTAATAAAAGTACGTGATCAGCACATGTTTAACCTTTTTAATTTTGGTTTCAGGGAAGTTTGGCTTGACCGGGGTATTTTTAACACTTATTTGTTACTGTTCGTTGAAATCTGTGGCGTGCATTAAGGAATTGTTAAGAGATTGTATTTTGTATTTTATTTTGTGTTTTATTTTGTATTTTACTTTTTCTATGTTGTTTTGGAAATCTGGTACATATCTACAAATAAATATTATTTATTGATATCATTTTTAAGAGATTTGTTGACGGTTTATTTAATCGCGTTATTAACGTTTATAATCCAATACAAGATATTATTTTCTATTATAATAAACAGTAATTAAATGGTCTTTTAAAATAGTATATAAAAAATTAAGGCAATAGAGTAATATCCCTCAAATCATTCTTAATAAATTATTGAAAAGAGGAAGGCAAAATGTGGAAAACGGACAGACTGATGGAAAATATAGTCGAACCTCTCATTATCAATTTAAACGATGATTTTGATAGCAAATAAATGTATATCTCTATACAAACGTATAAAATTATATATTTTGTATCAATTAAGTAGTTGATTTCTATTTATTTTTAAATAAGCAGAAAATCCCAAACTCAAAGTAGTTGATTCGTATTTTTTTTACTTCTTAATTGGTTTATTTTATCGATACAGATTTAAAAAGATTAAATTTAATTTAAATTTTATATTTCAATTTTTTAATTGATTTTTGTGTAACTCCACTGGTTTCGGACCATATTTCTTTATTCGGGTTATAACTTTTAGAGTAACTGGACATCGGGTGTTCACGTGATTACTCTGTTTGTTGGATGTACAAACTATAGTGCACATTATTCATGAACTGCTTTAGCTATCAGTGCAACACTGGTGCAAAACCAGTGCAAAACTAGTTTTACCAATGGAATTCGCTATAAGTGTTTCAAAGATAGAATGGGATGATTAAAGAAACAATTTAAATTAAATTTATCGATTCTGGAAACAATTGAGTTTGTTTAAAAAGACATTTTCCATTGTTCCATAACACAGGCAAATTGTTGAAATAAAAAGATTTTTATTATACTTACATGCCGTTGGGCAACAAAATAATTTTGGTGGTATCATTAAACATAACTGATATCCAAAACCGTACTTATCTGAATAGTCTACCCATTTTGAAATCCATATCATTGGCTGTAATGCAGGATCTGTCATTTCATCAGTGAATGTCTGTTTTTCAACTGGTTTGGTTTTTAACAGCTTAAAAATATTCAATGTATTCAAATATTAAAAGTATAATTTTATTAAATTACCCGAGATAACTGGGTCCTCAAAGTAAGGATATTCTCTTCTGCATTGAAAATTGAATATGCATTAGAGGTTTGAGGGACTGATGGAACTAAACCAGACGCAAATGAATTTTTCTTTTTTAGTGGCGAATCTACAGCCATAGGGTCGCCTGGAAAAAATTATTTGTATATTCCTAGATATAACTAATGTTTTGTTATGTGGTTTTAATTATTTTAGAATTATTAATTATCAACAAAATAATTATTGGTATAAATTTGCGATATTTTATTACAGACTTAATGATAAACCTCACCATTGTTTATTTGTATAAGAGGTTTTCGATTGCTGGTCATATCAACCTCATCAAATCTTGGAGCCATTGTGAGAGCACTAACAGGCAAAGTATTTGGATAATACACACTTATTATAAAGTTGTGTTGCAACAAATCTTGTGCTTTTGGTCGATTTTTAGGATCAGATTGCAGCATCAGCATAATCATGTATTTGGCTTCTTTAGATATATTACACGTAATCCTTTAATTAAAATAATAATGAATCTACATAGATACATAAAAAAACTGATAACTTACCTATATTCACATTTCATTATTCTAGAATAGGTCTCTTTTAAACTCCAAGTTTCAAATGGAGGTTTTCCAACGAGCAATGTATACATAATGCAGCCTAATGACCAGATATCGACTTCAAAAGACTGATTTTTCTTGCTTAATATTTCAGGGGCCATATAATTCGGAGTTCCACAAAAAGTCTTTCTTCTATCACCTTCGTATTCTATTTTGGTAGCCAAACCAAAATCTCCTATCTTAACTATTAAGACATCGTTTAAAAATAAATTTGCTAGTTTCAGATCACGATGAATAATTTTATTCTGGTGAAGGTAATGAACACCAGAGAGAATCTGTTTCATGTAAAACCTTGTCTCAGGTTCAGTTAAAAATTTTCTCCGTTTCTGAAGTTCCATCATAGACTACAAAACAATTAATATAAAACCTGTCAAAAAGCATTCATTAAGACTTACTTTTTTTCTACACAATTCTAAAACAATATAAGTATTAAATTTGTCATCAAAATAATTGTAGAAACCTACAACATTTTCATGACAAAGAGATCGATGAATCCTAATTTCCTCAACTATTTTGTTTCTAATGATCTGTATTGGTTTTTTAGGAATTATTTTGCCAGCATAAACTTGATTGCTTGCTAAGTTCCTTAGTTCGTAACATTTGGCAAATCCACCCTTAAAAATAATTTTAAAATATATAATGTGAGCACCTAATTTGCAGAAATCACAAGATGCAGAGGTCAAAGGATTGTTTATTAATTAGTATTAATTAAAGAGTGTTTTAGTTTTTTCAAAATCGATTCGGAATCAATGTTTTGGTCATCTGTAAAATTATTTCGAATCGTACAAACACTCCTTTGTTGACAGTGAGAATAATTTTAAATTTTCAGTTGGTACATGTGTATTGTAATTATTATCGTGAAATGAAATAGAAATTATAGATTATACAGCCAAAAACCCATTTTTTCATAAAAAACAATTCATTTTTAGCAGACTTGAGCTTCATGTTTTAAAATTGAACGTATATACAGGTGGCTCAATAATATATGGTAGGTCACGTTTTTTTTAATGAATTATAATTTTAATCCATTTAATAAAAGAAACAAAAGACCAGTGTTGAAGTGAATAAAGAAATAAGAAAAATAGTAGTAAGTGTTTTCGTTTTCACTTACTAGAATCAGCTCGGAATCTATTTAATAAATATGTAACTAACATAATCTGTGAACAGTTATAAATACGAAACCAAACCAAAGCTATACTCAGCGGTAAGAATTATGCTATTTCGAGAGAAAGAGGTACAAAATTAATAAGGTCTTCTAATTTAAACATACCATTTATAATATTTTGATTTATTACAATGTTAATTGTTTTGGGTAATTAACCCATTATTTCAGTCCAAAACGTATTAGTGTCAGCGAGAAATTAACCTTCCCTCAAACAGAAGATTAATTCTTCTGCATTGCAAGAGAAGTTTAAGCAGCTTCTCTTTCATACCAGAATTGGTACTTTTACTGCTATTTCACATGCCCGAACGATTTTTGTTAACGAGTAAAAAGTGTCTGGAGGACAGTACTGACTCAACGCCTAATAGGAGATTGCTAAGGTGTTCCATTTAAAATAAGCCGAATATTGCAGTAAAAATGTTCTATTAATTGAACTAAACATTATAAACATCATAAAGAGATGTTTATTAGTGAATCAATAAATAGATTAAGGAAACAGTATTATTTAAACATAAGACTAAATTCGTTATAATTGGTTTTATAGGCAGATATTTAATTTTTTCTAAAACGTTTCATTTTAAGTTAAATGGACGTCACTTAAAATACTCCGTAATTAAGTATACGGAACCTTTATGAAAGTATAGCTTATTTTTTATGTAATTCGAAAATATATTTATACGGGGTGTGTAATTTAAAAAAACATAACTTTGTACTCGTCACTCAGTACTTTTATACCTATAGTCCTTTAATGCCTACAATTACTATATTCTAGTAGAATTATTTATACTGAATTTTTTAAAATATTGTGGAACCAAAAACTACCAATTATTTTATTTCTGTTAGGTACTAATATTTTATATTTTTTGTTTTGTTTTGATATGAAAATAAAAAAGTTTTCTTTATGATTAACGTAAGTACTTAAGTACCAAAAACCATTAGTTTTTTAATACCAATTTCTTTATGCACATAATTTTTTTTGTAAATAAACACCAATAAGAGTACTTAAAAGAAAAAATACCGTAAGTACCGAGTATAAAGTATAGGGCATTGATATTAAAAGTAACGAATCGGAAGTATTCAAAATTAACGAAAGTTTACATCACTATTTGAAACCTACTTTAATATGTATGATATTGAACACACTAAAAAATATCGGGGGACAAAGATGAGCTCAATGTGCAAGAGGGACATTTAGCATAGCTGGTATTAGACAAGTCCCAAATTAAAAAAACTTTTCTAAAATCATGTGCAAATAGAAAGTTGCTTGTACAATACATTTCTAAATGTTATAACGAATGCACCTAAACAGGTTCTTACAGGAAAATAGCTCTGTATTGAAGGTTTTCAGAATGGTGTAAAAGTATATTAATGAAAATCAACGTAGAACAATTTGTCATTTTTTAATTTGCTTGCATGTCATAAAAGAGGAAACTTTGAAATGTAATCATGAAGAGACAGGTGTACTTATTATTTTCCATTTTAGAACTTTTACATCAAAAATAGTACAGTAGTTATAATGTAAACAAAAAGTTCAGTATGTAGAATAGAGGGGTTAAAGAAATGGGAACATTCAATGAATTTTTGTATTTGAAAATTAAATTAAAAATTTTAAATTTTTTTCTACATGCTTTGTTTTTAACAATAACAATCGTCATTCTTGATTTTTTAAGAATACATGTGTACTTAATGATAATATAAACGTTTCATTTGATCACAACTTAATATTGAATTCTGAACGATTTTTACTTCTCACTCACACGCCAGGCTAATACAAAACATCAAAAAGATCTGCACTAGTAACATTTTTTTAATTAAACCAAATACTCAAATCAAGAACAAGGTATAAAAGTTTAGTAATTATCAGATGATACATGTTTTTTTTTTCATATAGACCAGTATTCAAAATTCGTAAAAAATGAAGAAAAAAAAAACAATGGGTATAAAATTTCTTGTGATATTTTACTTTTAAATCGATTGGTTTAAATTTAAAACAGCACTAGCACACACTGGTACATGGAATTATAAAAAAAAAATGATTTATTTTACCTTTCCATAAAAACGTCCTTTTTGGTACTGTATTCTCCTATTTGGATCATAAATTTTATCTGGAATCACTTGCATCTTCATGAGCTCCATATAATTCTAATTAACAAAAAATTGAAGCAGTATGTAAATAATTGATATATCACTTAAAATTTAAAAAAATATATTTTTTTATTAGTTTGTAAAATTTCAAATTTTTCCAAATTTTTTTTTATATTTTTGAAAGTTTCCAATAATTTTTTAACGTTATTTGAAACTTTTGAAATGTTTTATAGTAGATTACATACCGACTCGGGAAATTATTCATTACAGTCGAATATTTTGACATTATTATTATTATTTTTTTTTTTTTTTGTAAAAAATTGCATTTCAAATTTTTCCAAATTTTTAATATATTTTTGAAATTTTCGAATAGGTTTTTAAAGTTTCTTGAAACTTTTTACATTTTCGTAATGTTTGAAATACTTGAAATTTTTAAAAAAATTTTAACTAGACGAATAATTTTATATTTTTTGATAGGTATTTTTAATATATTTTAGAAATTTTCGAAAAAATGCAAAATTTCATATTTTTACAAATTTTTTATACATTTTTCGAAAATTTCGAACAGTTTTTTAATATTTTATGAAAATTTTGACATTTTAGAACTGGTTAAAATGATTGAAATTTTTGAAAAAATTTGCTTTTTGAAATTTTCGAAAAAAAAATTATAAAATTTCACATTTTTCCAAATTTTTGACATATTTTTGAAATTTTCGAATTATTTTTTAAGGTTTTTTTAAACGTTCGACATTTTTGAAACGTTTAAAATTCTTAAAATTATTCAAATATTTTTTACTGGATGAATAATTTTTTGTTTTTCAAATTTTTCGATATTTTTGATTTATTTTTCAAATTTTCCATGTTTTCTTGAAATTTTTGCTATATTTTAAAAATATTTGAATATTTGACATTTTTACATTTTGAAATTTTCGAAAAAAAATGCATATCAAATTTTTCGAATTTTCTGATACATTTTTGAATAATTTTTTAATATTTTTTTAAACGTTTGTCATTTTTGAAATGTTTAAAATACATGAAATTTTTTTAATGCGTATACGAATAATTTTATGTTTTTCGAAATGATGTCTATATTTTAGAAATTTTTGAATATTTTGACGTTATTATTTTTTTGTTATAAAAAATTGCATTTAAAATTTTTCGAAATATTCCATATACTTTTGAAATTATCGAAATTTTTTTTTAATTTCTAAACATTTTTATTTATTTATTTTTTGAAATTTTGGAATTTTTTGACATATTTCCGAATTTTTTGATTTTCTTAAAACTCAGTGAACGATTTACGAATAATAGTATTCATAAATGTTGAAAGAACACTGGACTTGTATTTTCTTTAAATATAAGCAACGAAGGACCAAACTCTTTAGGTAGGAGTTAAACCAAAATAAAAGAGTATTTGAAATAAGAATGTACTTTTTATTCCATTTACTCAAAGTACTAACATGAACAGAAAAATAATTATGAAACCGAAATCAAACAACTCATCACTTCACTCACTGTAAAACTATGTACATTTTTATGTTATTATGAAACCTCAGAAAACTTTTTTGTGTGTGTTTAATTACGCAACATTACAATTGTTTTAAGAAACTTTTACTATTTAAATGCGACTGCATCCTTAGACAGTCGATGAGCGAGTCCCTGATTCTCTCTGAATTTTAGCGGGATGCAGGTGGTATTGGTAGGAGACACGATACGTGGTATCCAAATAACCTTGAATTCAGAATCTTAGCGGGAAGAAATATATTTATATTTTTTGTCTCTTATAATGATGGGATAATATGAGAGAACAATAATATTGCTTGCATAGCAACGATCGATTATGTATTTTGTTTTCGTTAACGGTATTTTGAAAGTAGAAAGAAAAAACGTCTGAGAGAAAGACGGAATGACTCTCGTGTTGAGTTTAAATCTATATATAGAATTTTAAAATATACAATGATAGACATTAGTATGAACTGAAAGATTAATATTATTAATTTTTAATGAAATATGAATTATTTGGTATTTTCTGGATAATATTCCAGTGAAATTTATCCATACTGCCCCGGCAGCAAAGATTTGGGAATGATTCCAGTGAATTCATCGTGAAAGAAGAAACGGGTGAAGAATAACCCTGAAAAAAGTAAGAAAAGACTAAACTCTTCCTTACTATTGAGTTCTCACATAACTATTGAGAAGTAGAAAGTACAGAATACTGTAATGAAAATTCATAAACACAAACATGAAACAATGAAATTAACTTAAGCGAAAAGCTTATAGTAAGGCCACAGGTCCTTGTAGAAGGCTGTAGTGCCCTGCTTTGTTAGCAAAGCGTGTAAAGAGCTTCCTTATTAAAAGGAGAAATAAAGGCATGCATGTACTTATACAGTGGCTTCCTTGAAATTAACTTTCCTTCCATAAGGGAAGAGAAAGTGAAAAACCCCGTGGGAAACTTACCAGGGACGAAGTTGCCTTGCGTTTGTGTTCCCACATAACAAAAAAGAATACCCCAAGCAGCCCCCAGGTTCGACTGCTAAAATAGTTAGGTGCATTTCGCCTAGCAAAAACTAAAAATGTTGCTTGTGCATTTGTGACGCATGGCGACCACAACTGACAAGCAACAGGGTGGACAAATTATCAAACAAACACCATTCTGGGAATACAGAATGGGCTTAACAAAGGTCCATAAAGTGGCGAAAAGAAAATTGAATTTATACACATACGCATGTGGTTATTCCCTTAAGTCGGGCCACAGAGGCTTAAAACAAACTTAAAACATATACGCTTGTGTGACGCGCCGTAGAGCGAAACACAGAGGCTTAAAACAAAAGTAAAACTGTCAGGATGCTGCCTATTCAAGGTCAGTCATCATGAGCAGGCAAATGATCAGTTCAGATCTGAAGTAATTAAAAGGTATGTGTGGGTCTTATCTCATGCCCGTGTGTTAATATCTTATTAACCAAAAGTTTTTTAAGAAATATTTTAAATTTTTAACAAATGTTTTGTAACAGCTGCTCGTTGCTCCAAAGTGAATTAATCATTGTATAACAGTGATATGACACTGTAAAAATATTATAATTAATTATAGAAGTAAACAATAATTTATTTTTTATTTAGGAAGAATTTTAAAATACTAAATTAAGTGAGTTCGCCACTGCACTTCTGAAATTGTTATCATCATAAAAGACCTAACAATTTATTTTATTTAATTACCATTTTATGTAATTTATAAATCCATCAATACTATTTATTTTAAATGTGCACCCTTATGTGCGTAACAAAAGGTTAATATTTTTTAAGAAAGTATCATGTAATCAATATGTGTAAAGTTTTGGAACTGTTTATGAATCCTTAATCAAGGATCTAGTTGAGTACGCCTCTGCATTGGGCAATAATTGTATAAACTAATTTATCACAACTAAATTTGTGAAATAGAAATGGAATCAACTTATTTATTGTAAGGAATACGCACGCCACTGAAAATAAGTGACCAGTTTGAGATTAATTTTAATTATATGAATTAATGCACGACATTTTATTGAATGTGTGCGCCACTGGGAAATAATTTCCGCAATAATGTTTAAATATTAAATAATAAACAAAGTAAATTTTAAATTGAAATATTTTTGACATGTGAGTCAGAAAATATTAGTTGTGTACGCACCTGGATTTTCTCTTATCCGAGATGGTATAAAGAAGAATTGTATTGCATCATGAAATCGTGCAATTTAATTAAATGAAAAC
The DNA here is from genome assembly GCA_963243735.1 of Neocrepidodera transversa. Taxonomy (NCBI): domain Eukaryota; kingdom Metazoa; phylum Arthropoda; class Insecta; order Coleoptera; family Chrysomelidae; genus Neocrepidodera; species Neocrepidodera transversa. The sequence continues at coordinate 523,642 of CAUJLB010000152.1, read as the reverse complement.
TAAATAAATTGTGAACGCCACTGGAATTTGGCATATTGGGAATTAAAACAATAGTTTCGACTAAAATGCGCTGAAAAAGAAAGTGTTGACAAATCCACTTATTTTTTCTGAGTTGGAGGTTGATCAGGTCTCCAATCATTAAAATAAGCGAATGGACATAGAAAAACAATGAAATAGTCATTATCACATTGGTGATAAGGTAGAATAATAAAATACTAGAAAAGAATACGAAGAAAAGATTTGAAATTAAATTCAAATTGTATAAAAATTTCGTGGACGTCACTGAAATTTTTTGTTCTAACATCAAATAAATTTATTTTTGCTGAGAGCTTATGTTTTTTAAAAATTATTTTATGTAATTGAGTTTAAAAATTATTTTATGTAATTGAGCTTGGAGTGTTATTTTTCACGGTCAAAATATTTATGCTATAGAAGCATTATTCATTCCGAATTGGAATATTAAATCATATGTTATGAAGATAAGGAAATTCGTGTATATACGAAGCAAAAAGATTATGACTGTAATTTTTTTAGTCAATAAACATTTAAAAATTTTATTTTATTAAATTGACTGATATTAAAATGCAAATCAATTTTTAACATATTGTGACATTAATTTGTCTGAAATATCTAGCTTTTCAGCAGTTTGAAAAATAACACTAGACTAATGAGAGAAATTATTTAAAAAACAGGCAACAGGGCAGGGCCGCTAGCCGTAATAATTTGTGGACCACAGGGTCGCTTATAACATTATGAAAATTTTTGGGCACTTGGCCGCTAGAGGACACGAAAACATATTGGGCATCTTTTTAGCCTTTAGTTGAATCAATAGTATTTTGGGCTTGAATTTTTGCGAACAGCAAATGTCAAAGTAAACCTTTCGTAGAAGGAGTGTAAATAAAAATTTTTCATCGGAGGAAATGTCGTAAAATACCTTTCTTTGTAAGAACGATTTTAGACAGATATATTAATTGTGAAGCTAAGTTCATTGTATTTTGCACCTTCGTTGGTGATAAAATCTAATGAGTATTTCTCAACATTATTAGAATAAAAATTTCCGTGGTAGGAATTGAAACTAAAATACCTTTCGTAGAAGAACGATTTTAGAAGCAAAAAAAATATATTAAAAATACCTTTCCTGCAAGTGGGAACGATTTTTAAACAAAATACTACATATTTTCCGGCATAGGAATTATAAAAAATACCTTTCCTTATTAGGAACGATTTTTGACACAAATACTTTTCCGTAAGAGGACTTTTTCCGTAAAATGAACTAATTTATGTATTTCATAAACACATATTATTGTTATTTTGGATTTCCTGTCATGGGATAATCCGAATATGTTTCAATTTGAGCAACGGCAGCTGATATACAAAGTACCTAGTACTTATTTTAAAGATAGATTGTTTAACTTTTGTGGTGGTATTTAAATGAATAATACAAATCAATAAGTCTGTTAAGACAGCAATAGTATGTGCATGTGATTAACTTTATGCATACTAGTGAGAAATATTTATTTTTATAAAATATGTTTATAGAAAAAATCAAATTGGTGGCTAGTTGCCATTTAAAAATGAAAGCGTCATTTGTTGGACATATTATTATGTTGCTTTTTTATTAAAAGTACAACGAAGTTGGCACTAATTATTAAATTTACTATAAGTTGCATTGAAATGCCATCAATTGCAGATTCAAAACCTGAATAATTAAGTAGGATATACAAGTAGAAAGAATTGTTTTGAAATTGTATAAAAAATATAAGTATTAATTAAATTGAAAAAAGGGGTACGCTACTGAGCGTAGAAATCTAAAATTTGTGAATCACACAAATTTATTAGGAATGGATCAACAGCAATTTTTTAACTGTTCCAATATACAATTAAGTAGACAGCTGTGTCTATTATGCTATAAATGCTAAAAGCAATTAAAAAATATTATTATTGAAATATTTTTATTTTAAATTTAATAGTAAATTGCACATTAAAAAAATTTAATTTATATAAATGTGCATGAGGTTAAAAAAATGGATTGTTGTGACAATGAATTCACAAAAGATTTGATAGTTTTAAATGCAAAATTTGCTTGAATTATTAAGCTAAATAAACAAAGAATATCAGAAGTTAGAAATTATTTATTAGCATTTAGTAATAACTAAAATGCGTGCGAATTTTTTTAGCAATGAAATGTGCGAATCCTCCTAAGGATTTATATTTGAAAATAAAATTTAAAAGTTTAACTTTTTATTGTATTTTATGAATAATTTTCATTTAGGTATGGCAAAGCAAGGAACATTGTTGCCAAATTGTTATTAAGAATTAATTTTTGTTAGTAAAATTTTAAGAAATTTTTTATCGCAAATTTTGAGTGATGAAATACACTTTACATATAATCTTTTATATACAGTGTTTGTGTTCTTTTTTGAATATTTGAAATTTTTATTTAAATTGTTGTAGAGGCTTTCTACAAAAATTATTATGAGAAATTAAATATTTACTTATTTTTATAACCAATGTATTTGGTTTAGTGAGATAAATTAATATCCTGTTTTTGTGAACATATTAGGAAATATTGTTTTCCTTTAGAAGAATTGAATTATTTTCATTTTTGTTATCAAACATTAGGAACTATGTGTTTCCTAAATTGGTGGATTATTTTTATTTTGTAACCCATCTGATCATTTTTTTTTTTTTATGATCATCAAAGAAATTTCTTTTTGCACGGGAAAGATAAACGTTTAAATATGTTCCTCATTATAGAGGGTGATCAAGTTAGATGTTCCATCTGCATTGAGAAGAACTGGAATTCAATAATGGGAAACTTAAGAAAGTTTCAAAACCTTGTTTGGATATTTAATTTAATTATTTCACACTCAAAAAAGAGATACATAAAATAAGACTAAAAGAAAATTATTACATTATTTAATTGAATCATTTCACACTCAAAAAAGAGATACATGAAATTTTCAAAGAAAATTGCAGAGCCTTGTTTGGCTTAATCATTTTTTCACACTCAAAATAAGAGATACGTGAAACAAGAATAAAGAAAATTATTATATAATTAAATCATTTCACACTCATAACAGAGAGATACATGAAATATTCAAAATTAGAAAAATTCACACTCCAAAAAAGAGATACATGAAATAATAATAGTAAAAGAAAATTGTGATTATTTAATTGAATAATTTCACACTCAAGAAAAGAGATACATGAAATATTCAACCTAAGAAAAATTTCACACTCAAAAAAAAGAGAGATACATGAAATATATTGTAAAAATGTTATTAATTGACTCCGTAAGCCTAAACACCAACCCATTTTTCCACGGTAGCGCCCTTTTAACGTCCAGACTAGTCATTGGGATACCATGAAAATTTAGCATTGATGCTTAACCAACATTGTCAAAAAATGAGAAATAATATCGAAAATGTCATTGAAGAGCAGATTATAATTGTCACATTTATTTTGATTTTATGTATGTTCGCTTTTACCACAGTTAAACAATCTTATCTTTTTATTTACTAAAAAAGATTATGCTGGTAGCATAAATTTTATATAGTGTTAAAACCTATTAAAATTATTTATGGCACGGCCATGTATTGTAGACGTTTTTAAGTACGTCGGAATAAAATCTCAGTGTTTCTGTGATTTTTTTTTGTAAATATTTTTATTATTAAAGAAATGAATCCTTTATGCATTCATGGGTAATTTTTACCTAATACGCATTTTGTTGAAAGTGTTTATTATTCTTTTATAAGTCCGTGGACTTGAGTATTGATTAAAATTTGATTTATTATTTATGCAAAATATAGATAGTTTGTTTAAAAGGAGAAGTTTTATACTTGTTTTCATTAGAAATTATGTTTCAATTTTCTGAGATTTCTGACAATTTTTTTTTTTTTAAAATAATGGAAGCTGTCGAATAGCTGATGGTTTAATTTTTTATAATAATTATTTATTAATTGTTTTTATTTATTATTATATTTTTTGTTTAAAATATTTGAATTTTCATAAATCATCATCTATCAACGGGAACAGTTTACAAATAAAAATATCATTTTTCAGCATAGTTTTATGGTTTTGATTATTAATCAAAGTAAATAATTATTTAATTATTAATTTCACACTCAAAAGAGATACATGAAAATTATTGAAAGATTCTGTAAAAGATGTTTTTATTTTTAGAAAAAACATTAAACTTCAGTACACTATTTAAACAATATTAAATGTAATATTATTTATGCAGTAATTATGCAACATAAGCAGTAATTATGCGAAAAACATTAAACTATTTTTCCACACTCTAAGAGGGATACATGAAATTTTAGTAAGATTTATAGCTTTTTTGTTTAAAAGCAAGAAAATTGACTAAACAATTTTTTAAGGTATTTTGTACCTAGAAATATTTTTTTACAACAATAAAAAAAATGAAAAATATTATTGAAATTAAATGTTTGAAATGAAAAATTTTATGAATCAAAAAACTAACCTTTTTTATTCACAACACACTAATGATACCTGACTCTTTTCCTAAAGAGACTACAGGTTGCCTCCAACTATTTGCTACTTGCACAGACTTGCAAGCTGCTGATTTGAAAAATCTCCGCTGGCATACAGATGGCTACAGATGTCCATACAGATGACAACAGCAGGAGAATGTTTGCTGGCACACAAACGTGATGACCACAGCAAGAAAATGCTTGTAAAAAACTGGTTCCAATACATATCCGGCTCGAAGGACCATGAACGATTTACGAATAATAGTATTCATAAATGTTGAAAGAACACTGGACTTGTATTTTCTTTAAATATAAGCAACGAAGGACCAAACTCTTTAGGTAGGAGTTAAACCAAAATAAAAGAGTATTTGAAATAAGAATGTACTTTTTATTCCATTTACTCAAAGTACTAACATGAACAGAAAAATAATTATGAAACCGAAATCAAACAACTCATCACTTCACTCACTGTAAAACTATGTACATTTTTATGTTATTATGAAACCTCAGAAAACTTTTTTGTGTGTGTTTAATTACGCAACATTACAATTGTTTTAAGAAACTTTTACTATTTAAATGCGACTGCATCCTTAGACAGTCGATGAGCGAGTCCCTGATTCTCTCTGAATTTTAGCGGGATGCAGGTGGTATTGGTAGGAGACACGATACGTGGTATCCAAATAACCTTGAATTCAGAATCTTAGCGGGAAGAAATATATTTATATTTTTTGTCTCTTATAATGATGGGATAATATGAGAGAACAATAATATTGCTTGCATAGCAACGATCGATTATGTATTTTGTTTTCGTTAACGGTATTTTGAAAGTAGAAAGAAAAAACGTCTGAGAGAAAGACGGAATGACTCTTGTGTTGAGTTTAAATCTATATATAGAATTTTAAAATATACAATGATAGACATTAGTATGAACTGAAAGATTAATATTATTAATTTTTAATGAAATATGAATTATTTGGTATTTTCTGGATAATATTCCAGTGAAATTTATCCACTCAGTATTCGATTTTGATGAAACTTTTTGAAAATAATCGATTTTATGTCTTTTTACTTTCCGAACAACAGAGTTGTATAGGGAAGGAAAGTATTGCGATCATGATATTTTGACCATACCCAGATTTTAACGAATCTTTACGTTTTGAGGTCACCTGAATCCATTTATACCATTTTTAGCATGATGTCTGTCTGTGTGTGTGTGTGTGTGTGTGTGTGTGTGTGTGTGTGTGTGTGTGTGTGTGTGTGTGTGTGTGTGTCTGTGTGTGTGTGTGTGTGTGTGTGTCTGTGTGTGTGTGTGTGTCTGTGTGTGTGTGTGTGTGTGTGTGTGTGTGTGTGTCTGTGTGTGTGTGTGTGTGTGTGTGTGTGTGTGTGTGTGTGTGTGTGTGTGTGTGTGTGTGTGTGTGTGTGTGTGTGTGTGAACACGATAGCGTCTAAACGGCTGAACCGATTTAGATGAAATTTTATATACATATTTAGAGTAACAAGGAGACGACCTGTATAGATTTTGGTGTTAATCGGACAACCGGAAGTGACAGTTGATATAAGTGATGACGTCATTACTAAACAAGATGGCAATAAAGTTTTACACATATATTGTTTATACGTTATAGTTTAATTTCGAATCATTAAAATTTTCAAAAACTTTTGCCATTGTTGCCAGATTTATCAAAAAGTAATTTTTTTCATATTTTTCTTAAATAACCAAAATAATGCATTTTTATGAAAAATTACAGGATATGAAAGTTGTAGAACATAAAATTTTCTACATATTTTGTTATTACCGTTTTTTTGAATTCCTCATAGTTTCGTCGCTAGGGGGCGTGAAATAAAATGTATATAGACATTTGCGACTTTTTTTAGATTTTGAGACAAAATTATGGATTTTTATGAAAATTTACATAAAATCAATATTGTAGAATATAAAATTTTCTACAAATCTTGTCTTTAATTTTTTTTCGAGTTCCGCATAGTTTCGCCGCTAGTTTTTATTTTAATTTTTAAGTAATTTTTATCCTTATTAAATTATTATTTTTTACTTAAATTTTAGTATTAAAAACTTTAAAAAAATATCTTTAAATTTGTAATAATTAATTTTATCATTATAATTTTTTTCAAAATTTTATTACAAAAATTGTGGATTTTTTAAAAATTGGCTAAACATTTAAAATTATATTACGATTTTAAACTAAATTGAATAACTTCTAAAATATTAAAGTTATTGAAATGGGATTTTCACCAATAGAAAGATACTATAAAACTCTAAATTCAAAATGTATTTTAGTTTCTTAAAATTTAGAATTGTAATTATTATAGCCAAAATAAATATTTTTTTTTCAATTTTTTATAATTTCGTTTTATCAATAAGTAGAAAATAAATGAAAAAAGTAAATAGCATATTCGAAAAAAATCCAAAAGTACTATGTGTGTAAATTATATCATAATTTTAACACAGTATTTGTAAAAGTTATAGCAAAAAATCAAAAAAGTTAAAACAATTCAATGGATTTACCCATGAATTTTTGACAAAAATTTTTATTTTTTTTTAGTTTTTTAAACCAACTATATTAATGCATTTGATTCAGAAAACCTAAAAAAAGGTCTGTTTCCCATTTTAAATATAATTGAATGAGATATTAATTCTTTATTGATTTTAAAATTATTCAAAATTGGGTTTTATTTTTTTTAAGGTTAAAATTAATATTAAAAATTTTAATAAAATAACCATTAAATTTGTAGCACAAAATCTAGAGAAAATGACGTAAATTTCTCATGAGAATCGATTCCTACGATTTCAAGAATTGGGTCCATGGGATACGCCGTAATACATGTCCACTCGACAACACGGTTCTCTAGAGAACCGATAATCAAACCACGAACGAATAACGAGCGACAAGTATTTACCCTAGGTTCACATGAGAACAAACCGAACGCACCCGTGACGTACTAACGACAGATGACAACCCAAATGTCCGATTGAAATTAACCTCAGAGTAATTTCCTTTATCAGAGAAATTAACTTGCCTATGGAAATAGCCCAATAAAGGAAAAAGAAGAAGAAGGAGAAATTAACCTCTAAGAAATGTCACTTCAAGAATAAACAAATGCCCGATACGGAAATAAATTTTTACTATCTACGCCACGCTAACCCGAATTAATATAAACCAGCCTAGAAATTACCAGAGAATAGTCGTGACTGGATGACAAGTCAACAATACGATCTAAGGAGCAAAATAGGGAATAACATCCAAGTATAAACATAGGTTAACATTAGCCAATGATTCACTGAGGAAACGGAGAAATATAAGAGAATGGGACTCTTAATTTAAGGTAGGAATATATCTAGATATCTAAGGTTTTTAAAGAATGAGAATTTAGTCTCCTAATAACAGAAAAATTGTGTTATTTTTAGGAAGTCATTCGATAAGCACATAAGTTGAAATATACGTTTCTCTGAGGAATAAAAACGTCGTACAGTGCTGAAAGGAAATGAAAACCACAAATATTTATCCCCAATTGCATACAAGGTAGCGTAGAAAACATAATTCACCTATACAAGGGTTAACAAAAAGGTATTTGTCTTATCACAAAAACTGGACCGTTACAGGAAGTTGTAGAACATAAAATTTTCTACACATTTTGTCATTGCCGTTTTTTTGAATTCCTCATAGTTTGGCCGCTAGAGTGCGTGAAAAAAATTTATATAGACATTTTTGTGACTTTTTTAGATTTTGAGACAAAATTATGGATTTTTATGAAAAATTACATGGTATCAAAATTGTAGAGCATAAAATTTTCTATAAATTTTGTCTTAACTATTTTTTCAAGTTGCGCATAGTTTCGCCGCTAGTTTTTATTTTAATTATTATCTTTATTAAATTATTATTTTTCAGTTAAATTTGTATATTAAAAATTTAAAAAAAATATCTTTCAATTTGTAATAATTAATTTTATAATTATAATTTTTTTCAAAATTTTATAAAAATTGTGGAATTTTTTAAAAATTTCCTAAGAAATTTAAGCTTATATTACGATTTTAAACTAAATTGAATAACTTCTAAAATATTAAAGTTATTTAACTCGGATTTGCACCATTCTAAAGATAATATAAAACTGTAAATTTAAAATGTATTTTTTACCGGACACGGTGGCCGAGTTGGTTAGGGCACTGGCCTTTATACTTGGTCATTGTTCGGGTCGTGGGTTCGAGCCCCATGAATCTCAAGTGGAATTAAAGTCAGATAAAGACTTTGGCAAGTGCAAAAAGGTATTTGTGTCATGCGCAGCTTCATTCACGCCGGTAACCAGGCCGGATGAGATCGGATATCTCGTGGAACTGATAGGGGTTGGTGGCTCAATTACACACTTGCTAGTCGGTAGATCACCTGAATGACAAAGGCATAGTCCTGGGTTTAGGGTGATTGAGGACCGTGGTTCGGAGTCCACGATAAGCTGTAGGTCCCGTCCAGATTAGCCTTAGTAGCAGAAAAGAGACGTTAAAATCACAAGCAAGCAAAATGTATTTTATTTTCTTAAAATTTAGAATTGTAATTATTATAGCCAAAATTAAGATTTTTTTTTAACATTTTTTATAATTTTGTTTTATCAATAAGTATAAAATAAATGAAAAAATGAGGGGTAATCCCACCCAACTTTCCGAACACTCCTAGGAAAGTAATTGTTTAATCGATTATTTTTGTTTTTCTGCATCAAAATACATTAATAAAATTAGTTTACAAAAATTAAAAAAAAACTTAATTTTTTGTAAAAATTTTTTTTAACTTTTTATAATTTTGTATAATTTCTACAAGTACTATTTTAAAATTATGAAATATTTCACACATAAAGTACTTTTTGATCCTTTTGGGATGTACTATTTACTTTTTTCATTTGTTTAACCATTTTCGATAAAACAAAAGGACAAAAAAATTTAATTTTTGTTTTATTTTAGTTATAATAATTACAATGTTAAATTCGAAAAGACTAAATTATTTTTTAAATTTAGAGTTTTATATAACCTATCGAATGGTATGAATCCCATTTTAATATCTTTAATATTTTTAAAGTTATTCAACTTTTTTTTTAACTTATATTAAAATTCAACAAAAAAGTTTAAGAACTCTACAATTTTCTGAATAAAATTTTGAAAAAAATCACAACTATAGAGTTTTTTACTAAAAAATTCATAGTATTTTTTGTAAATTTTTAATATTAATATTAACCTTTAAAAGAAATAAAACCTTTTTTGAATAATTTTAAAATCAATAAATAATTAATATCTCATTTAATTTTATTGAAAATGGGAAACAGACCTTTTTTTGGGTTTTTGGATCAAAACGCATTAATAAAGTTAGTTTCAAAAACTAACAAAAAATCAAATTTTTTGTCAAAAATTCATGGGTAAACCCATTGAATTGTTTTAACTTTTTTCATTTTTTTGCTATAACTTTTACAAATACTGTGTTAAAATTATGATATAATTTACACACATAGTACTTTTGGATCCTTTTCGGATATGCTATTTATTTTTCTGATTTATTTTATACTCATTGATAAAACGACATTACAAAAAAATAAAAAAAAATTCTTTATTTTGTCTATAATAATTACAATTCTAAATTTTAAGAAAATAAAATTCATTTTTAATTTAAAGTTTTATAGTATCTTTCGAATGGTGAAAATCCCATTTTAATAACTATAATATTTTAGAAGTTATTCAATTTAGTTTAAAATCATAATATAATTTTAAATGTTTCTTAGCCAATTTTTAAAAAAATCCACAATTTTTATAATAAAATTGTGAAAAAAATTATAATTATAAAATTAATTATTACAAATTTAAAGATATTTTTTTAAATTTTTAATATTAAAATTTAACTAAAAAATAATAATTTAATAAAGATAAAAATTGCTTAAAAATTAAAATAAAAACTAGGGGCGAAACTATGCGGAACTCGAAAAAAAAGTAACGACAAAATTTGTAGAAAATTTTATGTTCTACAATTTTGATTATATGTGATTTTTCACAAAAATCCATAATTTTGTCTCAAAATCTAAAAAAGTCGCAAATGTCTATATAAATTTTTTTCACGCCCTCTAGCGGGAAAACTATGAGGAATTCAAAAAACCGGTTATGACAAAATGTGTAGAAAATTTTATGTTCTTCAACTTTCATATCCTGTAATTTTTCATAAAAATGCATTATTTTGGTTATTTAAGAAAAATATGAAAAAAAAATACTTTTTGATAAATCTGGCAACAATGGCAAAAGTTTTTAAAAATTTTAATCATTCTAAATTAAACTATAACGTATAAAAAATATATGTGTAAAGCTTTATTGCCATCTTGTTTAGTAATGACGTCATCACTTATAGCAACTGTCACTTCCGGTTGTCCGATTAAAACCAAAATCTATACAGGTCGTCTCCTTGCTACCCTAAATATGTATATAAAATTTCATTTAAATCGGTTCAGCCGTTTAGACGCTATCGTGTTCACACACACACAGACACACACACACACACCCACACACACACAGACAGACATCATGCTAAAAATGGTATAAATGGATTCAGGTGACCTCAAAACGTAAAGATTCGTTAAAATCTGGGTATGGTCAAAATATCATGATCGCAATACTTTCCTTCCCTATACAACTCTGTTGTTCGGAAAGTAAAAAGTAAATAGCATATCCGAAAAGGATCTAAAAGTACAATGTGTTTAAATTATTTCATAATTCTAACATAGTATTTGTAAAAGTTATAGCAAAAAATGAAAAAAGTTTAAACAATTCAATGGATATCTATAAATTTTTGACAAAAAATTTGATTTTTTTTTTAGTTTTCCTAACTAACTTTATTAATGAATTTTGATCCAGAAAACTTTAAAAAAAGGTCTGTTTCCCATTTTGAATATAATTGAACGAGATATTAATTATTTATTGACTTTAAAATTATTCAAAAATAGGTTTTATTTTTTTAAAGGTTAATATTAATATTAAAAATTTAAAAAAAATACCATTAAATTTGTAGTAAAAAACTCTATAATTGTGATTTTTTTTCAAAATTTTATTCAAAAAATAGAATTCATAATTTTTTTTTGTAATTTAATATAAGTTAAAACAAATTGAATAACTTTAAAAATATTAAAGATATTAAAATGGGATTTATACCATTCGATAGGTAATATAAAACTCTAAATTTAGAAAATATTTTAGTATTTAACATTGTAATTGTTCTAAAGAAAATTTAAAAAAAAAATTATTTTTTGTCTTTTGTTTTATCGAAAATGGTGAAATAAATGAAAAAAGTATATAGTAAATATGGAAGGGATCAAAAAGTACATTATGTGTGAAATATTTCATAATTTTAAAATAATACTTGTAGAAATTATACAAAATTATAAAAAGTTAAAAAAAATTTTAGAAAAAATTAATTTTTTTTTTAATTTTCCAAACTAATTTTATCAATGTATTTTGATGCAGTAAAATTAAAATAATCGATTGAACAATTACTTTACTAGGAGTGTTCGGAAAGTTGGGTGGGATTACCCCCTCATTTTTAAAAATAACGTTGTTGCCAAATTTGTACATAGGATTACCTAATCCGCCTACGGTGCATAGAAAAATATTTATGAACAGTTAATCCAGATTTAAAAATCGAGATCAAGTGTTAAAACGGCGCATACGGGCGTAAATAGATCACAATTACCAAAAGTCGGAAGAAACGTGTTAACACTTCAAACTCTCAGCGCAGCCAGTAATCCCTTTTCCCCCCTGAAACATTGAAAATGTATGATTGACAGATCCAAATCAATGTTTTCTAACCTCAAAAAAGATAAGACAGAGGATAATTAATTAAAGTATTTTTAAAATGAAAGTTTTAAACATATACACATGATCCACAGCAAAATATTACTTCGCTCTAAGCGATGAAGATTATGAACGTGCCATCTCATGGCAATGAAGCTCTTAAAAGCTCTTCCCAATAAGGCTCTTCCTTAAAAATCCGATTATGGTTATTTGGTGAAATTATTCATTATTACACATAAAAAATCAGTAAAGAAACCACTATATATTCTATAAATTAAAAGCATAACCTAAACTTCTGATTGACAAGTAGGGACTGTTCTTTCGTCTTTTGACAGGTGAACATGTTCCTGTAATCAAAACGGTAAAACTGAAACATGATTTGAAGATCATGATCCAAAATAATTGGCGAAAGAAAACGACTATTAAAGATTATTAGGATCCATTTTTTTTTCATTTGAGTGAACAAAAATTAACCGCCACTGAATAAAATTATCATTTTTACCCATTGGCTACACGAGTCTGGTTAATACCAAGGGACCCAATTCTTGAAATCGTAGGAATCGATTCTCGTGAGAAATTTACGTCATTTTCTCTAGATTTTGTAATATGTCTATTCTTGAAATATTTCGTAGGAAAAAATTCTCCAAAAATTATGAGAATTAATTCCTAATGTCATTGTCTGGAGAAACTTCAAATTCTCATGAGAATTTAAGAAATTAGAGTGTGAATTGTACGTATTTGACGTATTTTGTGGGAATTGAAATTGAACATTATTGTTTTTTTGTTGTTACCGCCATAAATATTGTTAAAATGAATAATTTTTTACTTCAAGCTATCGTTTTAGATAATTTAGAAAGTTGTTTAGACAGCATTTTCGTCTATCCAAACAAGCCTTTGACGATCTAATGGAGTATATTGAGCTTTTTCTGCTACCAACAATCAGAGTTGGAGATTAACCAAAAGAGAAAAAGTTTTAGTAGGTGAACGAAGAGTAGGAAGCCCTAGTTCCTAGTCTGCGTCGTTGTGTCGTTTAATTAACACAAATTTTATTTGGTTCTGAGATTTAATTAATGCTTGAATACATATATTTTTCTTTTTAAAATACAATATCAAAAAAAACGACATATAAAAATTTCGTATCTATCATCTCGACATATAACAAAACTTCAACTCTTATTTTTTCGCTATCTAAATTTTTATTAAAAGGTTTTTGGCTAGCCACAATAGCTAGCCAAGTAAGCTAGTAACAAGTATAATAAGTATAATTTCAACAAGTAAAATTATAAAATATATTATAAGGAAGAGAATTCTTTCCTCTAAGAAGTTCCTTATCATTTTCTAAGAATTCTACAAGGATTTTTTTTACGCTTCACTCACGAAATTTCGTTTGGCCATCGCAAATAAAAAATGAACAAATAACAAATAACCCATAGTCAATAATAAACGATAATGCACAATAATAGGATAATAACTATGTAAATTGTTTCAATTTGTTTCCTCAAAAATGTAAAATGTCAAACATATGGTATCAATGGCAACTGATATTCATTTCTGCGAACCTATTAAAATAATATTTGAGCACAGAACTAATAGTTCTGAGTATTTGATTGGTTGAGTTCATGAAATACTTGGATTTAGTAAAGACATACGTCACTTTTTTAATTCACTAGAATTTCAGTTCAGACTTATTCAAGAATAGGACTGGCGATTCTCAAGAGAATTTTTTTTGGGGAATCAATTCTCTGGAGAATTAATTCCTACGATTTCAAGAATTGGGTCCCTGGAGTATTTCTTTCTTTTTTATGATAAAGTTTAAATTGCAACTGGCCAAATATCCAAATGCTGTGGAGACCATTTAACTATAGAAGAAAAATCCTACGAAAACTAAGGTTAGGTTCTTGTTAAATTCGGTTTAGTTGAATGCAAAACGATCTTTACGTTGAATTGTAGTTATGGAAGATAAAGAAAAAAGCCCATACACGAAAGAACTGGAGATAAAACAAGAATGTTTTGAAACAAATTTGATAGAAATTAAATCTGAACCTTTATCACTTTCTGAAGTAGAAATCCAGAAAGTTGAAGAAACTTATTGTTTGATGCTCCAAGATGATAGTGACAAAAAAGAGAAATGTAAAATTAAAACTGATATTCTGGATATTAATAATGAAGAAATTAAGATTAAAGAAGAAAATTTAATAGAAGTTAAATTTGAACCTTTAATATTTGAAGTTGAAATTCAGAAAGTCCAAGAAACAAATTGTTCGATAGTCGAAGAAGATAGTTACGAAAAAGAGAAATGTAATAGTAAAACTGAAATTATAAATACTAAAACAGATTTGGATTTTGGGAAAGATCGCTGTGTTAACGAAAATCGAAAGGAGATTTTTAAGAAAAAGAAAACTCATTGCCCAGTCTGTCAAAAATGTAAGTTTTTTTTAAAATTTTTCAACAATAGTTATAAAAAATTGTGTTTTAGATTTCTCATCGTTAAAATCAAGATTAAAACATTTCGATGAGCACTTTAAAAAACGTTCTGTAACTTGTATTATTTGTGGACAGGAATCCAATGGAAAATTCCAATTTTGGAATCATTATCTAGTTCATTTTGTTAAAAATAAATGTAAAAATACAAAGATTAATTTCACAAATAATTTAAATATTCTTAGTAATAAAAAACTTTACAAATTACATCATCAAAATAAGCTTTGCAGACAATTAAAAATTGATACAAATAAAAAGTTTTTTAAATGTGAAATTTGTCAAAAACAATTCACTCAGAAAGTTACTTTAGAATGCCATTTAAAAATTCATACTGGTGAAAAACCTTTTAAATGTGAAATTTGTCAAAAACAATTCATTCAGAAAAGTAATTTGAACAGTCATTTAAAAATTCATACTGGTGAGAAATCTTTTAAATGTGAAATTTGTCAAAAACAATTTACTGAGAAAGGTACTTTGAAAAACCATTTAAAAATTCACAATGGTGAAAAACCTTTTAAATGTGAAATTTGTCAAAAACAATTCACTCAGAAAGTTACTTTAGAATGCCATTTAAAAATTCATACTGGTGAAAAACCTTTTAAATGTGAAATTTGTCAAAAACAATTCATTCAGAAAAGTAATTTGAACAGTCATTTAAAAATTCATACTGGTGAGAAATCTTTTAAATGTGAAATTTGTCAAAAACAATTTACTGAGAAAGGTACTTTGAAAAACCATTTAAAAATTCACAATGGTGAAAAACCTTTTAAATGTGAAATTTGTCAAAAACAATTTACTGAGAAAGGTACTTTGAAAAACCATTTAAAAATTCACAATGGTGAAAAACCTTTTAAATGTGAAATTTGTCAAAAACAATTCATTCAGAAAAGTAATTTGAACAGTCATTTAAAAATTCATACTGGTGAGAAATCTTTTAAATGTGAAATTTGTCAAAAACAATTTATTCAGAAAATTAATTTGAAAAACCATTTAAAAATTCACAATGGTGAAAAACCTTTTAAATGTGAAATTTGTCAAAAACAATTTATTCAGAAAATTAATTTGAAAAACCATTTAAAAATTCACAATGGTGAAAAACCTTTTAAATGTGAAATTTGCCAAAAACAATTTATTCAGAAAAGTAATTTGAACAGTCATTTAAAAATTCATACTGGTGAGAAATCTTTTAAATGTGAAATTTGTCAAAAACAATTTACTGAGAAAGGTACTTTGAAAAACCATTTAAAAATTCACAATGGTGAAAAACCTTTTAAATGTGAAATTTGTCAAAAACAATTCATTCAGAAAAGTAATTTGAACAGTCATTTAAAAATTCATACTGGTGAGAAATCTTTTAAATGTGAAATTTGTCAAAAACAATTTATTCAGAAAATTAATTTGAAAAACCATTTAAAAATTCACAATGGTGAAAAACCTTTTAAATGTGAAATTTGTCAAAAACAATTTATTCAGAAAAGGAATTTAAATAGACATTCAAAAATTCACACCGGTGAGAAATCTTTTAAATGTGAAATTTGTCAAAAACAATTCATTGAGAAGTATGCTTTGAAAATACATATAAAAAATCA
The DNA here is from genome assembly GCA_963243735.1 of Neocrepidodera transversa. Lineage (NCBI taxonomy): Eukaryota > Metazoa > Arthropoda > Insecta > Coleoptera > Chrysomelidae > Neocrepidodera > Neocrepidodera transversa. The sequence continues at coordinate 507,251 of CAUJLB010000152.1, read as the reverse complement.
CACTGGTGAGAAATCATTTAAATGTGAAATTTGTCAAAAACAATTTATTCGCAAAACTAATCTAAATAGACATTCAAAAATTCACACCGGGGAGAAATCTTTTAAATGTGAAATTTGTCAAAAACAATTCATTGAGAAAAGTAATTTGAAAAAACATTTAAAAATTCACCCTGGGTACAAATCTTAAATGTTAAATTTATTAAAAAGGGTTCATCATCTTTGGCTTAATGTTTAAAAATCCACACCGGTGAGAAATCTTTTAAAAGTAAAAGTTATGCTTTGTTAAAAAAAATTATAACTAAAATTAAATCATTGACGTCATACTGTATTATAATTTAGTCGCAGACTTATCTTTTTTCTTTGTTTTTAATATATAGAGCTAAATATTGCTATGCTTAAGCCCAAAAAAAAAATAGTACAGTAAGATATTTACACTGTTGTGTCTTTATTGTTACTTGGTAATTTGTTTGATGAGTTAAGATTTCTGTAGATTATAATTAGTTACTTCAATCAAAATAATTTGTTATGTAATAAAAATGTTCATTTGTATGATACAATAAAAAATGATGGATTTTGTGTAACATATCTTGTAAATATGTCCCCATTTAAAACAGAAATTCTATATGCACCATTTTAGGTATAAATAGAGATAATTCAAATTCAGGGAAATTGTCTGTTTCTTTCTATTTTCTTTTTTTTAAACATTTTTTTGCGAATTATTTAGAAAAATTTTGATGTTACTTGAAATACGGTATGATCGGCCTCATAAAGGCCTAAATACTTATAGCCATTACTCAAATTATAATATAATTCCGTCTCCAGACCTGCAAAATATTGGTTTGGACCTCGCAGTACCAGCGGCACTTCCTAACGACCTTTGTTTTCCTAATTGGTATTGGTCTTCACCAAATACCCATCAACCATATATTGCCATCATCAATTTACTCAGAAGGCAATATGGAATTCAAAAATTTTTAAATTAAAATTCAATAATTTCACCTCACCCTTTCGCTTCCTGTACCACAACTATCCTTCCTTTTCAATCCCTTATTTTTAGTGCGCACACAACTTTATTAATCAATACTTTATTTAAGTAATGTCAAAATTTCACTTCCCTTTGGTAAGTTATAGTTATTTTGTTTTGTTTCTTCTCGGCAATTAGAACTTTGTATTGTAGGCCTGATGATGACAGTATGCCGAAACTAGTTACCAACCTTTTCAAATTTATCTTTAATATATTTTATGTGGTACTCGACTTCTAGTTTTATTACCTACTTAATTATTTAAAAGTTGCTGCTGTCACAATTTGAAAAAAAAAATCAATTATCTCTAAAATTAAAAGAGTTAGATAAGAACTAATCATTTTTTTGGAATCTGCGCTCCTAAACTACCCATCTACTAATTTTTATTAAATTTTGAGTGAAGATTTTGAAGGCTTTTTTTCGGGTCAGATTTTTTTCTCTCTAATTGTAATAAAATTTTAGGTATAAATAGAGAAAGATAATTCAGATTAAGGGAATTTGTCTGCTTCTTTCTTTTTTTTTAAGACATTTTTTTACGAATTATTTTAAAAATTTGACAAAGATCACAGCATACCTACTAGATTTTTAGCATTAAGGCCCGGTACTTTGCAAGCTGATTAAGTTAATTTAACAGAAAATTAAATTTTAACAGAGAATTTCGGTACTTTATGCTATGATTATACCTTAATCATGATTTAATGTGGGCGTATCTCTGTTAAATTTAACATCATCTTTTTTCTTGAATTTAAGCTTTAATCAGAATTATTATTGACTCTGAACTTTATAATTTCATGGTTTAGAATTCTGATTTGGCTTGTTCTGTGCATAAATTTGATTTGACATTCGACGACAATTTATTTTTATTTCATTAAGAATAAATCGAACTGCGATTCTTTTGAAAATCGAAACCTTTTATAAAATTGTATATCATCCCACTTATTCATGGGGTCTACACGTTCGTTCACAGTATAAGTTCGTTGATTACGAATATAATCAATAAGTTCATCATCATCATCAAAAATATCGTCTATTTCATGCAAATTATTTAAAATAAAATAAAAATCACAACAATATACACCAAGTCAAGTGAACATTAAAAAAAACTCAAAATTTCCTAAAACTGGTAACTGACATATATTTAAAATTCGACACGATGTGTAAAACTTTTTCTTTCTAATACATGACACCTATCTTAAAACGTACGTTTAACATTTTACATCAAATTTGAATAAATGCAATTTAATATAAAAAATGAGGGGGTAATCCCACCCAACTTTCCGAACACTCCTAGTAAAGTCATTGTTTGATCGATTATTTTAGTTTTTCTGCATTAAAATACATTAATTATATTACCTATCGAATGGTATAAATCCCATTTTAACATCTTTAATATTTTTAAAGTTATTCAATTTCTTTTAAACTTATATTAAAATTCAAAAAAAAATTAGGAATTCTACAAGGGTAATTTTTTTTAAATTTTTAATATTAATTTTAACCTTAAAACAAATAAAACCTATTTTTGAATAATTTTAAAATAAATAAATAATTAATATCTCATTTAATTTTATTCAAAATGGGAAACAGACCTTTTTTTAGGGTTTTGGATCAAAATGCATTAATAAAGTTAGTTTAAAAAACTAAAAAAAAATCAATTTTTTTTTCAAAAATTCATGGGTAAATCCATTGAATTGTTTTAATTTTTTTCATTTTTTGCTATAACTTTTACAAATACTCTATTAAAATTATGAAATAATTTACACACATAGTACTTTTGGATCTTTTTCGGATATGCTATTTACTTTTTTCATTTATTTTATACTTATTGATAAAACGAAATTACAAAAAATTTAAAAAAAATTCTTAATTTTGTCTATAATAATTACAATTCTAAATTTTAAGAAACTAAAATACATTTAAAATTTAGAGTTTTATATTATCTTTCGAATGGCGAAAATCACATTTCAATAACTTTAATATTTTAGAAGTTATTCAATTTAGTTTAAAATCGTAATATAATCTTAAATTTCTTAGCCAATTTTGTAAAAATTCCAAAATTTTTGTAATAAAATTTTGAAAAAAATTATAATTATAAAATTAATTATTACAAATTTAAAGATATTTTTTTTAAATTTTTAATATAAAAATTTAACTAAAAAATAATAATTTAATAAAGATAAAAATTAAAATAAAAACTAGCGGCGCAACTTGAAAAAATAGTCAAGACAAAATTTACAGAAAATTTATTGTTCTACAATTTTGATACCATGAAATTTTTCATAAAACTCCATAATTTTGTCTCAAAATCTAAAAAAGTCACAAAAATGTCAATACAAATTTTTTTCATGCCCTCTAGCGGCGAAACTATCAGGAATTAAAAAAACCGGTAATGACAAAATGTGCAGAAAATTTTATGTTCTACAACTTTCATATCCTGTAATTTTTCATAAAAATGCATTATTTTGGTTATTTAAGAAAAATATGAAAAAAAAATACTTTTTGATAAATCTGGCAACAATGGCAAAAGTTTTTAAAATTTTTAATCATTCGAAATTAAACTATAACGTATAAAAAATATATGTGTAAAACTTTATTGCCATCTTGTTTAGTAATGACGTCATCACTTATAGCAACTGTCACTTCCGGTTGTCCGATTAACTCCAAAATCTATACAGGTCGTCTCCTTGTTACCCTAAATATGTATATAAAATTTCATCTTAATCGCTTCAGCCGTTTAGACGCTATCGTGTTCACACACACACAGACACACACACACACAGACACACACACACACAGACAGACATCATGCTAAAAATGGTATAAATGGATTCAGGTGACCTAAAAACGTAAAGATCCGTTAAAATCTGGGTATGGTCAAAATATCATGATCGCAATACTTTCCTTCTATACAACTCTGTTGTTCGGAAAGTAAAAAGGTCTGTTTCCCATTTTGAATATAATTGAACGAGATATTAATTATTTATTGACTTTAAAATTATTCAAAAATAGGTTTTATTTTTTTAAAGGTTAATATTAATATTAAAAATTTTAAAAAAAATACCATTAAATTTGTAGTAAAAAACTCTATAATTGTGATTTTTTTTCAAAATTTTATTCAAAAAATAGAATTCATAATTTTTTTTTGTAATTTAATATAAGTTAAAACAAATTGAATAACTTTAAAAATATTAAAGATATTAAAATGGGATTTATACCATTCGATAGGTAATATAAAACTCTAAATTTAGAAAATATTTTAGTATTTAACATTGTAATTGTTCTAAAGAAAATTTAAAAAAAAAATTATTTTTTGTCTTTTGTTTTATCGAAAATGGTGAAATAAATGAAAAAAGTATATAGTAAATATGGAAGGGATCAAAAAGTACATTATGTGTGAAATATTTCATAATTTTAAAATAATACTTGTAGAAATTATACAAAATTATAAAAAGTTAAAAAAAATTTTAGAAAAAATTAATTTTTTTTTTAATTTTCCAAACTAATTTTATCAATGTATTTTGATGCAGTAAAATTAAAATAATCGATTGAACAATTACTTTACTAGGAGTGTTCGGAAAGTTGGGTGGGATTACCCCCTCATTTTTTAAATTAAATATTGAATGACGAAATTTTAGAGTACGGATAAAGAATAAATTGGGTACAATTTTTTTGGAAATTTTAAGTTTTTGGTCTATACAAAAGATGTAGATTTTTTTATAAGCTACATAACTATATAGTTTTGCTGAAAATAAATATTTTTAAAAATATATTTTTAATATTTTCGGCTAATCAAATTTTTTAAGAGAAAAAAATCAAAGAATAGAAATCAACATGGATTTTTCGATTTCTTTTTGTTACAATATTTTGGTTAATCAATTTTCTTGGAAAATTAAAAAAACAATTTCAATAGAACTAATTAATTGGCATTAAAAATAATACATGGATTTTCTTTAAATTTAACCACGTGGACCGGCAAATTTTTATTTTCGGGGTACGGGGATTTCTAGTTATATATTTAATACATGAAATATTTATATAAATGTTTAAGAATTAAAATAAATTAATTTTGAAATATATTTCACTTTTGTTACAAAAAATTATTTATAATTAAATTTTTACTTACCCAATTCTCACTCACATTGAACTAACTAACATTCAGGTGTATACACCTATTTCATATCTTTAAAAGTTTTTTTTTCATTCGATAGGACTGGTTTCAGCAATATTGTAAATGTTGCAGAATGAGAAGAACGTAAATTATAAATATTTAATTTAAACGAGACAAACGGCGCTTTATTTAAAAAATGTGCACATGAATAAATTCGTAAAGGAAAAATATGCGCAGAACATAATTATGTATTTTAAAGAATTGATTTGCATAATTATTTTGTTTAATGAAAGGAATTCTTCTTCCAAATATTGGATAATGTGGCAGAGTATATTATTTTTTTGAATTTTCCAGGAATATTATATACTTATTTGATGTGGTTTTATTTGGAATTAAGATAAAAGCCAATATAAGAGTTAAATTATATTAGGTGCGTATAAGTAGATACATTTTTATCAAATTCTATAAAAAACATCAAAATGCAGTTTTAATTTTATTCTTCATTTTTCCATTTTTTACTTATATGTAATTGAACGTAACTTTACTTTTCCTCCTACTCCGTTCATAGTTATTATTTTGTCAATCGGCGTCAAAATCAATCCGCTTAATGCTATAGCGCTTCCAGCCATCATGAAACAGTACCTGCAAAATATATATTGATATGGGTTTTTCTTATATGTGCAGTTTTAGTTCTGCTTTATATGTAGGTATTGTAGTTGACGATAATTGAAAGGTTGGAAATGATTGTCAAATGTAAGCATGAATTACAAGACTAACTGTCAGTAGATAGAACGTCCTTTAACTTTAAAGATTCAATAACTAAAGGCGATGACGTTTAGAATAAAATTTAACGAGTTGATTTCTTATACAATTGTCACAATCTAAACGTCATTGTCGTTAGTTATAGAACCGTTAAAGTTAAAGGACGTTCTATCTACTGACAGTATGGGTTGAAACTTGGATTTAAAAACGTTTATTACTAAAATACTGAAAAATACAATTATAAGTTTATAATAAGAATGTTAACAACTGACTAATGAATTGCTATTTTCTTTGTTAGAAGGAAGTCGGTGTCCGGAGATAACAATATTGTCTAGCCAGGTCGGGTTTCGTCGTATTAGCAAAAGTGGTGAGATAATTCCTCCCCTCGAATTTTCAACTTTGAGGGTAGCGAGGGAGTTGAACATCTTGAAGGTTAATCCCTAGTCCGGTTTCTTCCACTGGTCTTGGTGTTGGTTTTCTACATTTCTTGTAGACTAGGTAGATGATAGTGATCACGATTGAAAAATAAATAATCGAAATCAATATATGCGATGAATAATATTTGTAGTCAACATTGTTCAGGTCAAGCAGTTCTGGTTTATTGTTGACCAGTTCAGATTTTAGTTCTTAAAGGTCGTCGAGCTGAGTTTCTTGTAAATGGATTGTATATGTCGGTGGTTTCGAGAGATTAGTTTCGGTTAAATCGGGAATTAGTATGGGTTGATTTCTGTTGATGATGGTTTCTTTGTTGATTACTTGAAAACTGTCTGCTTTGACTTGACAGTCAACAGGTATGTCCATTAAATGTGTACCGATGATTTTCAAAATTTCAACTTGATCTGCACATTGTAGTTTGATTGTAGTATAATTTGGAAATATACCAATCCACACGTTTGAATCTTCTAAGTGAGAGATAATTGGTCCAGGTATCTCTAGGTAAGTTTGTTGACAGATTGAGGTGTCTGCCAGGTGGAGAAGCTGAATTTCGCAGCTGTTGTGGCTCTAAGTTATCGCAGATATAGGATCGTGACCTTATTTTACGACATTTACCGTTTTCAAATGTAAAGTGCATTTTGTCTTTTAATAAATATTTATTTTTAGGAATTATCGCCTTAAACTGACCCTGCTTATAAGACGGGATATATACATAAGCGAAAATATTCAAAGTTGTATGAATAAGTTAATGGAATTTTTAGCAAATAGGTTATTCTATTATTTAAAATGAAACAATCAATCGTTACTAGTTTCTCAAATATTAACGTATTTTCTAGTGTTACTTCTAAAGGTAATTGATCAGAATTTAATTTAGATCGCAACTTTAGTAATTCAGTATAAAAATCAGCTGTTTTGATTATAATAGGATGCATTATATTTAGTCTAGAGAATGATAATGAATTTTCGATATCTTCTAAAATAGATAATATTATTTCATACATATTAATAAATCGGTTTAGTGTATCCATAAGAAATAATGTACTGTCCCCTTTTGACGACTCAATCGCTATTAATTTTGCTTGTAAGACTTTTTCATTGTTAAATATTTCTGAAATAGTTGAGTTAAATTTTTCAATAATTTTTATAGAAACTGAATTTTGCTTTGCAATGTTTGAGGCAAGTTTGTTTTGATTAATTTGTAAGGTTTCGATAAGTTTTTCGTAACGTTCGCCATCGCTGGCATCTAAATTACCGGTTAATGATTTAAATATGGATCCTACGGCATTTATTAAGCCCCGTTTGTACCGCAACGGATGGGGTAAAATTTCTTTAATTTTGTTTTTCGTTTTTGTTTTTGCCCAATCTAATATTTTTTTATAATTCGTAACGTGGTGAGTTTCATTAATTTTCTCGAGAAATTTATCGGATTCTAATCCTAATCTGTTAATTCCTAATATTAGTGGATTTAAGTCATAATAATGGATTAATGTATGTGCGTATTCTTGAATTTTGGCTGAGCCTAATTTCAGTGGAATTATTCCAGCATTATTTTCTAAATTTTTAATAATAATTTTCTCTTGGGATCCGAAGGCAAGGGGTAGTCTGAAATAAAAAGGTATAATTAGGATACTAAATTATATATGGTTTCTTTCGAGGGCGTTTTAAATTATCTAAATGAACTTTAGCTGTTTTTCCTTCTTCGTTAACTTCAGCTATTGTAGTCATTTTTTGAAATTTATTAGCAGTTTTTTGTCTGATGTGCTTTTTAACGTAAGTTTCAGATTTATCTTTGAAAGTGTCAGGTTTGTCTCGGTTTTTATTTGTTTTTTTCGATAATTTTTTCTTTACGTTTTGTCAAGTCTTCATTTATTTTGTTATAGAGTTCTTTGGTCCTTTCTTTATGATCATTTACATAATCGTTAATAAGAATTTTATTAATATCTATGTCAAATGGATTTTCGGTTTGGATATGGCCGTTAATAATGTCTATCGGTCTTAATTTTGTAGCAGAATGAATTGTATGATTGTATGCCAAAATAGCGTAGATCATTTTCATTGAAATCGGAGTTTTTAGAAAACCGCGTGTATTTAAAAGCCTAACGTGTTCAATAAAGGTTGAATGAGTCCTCTCAATTTGCGAATTTGATTGCGGGTGATTAGGGGAGCAGAAATGTACTTTTATTTTGTGAAGACTTAAAAGTTCGTTAATAACTGAATTTTTAAATTCGATTCCGTTATCAACTATGATTTGTTTGGGTACGCCGTGGTGACTAAAAAAAGGTATAATTAAGTGGTTACTGATTTGTGTGGCTTCTAGAGAAGTTAATGGGTACGCTTGCGCATATTTAGAAAAAGTGTCGATGATATTTACAATAATAATTTCAAAAAAAATATAAAACAATTTTATCAGTTTTAATCTTTATTTTTTGTACGCAATTTTTATTATTTTTGAAATTGTTAATTACATTTAAATTTATTTGTCAAAATACGAAATTACTTATCTTTTTTTTTCTGTCTTAGAGAAAACGAAATTAAAATTGAAGGAAATTTTATCAAAAACAAAATAGCAGCAGCAGTTATCAAGAAATGTGGATGTGTTAAACGATCATCTATTTATTTATGAGTTTCAAGAGATATAAAAGAAAACAATTGAATCTTCTCTTCTTCCTCTTCTCTCTCTCAACCTGCTCTCCTATTCTATATAGATGCGATATGTACGAAGAAGAAAAGGAAACTTTAAATTTTAAAAGTTGAGTATATTTGCATGATAACAACAATTATTCATAATTTTTATGATGTACTTCAATGATATAAAATATTTTCGTTGTTATTTTAGGAATGGAATTCTTGGACAAATATTTTTCGAATAAAAAGGCATTAGAAGATTTATGGATGAATAGAAGAAATTTTGAAAATCATAAAAACTTGATAACGATGAAAAATTGCAGTACAACAATAATTTATATACGTTTTTTAATTTTTATTCCATGTCGTATATTGAATTTTTTTCATTTTTTGTATTTTCCTTTTCAAATTTATAATATATTTTCGTTGTTATTCTAGTAACGAGAGATCTTCACAGAAATTTCATCTAATCGCACATATTATGGTAACGATGACAACATATAAAGAAAAATTCAACAAAGAGAAACTACAATAATGGCTGAAAGATATATTTAAAAATTATTTCATCATTTTTAAAAAGAAAAAAGAAAAAACAAATCAAAGGTATCAAAAATAATCTGTAAATTGATTTTTCTTCATAAATTTTACACATATTTTTCAACAATTTCCTTATCGAATATGTTGACGAATTTTTAAAATGATTGAAAATTTAATTTTAAAATTATTTTTATATTTATACATAAGTTTTAAATTCGAAATTGTCTCAAAAATGTTTCATTTGTAGATCATTTTTGTCAATTTTGTCCTTTTTTCATCAAATTTCACGTTAAAAGTGTTGATACTTTTAAATTATTTAAAAAAAAAATGAATTTCATTTCTTACATTCAATTTTACATTCATAAACAAATTTTACATTAAAAAAATTCAAAAATGTTTCATTTGTAGATCATTTTTGTCAATTTTGTCCTTTTTTCATCAAATTTCACGTTAAAAGTGTTGATACTTTTAAATTATTTAAAAAAAAAATGAATTTCATTTCTTACATTCAATTTTACATTTACAAACAAATTTTACATTAAAAAAATTCAAAAATGTTTCATTTGTAGATCATTTCTGTCAATTTTGTCTTTTTTTTGTCACATTTCAAATAAAAAGTGTTGATACTTTTAAATTATTTAAAAAAATAAAATGAATTTCATTTCTTACATTCCATTTTACATTTACAAACAAATTTTACATTCAAAAAATTCAAAAATGTTTCATTTGTAGATCATTTCTGACAATTTTGTCCTTTTTTTGTCAAATTTCACATAAAAAGTGTTGATACTTTTGAATTATTAAAAAAAAAATGAATTTCATTTCTTCCGTTTATTTTTACATTTTAAATTAAATTTTATATGCAATAAAATGGGTGACCCTTGCTGGATCGAATTTTGCATCATCGAAATATTGTAGCATCGAAAAGTTACTGGGCCGAATAGTTGTTGGATCGAAAATTGCCCGTTCGAAAGTTGTTGGATCGAAATATCGTTGGACCGAAATATTGCTGCATCGAAATGTTGCTGCACCGAAACATCGTTGGATCGAAAAATTAAGAGGGAGTACGTACAGTCTGAAACCCAAGTCAAAGTTTATACATAAATATCATAGGCGGAGAGCAAGGGTAAAAAAATGCTCTGATTATGGCGGTAATGAAATGCATTTACCAAGGCAAAATATTGTTATATAGATTATATATTACATATAAATCGCATTTTTATCAATCAGATATTTAAATGTGGGGACAGAGCTGGTCAGTCAGCTCCAATAACAAGTACAATAAATAAATAAATAATACAGTGAATATTTATGGGCGTTATGAAATTTGTCATTAATTTTATTACTTGAACCGAATGACAAATTCACAGGTACAATTAAAGGGTGTCCGAAATTTGTCTCAAAACCCTTTCTATAGATAAACATCTTTTAAGTATGGTCATTTAGGAGAGGAAATTATTTTTTTAATTATGACAAAACCCTTCTGGATAATTTTTTTCTAATATTTAGCTGCAAATTATAATATGGGAATATTTTTTTTTTGGTTTAATAATTACAATTTTAAATTAGAAGAAACTTAACTATATTCTGAATTTAGAGTTTTATATTCTCTTTTGAATGGTACAAATTCCCTTTTAATATTTTTAATATTTCTAAAGTTATTCTTTTTTTGTAAATTTATATTAAATTTCAAAAAATTTTCGCCCTTTTTTTACGTATTCTACAAGTTTTTTTCTAAAAATTTAATGGTATTTTTTTAAAAATTTTAATTTTAATGTTAACCTTAAAAAAATATATTTATTTTGTTGAATAATTTTAAAATCAATAAATAATTAATATTTTATTCAATTTCATTCAAAATGGGAAACCTACCTTTTTTTAGGTTTGTTGATTAAAATTCAATAATAAAGTTAGTTTAAAAAACCTAAAAAGAAATCAAATTTTTTGTCAAAAATTCATGTGCAATTTGAATTGTTTCAATTTTTTATATTTTTGGCTATAATTTTTACACATATCATTTTAAAATTATAAAATAATTGACACACATATGTTAGCGAAGACGTAATGCACACCCTGTATATGGCTGGCATTCTTAGAATTAGTGGTCGAAGTGCTGGGTAAAAGACACTTGACATGGGATACGGGGTTTTTAAGATAAACATGGACACTTGTTGTTTAGCTTTCGTATGTGAAATATTATAAACTAGATATGACGTATAATATAATATTTTAAATGGAAATTATAATAATAAATTGTGAATTATTAAATAATAGTGCTTTAAATACCGATACCTAACACATAGTACTTTTTAATCCCTTTCGGACATACTATTTACTCATTTGATTTAATATATACCTTTTGATAAAACTAAATTACAACAAATTTTAAAAAATTCTTCATTTTTTCTATAATAAATACAATTCTAAATTCGAAGAAATTAAAATACATTATAAATTAAGAGTTTTCGAATGGTTAAAAACGCATTTTAATATCTAATATTTTAAAAGTTATTCAATTTAGTTTAAAATCGTAATCGTAAAAATTTAAAATTTTTTTGATCAATTTTTTTAAAAATTCCACAATTTTTTTAATAAAATTTTGAATAACCCTAATAGCACAGAGACGTTTAAAAAACATCTTAAAAACGTACACGACCGACCATCGGGACGTTTTAAAAACGTTCGTTAAAGTACCCGAGAACGTTTATAAGACATTTTTCTATAGTGCAAATGTCACAACTTCTAACGTCAGATAGACGTCGAAAAAAGACGTTTTAAAAACGTTTCAAAACGGACTAAATAAATGGTTCGACAAAAGACGTTTTTAGGACGACGTTTTTCTATAGTGCAACTTACAAAAACGTTTAACAAACGTAACTTTCTGACTTTTTTACAAAACATGCTTAATTTTGGCATTAATAATTACAATTCTACATTAGAAAAAACTAAAATGCCTTGTAAATTTAGAGTTTTATATTATCTTTCGAATGGTGAAAATCCCATTTTAATATCGTTAATATTATAAAAGTTATTTAATTTAAAATCGTAATAAAATTTTAAATTTTTTTGACATATTTTTGAGAAAAATCGCAAATATGAAATTTGTTATTACAAATTTAACCATGTTTTTTTTTAATTTTTAACTCAAAAACTAGCGGCGAAATTGCTGATTTAAAAAAACGTACAGACAAAAATTTGTAGAAAATTTTGAATTCTACAATTTTGATTTCTTGTAATTCTACATAAAAATCAATAATAATGGAACCATATGTGAAAATTTTTTATTCTCAGTTTTATGAAAAAAAGTCATTCCTTATAAAAAGTTCTAGGAGTAGAACCATCAGATAATACATTTTTTTACCTGTATGCGAGGGGCGCCAAAAATATAAATTTTGCTCAGTTGTAAAGTACCCTTATTTTAAAAAATATGGAAAACTTACTTAGAAACAATATGTACGAACAAATATGAAATCACAGCCTCCTATCTCAAAGCAATATTTTTTTCTAATATTTTTCTTGATCTGGTACATAAAAAATTAGTTTCCACAATTTTTTGAAGCCCAGTTAATGGTTTTGGCTTAAAATAATGTATGAAAACTAATTTTATAAGTAACAGTTCACTTCGAACTTTGCTCTAATAAAAAATTGGAAAAAATATTTTTTTTTAGATAGGAGACTGTGATTTTATATTTGTTCGTACATATTGTTTCTAAACAAGTTTTCCAAATTACATTTTTATAAAATTTTTAAAATAAGGGGACTCTTGAGCAATTTTTTTTTACCATGCAGAACTTTTTATAAAGAATGACTTTTTTCATAAAACTAACAAAAAAAAAGTTTCCCATATGGTTCCGACTTTATTGGATGCACTATATAGACTTTTGCGCCTCTTTTTTAGATTTTGAGCCAAAATTATAGATTTTAATGTAAAATAACATGAAATCAAAAAGAACTCAAAATTTTCTACAAATTTTGTGGTCACGTTTTTTCGAAATCCGCATTGTTTCACCGCTAGTTTTTATTTTAATTTTTAAATAATTTTTATCTTATTAAAATAATTTTTTTTTTAGATAAATTTTAATATTAGAATTTAAAAAAAGACTGTTATTGCGATTTTTCCTAATGGCACAAAAGGATCGATTGATGTTTTTTTATGGTCCATTTAAGTTCAGAACGTCCGAGGACTAAAATAAAACGTTTTATAAACGTTTGTGCACGAACGTTTTTAGAAGGAACATAAAGAAACGTCCAAAATATGTCGACAAAAAGTCCGAAATCATAAATAAAAAAAACGTTTTCCAAGCTACAACACTCCAGAGGTTTTTAAAACCTACGATAAAAACATCTATTATTTAAATGGGTTTTTAACGTCCATGTCAAAAGGTTTTTTATAAAATCACAATAGGGACGCTTTTAAAACGTTTTATTAAGTCGTTGTTAAAACCTCCAGTAAAAACGTTCAAAAAACGTTTTGTTTATATCCTCAAAAGCATGTTTTGAGAAAAAGTCAGAAGGGTACGTTTTTTAAGCGTTTTTGTAAGTTATTTTTATAACCACTGTAAAAAAAACGTCCAAAAGGCGTTGTTTTTAGATCTGCAAAAGTATATTTTGAGAAAGAATCATAAAAGGGACGTTTTTTAAAAAACCTCCACTATAAACGTTCAGAAAACGTTTTGTTTAGGTTCTCAAAAGCATGTTTTGTAAAAAAGTCAGAAAGTTACGTTTGTTAAACGTTTTTGTAAGTTGCACTATAGAAAAACGTCGTCCTAAAAACGTCTTTTGTCGAACCATTTATTTAGTCCGTTTTGAAACGTTTTTAAAACGTCTTTTTTCGACGTCTATCTGACGTTAGATGTTGTGACATTTGCACTATAGAAAAATGTCTTATAAACGTTCTCGGGTACTTTAACGAACGTTTTTAAAACGTCCCGATGGTCGGTCGTGTACGTTTTTAAGATGTTTTTTAAACGTCTCTGTGCTATTAGGGTTATTCAAAATTTTATTAAAAAAATTGTGGAATTTTTAAAAAAATGAATCAAAAATTTTTTAAATTTTTACGATTACGATTTTAAACTAAATTGAATAACTTTTAAAATATTAGATATTAAAATGCGTTTTTAACCATTCGAAAACTCTTAATTTATAATGTATTTTAATTTCTTCGAATTTAGAATTGTATGTGTCCATGTTTATCTTAAAAACCCCGTATCCCATGTCAAGTGTCTTTTACCCAGCACTTCAACCACTAATTCTAGGAATGCCAGCCATATACAGGGTGTGTATTACGTCTTAGCTAACATATGTGTGTCAATTATTTTATAATTTTAAAATAATATGTGTAAAAATTATAGCCAAAAATATAAAAAATTGAAACAATTCAAATTGCACATGATTTTTTGACAAAAAATTTGTTTTTTTTTTAGGTTTTTTAAACTAACATTATTATTGAATTTTAATCAACAAACCTAAAAAAAGGTAGGTTTCCCATTTTGAATGAAATTGAATAAAATATTAATTATTTATTGATTTTAAAATTATTCAACAAAATAAATATATTTGTTAAGGTTAACATTAAAATTAAAATTTTTAAAAAAATACCATTAAATTTTTAGAAAAAAACTTGTAGAATACGTAAAAAAAGGGCGAAAATTTTTTGAAATTTAATATAAATTTAAAAAAAAAGAATAACTTTAGAAATATTAAAAATATTAAACTCTAAATTCAGAATATAGATAAGTTTCTTCTAATTTAAAATTGTAATTATTAAACCAAAAAAAAAATATTTCTTTGCCCCTTCGTTTTATCGAAAATGATAAAACAAATGAAAAATGTAAATAGCACATCCGAAAGGGATCAAAAAGTACATTATGTATGAAATATTTAATAATTTTAAAATAATACTTGTAGGAGTTAAAGCTAAAATTATAAAAAGTAAAAAAACAAATTTAAAACAAAATTAAATTTTTTTTGTTTTTTTAAACTAACTTTATTAATGTATTTTGGCGCATAAAAACATAAATAATGGATTAAACAATCATTTTCGCAGTGTTCGGAAAGTTGGGTGGTTACCTCCTCTTTATTTATTTTTCATTTCTGCAAAAATATTCGCACAGTGACAAGCTTGAACAGGGTTAAACTGGGGGTATTTTGTAAATAAAAAATTAAAAATCTATTTTCCTGTTTTGTATTATTTTATTTCATTTTGTACCAAAAAGATTAAAATCCATTTTCGTATTTTTTACTAATTACTTAATTTCATTTTGTAACTAAAATAAACCCGACAAGCTAACAGTATCCAAGTAGCTCAGCGGACAGACAGACGGTTTAAGTTGACTTAGTTCACTGAAAATAATAAAATTCGAAAAAGTTCTATCGATTGCTGAAAACAAAAACCCAAAATTCGAAACCGTTCTCGATTCATCGCAGAGACAGAGAGAAAGACGGATAAACGGACAGATAGGTGGTTGCAGCTGACTTAGGTCATTGAAAACAATAAGTGGGCCAGTTAAGGTAACCAGCGATCGATTGCTGAAAACGGAAATCCAAAATTCGAAACTGTTCTCAAGTTATCGCTGAAAAATACGAACAAACGGACAGACAGACAGTTGCAGTTGATTTAGGTCATTGAACATTGTAGTTGGGCGAGCTATTATGATCAGCTATCGATTGCTGAAAACGGAGTTCGAAAATTCGAAACCGTTCTCGAGTTATCGCTGTGACAGACAGACGGATGGACGGACATTGTAAAGTCAATAAATACCTGTGCTTTGTTTCGCTACTTAATGATTAAAAATCTATTTTTATGTTTGTAAAATTGTCACAATCATATTCACCTATAAAATAATTATGCCAACCCTGTATCCTAGAATATTCCCATATTATAATTTGCAGCTAAATATTTAGAAAAAATTTATCCAGAAGGGTTTTGTCATAATTAAAAAAATAATTGCCTCTCCTAAATGACCATACTTAAAAGATGTTTATCTATAGAAAATGTTTTGAGACAAATTTCGGACAGCCTTTAATTGTACCTGTGAATTTGTCATTCGGTTCAAGTAATAAAATTAATGACAAATTTCATAACGCCCATAAATATTCACTGTATTATTTATTTATTTATTTATTGTACTTGTTATTGGAACTGACTGACCAGCTCTGTCCCCACATTTAAATATCTGATTGATAAAAATGCGATTTATATGTAATATATAATCTATATAACAATATTTTGCCTTGGAAAATGCATTTCATTACCGCCATAATCAGAGCATTTTTTTACCCTTGCTCTCCGCCTATGATATTTATGTATAAACTTTGATTTGGGTTTCAGACTGTACGTACTCCCTCTTGAATTTTCGATCCAACGATGTTTCGGTGCAGCAACATTTCGATGCAGCAATATTTCGGTACAACGATATTTCGACCCAGCGATTTTTCGATGCAGCAATATTTCGGTCCAACGATATTTCGGCCCAGTAACCTTTCGAACGGACAATGTTTCGATGCAGCAATATTTCGGTCCAACAATATTTCGATCCAACAACTTTCGAACGGGCAATTTTCGTTCCTACAACTTTCGAACGGGCAATTTTCGATCCAACAACTATTCGGCCCAGTAACTTTTCGATGCTACAATATTTCGATGATGCAAAATTCGATCCTATTATATGTTCAATAATACAAATTAGTACCACTTTATTTTGACAAATTAGGATAATCCATTGGCGTAGAAACAGGAGTTATTATTTAATAAATTAACTCCACAAATAAAAAGTTTTATTTTACAAAATAGATAACTGACTTAAATGAAATGTAGCCAAGTATTCAGTCCAATGTGTACAGTACTTTAAAAGCTAAATATTTTTAATCGCGAAAATTACTAGTTTATAAATTGTTTTTAAACAAATTTATTTTTCTCTTTAAAATTTGTTTTCTTTAAATTTATGCAATTATTTTATTTATAACTTTTAAGATAAACTCTGCAATTCTTCATATAAATCTTATAATTCTTCATATAAATCTTATAATTCTTTTTCTATTAAACTATGTAGAAAAAGTAAAGGAGTGCTTTGTCTGTTTTAAATGTCCCTTCTTTTTAATTAACAGAAAAAAAAAACAAATAGCAACACGCTATTAAAAACGGATTACTAAATGAAAGTGGTGTAGAGGTAAGGGACAGATAAAGGGGGCCCCCATAATCAGTTGCTGTCCCAGGGCCCCCAAGCGTCTAGCTACGGCACTGGTTACATTCCA
This sequence comes from Neocrepidodera transversa, assembly GCA_963243735.1. Taxonomy (NCBI): domain Eukaryota; kingdom Metazoa; phylum Arthropoda; class Insecta; order Coleoptera; family Chrysomelidae; genus Neocrepidodera; species Neocrepidodera transversa. Next base: position 489,512 of record CAUJLB010000152.1, on the reverse strand, counting down.
TGTGCTTTAAAATTCGATTATAAACTGATATTTGGTCCTAAATTTCGGTTTCTGCAAGACCTTGCTTTTTGTTTTAATAAATTTTTTCTCTAATTTTTACATTTGTTCTTTCTTACACACTTATACTTACATCATTTTTCAGAGAGTGCTTTTACAAACTTATTCTTGAAATGACGAACCATCAAGAAGGGTTAGTAGAATCGGAACCACCTCGTGATATAAAATACGAGTATGAACGTGAGGATACTGGAAAAAAAGTTTTACTGGGTAGAGGCACATATGGTGTTGTCTATGCTGCACGGAATCTCGAAACACAAGTACGTATACAATAAAAATATACAAAATAATATTGTACAACTTATATTTTATTAAAATGACAGGTGATAGTTATCTAATAATTGCAATTAAAATTTCATTAAAATATGGTAATGATAAACCTTTTTGTAAATCAGAGTATCTTTAATCTTTAGCAAATAATAAATATATTTCAGGTTCGTATAGCTGTCAAAGAAGTACCTGAAAAGAATTTGGGGGCTGTTCAACCACTTCATGAGGAAATCCGCCTTCATTCCCAATTAAGGCACAGGAACATTGTTATGTATTTGGGTAAGCAATTTTTCACTTAAATAATAGTCCAGGTATTTTACTTTTTAACTTATTTCAGGTTCATTATCTGAAGATAATTACTTTAAAATATTTATGGAGCAAGTACCAGGAGGTTCCTTAAGTGCATTATTAAGATCAAAGTGGGGTCCTCTTAAGTCAAATGAGCATACCATGGCGTATTATACAAAACAAATATTAGAAGGATTAAAATACCTTCATGATCAAAAAATAGTTCATAGGGATATCAAAGGTATTTTATTTTATTTTATAATAACATTATAAAATATATATTTTTTTAATATCTCGTCGGCTTACTACTGTATAATCATATACAATTTTTAGTACTTAAAGATATACATTTAAATAATAATTCAATCAATAACAATTTCCGAAATCAATTTTGTCCTAATATTTGTTTACTTCATGTAACATCCTAGTAATTGGTCATTTGTATAATATAGAGAATGGCTTAAAGTATTGGAAATGTGTTAAAATACTGTCACACTGTCTAAATATATCATATATCCACATTTTGGAATCTAATAAGCTTGGTTGTAGAAAAAATATAGATATGTGTCCAGTGCACTTTTCCCACTCGCTTTGCTTCCCACAAGGTTCTGCAATGCACTGGTGGAAAAAGTATCGTACATATTTTAGGATTCCATATTTCAATGGATAATATTGAAGTAACTACTGAAAAATAAAGCATTCTTATAGAAAAATTGTTTATGATTTAAATATTACATACAAACGCTTACACTCTACATAGGAAAAATGTTATAGCAACATTTAGAAATAAACAAAATAAAATTACATTTTATAATAAATCTATGTTGTTGTATTTTAGGACGTAATTTTTTGTTTATTTGTAGGTGATAACGTTTTAGTTAACACTTATAGTGGAGTAGTAAAGATCTCAGATTTTGGAACTTCAAAAAGACTAGCTGGTTTATGCCCTAGTACTGAAACTTTTACCGGCACTCTACAATACATGGCGCCAGAAGTAATTGACAAAGGCCAGAGAGGTTAGTATTAGTATTAATTAATTAACATTTTGAAAACAACAAAGTACCCGAAACTTCGGGATTTACCTCTAAACAAAATTAGTTTTTTAAATCTTTTTGTTACTCTTCCGAATTAAATTCATGTGATTAAGTACAAGGGTAACCATTTATATTTTTGAAATAACAACTGTTTATCCTTAAAAGTTAATTTATTGTTTTTTAAAATAAAGATAATTGACACACATTTTCATGCATTTGAACCAATCCAAAAAGTATTTTTGCCGCTGTGACGATTGGATCTCCAAAACATGAATTATGAACTCTTCTTCTGATTTTTTGTTTTTTTCTGATTTTTTCTGATTTTTTTCTAATTTTTACTTATTTTTTACTTATTTTTTCTCTCATTGTTCTTTCTTTTAGTTTTTTCTTTTGTTTTATAATTTTTTCCCATTTTTTCTTATTTCTCTGGTTTTTTTCTCATTTTTGGTTTTTTTTGCGATTTTTTTATGGTTACAATTGTTTCCGATTTTTTGGTCGCTCTTTTTTTTCTGCGATTTTTTCTGCTTTTTGCGATTTTTTTTGAATTTTTCTAATTTTTACTAATTTTTTTTCATTGTTCTTTTTCTGAATTTTTTTTAAGTTTTATAATTTTTTCCCCTTTTTTCTTATTCCTCTGATTTTTTCCTCATTTTTTCGATTTTTTTCTGTGTTGTTTTTTGATTTTGTCAAATGTCTTTCAGATTTTTTCTATAATCTCTTCTCATTTTTTCTAATTGCTCTGATTGTTTGCGATTATTTGCGATTTTGGGGGGGGGGGGGGGGATTTTGTAGCGATTTATTTCAATTCTTTGTTTTTCTTTAAAATTACATTTGTTTTTCGGTTGATCTTTGTTTTTTTTTTTGCTTTTTTTATTATTTGCGATTCTGAGATTTTGCGATTTATTTCAATTCTTTCGATTTTTTTATGGTTGTTTTCCGGTTTTTTCGTCGTTATTTGGTTTTTTTCTGCGGTTTTTTGTAATTTCTTGCGATTTTTTTCGATTTCTTGCGTTTTATTTACGACATATTTTTCGTTTTTCCAATTTTTTTTTTCTTTCGTTTTATTTGAATTTTTTTTCCATTTTTTACGGCTTTTCTGATTTTTCGATTCTTCTAATTTCTTCTTGTTTCTTCTCATTTTCCTGATTTGTTTTCTTTTCTGTATTCTCTTGTTTTTTTTTCGAGGTCTACTTTTTTCTCATTTTTTCTTATCCCTCTAATTTTTTTCGATGTTTGGGTTTTTTTAACTTTTTCTCATTTTTTATATTATTCTTCCGAGTTTTCGATTTTTGTCGATTTCTTTCGATTTCATTCGGTTCTTTCCGATTTGTCTAGATGTTTTTGTAATAGGACTTTTTACTTGAAATTTATTAACAATAATTCCACTTTTGTATTATTTTTACAATAACTACAACATACAAGAAAAGAAATTTACTAACCAAAAATTACATATTTTTTTTATTTATATTCTAAAGGTTAACTTAAATTTTAGGGTATGGTGCCCCTGCAGACATTTGGTCGTTGGGTTGTACTGTAGTTGAGATGGCGACAGGAAAACCTCCATTTATAGAATTAGGCTCTCCTCAAGCAGCTGTTTTTAAGGTAGGCTACTATAAGGCTCATCCGGAAGTACCTGAGGAACTTTCAGAACGAGCTAAAGCCTTCATTAAACGATGTTTTGAACCTGACCCTGAATTACGTGCCACTGCTGCCCAGCTATTAGAAGATCCATTTTTAGGTAAGCTGTGGTTCCCTTTTTTTTAATTTTAAAGTATAGTGATTTTACAGTTTTTGAGTAATGTTAAGGGAATAAATGATAATATTAAGTTCCAAATATATACACAGCATGATATTTTGTTACTAGAGCTATTGAACAACATTTGCTGATAAATTATTTCCTGGCAATAATGTATGTTATTAGAGCTATTGAACAACATTTGCTGATAAATTAAATATTTACTGAACAATCTGACAATAATGTAAATTAAAAGTCATGAAGGATGGATGACGTGTTTGGCTTTAATTAAATCTACTACAGTTATATTTACTGTGTTGGGGCCTTCGGGCGTCGTATCAAATAAAACGAAGATGATTATATTTCTTTATATTTCACAAAAATAAACTTACCCATCCCCCAACCCTCTTCTTCTTTTTCATTCCTACCAACCTCTCAGTGTCACCAACCCAAATAAATTGATCAGGTACCTTAGCACCTTAAAGTAGGCAACCACAAATAAACATTGTTGGTTGTCTACCTAAAACCTCTACAACTGTAACACAAATTATAAAAGTAGAAATATAATGCGAAAATTAAACTCATTAAACTGCGCCAGTTTTACAACTATATAACACTGTTACACATATGCATTACAATTTCCCTGGTTCCATTTTCATTAAAAATGACGCAAAATCCCCCCAGCCCAATCATGCACCTGGATCCGGGCCTGTAAATATGCTTGTGTTGCCAATTCAATTATGTTGCAACAATGCGCTTTACGGGGTTATGACTAAGATGTCTAAAAATCCTGATTCGATTTTGTTTAGAACTTTATGAGAGTAGCACCTGTTGAGTTCAATAGAACTTACCAGAATTTTGTAAGGTGGCGCTGTTAAGGATTGTTCGAATCCTCGTTGAGTTTGTCACAGATCACTTAAATCAGATGAGATGTGAAATAAATTATTTTCTGTCAGTATCAATGCGTATTTTCTATAATCGGTGTGTTTTGAAATTTATTTATAGTTTCGTTCATTAGTTCTTAGTTATTTTAGTGTAGTTACATTTATTCCAGTTGTTAGTTCATAAGGAATAGTTCTAAATCGTGGATACAATTTCAGTTATCCTCAAAGCACAGAATATAAATACACCCTGTGTGATCTGTGATTACAGTTTACTATGAGCGATGTATGCGCCATCTGAAATTTCTAATCTGAAACTAGTAATCTCTCAAAATTAGTCAAAATCAAGTAGGTAATTATCTACCAGTTTGTCCCAAACTTTTACAGGTATAAGTAGGCATCTGATGTGTCATAAAGTATTAACTATTATATTAAAAAAAAACAAATGTTTTTTTTATCGGTCATAAATGATAAATATTTCTAGGATCTGAAAGGAGACAAAAGAATGTTCGTTTAAATACCGAATTCAATAGAAGCGTATCTGTACCTGCCGAAAAAATGAACACCAGGCATCCTGGTCACAACAGTGCACCTAATCAAACACCTACGACTCCGGAAACAGAGTAAGTTATTTTATTATTTTTAAATGCATGATTCAATTGGTGCATGATAGATTCTTAGAGTTTAAATTTTATGTTTTACAAATATAAGAATATTTAACTTTTTTGCAATCTTTTTCTAAATATATTTTATATGATATATATTTATTCTTCTTAGCTGCAGTTCTAACTAAATTTCATTATAAAAATCTAAATTATTCTAAGACCTGCAGGATCACTTATGTTTTAATATTATAAAGCGGATTGATAGCTCAGTGGTCGACAGCTGGGCTTTGCAAACGAGGGACAAACATCCTTTTCTGATTTTTCAAAAATTCAAAATTGAGTTTAATGCTTAGGTACCACCATTCTCTGTTGGGTTCTAATTAAAAGTGATGTTCCTAATGTGGTTCTACGAAACATTAACAAAACCTACAAAAAAAAAAACAAATATCCTTACTGCTTCACAAGTCTGTAGCGAACTTCTGCTTACTGGATGTTAACTTGTTAACAGGGGTTTAGAGTTAAATAAAAATAAATGTTTTATTAAATATATAAAGATTTTGTTTTTCCAATTGTCAACCAAATTGACTATGGTGGATCTTAAATTTTATCATCAAAGGAGGGTATCGTTTTTTGGGTTTTTTTGCGACAACGTACGAAATTTTGCTCACTAAAAGATAGATATTAAAAAAAATGTATTTCTCAATTTTTTTTTTTTCTTTAAAACGCCCCGGAACATACTTATTTTAATTTTGAAATCTCTTTTTCGACAAAATTACAAGGACTGACAAGGAGGATTTGGCAACATGGCTAATCTGAAACTAGTAATCTCTTAAAATTAGTCACAATCAAGTAGGTAAATAAGTTCTAACATTGATTACCTAAATAATAAGGCAGAATCGCGGTTAATAGAGCAAAAATCGGAAGACGCTTATAAAAAAGAATACAAGTTCACCAAATGGATGGAACAGCAAAATATATTAATATTTCAAACAATACTAACTATACTTCACGTTAATTAAAAAAATTAAGATTGTTAAATATTTGAATAAAGCTTTTAAAAAATGTGTAAAGTAATATTTTATTTGGCGTTACAAGATACTCCTATCAAATCAATGTCACAGTATAGTTATGTTATAGTAGGAGGCGATAACTAGAGTGAAAATCCGTCGTCTGCGCATGTGCTCAAACATATTATCCGCGAGAAAATTCTCAAACCTAACCGACCCTATACTTAACTAAATTCGATGAAAAAATAAAACAATCTAATTTAGATAAGTATGTAGGGTCGGTTAGAATTGTCTCGGGGATAATATGTTTCAGCACATGCGCAGGCGACGGATTTTACCTCTGGTCATCGCCTCCTGCTTATAGTAGCTATATATACTGTGGTTGTGTTAAGACATGCGTTGTTGTCATATTTAAAAATTGGTTTAACAACTTAGATATTAATAATAAATGTCAAACGTTTCCAGTTCTTAGATTTTTCAGTTAAAAATTGCTAAATATTCGGGCCTTTTCAGACGAATGTAACAGTTTAAAAAATATTAGTGATTTATTCTACGTTTTTTTTTTTCATTTCAAAGAGATTTCTTCCATTAAATATGTTTTATTTATTAATAATTTTAGCCGTCTGTATACACCCTAAATATCAGGTAATTTAGAATTTCACGCAATGGAAATTCATTTTAAGATTATAGTTTTAATATAAAACAAATTTTTGTGTTCCTCTCTTAGATTTTCATGTTTTTCATGATAAACCCAAAACACCCATTTAAAACGATACCCTCCTTTGTAAACTAATTGTCGCGAATAGGAATTTATGTATGGTCTTTCAAATAACATGTTTTTAAAGTTATGTGATAAAAGATTATTTTAAAAGGATATTTATGAATCAATGACACTGCTTGATTCTAATTTGAATGTATACAAAATATTAAGGTTTCTAATTAATTTTCAAAATCGACCAATAGGATTGGATACAGAAAATCCGCCTGCAGATCGTCGTTACAAAGTTCATTCGGTTTTTCCTTTTATCCCATTATTATTTTCATCTGAAAACTGATTAAATCTTTTATTTGTCTGTTTTTTACAATAAAATCAAGTTTTTTCAGTTTTTTTTTCAAAAATTTCCCCGTTTTAATTTTTATATCTGTCCAATTTTATTTTAAAATCCGGCTGGTTGGGCGCGTAGCCAGTTCCTAGTTTTTAACTGTTTGTTTACTCGAAATCGCGCAAAAAAACGACTTATATTTCGTCATTTAATAATGTACCCTTACCGTTGTTTTGGCTATTTATGTCTATTCATTATAAACAGTTTCTATATCCTGTTACCCATTTAGAAGAAACGCCTATGTGAAAAGAGAACTATCAAATTTTATTATAACAATACGTCAATTTTATAAGACCCGTATTTAAATTAACCAATAAGAGATCGTCGTTATAAAGTTCATTCGGTTTTTCCTTTTATCCCATTACTATTTTCATCTGAAAGCATATTAAATCTTTTGTTTGTCTCTTTTTTACAGTTAAATCAAGTTCTTTCGGTTTTTTTTTTCTAAATTAATTTTTATATATCTGTCAAATTTTATTTTAAAATACGGCTGGTTGGACGCGTAGCCAGTTCCTAGTTTTTTAACTGTTTGTTTACTAGAAATCGCGCAAAAACCGTTTATAATCTTTAAAATTAAACAGATCAATAAGAACACAAGCTAATGCAGAATAAATAATATCATAATATAAATAAGAGATACTATTTTACAAAAGTGTTTGTATATTAATAAATCATAGCAATATGATTATCCCAAATATTCTAAATGTTGACGACTGGTATTGTAAATATGTAAAGAAATGGTAATTATGCTTTATTTTTTTGTGTTTTTGGGTAAAAAAGTAACGAGTATTGTTTAATTATAATCACATTTGAAATATTATTCGTTGTTTTTGAATTTGTAGTGTTATGTGTTAAACATGGCTTTTTTTACTAAATGTTTTATAAAAAGCTAAATTAAACTGATAATAAAACAAATTCTTTTTTGCTATATGCTCATGCGGAACCTAAACAGATCATAAATGGGCTTCTCCGGTTTATTCTTTAAATTGTGATTCTTACAAACCTTATTATTATTGAATAAACGTATATTATTATTATTATAAATATATTTGCTGATGTTTAAATTACGAAGAAGTTGTAGAAACAGTTTTGGGTTAATATGAGTGTACAATGAATTTTTTATAACAATACTACTCTAAAGTAAAATGGTAATATAATTTTATTAATTTGTAATGTGTAAAGTCACGTATGGTAAACTAAATGACTTTGATATAAGCAATAACTAAATACACTCAATAAATTACTGATAAAAGAATTGTTATATTTAACTACTATTGGATTCAATAGAATTCACTCTTGAGTATGAAGCCATATAAAACAAACTATTTTTTTTATGTAGATATGAGTGATTTAAATTTCTACATTTGAATAATCCATTTAAAAAAAATATTTAGTGTTACGAGGCTTCACTCTCAAGGGTTAATACTTTTGAATCCAATAGAAAATGTTTGTTTGAGCTTTCGGAAAAACAGTTACTAAAGAAATTCCACAGGTAAAAACTTTTTATTTTTTTGAAAACTAGAACAGTATTGTTATGTACGTTGTTATTGCTTGTGGTGGTAAATAATAATTAACTTACAGTTCCCAACCCCACCAGAGTCGAGCCTCTTTACTACCACCCATTCAAATGCCTACTGCCCTTACTTTCAACAGGTAATTTTAGTTTTCTTTACGTTTCTAACTAATCTAATCTAACTCATACGCTTAAATCTTCAAATTAGAATAGAAAGATTAATAAGTAGTAACTAATGTCCGAGCTTATATTTTATAATAAATTTATATCGAGTTGGTTAAAAATAAAATGGATACTACATTGAAACCGGGTAATCTAGAAATAGACAACTGTCAGTTATTTTAAGCTAGTGTTATGAATTTCACTAACTTATAATAATTAAACTTGTGCGTTCAATATACTTAAGTTGAATTAGCTATTTGTAAAAAGAATATTTTGATGACCGAATCCACAATTTTATATACCAAACCCATATAAGTTTTTCCCATAAAATAAATTATTTGTTTCTCTTTTTGAAATTCAGTCAAAAAAGTGAATACAATGCGTACTTCAAAATTTTCAGGTTATATATCTTAAACTTCATGCACGTCAACAAATATTCTTGTTTAACAAAATATCAGTTTGGTGCTTATAGTAGTAGACTAATGACTAGTTAACCAGTATTAATAAAATTACTTTTTCCCAGTAAGATCGATTCTAAATTAAACTAAAAATGTAATCAAAAAGGACAAAGCCCAGAAGAATTAATAGTTTTTTATGCCACTATCTGAATGGAAAGTGTTTTGATTTCTAGCAGAGCTGGCTGATTACTTTTCAAAAAGGAATTAACAATTATAAATTACTTTAGAATTGACTAATTTGTAATTGTAATTAATTCCTTTGTCATTTGAATTAATTTTTAATTGTAATTGTTGAACAAAATCGTGAAGTATCGGTAATTTGTATTTAAATACTTTCTGTTTTTTTTTTTAAATTCAATTACAATTACTCTTTCAATTCCAAATTTCATTTTAAATTAGAATTACTGTTTAAATTCCAAATTACTTATCCAATTACTATTTCAATTACAATTAGTTTTTTAATGTGTTGAATGTATATTCTTCTTAGAAAAGACAGGAAAATTCCTGCATAAACCTGCGTTTGACTGATCTAAGAATTTTACAAATTTTAAGAATTGTTTAAAAATGTTAAGAATTGTATTAAAAATTTAACAAATTTTATGAATTGGGATCAAAAATTTCAGGAATTTCACAAATTTCAAAAATTTTACAAATTTCAAGAATTTTTATCAAAAATGTCAAGAATCTTGATCAAAAATTTAACAAATTTCCAGAATTATGTTCCAAAATTTAACAAATTTCAAGAACCTTGATCAAAAATTTAACAAATTTCAAGAATTATGATTCAAACTTTTACAAATTTCAAGAATTGTTCAAAAATTTCAAGAATTATGTTCCAAGTTTAACAAATTTCAAGAATCTTGATCAAAAATTTAACAAACTTCACAAATTTCAAGAATTTTGATTAAAAATATCAAGAATTTAACAAATTTCTAGAATTATGATTCAAATTTTTACAAATTTCAAGAATTATGTTCCAAAATTTAACAAATTTCAAGAATCTTGATAAAGAATTTAACAAATTTCAAGAATTCTGATTAAAAATTTTACAAATTTCAAGAATTATTTAAAAATTTCAAGAATTATGTTCCAAATTTAACGAATTTCATGAATTGTGATCCAAAACTTAACAAATTTCAATAATTTTTGTCAAAAAAACAAATTTTACAAATTTCAAGAATTTTGATTAAATATGTCAAGGATCTTGATCAAAAATTTAACAAATTTCAAGAATTATGATTCAAATTTTTACAAATTTCAAGAATTATGTTCCAAAATTTAACAAATTTCAAGAATTCTGATTAAAAATTTTACAAATTTCAAGAATCATTTAAAAATTTGAAGAATTATGTTCCAAATTTAACGAATTTCATGAATTGTGATTTAAAATTTAACAAATTTCAATAATTTTTATCAAAAAAACAAATTTTACAAATTTCAAGAATTTTGATTCAAAATTTTACAAATTCCAAGAATTATATTCCAAATTTAACAAATTTCATGAATTGTGATTCAAATTTTTACAAATTTCAAGAATCTTGATCAAAAATTTAACAAATCTAAAGAATTATGATTCAAAATTTTACAAATTTTAAGAATTGTTCAAAAATGTTAAGAATCATATTCCTTTAACAAATTTCATAAACTGTGATCAAGAATTTAACAAATTTCAAAAATTTTACAAATTTCAATAATGTTCATCAAAAATGTCACAAATTTAAAGAATTTTGATCAAAAATGTCACAAATTTCAAGGATTTAATCAAGAATTTCACAAAGTTCAAAAATTTTACAAATTTCAAGAATTTTGATTAAAAATGTCAAGAATCTTGATCAAAAATTTAACAAATTTCAAGAATCTTGATCAAAAATTTAACAAATTTCAAGAATTATGATTCAAAATTTTACAAATTTCAAGAATTATATTCCAAATTTAACAAATTTCATGAATTGTGATTCAAATTTTTACAAATTTCAAGAATCTTGATCAAAAATTTAACAAATCTAAAGAATTATGATTCAAAATTTTACAAATTTCATGAATTATGTTCCAATATTTAACAAATTTCAAGAATCTTGACCAAAAATTTAACAAATTTCAAGAATTTTGATTCAAAATTTTACAAATTTTAAGAATTGTTCAAAAATGTTAAGAATCATATTCCTTTAACAAATTTCATAAACTGTGATCAAGAATTTAACAAATTTCAAAAATTTTACAAATTTCAATAATGTTCATCAAAAATGTCACAAATTTAAAGAATTTTGATCAAAAATGTCACAAATTTCAAGGATTTAATCAAGAATTTCACAAAGTTCAAAAATTTTACAAATTTCAAGAATTTTGATTAAAAATGTCAAGAATCTTGATCAAAAATTTAACAAATTTCAAGAATCTTGATCAAAAATTTAACAAATTTCAAGAATTATGATTCAAAATTTTACAAATTTCAAGAATTATATTCCAAATTTAACAAATTTCATGAATTGTGATTCAAATTTTTACAAATTTCAAGAATCTTGATCAAAAATTTAACAAATCTAAAGAATTATGATTCAAAATTTTACAAATTTCATGAATTATGTTCCAATATTTAACAAATTTCAAGAATCTTGACCAAAAATTTAACAAAGTTAAAGAATTGTGATTCAAAATTTTACAAATTTCAAGAATTGTTCAAAAATTTAAAGAATTATGATTCAATATTTAACAAATTTCAAGAATCTTGACCAAAAATTTAACAAGTTTAAAGAATTATGATTAAACATTTTACAAATTTCAAGAATTGTTCAAAAATTTCAAGAATTATGTTCCAAATTTAACAAATTTCATGAATTGTGATCCAAAATTTAACAAATTTTAAGAATTTTTATCAAAAATGTCACATATGTTACATTCCCTGAATCTCTTGTCCCTAAATGTTACAAGATAAAGATATCAGCTTGCATTATTGTACTATTATTTGCAATTATCAGAAAACTGTAATTTTAAGTTAAGTTTTTTTTTAAATAGAACATCCTCAACATACCGTATATATTTTTGTGTTTTCTAATTCCTCTCGAAGTGCTAATTTCGGATATACCAAATATATGAGGTCTAAAATAAACATTTACAGAGTTGCAGGGTGTTAAAAATCAGCTTTTTCCACGTTTTCTTTTTTCGTGAAATTATTGGATATTGGGAAAATAAACGGCTTATATCTTCCTATCCTAACTTTCTAAGGGTTAAAGAAAAATTAATACAAGGTGGTCAATAAATCAGAAAAATTGTAAATTTTTGACCATCTTGTATTAATTTTTCTTTAGCAGCGTCGAATAGCCCTTAAAAAGTTAAGATAGAGATATTTAGCTGTTTTGCCAAATATTCAGTAGTTTTGACAAAAAAAAGACCCAAAGTTGAAAAAAGGTCAACTCTTCAAGAGGAATAAGAAACTTAAAAAAATATACAGTGTATTGAATTAAAAAAAAAAACATCGTTCATATATTACAATTTTCTGAGCAATTGCAAATAATTTAAAAAGGAAAAGGTAGTCCTAAATAATTTTCATATGTCACCAGAAAATTAACTTGATATCTTCATCTTGTGCCGTTCAGAGTTTAAACTTCGTTAGTTTCCGTTAGTCGACTGATATTATCCAAACATGATATTAAACAACTACTTATTTCGGAGTGTGAATTATTTTCTGTCCAACAATCCGAATCAATCAATATTACATGTACTATAGATATAGTTCCTTTCAGCGTTTTTGAGCCGTCACTGAAATAATATAAGAAGTTTTTTCATTATACCATCTCCCTCAGTGGCATTTGTATATGAGACTTGTATTCACAAAAGTTTGTTATTAATTAGTCAGTTTATATAATTATATCTTATCTTACTAGTCTTCATACAAACTCCAGGTAGGTATGTTTTTCTGGATTCATATTTGATTATAAGTGTCGTTAGTTTCCTTGAATTTCTCATCATATGCTTATTAAATGTCTTGATATATCTACTTGAAAGCCATTTTAGATACGAATTTTGAAAAGCAACAAAATTATACTTACTTAAAATAATCGTTTTATAAATCGTCCAACCATGAACTTTTTTTACTTTTAATTCCATGTTATTTTTTTTATATATAATAAATTCTGTTCTGATTTTTTTAGTATAATAAACTACTGATGATTCAATTTGTAATACATACAATTGATTTTTCCTATTTCCTTATAGTATACTCTTATTTTAAGTTACACACAAACAAAAAATTAATTAGTGTAAATATGCGATTTAAACAATATGGCGAAAAGTTTGTGAAGCACCGTCTTTCTTAAGATTTTATTAACAAATGTAATTGTAATTAGAAAAGTAATTACATTTCATTTGTAATTGTAATTAATTCCTTTAAACATGAAGTATTTTGTAATTCTAATTAGTTACATTTTGAAAGTAAGTACTCAGCTCTGATTTCTAGAGTGTAAATATGTGGATGTTTTCTTTTTGTAAAATTTTTGATTCTTTTGATAACGGTACTATTTTTTTTTCAGTACCAGGTAGTGGTTTTAAAAATTACTAGATATTATTTTTATGATCAATAATAGTACTTGTTTTTCAAATTTAGTAGATTTGATCATTTTTTTAAATAAAACCAAAAATAGTATATAGTATAGAAATAATAACTAGTCTTGGGGCCCAATAAAGTGTCACATATTAACATGCAACAAGTTATCGACATATAACCCAATAATAATGAAGTACCTATGTTATTATTACTAAAAATATTTCAGTTTAGGCCACCCTAATTTATATACAATTTATTTTTTATTTAATTAAATTATGAAACTGTTTTAAACCATTAATAATAATTTTGATGGCATTCACAAAGTTATCTACAAGTACTTGTTGAAAGTTGATATGTACTAGCTATATTAATTGTTGTTGAATTGTGATGTTTTAAAACATGTTTGTTTTGTTGTTTGCAAATTTGGGATTCAAAATATGTATTTTTAATTGAAGCCTTTATAAGCATTTATCAAACCAAAGTAGAATATATAATTTAACATTTGTTTTTTACTCTTAAAATTAATCATTTTTTAGCTTGTAACCAAAATCAAATGAATCATATTATGGTTTCGAAAGAAGTTCTGTGAAAATGAAAATTATTATCCATTAAAATTAAATCTTTGGACTAAATAAAGATTTTTCCAAAAAAAGTGTTTGTCCCATTGGATCTTCATTTTAATATGAGTAAGGTGAAGTGGGGTAAATGTGATATAGTTTTTTAATAGTTCATAAACAAAGTGTTAAAAGTGACACTTTTAAAAAAACTAAAATTTTGAAAAAAATTGTCGATTATTGCAATACAGTTCTTAACTGTAGGATGGATACCTCAAATATTTCCTCAAAAATATTAGGTATTTTTTTTTTAATGGTGTCAGTATATTACAATTACCCCGGAGTTTGCAGCAAATGTGATAACGATTTTTAACTACCCATGGTCAACTCACTCGAAACAGATTGGGGCAAATGTATAGAAATCATAATTTTTGAAATATTTTTATTTTTTGAAAATTCAAAGATCTTAATTAACAAAAAAGTTACAAACTTATTTCAGTCTATGCAAAAAAATGTAAAAAAAACCCTAAGTCTTTAAGCAAAAAATAGGTTAAAAAATGACACTGCAAATGTAAAAGAACCGCGTCTATTGAAACTTGGCTCTGGTAAAACCAAGACAATATCATTTTGCTGTATATTGTCCACGTCTTCAAGTTTTGGCCATGAAAATATATTGTTAGACATTTTTGCAAACCTAACTGTCCAACCATTATCACATGCCTCAGTAACCATTCCAACAAAATGCTTGATTATTTTCTTTGTTGCATATTTAACTTAAACCCATACATTTTGGTCAACCTGTTCAGTTCCATCTGTAGAAAGACTTTCAATCTCCTTGCCAAAATTCTTCGGAGTTTTCCGAATCAATATAAGCAGGTGACTCGGGTTCAATACCTTCGCTACTTGAGGAAACTTTGCGCCTTTTTGTAATTTTTTTAGCTTGTTTTGTTTTCTCTTTCTCTATTGGTTTTTTTCTTTGTTCTTGTCGATTCACTGCCTCTTCTGACGTTATTAATTCTGCACCAGGACATATTCTTTTCTTTTTTTGTGGGATTGCAGCAGGTGCTGGGCGAATTGTGGACAATAGTAAGGACTCAAATGGTGTACTACCACTTGTTGTATCTACTGCAGCGTCATTTGGTACTGAATTTTCATCTTCAGTTGTGGCCTCTGGCAAATTCATAGCTTCCTCAATCTGTCCATTATTCTTATGATCATTCCATCTTTTAATATCTTCTGGTGGGAACACTTCCTCTGGAATAACGTTTTTGTTAAAAGGCGTATTTCCTGCTTTTCGAAATCCACCTTTTATAACATCTCTTGCAATATCTTTCCAGGGGGTACAGAGAAACTCTGAATACATTTTCTTTGGCAGTTTACGGCCCACATGTTGTCGTTGCCAAGAGATTAATTTTTCATCCCATTTTAATTTAAATGGCCGGAAAACAGAGAGGTCCAAAGGTTGTAACAAATGGCTGCTGTGTAGTGGCAGTTTCATTGTAATATCAATCTGAATTGCTGCTTCAAGTACTTCCAAACTTATATGTGTCGAATGACCGTCGTAAATGATTAAAACTGGACGTTCTGGACCAAGTGCTGGAATCAAAGTCTTTAGGAAATAACTGGTGAAAATATCAGTCTCCATCCAGCCTTTCTTGGTATCAGCATAAACGGTGCCTGGAAAATCTGTTTGGGGAGCAGCAATCCACTGGTCCCACAAGTGTTTGTCCTTAAATATTATTAACGGTGCGGCGCTTTATTCCCATTTGCATTGCACATCAAAAGAAATGTGGTGTTATCCTTTCCTGGAGAACTTATTGTTCTTGAAGATGGTTTATTTACTTCACCGACAACTTTTGACTTTCTGGGGTCAATGCTGAGGCTGCTGTCGTCAAGGTTCCAGATTCTGTGAGGTTTATCAAAAAGCTCCAGTTTTGTCATAGTTTTTTCCAATAAATCAAAATATGCATAAATTATTAACACTTTCTTTCGAGCATATTCCACATTTTGTGGAATTTTAAGGCTCAAGTTATGTCGTTTTTTGAAATTGAGAAACCAGTCCTCACCGTCTTCATTTTTTTATCTGCTACAAATCTTCCCACTAGTTCAACTACTTCTTTTCTAGACAACCCGAATCCCCACTTCTCCATGGTTTTTAGGCCATTAGCTAATTTTAATTCGTCGTCAAAGGAAATATCTGTTGGACGACCTATATTTTCTTTTTTTTTCCCGGATACCTTTAGCTCGACTGTAAAGTGTTACATAGGGTATTTTGTATACTGTATATTTTATATCGGCTGCAGTACGTTTTTTTATACGTTCGCACCATAATGGTTCTGAAACAACGGGGTAAATGTAATACAAATTACACAATTACCTCAAATGTTTATATCACATTTGCCACAATGAGCATTTTTTACGGGGCAAATGTGATATAATAAAAAAAACCTTAGCTTAAACTATTATTACGTTACAAGTATTTAAAAATACGCTACATAACTTTAAATAATAAGTTAAAAAAAACCGACTTACCTGAGCTAATAAAAATTTTACTTAAATAATTGTGAGTACCTCTCAAATTAAAAGGTTAGCTTATGATGTACACAATAAATGTCGCGCAGCTCGCAACTTGCAAGGTTAAAGACGTGTTAGGTAGATGACAGCTGTAATACTATATTTGCGTTAAATATACAGACCATTATCCCAATTGCCCCTTTATCACATTTACCCCACTTCACCTTATTTTATATGTATTAAAAAACTTTAATTAAAAATTTTGATAAATGCTTAAACGCTCGTTTTTTATTATATCAATTTATACCTTCAAGTTTAATTTTATTTCACGCCTATTGTGTGTTTTTTAACAGTCTTGCATCAACACCATCTCTCGACTGTGATACTGATGGTCCTAATTCTGAACGTCGAAATTCATCTGGAACATTACTTTCTCCAGAAGTAGACGCTGGTATTGAAACTGATGGCTTTTATCTTCTTAAGAAAGATTCTCAACGTCGAACTACTCTTGCCAAGGTATTTATAATAGATTTTTTTATTCAATGAACAACGTTAATAATTTTTGTTGTAGGTTCTTGCTAATGATGGTTCAAAAATATGCGAAGTGTGGATGCAAAAAGTTCGAGATAAGTATTTAGGTGAGACAGTTTTAACAGAGAAACATCTTTTAAGATTGATGGATGGTTTAAAATCTTATCTTACTGAACAATCAATGAATGTGGTCGAGAGTACAGTTACACAATTAAAAGAAGAGCTAGATTTCGACTCTGCTGCCATAAATCAACTTCAGTTTGCCATTTATTTGTTTCAGGTAAATATTTACTAATTATAAATATTTTAGATAAATATTAATGACGGTATTTTTTTCCAAAGTTTTGTTATAGTTTATGACAGGGAATATATAGTCAGGTAAATCATTTTTTTCTTAAAAAATTAAATTACGATTCCAAAATTTTATATGAAGAAGTAGTACTAAAAGAAATTCAGCCTTTTATACTATACCGCTCAATTTAATTTGTTGTACTGACATCATTCCAGACATCTATAAGAATACCTGTACTAAAAATAGGAGATGAAACAGTCATGAATAATTACTGACTGATAAGTATCATTTCAATATTCAGCAAAGTGGTGGAAAAAATAATTAAGAAACAACTTGCGCTCAACAATAGTAGCAGTATTAGAGATCGTGACTATCGTGGTAGAAAATCATGCGTTTGACGCAGTTATGTTCAATGATGTATCATTTTTTATTTACAGGAATCTGTCAACGATGTCCTTCGGCTACATCCCATTAAACCTCATTGGATGTTTGCTTTAGACAACCTTGTACGATCCTGCATCCAAGCTGCCATTACAGTCCTTACGCCTGAACTTAGCGAACACATAGCCAACCATCTCACAGTAAATTCCAGTAAATCGAGTAAAACCAACGAAGGTTTTGAAGTTAAAAATACAAATCTGCAACTGAGTAATGAAAATGTTAGGTTAAATCAAGATTTACTTCAATGTCAACGGCAGTATCAAGAACTCGTAAGTAAACTTTTAATAATAACGATGTAAAAAGACAATTTCTTTAAGAAATAAAATTGAAATAATGCTGAATTCTAGAAAAAATATGTTAGGTCAGTGAAAACCTGGAAACATCAGGGTATTTAAAACCTTCTAAAGTCTGATTTTTACTTTCCGAACAACAGAGTTGTATAGAAGGAAAGTATTGCGATCATGATATTTTGGCCATACCCAGATTTTAACGAATCTACGTTTTGAGGTCACCTGAATCCATTTATACCATTTTTAGCATAATGTCTGTCTGTGTGAACACGATAGCGTCTAAACGGCTGAACCGATTAAGATGAAATTTTATATACATATTTAGGGTAGGAAGGAGACGACCTGTATATATTTTGGAGTTAATCGGACAACTGTAAGGGATAGTTGCTATAAGTGATGACGTAATTACTAAACAAGATGACAATAAAGTTTGACATACATATTTTTTTTACGTTATAGTTTAATTTTAAATGATTAAAATTTTCAAAAACTTTTGCCATTGTTGCCAGATTTATGAAAAAGTAATTTCTTTTCATATTTTTCTTAAATAACCAAAATAATACACTTTTATGAAAAATTACAGGATATGAAAGTTGTAGAGCATAAAATTTTCTACACATTTTGTCATTACCGTTTTTTGAATGCCTCATAGCTAGAGGGTGTGAAAAAAAATTACATAGACATTTGCGACTTTTTTTTAGATTTTGAGACAAAAATATGGATTTTTATGAAAAATTACAAAAAATCAAAATTGTAGAACATAAAAATTTCATCTTTACTTTTTTTTCGAGTTCCTCATAGTTTTGCCGATAGTTTTTATTATAATTTTTTAGCAATTTTTATCTTTATTAAAGTATTATTTTTTAGTTAAATTTTAATATTAAAATTTTTTTAAAAATATCTTTAAATTTATAATAATAAATTTTATAATTATAATTTTTTTCAAAATTTTATTACAAAAATTGTCGAATTTTTTAAAAATTGACTAAGAAACATTTAAAATTTTATTACGATTTTAAAATAAATTTAATAACTTCTAAAATATTGAAGTTATTGAACTGGTATTTTCACCATTCTAAAAATAATATAAAACTTTAAAATTAAAATGTATTTTAGTTTCTTAGAATTTACAATTGTAATTATTATAGCAAAAAAAGATTTTTTTTTTAATTTTTTGTAATTTCGTTTTATCACTAGATATAAGATCCAAAATTACCATGTGTAAATTATTTCATAATTTTAACATATTATTTGTAAAAGTTATAGCGATTTTTTTTTGGATTTTCCTTAGTTTCTCGTTTTTTCTCATTTTTTTGATTTTTTTCTATTCCTTTCTTTTCTGATTTTTCTCATTATTTTCTTATTTTTCTTGTTTTTTCCGATTCTTTCTCCTTGTCGTGTTTTTTTCTATTTTTTTCAGATTTTTTCTCATTTTTTTCTTATTCCTCTGATTTTTTTCGATTTATTTCAATTCTTTCGAATTTTGTAATGTTTTTTACGATTTTTTTTGTTGGTTGTTTTTTTCCAAATTTTTGTCGTTTTTTCAATTTTTTGTAGTTTTTTCAAGTTTTTTTTCGTTTTTTGCAATTATTAGCGTTTTTGCATTTTTTTCCACATTTTTTGTTGTTTTTTATTAAATTTTTTGATTTTTCCGTTTTTCCGATTTTAGAAGTTAATTTTTCTTTTCGTCTCAATATTTTCTGATGTTTCCAATTTTTCGATTTTTCTAATTTGTTCTCGGTTTTTTTTTCTCATTTTTCGGTTTTTTTCTAGTTTTTTTTTCTTGTTTTTTTTTCCATTTCTTTCTTTTGTTTTCAGATTTTTCTCATTTTTTTTCTTATTCCTCTGATTTTTTTCGATTTATTTCAATTCTTTCGGATATTTTAATGTTTTGTACGATTTTTTTATTTTTTTCAAATTTTTGCCGTTTTTTTAATTTTTTGTGATTTTTTCATTTTTTGTGTTTTTTAGCGTTCTTTTGCCTTTTTTCCTTTTTTTTGTTGGTTTTTTAAGAAAATTTGATTTTTCTGTTTTTTCCGTACTTTACAATTATTATTCATGTTTTTGTCAATATTCTCTGATTTTTCCAATATTTCGTGTTTTTTTTTCTTCTTATTTTCTCAGATTTTTTCGATTCCTCCAATTTTTCTCGTTTTTTTCATTTTTCTGTTTATTTTTTTGTTTTTAGTTTTTTTTTTCTGATTTGTTTTGATAAAAAATTTGATTTTTTTTTCGTTTTTTAAATAAATTTTGATCCAGAAAACCTGTATTAATGTATTTTGATGTAGAAAAACTAAGGAGTGTTCGGAAAGTTGGGTGGGATTACCCCCTCATTTTCGTATTGTTGGCTTTGTGATTTTGGTAACTTTTAAAAAAATTTGCTGACTGCCCAACATTTTGCAGTTTTTAAAAATACTTTTAAGAGGCATGGTAAGTGCGTCATCAACTTCAAATTCCCTCCCTCTTCCTACCACTTTAATTCACACCGAGTGGGTATCTAAAATTTTGTAATGGGGCAACACCGCTTAAATTTTGAAGGGGCATTGAAAATTACAATATTACTGCTATTGGGATATTCTAACCATTTTAATAAATTTATAAACTATACTAAAGGAAATTCACCAAGGCACAAAACAAAAGTTTACTAAAATTTAGTTACTTTTCGTACGTCGAATTTTAATTCAGTTGAATGCATGTAAACATAGCCGTGCCACCACTGAGTTTTTAAGGAGAAACGAACGTTATTTGAAAAAGGTATTTATTTGCGATTATTCATGTACTATCCTGCCAACTGTCAGTAGATAGAACGTCCTTTAACTTTAAAGACTCAATAAGTAAAGGCAATGACGTTTAGAATAAAACTCTACAAGTTGATTTCTTATACAATTGTCACAATGTAAACGTCATTGTCATTAGTTATAGAACCGTTAAAGTTAAATAACGTTGTATCTACTGACAGCAAGTGTTTCTATTACTTCCTTTGCTATAGACACCAAAGTCTCATCTAAATACATAGGCTTAAAATTCAGTGAAGTTTTCTCATTTGTTTTCCTTAAAAATGGCGTAAGTTTATAACGGATTGAAGGCAATAAAAAATTTCTACTGATTGATTTTTTTAATTTAAATCCAAGCATTGATCGATCATGCAAAACAAAATACATCTGGCCATTCCTACATTACACGGTAATGAATTTTTTTCACGGTTACTGTTTCTTTTTCTACATACATTTTATGTATTGTATCATAAAGTTTACCATACAGCCAGTATCATAAATATCGACAAAAGGGTCCTTTAACAGCCAGTACCATAATTAATATAAAGTATACTTTAAGGGTAAAAGGTCCCTTTTACCTGTAAAACCCGTACCATAATACAACTTTAAAGGAGGATTAAGCCAAAAAGCCGCCTTTATTGTAAAGGTCCAATTTTGACACTTTTTCGTGGTTAAAGTAAGCTTTATTTTGAAACATAACCTACAAATCCTTAAAGGTTATTAATTTTATACCATCCACACGTTCTTTAACACATTTAAAATTAATTTTTTCGACTTATCGTTTTAAACCATATTTAATTTTACTTTTGCA
This sequence comes from Neocrepidodera transversa, assembly GCA_963243735.1. Classification (NCBI taxonomy): domain Eukaryota; kingdom Metazoa; phylum Arthropoda; class Insecta; order Coleoptera; family Chrysomelidae; genus Neocrepidodera; species Neocrepidodera transversa. The sequence continues at coordinate 467,652 of CAUJLB010000152.1, read as the reverse complement.
GATAATAAATTAAACGTCGAAATGTCAAACTTCTGACAGTAGTATTAATGTGACATTAGGTTTGAGCTAAATAATAAAATTATCGTGCAAAGTCGGAAATCTCAGATTATCGATTGGTTGACGCTGGGTTTAACAGTACTTAAATATTTTTCAGCCATTACAAAACCAGTATTTTCCCTTTATTTTTGAGTGTTGTGCTACTCTTAATCCAATTTTAAGTTACGACATTAATTTTGGCCAGCGTTTTTCATTTCATCAAGTTTGGTTGAGATAAACAAAGAAACATTTAGTCCTTGGTGAATTTCCTTGAGTATACCTAACCCGAAGTTTGTATTTTTAGCTTTACTAATGGTCGAAGTTCGACTGTAATTCATTAAAATTTCTTTGTTTTTACCATTTTTTTTAATATTTTTCATGTTTTTTTCTATTTCTCCTTTTTTTTTCCTGTTTTTTTCCATTTTTCCAAAATTTCCTATTTTGCCTATATTTCCCTATTTTTCGCTAGTTTTTCCTATTTGTTCCTATTTTTTTCCTATTATTTATTTTTTTCTATTTTTTTCTATTTTCCCTATTTTATTTAAGTTGTCTTTTTTTTAAATAGGTTATGGCTTTGGTAAAGACCAATTAGCCAGACTATTGAGTTGTCTTATTTATGCCCGTTTTGCTATTATTTTCAATTTTTCTCCATTTTTTTAATTCTTACTATTTTTTTCCATTTTATCCAATTTTTTACTATTTTTCTATATTTGTTTCTTATTTTTTTCATTTTTTCCCCATTTTCTCAATTTCTCCCGAATTTTTTTAGGTTTTTTCTATTTTTCCCATTTTTACCAATTTTCCTATTTTTCACACTTATTTAATTTTTTCCTGTTTTGCCTATTTTTTCCCATTTTTTCAATTTTTCTAAAATTGCCTATTTTGCCCATATGTCCCTGTATTTCTCTATTTTTCCATAGTTTTTATTATTTTTCCTATTGTTTACTAATTTTTCATATTTTTTTCTATTTTTCAACCATTTTGCCTATTTTTCCCTATACTTGCATGATTTTTCCTATTTTTTCCCATTTGTCTCTATTTTTCCCTATTTATTTATGCCTGTTTTTTACGTTTTCCTATTTTATCTATTTTTCCTTTTATTTATTTTTTGCTATTTTTTTTATATTTTCCTATTATACTATTTTTTCCTATTTTTTACTAATTTTCCATTTTTTCTATATTTCCCTGTTTCTTGTTTTGTCCTGTTTTTTTCTATTTTGCCATTTTTTCCCAATTTCCCCATTTTCTCAATTTCTCCCACATTTTTTACGTTTTCCTATTTTCTCCATTTTCCTATTTTTTTTAGTTATTTTTTCTTATTTTTCCTAAATTTTCTATTTTTCCCTCTTATTTCATTCTTTCCTGATTCTGTCTGTTTTTGCCTATTTTTTCCCATTTTTTCCAAAATTTCCCATTTTGCCTATATTTCTCTATTTTTCCTAGTTTTTAATATTTTTTTTATTATTTACCATTTTTTTTTATATTTTTTTCCATTTTCAATGTATTTTTCCCTATTTTTTTACGTTGTCTTATTTATGCCCATTTTTTACGTTTTTATATTTTTTCTATTTTCCCCTGTTTATTTTTAATTTTTTACTGTTTTTTCCTATTTTATACTATTTTTTACTAATTTTCTATTTTTTTCTATATTTCCCTATTTTTTTCTATATTTCCCTATTTTTTTCTATACTTCCCTGTTTCTTTTTTCCTTGTTTTTTCTACTTTGCCTATTTTTTTCCAGTTACTCCCATTTTTTTTACGTTTTCCAATTTCTTAATTTTTCCTATTTTTTAGTTATTTTTTCCATTTTTCCTAATTTTTCTATTTTTTCCAATTTTTCCAAAATTTCCTATTTTGCCTCTATTTCCCTGTTTTTCCCTAGTTTTTCTAATTTTTTCCTATTATTTACTTTTTTTTTTTATATTTTTTTCTATTTTCATCCGTTTTGCCCATTTTTCCCTATACATGGTTTTTCCAATTTTTTTCTATTTTTCCAATTTTTTTACGTTGTCTTATTTATGCCTATTTTTTACGTTTTCCTATTTTTTCTAGTTTACCCCATTTTTTAATTCTTTGTATTTTTTCCTATTTTTCTATTTTTTTCTATATTTCCCTGTTTCTTTTTTGTAATGTTTTTTTCCATTTTGCCTATTTTTCCCCATTTTCTCTATTTCTCCTAAAAATTTTTACGTTTTCCTATTTTTCTCTATTTTTTCCATTTTTTCAATTTTTTTTTCTATTTTTCCCAATTTTCAAAATTATTCTATTTTTTGCTCTTATTTAATTTTTTTCTGCTTCCGTCTACTTTTGCCCATTTTTTCCAATTTTCCTATTTTTTCCATTTTTCCAAAATATCCTATTTTGCGTATATTTCCCTATATTTAATTATTTTTCATTAGTTTTTCCTACTTACTATTTTTTTTAACCATTTTGTTTTTTTTTCCTTATACTTGCGTGTTTTTTTGTTATTTTTTTCCATTTTTTTACGTTTTCGTATTTTTTCTATTTTTCCCCGTTTTTTTTTTAATTTTTACAATTTTTTCCTATTTTATACTATTTTTTCCTATTTTATACTAATTTTCTATTTTGCTTTTTTATCCCAATTTGCCCATTTTCTCCATTTCTCCCAATTTTTTTTACGTTATCCTGTTTTTCCTATTTTTTTTAGCTATTTTTTCTATTTTTCCCATTTTTCCAAATTTTTCTATTTTTCTCTTATTTCATTTTTTCCCTGTTTCTGTCTACTTTTGCTTGTTTTTCCCCATATTTCCCATTTTCCTATTTTTCTCTATATTTCTATTTTTTTCCCATTTTCCTATCGTTTAATATTTTTTCCTATACAATTATGATTGTCCTATGGAAAATAATAATAATAATAATAATAATAATAATACTCGCCCTACACTTCACCCCCTTACGAGTGAACCCCAGAAGCCAATGGCTTGTGCGGGGAAGGGACGGCTATTATTATTATTATTATTTGCCGTGGCGCTCCGTGGCGACTTACTGAGGATTGATGGCGCCATTTAGCTATATGTGCAGGAAAACCTCACCACCATCATAAAGAATTATTATTATTCTTATTTTACAATTTTCCCTGGTTTTCTCTAATTTTTTCTTTTTTTTTCCATATGTTTTCCTAGAGAAGTTTCAAAAAATAAAATTACAATAAAGAAAAGTAAAAACTGAATCTAAAAAAAAAATAAAAAATGAGGGGGTAATCCCACCCAACTTTCCGAACACTCCTAGTAAAGTAATTGTTTAATCGATTATTTTAGTTTTTCTGCATCAAAACACATTAATAAAATAAGTTTACAAAAATTAAAAAAAAAATTAATTTTTTCTAAAAATTTTTTTTAACTTTTTATAATTTTGTATAATTTCTACAAGTATTATTTTAAAATTATGAAATATTTCACACATATTGCACTTTTTGATCCCTTTCGGGTGTACTAGTTACTTTTTGCATTTGTTTTACCATTTTCGATAAAACAAAAGGACAACAAAATTTAATTTTTGTTTTATTTTGGTTATAATAATTACAATGTTAAATTCGAAGAGACTAAATTATTTTTTAAATTTAGAGTTTTATATTACCTATCGAATGGTATAAATCCCATTTTAATATCTTTAATATTTTTAAAGTTATTCAATTTTTTTTTAAACTTATATTAAATTTCAAAAAAAAATGACGAATTCTACAATTTTTTGAATAAAATTTTGAAAAAAAAACACAATTATAGAGTTTTTTACTACAAATTTAAGGGTAATTTTTTAAAATTTTTAATATTAATTTTAACCTTAAAACAAATCAAACCTATTTTTGAATAATTTTAAAATCATTAAATAATTAATATCTCATTCAATTTTATTCAAAATGGGAAACAAACCTTTTTTTTAGGTTTTTTGGATCAAAATGTATTAATAAAGAAAGTTTAAAAAACTAAAAAAAAAAAATTTTTTTGTTAAAAATTCATGGGTAACCCATTGAATTGTTTTAACTTTTTTCATTTTTTTCTATAACTTTTACAAATACTATGTTAAAATTATGAAATAATTTACACACATAGTACTTTTGGATCTTTTTCGGATATGCTATTTAATTTTTTCATTTATTTTATACTTATTGATAAAACGAAATTACAAAAAATTTTAAAAAATTTCTTAATTTTGTGTATAATAATTACAATTCTAAATTTTAAGAAACTAAAATACATTTTAAATTTAGAGTTTTATTTTATCTTTAGATTAGTGCAAATCCTTGTTCAATAACTTTAATATTGTAGAAGTTATTCAATTTAGTTTAAAATCATAATATAATTTTAAATGTTTCTTAGCCAATTTTTAAAAAAAATCACAATTTTTGTAATAAAATTTTGAAAAAAATTATAATAATAAAATTAATTATTGCAAATTTAAAGATATTTTTTTAAAATTTTTAATATTAAAATTTAAGTAAAAAATAATAATTTAATAAGGATAAAAATTGCTTAAAAATTAAAATAAAAACTAGCGGCGAAACTATGCGGAACTCGAAAAAAAATTAAAGACAAAATTTGTAGAAAATTTTATATTCTACAATTTTGATTTTTTGTAAATTTTCATAAAAAAAGTCGCAAATGTCTATATACATTATTTTTCACGCCCTCTAGCGACGAAACTATGAGGAAATCAAAAAAACGGTAAAAACAAAATGTGTAGAAAATTTTGTGTTCTACAACTTTCATATCCTGTAATTTTTCATAAAAATGCATTATTTTGGTTTTTTAAGAAAAATATGAAAAAAAATTACTTTTTGATAAATCTGGCAACAATGGCAAAAGTTTTTGAAAATTTTAATTAGTCGAAATTAAACTATAACGTATAAAAAATATATGTGTAAAACTTTATTGTCATCTTGTTAGGTAATGACGTCATCACTTATAGCAACTGTCACTTCCGGTTGTCCGATTAACTCCAAAATCTATACAGGTCGTCTCCTTGTTACCCTAAATATGTATATAAAATTTCATCTAAATCGGTTCAGCCGTTTAGACGCTATCGTGTTCACACACACACACAGACACACAGACAGACATCATGCTAAAAATGGTATAAATGGATTCAGGTGACCTAAAAACGTAAAGATCCGTTAAAATCTGGGTATGGTCAAAATATCATGATCGCAATACTTTCCTTCTATACAACTCTGTTGTTCGGAAAGTAAAAAAGTTGACTTGCATTTTAATATCCGATGTTGCCAAAGTTACAAACTTTTTCTTTCGTCTTTAGTAAAATCGAAGAGGGCAGCACCTGTCGAATATTATTTATCTAAATACTAGGTTTCGTTTCACAAAATATATAGGACTATTTGAGAAATGATGTATTGGAAAAAACAATGCTTTTTTAATTTTGTTCACCGGAACTTCACTATTTTTTAAATAAAAAGCAATAAATAAAAATTATTTGAAATTTATTTTGTTTAATAATTTATTTTGAAGCTCCGGTAATCACTTATAGACTTTATAAACATGTTTCTTCAAACAAAAACTAATTTTGTTAATTATTAAGCCCTTAAAACGAAATTGCGTGTTATATCATAATGGCGGCGGTTCCCAAGGCTCTTAAAAGGTTCATATTTTTTGTGTAAAAATCTTTTTGTTTCTAGTTAAAACAGCTGATAGAAACGCACCGATTATGCTGTCATAGGTGCTGCTCTCACCACCACCATCATCCCCACACCAGTAACCTTCAAGAAATCGTGGAAGAGGACCAAAGGCTAGAAAATTGGCTCGAAGGACTAGGTATCCATGAATCAGCGAAACGTATCTTCCTCGCTGAAGGCTACACACTAGAAGAAGTGCTCTATCATATAAGACGTGAAGACTTAATGGAGATTGGTCTCAGAGGTGCTACCATACTCAGGATTTGGAGGGCCATCGAACACCATCGTCGAGAAGGACAGGACGTAATTATTTGTAACGGGGTTACTACGGACAAGAGCGGTACTGTTTAGTATAAAAGTTAATAGGTTTGACTGAAACTCGAAATTTTGTTGATATTTTCGTATTTCACAAGTAGAACTTTCATAATTTGTTACGGATTTTATTATGAGGATGAGTTTTATTTAAGAATATAATTAAAATTATAAATAAAATTTGTTAAATTTCATAGTTTAATATTTCTTGTTTCAGTCAAACCTTTTTCCTGCTGGATTCGTTGTACTAATTGGTTTTTAATCGGCTGCGATCGAAATAATGTTAGTCGCTCAAAACCATGTTGTCCTAAATCTGTGATTTACCCTTCCTACTTAACGTTTGTTTATTTTTTTATGAAACTAATAAATTACTGACTTATTTCATCTATATTTCGTTTTTTTTTTTAGTACAAATAAATAATTTTGGAGAAAATATATTTGTAGTTTTTTAGTACCATTCTTTTAAATTATCGATGAGGGAATTATTTCTTATCCACCTTAAAATTATATTGATTAAAAGATACTAGCTGACAAGTTATTTCCAAATTAATCTAAATTTACTAATTATTTTATTACGTTTTTTATGAGAGAATTTAATCAGAAAACCTTGCTTGAATCATCACATGGTATGAAGCAATATTATCTTTGTTATTTGTTGAATGGTAATTTATTAAATCTAACAAAATATAATATGAATAAAAAATATATGACGTTTTAAATTAATTTTTAATCTCGTACTCATTTTACTTAAAAACTGATAGTAATAGAATGTCTTAAGGAATATGAAAGGAATGTTGACATCTGTCATTGTTCCAAAGTGGTAGAGATTTTCGGTGGTTAAGGAAAAGAGGAAAATTTTATTTTACATAGATATATGATAAATTTACATTTTAATTTAATGCAAATTTTTTATCATCTTTCATCGAATTTAGTTAAAAGTATATGGTCGGTTAGCTTTGAGAAGTTAAAATTGTCTCGCTGATAATATCTGCGGATTTAGCCGCTCCTCTGATATAGTTATTCGAGCGCTCATTTTAATCGAAAATTTAGGGAATTGCGGGAGAACTGGGTCACTGAAGTGTATCTCACCTGTTTCCCAGTTTTCACATGAAAAACCGTCGCTACTGTTATATATGTACGTTGAGTTTAATCACCATACCCGTAACTATAGACAACCTTCAGAAATGAGGTTAGATCGGTGTTCATAGTTAGTGGGCGCCATTGAGGTAGGATATTGAAGGAGATGCTACGCTCGTTTAAAAGTTATTCTAAAAATGACATCGGTAGGCGGGGCTAAGTGTTGTATCAATATGGCTGCCATACCAGTCCCGAACTAACTGCTTTTTTTTATCTGATTAGAATGTTCAAGAATTATTCTCTTTATACGGGTGTCAACGTATGGTTGAAGTGGGTCCAACGCACCCTAGATGCAAAAATAAAAATACAATGATACGAAACCATTTAATGTAATACTAAAAACTACATCAACATTTATTTTAATACTGCTCTGTAGTGTGTTTATACTAACCTATGAAATGTTAATTTTGAGATTTTCTTATCTACACGATTCCTACTAGGGCAACTGCGCTTGGCACATGACACCATTGTTATTTTAACGTTTTTTACCAAAAATATGATAAATACAAGTATATAATTGAAATAAAAAGATAAAACACAATACAAAACAAACTGTCACAAACGAACGAAGTGGAGTAACATTGGGTTCGTTCAGCGGTGCGCAACTGTTGAGCGATGAGTCAACTTGTTCGGCTGAACGGACCGCTGCATCAGTGATAACTCTCAACCGTTGAACAGCATTCGCAGCGGAAATAAACTACGCTGACTTGCCCAGCGCCTTATATGAACTGTCAAAATATTATGCATATTAGGTTAGAAAATATTGATGTTTTTATTTTTATAGTAGTTGTTGAAGTAGAAAACATATAACGCATTCGACTGGTAGCACTGGTGCGCATTTAGTTCGACTTTTTTAAGTGCTATTTGTTCGGCTGGCGGAACTGAACCAATTATTGTATTCTACTGGAATTGCTCGGCACAAGGGCAGAGTGAAATGTTGTTCGACTGGTAGAAGCACTTGTTCAAAGTTCGAATTTTTTGGAACTGTACTTTTTTTCAGTGCCAGCCAGTGCCGATTTAGAGGTTAGGTTTTATTTTCAATTTTTAAAATATGTTACCCTTGTCTTTATTATTGTCCAGTAGTAGTGAAGATGAAGATATTAGTGATGACAGTGAGGAAGAGTTTAATAGACATTTTAAATAAATTTCGTTAAAAACACATACAGATATAAAATTAGGTTAGAAAATAGAAATGTCAATTGCATCAGTCGAATATCGATAAAATTACCCAGCAAACACAAATGTATTTGTTACATAAAAATACATAACAGAGAAAGAACTTTTTTTATATAAAATAAATACATATATATGACTTTGCTATTATATAAAAAAATTTATATAACAATATTTATGTAGTATTTAGAGAATTAATATTTTGTATAAAATACATATGGTTTTTAATGTATTAAAGATGTAATATTTGTAATATATATATTACAATGCGTTTTATGGCGTAATTTTATATATATTGTTAAATATATTAAATACATTTACTTTTTTATATATATTACCTGTAACTTTAATATCATAAATAATATAACCCACCATTTACTTTATTGTGATATAAATTATTGTATATATTTAATATGTTTATTTTTTTATGTATTAAATAGGTGATTCTTTTGATATATATACCAAAAGTAATATTTTACATAAATGTTTTGCTCTTTACGGTATATATCCAATATAATTATATTTTTATGTAAGTAAAACGAAACTTTAGTGATATAAATATTAAAGTTAGAGATAACCTAAAAAAAGTAGCGTCTCGTTTTCGTTTTCGTGTGTCGGCAAAAAGTTTAGAAAAATGTTTGGGATAACTAACTATTGACAGCAATAATATTATGTAAGTAATCAAATTTATTTATTATTGTTAACATAGTTGAAATAATAACAAAAATTTTTAATGTTTTTAAACAAGTTTTTAATATGTGTACCTAAATACTTTCAGCTCTCGTATTGGAGCAGTATCTATGAATTAACAGAATGGGTGCGGTTGAGTAAACAGATTCTTTTAAGGGAGCAGAAAATAAAGGAGACTGCAAAAGAAATAATAATAGAGACTGAATAATTATACTTACATATTAAAGATTTTGTTAAACTATTTAAATTGCTTTATTTCTTTATTTAGATTTAGGTTGCTAGTCATGAAACAATTGTTGGGTACTTTTAAGCAGTTGTATTTTACAAAAACTAGATTTATTTTTAAAAAGATCGAAATTCTTTGTGGACTGTTACAGAAAATTTTTATACTCCTATGGAAGTGTATAATGTAAAACACCCATTATCTTACTAAATGTCCTATATTTTCAGTATTGTACATAAAAAATGGGGTCTACATTTTTATTAAGAAGAAAATTATAATAATTAGTTTTTCCTATAGGGATCGACCCGATTATGGTGGAATATCCTATATTATTCACAGTTAGATGTGAAATACATAAATATTATACGATTGTTACATATACATTTTATGTATTGGATATGTACAGAAAATATTTTTATTAGGTAACAATTGTTATGTATTCCTTATAAACGAAGTATATATATGTAATACGTAATTATTCTCCAGTTGTTACATACATTTTACATATAGAATATGTTTAGAAAATATATTTATTATGTAACAATTGTTATGTATTCCTTATAAATTAGTTGCTCTCTGTATGTTACGGTGTTTGTCGATATTTAATACATAAATATTCTCTAATTGTTATTTCATTGTTATATAACATTTAATTCTATGTATTGAAAAATATGTAACTTATACATATTTCCCATATAATTGTGTTTCCTGGGTATGCACTTTGCCATTGCCGAACTGGGTCGCACCAGTTTCCCTTGCTCGATAAAGTTTCGAATTATTAAAATGCTGTACGAAATCAGTGCAGAACTAAAAGCGCTCTGGCATCGAGTAAGAGCGTACGAGTCGAATGCGCTAATAGATAATACAATAACAAAAAGCACAATTCCCTGTGTATTTGGAAATGGTATTGAAAAGGTACAAATAATTTTATATCAATACTATGTTTAATCCATCCTTACAACAACATTAATATCTAGATCACCTTCTAACAGTTCCTTAATAACTGCCATATTACCTATAGCCATGTTAATCCAAATAAATAATTATTCTAAAAAAACTGGTGTTCACTTAACAAACTTTCAAGGATTTCAAAACTATGACAGTTCGATTGGGGGTTATGTTTATGTTTTGGGAAATAGGTACACAACCCAATTGACCATTTTACAGAGCAACTACGTTCCACATACATCACCGGTGTTACTTGTTCTGTCACAGAGATATCACAAGGAAAGCGCGTAAACATAACAGAGATATCTCTGTGATGCTCCTATGTCCTACCTAAAAAGGGAGCGAAACTCTTTTCTCAAGCGCCAAATAATGTCCCTTCTCTGACGCAGTTATGTCTCAGAGATGTTTCAGTTTTATGTCTACTACGTCTCTAGAGGACAAAGGTTTTACGGTAATACTACAATGAGAAAAATATTAACAATAAAACTGCTTCTTAAACCTAATTAATTATTATATTTTAATTTCATAAATATAATAAAAATTATTTTTCTTTCGGTTTTTTCTCCTCTTTGTTTTCGCTGCTTCCCTTGACGGGTCCAGACTGCGGCAATTCTTTCAAATTCCTTCTCAGAATAAGATAAGGCATCTGAAAGGATTTCATTAATAGTTTGCGATTTTTAATATAAAAAACCTTCTAATATTCAAAGAGGAATCTCCTCCGAAAATTTTTCGTATTAATTAAGAAACACCCTCTATACGTCCTAGCAGCATGCATCAATTGCCTGCAATTGGGAGATAGTAAATGTGATAAGTAAAATAATTGTTATTAATAATAATTTTCATCAGAAGGCTATGTACTTAATCATACAGGGTGTGGATTATCTCAAAAGCTACAAAAGTAATTTTGAAAGTGTCAATTTTAGACAAAACTAAAAGGTGGCCACTATTATTAAACACTGTTTAGTTTATTTTTCACATTCAGTGTTTCTTATGCTTTGGTCAAAAATAGTAGATTACATACATACCTATGCAACAAAAATGAGAACTAATGCACTCTATTTAGCACCTAGCTTTCTACTTTTATAAACAGCACAGTAAACACGCAAAAAACAGAAATACTTCACAGATTTGCGCCACAGCTCGCCTCACATCTCGTTGCTGACATAACCTCGATATTCTTTTCTTCCTTTTTCTTTTAATCAAATAGGGAACTGTTCTCTGTACGTGAACGTAACAACTACGTATCTAAACTACGTAATAATACTCTCTTTTCACTCTCAATATGAATTATCGCTATAAGGTAAAAAATCTACTTCAATGTTATGTATAAGTACTACGTAACTGCTACAAAGTATTTACATAGTATCTATATGTTTGCATTAAATATGGAACATGTTTTGTCTTGGAAACGTAGCAGAGACACAGAAAGACTATGTAGTAATAATCCCTTTTCTATCTTTAAATACTATATCACAGCGACATAGATGGTCGGTCACTTGGGAAAGCTCTGTTAGCTATCGGAACGTTCAGCCGACCACGATCGTTGAAGAACAGCGGAATCAACACGTTTAGTGATTATTCTCAACGGTTGCGCACCGCTGAACAAACCCAATATGGCGGAAGTGATGACACTTTTGGTCACGTGATTGCGTCTCCTTCCCATTTCTACCTCCATGGTGGTTGCGAAGCTTAGATCTATGGAGCGTATAGAAGGAGGGCAATCTCTAACCCAGCTAACCAGTTTCAGTTGCAGGGAAGTTGTTGGGATTTATCATTGTGGAAATGCGACTTCACAATGTGTATACAAATAAGAGCAACCAGTACTTATTGGATATTGCTTAATGTCCGCAACATCGCAGATCGCTGGTAATTACCAAATACATCGCAAAGTAAGTATGTAAAAGTTACTATGGATAGCAACATTGCGACTTCTCATGTTGGCAGTTATTGGAAAGATTATTGAACATGTACGATATTAAATTGAACCTCTTATTGAAGCTATATTCATGGATTATTTGGTAATTACCATCGTGGCGTTGAATTAGAAGTCTATATTAGTATGGAAACCTTCTGTGATATTTGTTTGGAATATAGCTAATTATAAATGACCATATATGCATGTGTATTAATAAACGGCATTTTTTTACATAATTTGATTCACTTCTCAAGAGAAAAATTAATAAGTAAAACATAAAAAACTGATAAATATATTTCAAAGTCATAGAATACATATATATAAAACACAATAATTTTTAAAAAACAAACAATAATAATTTTCTTCACAAAACAAATTCCATGTTCCGATATTCCTGAAAAAAAAACAGTATTAAGCTGTAGATTTTTCAAGAACAAAAGAATGAGTTACAAGTAAGTTTTTTAGATTTTACAAGAACAAAGAATGAGTTGATTTGGAATGATACAGATTACAATAAAAAAATCTTTCGAGACTTTTGCAGCACCATTTTGATTTGCACTGCAACCATAAGACAAAACGTGCTGTTGCCACTATAATAATCATCATTAAGTAATTACATATAATAACACTACTAATAAATACTTACTCACTTAATTGATATTATAATATAAATTGGCACACACTTTTACACCTAAGTCGACTGGAGAAAGACACCTGTGACTGGGCGAGAGTGGCGACACCAGATTTACGTTACAGTACGGCGTTGCCAATGTGAAAAAATTATTTGTACGCATCTCAGACTAAGATTCCTATTATGATGATATTTGTCAAAGTCAAACGTTTCCAGAATGATTTTTTAGGTAAAATCAATAAATGTGTGCGTCGTCTCGTCTGATAAACTGAAAGTAGAATTTGAATATTTATCAGCCCTGACAAAATGAATCTAATCGTACATTCAGTTATACTGATAACTGAAAAAATAATGTGTAATCGTAAAGATATAAAGTTAATTTTGAAATTTTCGAAATAACACATATATTTTGCTTTCTCACAAAACTGCCGAGGATTTAATTTACCAGAATTTAAGAATTTTCTTCGCACTGGCAACACCGTATAAATTCCTATTACTGCGACACAGAGGGAAGTAGCATAGTGATAGCAATGTGCACTTAATCAGAACTTCTTAATATAATGTTGTATGCAATTACCATGGAGCTTAAGTTGGGGAATTCGCAACGTGAACAATATGTGGATATTTATGTCTACGAAGCGAAGTCTTTAGTACTACTATGATAGGTCTCGAAGATGATCTTCAAAGTGATCTTATTTCGTATTCCCTGCGACTTACTGTTACTTCGCTGGTTGACTGGGAATGGACGACGCGTTTAAAATAAAGTCAAAATTTTGGACGCAACTAAAGGTACATAAAATAACCGACGTGGCGCTGATGATCGTTTGTTGAAAAAATGTTTGAAGTTAGTTACTATGGAGGGTATAGAAGGAGGCACATCTTAACGTTAGAAAAAGTGGCCCGATTTTGGAAGCCAGTTGTGGTGGCGCTGTTGATGACAGTTTAAGCGAGTTTTGACATTTCCTCTGACTTTTTTAAATAATAATTTTAATTGATTACGTAAACTTTTAAAAGATATGTATTTTACAAAAATTGGGTGGCTTATTAAATAAAAAACGTTATTTGAGATTATGGATCTAATCAATCTACAAACAGTTTTTCAACATACGATCGTCACAGCCACGTCGGTTATTTTATGTACCATTAGTTGCGTATAAAATTTTGACCACATTTTAAACGTGTTGTCCATTAGAGATTGCCCTACTTCTATACGCTGCATAAGTTTACTATGACCTATATATGCGCCATCTGGAATTTCTTATGTGAACTCTATAGTAATCTCTCAAAATCAGTCAAAATCAAGTAGGTATAGAGATCTCCCAGTTTGACCAAAACTTTTACAGGTATTGGATAAATTTCACTGGAATATTAACCAGAAAATACCAAATAATTCATATTTCATTTAAAATTAATAATATTAATCTTTCAGTTCATACTAATGTCTATTATTGTATATTTTAAAATCTAAAAATAGATTTAAACTCAACACAAGAGTTATTCCGTCTTTCTCTCAGACGTTTTTTCTGTCTACTTTCAAAATACCGTTAACGAAAACAAAATACATAATCGATCGTTGCTATGCAAGCAATATTATTGTTCTCTCATATTATCCCATCATTATAAGAGACAAAAAATATAAATATATTTCTTCCCGCTAAGATTCTGAATTCAAGGTTATTTGGATACTACGTATCGTGAGCATACATTAAAAAGACATTGTGCAAGCCAATCAGCTGCGACGAGGGCGGAGCTTAGTTGGCGCTAAATTTTAAATATTTTAGTGTTGGGACTATATACAGTATTTATTAAAATTTAGTCATATTTAAGTACCTGTTTACTTCCTAATATTTTGTATATGTACAATTAGATACAGCGATTTTAATTAATTGTAAGATATTTTAAAAATATCTTTTTTCCCTTTTTGGAATATATTTATTAGAGGTTACAAAAAAAAACAGAAAAATTGTAAAACTTCTGAACCCTATATTTTTTTTGTGTTATATAGGCACAAAATTCTTATTTTTAGTTTTTATATTTATATAGTTAAAATAACAAGCATAAAGGAAAAACAAAACCAAATACATATTTATATAATTTTATTTCAGCAATAAACTACCAGTTGCATAAAACTAACCAAATTATTGAGTCTAGTTCATTAAAATTGTTTTAATTACTTTAAGAGGGATTTACAGAAATTACATGTACATATATAATAATAAAAAATAAAATAAAATAAAATAATTTAATAATTAAGACTATATACATTCAAGATCAAATACTACAACTATTAACAAAACAAAATAAATTCCATTACCATCTAATGCAAAACCTACAACTACTTCAAATATGCAATTGAAAACCTTAAATTCTAATTTAACATAAAACATACTCAAATTGTAATTAAAAAAATTAAAAAAAAAACTATTTCTTATTAGGATAGTAGGTCTGCTTCTCTATTTTCCTTTTTTTACAAATTCCATCTTGATCCCGTTCTTCCATGACTTCTTTTTTAAATTTCGTGAATACTGCCATCAATTTTTTTAGTTCTTGTTCATCCAAAGTGTTGCTAAAATTGTTCATTTCTGATATGCATATCTAGAAATTAAATTATTATTAGAGAAACATTAATTACATTGCAAACACGATTACTTGTCTGGTTTCATAAAAACTTAGTGAAGTTTTGTGATCTTGTGTACTGGAACTTTCTTGTATAAAGTGCGTGACATCCTTCTGATAATCCAGTTGGCTTGTTGATGGCTCATTTATACATAAATCTTCACTTACTTCTGCGCAGGCTGTACCTAAAACAAACTCGCTTTTCTCCTCGAACAAAGCTACAGCATGTATATGTTTACATAATACAGATTTAATAGTGTTATCTGGACAGTCACAATTATATCTATGTAAACATATTTTGCACTTATTACAATATCCTCACCTACAATCATTGTTACATAACTCATTATAAGACACAAAATAATACTTATCATTTTCAGAGCCAGATTGTACTTTGAAGTTTCCACAATTTGAGATTTCTACTTTACCGTCCACGTGAGTTGCCTTCTTATGAGCTTCTAGGGTAATTTTATGTTGGTAATTATTTGAATTGGGTCTTTCGGTTTGTACAATTTTTTTCCACATTTTTTCATCTACGATGTCATCCAGCAAGTCTAGTAACTTCTCAACTCTGCAAAAAAAACCAAGTATTTCATTTATATTGATGTAACATAAATAATTATTATAAATACCTAATATTACGTTGTCCATTCATTTTGTTGTATTTCAATAACTTGTTCAAACTTTCAATTGCCATGTTTGTGTTTATTCCTGCATTGACTCTATAGCAATGTGCCCACATCATTATTCTTTCTTCATTCTGAAAATAATAGCTGCAAAAAAATTTTAATGTAATTTGAACCTTATTTTAATTTGTTTCTTACTTTTGATTTAAAAAATAAATTGAGGGGATTCTGTCAATAATACTTAATATTAAAAAATATATCTGTTTATACTCACTTTTGCAAATATTTAAAAAAATCATTTTCACCCTCCTTTTCTAAAAATTTAAAATATACTTCTTTGAGCTCTTCAAACTTGTTTACATTGGTTTCCTTCAATATTTTTCTCATCTCTTTCTTCATTTCTTGTCGAACTTTTTCATTTTTAATTTTTGACCTGCCTTGAATATTCCAATTTTTGATAACGTGCCATGTACAAAGGAGTCTTCTTGGTTTTTTTTCTGCACCCATAACTTTAACCCATGCATTGTAATATTTTATATCATCATCACTCATTATATATTCTGCTTCCACTGATGTACCTAACCTAGATTGAAGAGCCCTAAAAAAAATTTCTTGAATTGTTTGGTCTAATCTATTACTAAGCAAAAATGCAACTGGAAAACCCATATTATTTTCATCTTTTACTAAAACTGTTGTTAAATCCCAATTTCTTCAGTTTGTTCCATGAGTCCCATCTACACAAATGACCCTCTTGAAATCTCTTAGTTTTTTGTCCATAATACCATTCATAAATCCTACTGCAAAATCTTCATCTTTCAATCCAGGGTAACTATCACCTTAAATTACACCTTACAACAACAAAATACTACCACCACCTACCTTACACCATAACCAACTCACTTACCAATTTTTTTGAACAAAAATGCATGATTTTTTCCTTCTTGGTTCCACTCTTCAATCTTTAAAGCTGTCGCTATCATATCATCTGTGTGCCTTCTTTTATCGATATTAAGTTTTCTTATTAAATATGCTAGGTCTCCTCTTGTTATTAGGTTTATTCGTTTTAATTCCTTATTTTCAATTTTTCTGGCATCCTGTAAAATCCTGTCATTTGTAACTCCTGCTGTTAGTTGTCCAACGATATTTTCTTGTTCATTTTTTGAAAGTCTCTTAGTCCGTAGCTCATCCTCGTGTCCCACATGTGTTTCTATAAACTTTACCATCACTTTTCCTTTAAATTAAATAATAAGATTAAAAATATAATTCTTTAATCAGTTGATTATAATAAGCACCATCTTTTAAAAATTTCGCATTAATTTTTGAAGGACACATTCCACGAATATGGATACTACCCCCAGTCTTCATACTACGCTTTTGACACAAAGAAACAAATCCTAGAAGTAGATGTAAATCAAAATAAATTTAATAAATTAAATAAATGTACTCAACCTTTTGAATCACTTCTATTGCAATTATATAAAATGTTTTCTTCTCCATTTGAACATTTGTTTCTGACCCTAAAAGTGTAATCAACTCCTCTGTTCTCCAATTCTTTCCAAGCTGTAAACTCTTCAACGTTCCTAAAATATAAAACTGATTCAATAATGTTAACATGATGACAATTTGTTAAATGTTTTAATAAGTCTTTATGAAAAGAAAAGACTTCTTCGTTAGGACACAAAGGGCACATTATCCGCTTCTTCTGGGTTGGTTGTTCGGCTTCAGGATGAAACTGTTTAACGTGCCTGTTCCTTGTCGATGTACTGGAGAACTTTTTATTACAAAGACGGCAAAGAATTAACGTTGAAGAACCCCTTAAAAAAATTTAATAAGATTAATTAAATAAATTAAGAAATTTGGTTCACAAATTAAGAAATTCTAACCTCAAAAAAATATTTCTTACCTTTCTCCTTCCATATTACTTATATATAACACAAGAAATATATAATAATGATTATTGATATCTGTTATTTTCGTAAAATTGTTAATAATCTTAACAAACAACAACAAAATCAATAAAACAAAAATCGAATTTAATAGTTAGACACAAGGCATAAGCATCGGCAACCAAAAATTGGCATTTTGGCGCCATCGAGCCATGGTCACAGAGATACGGAATCGAAACATGCGAATTTCCCTTTATCCATGAAATTTCCACGTTACTTGTCGAAATGTATTATGTTTTACACACATACAATTATTATATACTTCAACAAGACTCAATTGACGATGTAATTCAGAATTCAAATCGTAGGCCAAAATACTAAAATATTTCAAATTTGGCGCCAACTAATCTCCGCCCTCGTCACACCTGATTGGCTTGCACAATGTCTTTTTAATGTATGCTGTTGAAGCTCGTATCGTGTCTCCTACCACTAACACCTGCAACCCGCTAAAATTCAGATCAGAATCGAGGACTCGCTTATCGACTGTCTAAGGATGCAGTCGCATTTAAATAGTAAAAGTTTCTTCAAATAATTGTAATGTTGCGTAATTAACCTCACCCAAAAAAGTTTTCTGAGGTTTCGTAATAATAAAAAATGTAAATAGTTTTACAGTGAGTGAAGTGATGAGGTGTGATTTCGGTTTCATAATTCAAATTAATGTAAATTATTTCTTCTGTTCATGTTAGTACTTGGAATAAAAAGTACATTCTTATTTCAAATACTGTTTTTATTTGGTTTAACTCCTACCTAAAGTGTTTGGTCCTTCGATGCATATATTTAAAGAAAATACAAGTCCAGTGTTCTTTCAACATTTATGAATACTATTATTCGTAAATCGTTCAGGTATAACTGGAAACACCAGGGTTTTTAGACATCAAATGCCCGTACGTATTTATAGTCGAAACTCAATCTCCGACTTGAGTCGTTTTTGGCCAAGCTCTACTCAGAACTCAAGATTGGATGCATATTATAGTTCGATCTTCGTGAATTCTCGGCGAAGGAAAGACTCAAGATGCATCTCAAGCATAAACTTAAAAGTAATTAGGTTTACTATGTTGGCCAACATGAAAAATTTAAAAAAAGAAGAATTACTTTAAAATTGTTTGTGTATTTTATGACAATTGTGACCCATTTTCATCCCATTTGTCGTGGATTTTGATGCCGTAACGCTATTTTGAGTATTTTCTTTATTGTTTGTGTGTGAATTTCGGACTTTTTTGGACTTATTAGAATTATTTTTATAAATTAAAATTGTAATTATATAAAAGTAAGTACATTCATAATTTAAATAAAAATTTATTACTTGATGTCGATAATTATATTAAAATTTACATAAAACAATTTGTTTCAGCCTGAAACATTATGATATTTTGTCTCTTTTGCTGCTGGCAATTGGGTATATACATAAATTCTCGCAACCGCTCAGCAATACATTCTGAAACCCTTTTTATTGTGCAGGAAACAGTCGGCTGGCTTATGCCCCGTAGATCTCCACTGACCAGCTAAAACAATTTTTTTATCATTTTCACAAGATACTAGTTCAAAATAAAACTTACTTGAAAATTTCCAGTAGCATAATACCGCAAACATGTTAATAATTGCAATAGTGGCGGAATTGGTAACCCTTCGCTAAATTTGTATGTATCTTTTTGGAATCTTATCATTTGGCATATTTTCCTCCACATAATTAAGAAATTCCAAAATATCCTCGTGTCCTCTATAATTCATTTTCACTAATCACTATTAAAATTTTTATTCTATTACAAACACAATCTAACCACAAATAACAAGACAAATGTCAGAAACCGCGTCTCAAGTCTCGACTATAAATACGACCATTAGATAAAATGTAGGAACAAACGTTGGCAACTCTGCGAATGTAGAATAGCGTTTTTATATTACCTGAGAAGAAGAGGTGATGTCAGCGTATTCCTCTCGCTGCAAATGCTCACATTATCACTGAAATTACAAAATAGCCTCCCAGGCGTTTTTATAAGCA
Organism: Neocrepidodera transversa; assembly: GCA_963243735.1. Lineage (NCBI taxonomy): Eukaryota > Metazoa > Arthropoda > Insecta > Coleoptera > Chrysomelidae > Neocrepidodera > Neocrepidodera transversa. The sequence goes on along the minus strand of CAUJLB010000152.1, from coordinate 447,756 downwards.
CTGTAAGAAGAACATTCAAAAGACGTTTTATTGTATATGTTTTCATAAAAAGTCAGAAAGTGACTTTTTTTTAAACATTCAAAAGAAGTTTTATTTACTTAGCGCCGCAAAAGTAGATCTTTTCCTAAGACGGCGTTCCTTTGGTATTTGAAAGTACCAATGGACCTTTTTATGAACCATGTGAGGACACTGTAATTAGAAGGTATAAGTGCTAATATCACTTGTGAATTATTTTGAAATTTTTTGATAATCAGGAAAAAAAAGAGGGTTCGTGGCGTCACTTTCACTAAAATTAAATTTGGCTTCATTGTGTTCATATCGAACCATTAAATACGTCGTCGACCGACTAATATACTGATTGATTACTGAATGAGGGTCGGAAAATTCTACAATCGAACTAGTTCTAGAATCTACAAAAATATATGAAAATAAATAAAAATGTAAAAATGGTGTCTACCCAATTAAAAAGCAGATTTTTAGATTATAAAAGAACAAACAACAAATAAAAAATATTGAATTATAATTAAGGAACTTAATTTCTTGAACTTTTGTAGTACTAATTTTTTGACTGCAGCATCCTCATTTGTATTAAAATGTTCCTACACAACGTCTGACTGTATTCGGTCAAATTGCCCAATATCCCCTTTATAAATTTGCGAAGTACACATATACAAGTGCCAGTTGATCGCAGCCACCAAAATACAAGAAAAACCAAAGTTCAGTACTTGTTAAGCGATTCCTCGAAATTATTTTACAATTTTAATAAGTGTAAAAATAACTAAGAAATGCTTTTTGAGTACATTACGTTATAATTTTATGCCTTCAGGATTTGCAGCGTTAAATTGTCAATGACCGCTCTTCGTCAAAAGAAAGGCCCGTTCAGAAACTTCGAATGTTTTAAGTAAAGAAAACGGTAGCTAAAATGTGATTTTTTTATGAGTAGAACAGTCGACAGAGTTAAATTATACATTATATAAATGTGTATATCAAGCAGTGGGAAGAACAGAAATGCGTGTTTCTGAACATAAATAATGGGAGGGGATGTTTCCCATGAATGTGACTTAATGGGAACATTTTAAAACGCGATATTTTTTCTAAATAAAAAATTGATTGTGTATGGACGTTTCGTTCCTCTTTCCAGGGACGGCTTATGTACTGTACACAGATGGTTCAAAGACCCCAAGTGGTGTTGGAGCCGGAGTGTACAGCAGAAAACCGAGAGTTGACATCACAGTAAGCCTCGGCAAGTATGCTACCATCTTTCAGGCGGAGGTTTTCGCTATAGAATTGTGTGCAAGAGAGTTGGTAAACCATCATCTTGTCAACAAAAGTATTTATATTTTATCAGACAGCCAGGCAGCTTTAAAAGCACTGAGCTCCAGCCGGCTGGACTCGAAGCTGGTGTGGAACTGCATCGAATCCCTGGATCGCATTGCTACCAGTAACAGAGTAACCCTACTCTGGGTACCTGGGCATGAAGGGGTGGAGGGCAATGAGAAAGCCGACACCCTTGCGAAAAGAGGTACAGAATCCGAGTTCATTGGACCGGCACCATTTTTTGGCATAGCCAAAAGCAGTGCCAAAGACACTATCTGGAAATGGGCCGAGAGGAAAACTCTCCAGCACTGGACAGATATTCCTGGGTTAGCTCACTCTAAGGCGTTTATAGTCAAACCCTCAGGTAGCACCCTATGGCAGATCCTAGAATGGAGTAGAAGTGATCTACGCATCCTAATTGGACTGCTTACAGGGCACTGTCGTCTGCGGTACCATCTGAAGAAGCTAGGTCTGAGTCAAACATCGGACTGTCGCTTCTGCAGTGTGGAAGACGAAACGACGGATCATATTTTATGCTCCTGCCCTGCCCTGGAAATGAATAGGCTTCGTACGTTTGGTTTTGTACAGCTGGAGCCTATGTGATATAGTATTTAAAGATAGAAAAGGGATTATTACTACATAGTCTTTCTGTGTCTCTGCTACGTTTCCAAGACAAAACATGTTCCATATTTAATGCAAACATATAGATACTATGTAAATACTTTGTAGCAGTTACGTAGTACTTATACATAACATTGAAGTAGATTTTTTACCTTATAGCGATAATTCATATTGAGAGTGAAAAGAGAGTATTATTACGTAGTTTAGATACGTAGTTGTTACGTTCACGTACAGAGAACAGTTCCCTATTTGATTAAAAGAAAAAGGAAGAAAAGAATATCGAGGTTATGTCAGCAACGAGATGTGAGGCGAGCTGTGGCGCAAATCTGTGAAGTATTTCTGTTTTTTGCGTGTTTACTGTGCTGTTTATAAAAGTAGAAAGCTAGGTGCTAAATAGAGTGCATTAGTTCTCATTTTTGTTGCATAGGTATGTATGTAATCTACTATTTTTGACCAAAGCATAAGAAACACTGAATGTGAAAAATAAACTAAACAGTGTTTAATAATAGTGGCCACCTTTTAGTTTTGTCTAAAATTGACACTTTCAAAATTACTTTTGTAGCTTTTGAGATAATCCACACCCTGTATGATTAAGTACATAGCCTTCTGATGAAAATTATTATTAATAACAATTATTTTACTTATCACATTTACTATCTCCCAATTGCAGGCAATTGATGCATGCTGCTAGGACGTATAGAGGGTGTTTCTTAATTAATACGAAAAATTTTCGGAGGAGATTCCTCTTTGAATATTAGAAGGTTTTTTATATTAAAAATCGCAAACTATTAATGAAATCCTTTCAGATGCCTTATCTTATTCTGAGAAGGAATTTGAAAGAATTGCCGCAGTCTGGACCCGTCAAGGGAAGCAGCGAAAACAAAGAGGAGAAAAAACCGAAAGAAAAATAATTTTTATTATATTTATGAAATTAAAATATAATAATTAATTAGGTTTAAGAAGCAGTTTTATTGTTAATATTTTTCTCATTGTAGTATTACCGTAAAACCTTTGTCCTCTAGAGACGTAGTAGACATAAAACTGAAACATCTCTGAGACATAACTGCGTCAGAGAAGGGACATTATTTGGCGCTTGAGAAAAGAGTTTCGCTCCCTTTTTAGGTAGGACATAGGAGCATCACAGAGATATCTCTGTTATGTTTACGCGCTTTCCTTGTGATATCTCTGTGACAGAACAAGTAACACCGATGATGTATGTGGAACGTAGTTGCTCTGTAAAATGGTCAATTGGGCCGTAGGTGACCTTTTCTTTGTCGTGACTCGGACTGAAAACTACCATTTCGCGACTCTCTGTATTCTCTCTCTTTCACATCGTCTCTACATTACATTTCGTCAGCCATTATGCCATTACAGCTGATCACAACACTCTTTGTATTATATGTGGCTTATTTGTGTGTTTTAAGTTTTGTGAATTAAATTTTAAGACGATGAGTAACAAATTTATGGAGTGTGTCTTTTATTGACAAAATACATCTCAAAATATTGTTAAATATAATTAAAAAAAACATCACGAAATTTTTTTTCCAAACCGTCAGATTAAGAAAATTCCTCCGAATGCGCATAATTACTGCTTACGTCACTAACGCCATTTTGGTTGAGGATGGTTAGAGCACATACTAAAAAAAAGATTTTAGTATAGTTTCTTAGGGCAGTAAAAGAATTTTGTTTTTAAAAATATAATTTGAATTGTGTTAAAAGGTACATAAGCATATTTTGATGGTATATTTATAGTAAAAATTTCTCATTGACAATTTTATTCAAGAACCGCTTATAAAGTGATAATTAAATAACATTTCTTTGGTTAGCCTCAATGTGAAAAGAAAATCACTTAATTAAATCATTTCATAATAACATATTCTTTTAGATAATTATGTCTCAATATAGAGCATTTGATTGCAACCACAATAATTCACGAGAAACCTGTATTTTTTTCAAGTTACCTAGTGAACCAAAATTACGAGAAAAATGGCTTTGTTTATTGAGGTAAGTTTATTGAATGACTAAAATTATGATTACCCTATGTTTATTATTTATTAAACCGTACTAATATTTGTATTTCTAGGCGACATGAAGATAACATTCCAAATGAGAATATTTGCAGCTGCCACTTTTAAAGATGACAAAAATAAAATTTGCCTCAACTTTTTCCCTGTAACAAAGAAAAGAAATTCTCAGATCATTATCTGTCACCTGAAAAAAAATCGGTTGTGTCGCCCCAAAACTTTCCTTACGAGTATCCACAAATACTTTTTCAGATATTTAATGTTAGTTTCTAATTTTTGACAGGTGACAGTTGGAGAAATAATTTTGACTAATAGAGTTTTTCAAGGGCTTTCAAATGACATATTGCATGTCCAGTTCTGTGACATATTGCATCTGTTATTTTTTGATAGTGACACTCACGTTAGATAGATGTCATACAAAAATTAAGGAGTTCTTCCGACGGGTAACCCAAACCTACATACCAAATTTCAGCTCAATCGGATTAATACTTTCCCAGATATTTACTGCTAAAGTTTCAAATTTTGACATTTTTTATTTTTGACAGGTGACAGTTGGAGAAATAATTTTGACTGTTCTGAATAGAGTTTTTCAAGGGCTTTCAAATGACATATTGCATGTCAAATTCCATGAGATATTGCATCTGTCATTTTTTGATAGTGACACTTCCGTTTGATAGATGTCGTACAAAAACTAATGGTTTCTTCCGACGGGTAACCCAAACCTCTATACCAAATTTCAGCTCAAACGGATTCAAGCTGTCCTTGAATTTAATGAATAAATATATATTTAGAATCCTTTAAATGGCCCTTCAAAGGAGCAGGAAGATATCTGTATTTGAATGGACACTTTATTTCTAATATGGCATTATCGTCAATTCCATCAGGACTAGCACCCAAGTAGCCACACTCTTGCAACCAAACTCCTGAAGGCAAAACATCTAATTTTGTTTTTTATTTAAATGTATTTAATGGTACTTTAGATAGGGATAGCGATTTCTTCTGAACTAGTACTTTGCCAAATTTACTAGCTGTCCGTCTAAAGCTTTTTAGCAATTAACCAATTCTCATTTCTAGTCTGACTATTGTATTTTTTTCAATGTCCATAATATTTGTGGAGGTAAGTTTGGATTTTTCTTTAAAAAATTCTATTTTATTCTCTGCAATTATATATTCTTCTGAATAAATAGTATCATTTACTTAAATTTTACAGATGTTGCTGGAGTTTTTACGGTATATGTCTGTGCAGGAAACAATTTTTTGGCACAACCGATATCCTCATTTGTCGACTTTGGACGATTCCAACTACAAATAGTGACTGTTGATGAAATATTGTAATGGCAAAAAAAGATGCCATACGATGACAAACAACTTGACCCCTGGGACAAGTGCAAGTCATTGACCGGAAATTGTTATTTTTAACGTCTACAGCATAAGTGCGTTGCTTCATACTTGCCGATACAGTACCTTAATCATTAAATGGATTAAAAGGATTAAATGAATCGTGCTGTAAGCTTAAAACATATCCGCTTTCATAAGATTTTTCCCTTTTCAGTTTCAGACACTCTACTTATTGATACAATATGTGCCATTATCCTACAAGAACATTAAAATATAATTTTGTTTCTTATATGTATTGAATAAATGACTTAAGGTTAGGAAATATTTAAATATCAATTTCCTTTGTTTAAAATACAGGGTGTCCCAAATAAGAGTGATCGATTTTAAATGAAAATGCACAGCTTATTAATTGTCCTAAAGAATTCGGGTTTTCACTAATTGATTTTGTTTACCCAAAAGTTTTTTATGAAGTTTGTTAACATTTTATCCCGTCAATACAGGGTGATCTACTAATGTTGGTCAAAATATGTATCATTTTAAATGGAACACCCTGTATATTTAAAATAGCGATTCCATCTTCTTTTAAAAAATGTATAGTTTGATATCTTTTGCTTTCCTAATAACAAAGATATTCGAGATTTCAGGAACCACCGCATTTTTCCTTATAGAAAAACTAACAGTAAATAAAAATAAAGAAATCTGACAAAAAATTTATTCAGCAACAAAACATCACAAACATTTAATACCCAAACATTTAATAAAACTAATAATGCAATTAAGAGTAATAAAGAATTAGTAGATCACCCTGTATTGACGGGATAAAATGTTAACAAACTTCAAAAAAAACGAAAACAATTAGTGAAAACCCCATTTATTTAGAGCAATCGATACGTTGTGCATTTACATTTAAAATCGATCACTGTTATTGTAATATTATATGTGATAACTGTAATTCTGCCGTGTTAATTAAAAAGGGCCCTATCTGAAAAAATTCAGTTTTGAGAAAAAAGCGGTTATAGATTTTTTACTGCGCCATTCTTGTTTTTTAAGTAATAATATCCATATTCAATTAATCGATTCTCATTTACGATTGAATCTATCTGTCCTAATAGGGTATTATGTGTGATATTAGCAAATTTAACTTTTGATAGTTAGGCCCTTTTTTTCTAACATTTCTTTATAGAACAACTAGCTTGAAAGGCACTAACTGCAAAACATTATAAATTTTCAGATTGACATAATAATACACTTGCGGTTTGATATTTAACAAAATACTAATATAAAAAACGTTATTAAACATAAATATGAATTTTTAACGCTTCAATCCATTATTGGTTCTTCAGTGGAAGTCTCTGGCAAATTGTCCCAAAATACTAATCTGGTTGGAGGTATTATAGGTGATAATTTGTTTAGTAAAGTTCTTTTTCTCTCTGAATAAATTCCCTATAATTTAATTTGTTTTCCGGTCGCCGTATACCTAAAATATGATATACATTAATAAATAAGTTGAACTCCTTTTTAAATACACAATAAATTTAATACAACTTAAATGCTTACCATTTTTGTGATCTTGAGCATTCAAAATGTTGATCTCTTTTCCAAACTCATCTTCGAAAGATGTTTTATACACGAGTGTGTTATAAGTTCTCCTAAACGTGACCTGAACCATTTCACTTAAATAAGGCCTTGGAACAATCTTTTTTAATTTATATTGCGACGTGCTGTCTTTCCAGCAGAACAGCTTATCGATTGTCATTTCTATAATATTAGTGGTACGCCTGGCACTTTGAACAGCATCTACATAATCTGAAAAATCATACACACGTCCTTTCCGCTTCAGGTGGTGAAATGCATCAGCGGCCATAAAGGTATGCCCTGGTTCAAAATATTTTACCTCTAAAGTCTTCAGCTAAGTCTCATTAGAATTTATGAGATACAAGAAAATACAATATAATGTCCAGTTCTTGTTTTGTGCTGAACAATTATCCAGCCACAAGATAACATGTTCAATATCACGAATTGAAAGAAAAAATGCATAAAATGTATCTATTATATTTTCTTTTTTTGCGCCTTATTAGCGCCTCGTGCCATACGACTGCAGTTGGATTTAAAATGTGTTTTGTTCCTGCAGGTATGAAGGATTCGTTAAAAGCAATAAGTCTTGGAACAAAAATCACCTCTTTAAAAGTGTCACATCTGGGTAGCATAATGACCTGAAACGAAAGATTATTATAATAATAAAAACTTCTTAGATGTTATATTATTACCTTTTGTAAATCGACTGTGACTGTGGATTTATTCATATTCTGATCTTCTGCGTCTTTCCTGTACTCTTCTCTAGCTTTTTTATATTTTTTAGTATGTTTATCCCAATTCTTACAGTCCTGGCATTCAACATTCAAATTTTCTTTTTTATGACCGCTAGTGGTACAATGTTGCAAAAAAATTTCACATGCCCAGCATTCCTCGTGGCCTAACTTGGCAAAAGATATGTTCATTTCTGCCACTACCTGTCTGTATAAACTGTAAGAAAATATAGTATTTGGATATTTGGTCTGAAAATCATCGTACATGAATTTAACCGTGATATCACTTGGTAGGTATCGCTGACGAGGAGCATATTCTCTTCGGTAATGTGATATCTGTGGGCCAAAGGATTCGATATGTGTCTTTATTAGGTTCCGATCAACAATATTCTTACGTTTATTTGAAACACGTTTATCTGGTTTTGCAATCATAGATATACAGTCTGATTTAGAGAGAATATTTCTAATAGCCGTAGCATTATCGGTGCGATATCCTAGAACTGTTAAAAAAAATGTTTTGCATACATTTTCCTTTAAACCTTTGTGATTTTTTAGATAGTATCGAAATGTTTTCTTTCTTCGGGAATTTTCCCCTACAGTTTTTCTGTTAGTGTCAGTATTTGTGGTACTTCCTAATATAAAGTTCCTTTTTTCTGAGCTCGATAATGACCAGTATTCTTTATTGATTAATGAACGTCTCGTGACATTAATCTTTTCCCTACATTTTTTTGGGCAACTATTTTTGCAAATAGGCTTTGGTGCATGTTTTGCTTTAACAGCATTTATTTAATTTTTTTTCTTTCCTCTGCCTTTAAGATAGGTCTTCTTCTTTTGCGTATTGTACCTTTTTTAGTAAGCATGTTGTGAGTACATTCTTCCCAAAACATTGTTTAGAAGTTCATTCAGTATATTATTTTTAATAAATTCTGGCACTGTGCATGACTCTTGAGAATTTGCAACGGTCGTAACTGAAGGGCCTTCTATTAGTATATCACTAATCACAACTACTTTTTGATTTGTCTCTTCAAGTATTTTAGAATTGGAATTTTCAAAATTCGTCTCATATTCAGAACTCATACTTTCTGTTATATAAGTAGTGTCACTTAATTTTCGCTTTTTTGTGGTTTGTTCTTAAAGCCCCTAATTTTTTTATTTAGTTCCTGATTCAGAGCAAGGGTTAACATTTTTTCCCTCTGTTACCATCCATTTTACAATGTAGTTTCACTGTAACAATAACGTTTCTTTTAGGTTATTCTTAAACAGCAAACAATTTCGCAAAACAACTATTTAAAATTACTTACAGATATAGATTTTTCGTTTTGTTATTTAACTAGTCCGTCAAGACTACCCTTCTCACTCAATATATTTATATATATATATATATATATATATATATATATATATATATATATATATATATATATATATATATTTTACGTGTAGTTTGAGGACGCTTTTATATATACCGGTATAAAGCTTATTCTGTCTATTTTGGGGTCTTATTTATGCCGTATATATACCGTATATATTATAAGCATATACTGTCTACTTTGGGGTCATATTTATACCTTATTTCTTAAAACCTTATATTGTCTCTTTTGGGATACCTACTTTAATTTGACCTTAAATTTGACTTTGTATAATAGTGAATAATGGATATTAATATTATTTAGTAAATTCATGCATAATGAACAAATAATATATTAGTGGTTGTACAAACCACTATTACAGCATCTATATTTTCCTTTATCCTGAAAACTATTGTTCGTTTTCCTATCAAACGAACAAAGGAAGATAGTTTTATTAGTAAAAAATAAAATAGTTTTAGTTCATGGAAATAAATAAATAAACTACTTTAACCTAACCTGAGCAAAATTAATCTACGCTAATCTATTATTAAAACCGATAAAAAATTAATATCTCATTTAAATTTTATTCATAGAAAGAAATGGACATTTTTTCCAAGTTTTCTGGACCGGAAAAGTATCCAAAATTGCGAAGAAAAAAAATAGTAATTTGTTGAAAAAAAAATAAAAAAGTTTTACATGCATTGGGACTCGAACCTACGACCTCTCGCTTTGAAATCTTATGCCTTAACCAACTAAGACATTGAAGCGATGCTTAAAAATAGTCTTAACTGCAATATAACGTGCCTACCTATGCATATTATCCTTTTTCTTAAAAACTATTTTTTCTACTACCGTGCATTAAAGTACTTACTTTACGCTCGCTAAGGAGTGCGTAAAGTTTCACTATTTTCACTAGTGCGTAAAATAAAATAAAATTTTTAAAATAACTTTTTTACATGTGCAATACATTTTTTGCAATATCCTATATTTCTTATCTTGCCAAGGTTCTATGTACCAGAAATCAACTGGTTATTTTCAATATTTTGGAAAATAACTTGTTAACCTCTTGCATGCGAAATCTATTTTTGTACATTAAAATTATGGTAGTAGAAAAAATATTGTGTGCAACAAGTGTGTAAAGTGCCTTTTTTCACTCAAAGAAGAGAACAAAACCAAACTATTTTAGGTGTCCTGAAGGATCTTTGCATTGTGAAATCTAAAAAAGAAAATATAAGTAAGATTATTAATTTAATAATATTTAAAATATTAACTGTTCGTATTTCATTTTCCTTCTGTTTGAGAAACTGGAAAACTTCTATTCCATGCGATTTATCCCATAATGGTTATTGCTACACCCATAGCCGAATGGTGCCATCAATCATCAGCAAGTCGCCTGGAACGTCACGGCAAATAATAATAATAGCCGTCCCTTCCCCGAACAATCCATTGAATTCTGGAATTCACTCGTTATGAGATAGAATATAGGCAGAGTATTATTATTATTATTATCAGTATTATTTTATAACACGTATTTCTGGCAACACCTGTTTAAATGATACTAAAAAAATTGGACCTATTAAAAAAAACACCTGCTAAATATTTAATTTTCTTATTCATATTTTATAATACGTATTTGCAACACTGCTAGATAAATTGCTACTACCTATAAACAGCGAATAGTGTGAACACCTGCATAAACATACATGATTTTCTACTATTGACACAATATCGCAGAATTCCGTAGAACATATTGCACGTCATGAAATATAATATGCCTATCTATCCATATTATCCTTTTTCTTAAAAACTGAGTAATAAAAATTTAACCCTTATTTTTTATTATTTTTTAAACCTATATTCAACAGCATGCTATATTAAACCTATAATTAAAAAAATCTGTCAGTTAAGGTAGATCAGTTGAACAAATATGAGAAAGATGGTGCCACTCGGATTTATTTAAATTCGGTTTACAGTCTACAGTTTTCTCTGTACTACACCTCAATACTACAAATAACCAAGGGGGAGTTGGCGTCGAAATTACGTTTTTATTCTAGTTTTTGAATCACTATTAAAAATACTATTCTTGAACATTGCGACACAATAATTATAGGGCATTTTGTAGCAAAAGTTAAGCATATAATTAAATAAAAAAACTTCGATTGTAGCGCCATCTTTGCTTATATAGATAATTCAAACTTAAATTGACGACTGGCGCCATCTTTCGCTTATTTCTGAAACTGATCTACGTTAAGACATCTCAAAAATATTAAATATTTGAAATTAAACGTTTGATCGTAAAAAAATCTGCTAAATCCTGGTCTTTGCTTATCAATACGGGTAATAAACATTTTAAAGTTAAAAAAAAAACATAAAAGTCCTAGTTCTGTCACAGCTTATAGTAGGAGGAGCTATTTCTGTCACAGTATAAGGCTCATAGTAGGGGGAGCTATTGGGAGACAAATATTCCATAAATTTTTTTTTTTTGTGAAAATCAAAATAAATGCAATTTTGTATTACTGATTAACCCCCGTTTAATCCAAATAATAGTTTTTTTTATTTGTATTCTAAATAATCAGAAAAAACCTAATCTAACATTAACGACGCATGCGCACAATCATGAGTATTTGTCTCCCAAAAGGTCCACCTCATATAGTAGCTACTGTGGTTCTGTGTTAAGACATGCGATGTTGCCATATTTAAAAATTGGTTTAACAACTTGGATATTAATAATAAATGTCAAACTTTTACAGTTCTTAGATTTTTCAGTTAACAATTGTTAAATATTTGGGCTTTTTTAGATAAATGTAATAGTTTTAAAAATATTAGTGATTCATTCTACGTATTTTTTTTTCATTTCAATTTTAGCCGTCCGTATACAGCCTAAAAATCTGGTAATTTAGAATTTCTCGCAATGGAAATTCATTTTAAGCTTATAGTTTTAATACAAAACAAATTTTTTCGCGTTCCTCTCTTGGATTTTCAAGTTTTTGAAACATAAAAATTTTTTTCATGAGAAACCCAAAACACCCATTTAAAACGATACTTTCCTTTGTGAAATTAAGCGCGATTGAAGTGGCACCATCTATGGGTCGAACATAAAATGCAAGTTACTACAGTCAAACGGAATCTGCTATTTTTTGACATCATAAACCAGCAGTGTTGCCGATTGGCGGATAATTATCCGATTTGCGGATAATTTAGGACTGCGGTGGATAATTTTCACACCCATCCGAATATCGGATAATTTTAAATCTGAGATACCGTAAAATTAACATCAATATTTTCAGTTGAAAACGGTAAATATGGGATTTTACAAGGCAAGGTATTATTTTAAATTTGGCAACAATGTTGTAAATTCTTGAAGGCAAAAATGACAAGATTTTTGGATTAGACAACATGGGGCTTTCTAATCCTCAGACTCCTCGGATTATGTTAAGTTCAAAGGAGGATCTTTTCATTTCATCTACAGGCAACACTGTAAACCACGCCTTTTACTTTCCCGACCCACCTCCTAGAAGGGAAAGTATTGTGAACGAGCTAAAAAAAAATCGAGATAAAAACGGAAATATCCATTTTCGGGTCCCCTGAGACGATTAAGACTATTTTCAGATGGAAGTCGGTCTGTCGGTCTGTGTGTGTGTGTGTGTGTGTGTGTGTGTGTGTGTGTATTCTTCCACGATAGAGGCCACACGTTTAATCCGATTGAGCTGAAATTTGGTATAGAGGTTTGGCTTACCCGTGGGAAGAACCCATTAGTTTTTGTACGACATCTGTCAAACGGAAGTACCACTATCAAATAATGACAGATGTAACATGTCACGGAATTGGACATGCAATATGTCATTTGAAAGCCCTAGAAAAACTCTATTCAGAACAGTCAAAATTATTTCTCCAACTGTCACCTGTCAAAAATAAAAAAATGTCAAAATTTGAAACTTAAGCATTAAATATCTGAAGAAGTATTAATCCGATTGAGCTGAAATTTGGTATATGGGTTTGGGTTATCTGTCAGAAGAATCCATTAGTTTTTGTACGAGATCTGTCTAACGGAACTATCACTATCAAAAAATGACAGATGCAATTTGTCACGGAATTGGATATGCAATATTTTGAAAGCCCTTGAAAAACTCTATTCAGAACAGTCAAAATTATTTCTCCAACTGTCACCAGTCAAAAATAAAAAAATGTCAAAGTTGAAACTTTAACATTAAATAACTGAAAAAGTATTCGTGGATACTCGTCGGGAAAGTTTTGGGGCAACACAACCGATTTTTTTATTTTATGAATAAATAAAAATAAAGTAGCAAGTTCAACAAACTATCAATAAATAATAATTGGATATAGCAATGGCGAAAATAAAATAACTATAACTTATATCTCATGACATATGAAAATAACACAAATACACAACAACTGCCTGTCAAGTGTAAACTAAAATCAGGTGACTGTGGTCACCATTGGAGAGTACATGAACATGCGTACATGAGGCGGCCAATCTAGGACGTCACACGACACACGACTTCACGACTAGCGTTACAAGTGACAAAATATTAAACAATAATTTTGACAGATGTGTCTTAAATCATTTTCTTTATGAGATTTAAGTGAATGTCAATACTGAAGTTCTGTAATATTAATAATTAAAATACGAGGCGAAACACTAATTTATATTAATTTTAGTATGAAACGTGATTGGCTTAAATAATAAGTTTGAACATATTTAAACAAAGCTGTAGTAGCTGCGTGGCATAGTGCCCGCTAGTGGTTTTTTTTATTTTCTCCCATTTTTTCTAACTTCCTCATTTTCTCTATTTTTCTTTATTTTCTCCTTTTTTAATTTTTTTCTCTCGTTTTCGTATTCTTTCCTATTTTTTTGTTATTTTATTTCATATTTTCCTAATTTTTCTGTATTTTTTTCTACTTTTTTTAATTTTTTTCTGTTTTCTCCTATTTTTTCTCAACTTACTCTATTTTCTTTATTTTTCTTTATTTTCTCATATTGTATTGCTTTTCTTTTTTTCCTGTTTTTTCCTATTTTTTCTGTCTCTTTTCCAATTTTTTCCCTTTTTTCCCTATTTGCTCTCAAGTGGAAAAGTTTGATATTTATTAATATCCAAGTTGTTAAACCAATTTTTAAATATGGCAACATCGCATGTCTTAACACAGAACCACAGTAATATGAGGTGGAGCTTTTGGGAGACAAATACTCATGATTGTGCGCATGCGTCGTTAATGTTAGATTAGGTTCTTTCTGATTATTTAGAATACAAATAAAAAAAACTATTATTTGGATTTAACAGGGGTTAATCAGTAATACAAAATTGCATTTATTTTGTATTTCACAAAAAAAAATATTTATGGAATATTTGTCTCCCAATAGCTCCCCTTACTATGCGCCTTATACTGTGACAGAAATAGCTCCTCCTACTAAAAGCTGTGACAGAACTAGAAGTTTTATGTATTTTTTTTAACTTTAATATGTTTATTACCCGTATTCATAAGCAAAGACCAGGTTTTAACAGATTTTTTTACGATCAAACGTTTAATTTCAAATATTTAATATTTTTGAGACGTCTTAAGGTAGATCAGTTTAAGAAATAAGCGAAAGATGGCGCCAGTCGTCAATTTAAGTTTGAATTATCTATTTAAGCAAAGATGGCGTTACAATCGGAAGTTATTTATTTAATTATATGCTTACCTTTTGCTACAAAATGCCCTATAATTATTGTGTCGCAATGTTCAAGAATATTATTTTTAATAGTGATTCAAAAACTAGAAATTAAAACGTAATTTCGACGCTAACTCCCGCTTGGTTATTTATAGTATTGAGGTGTAGTATTGCCGGTACTACAGAGAAAACTGTCGACTGTAAACCGAATTCAAATAAATCTGAGTGGCACCATCTTTCTCATATTTGTTTAACTGATCTACCTTGAGTCACAGATTTTTTTTTAATTATAGGTTGAATGTAGGTTTAAAAAAAATAAATATATAAGAGTTGAATTTTTATTACTCAGGTTTTTAATGGCCCATATTAGCCTAAAATCAAGCAAACGTGTAAGAAGTTTAAATGTTAATCTTTTTATTGATCTAACAGGATTACCCTATAACGTCAAATAAAAAATTACTAACACATTTTTTATTCAAATATTTATCAATCTTAATTTTTTTAAATTAACGTGAAAAGTATAGTTAGTATTAACGTGAAAAGTATAGTTAGTATTGTTTGAAATCAGAGAAAATGCTATTTAAATTCATACCTTTTGCTGTTCCATCCATTTGATGAACTTGTCATAATACCAGTATTTATGATTTTAAAGTGTACCAATAAAAAAGAATAGCAGAAAGTATTCGTGGATAACTGGTCTTTAAAACACTTGACCTATTTCGAGAAAAATCGCGCGTGTTCTATTAAATGACAGCTGGCCGCCATGTTGCCAAATCCTCCTTATGTCAGTCCTTGTGATTTCAAAATTTCGCAATTAAAAAAAAGTATGTTTGGGGGCGTTTTAAAGAAAACAATTTTGGGAAATCCATTTGTTTTTTAATATCTTTTAGTGAGAAAAATTTCGTACGGGGTCGCAAAAAACCCAAAAAACGATACCCTCCTTTGAGGTATCGTGTATGTTTTGATATATAAAAATTCTTACAAAAAAATGTTTTTCTACTACCGTGCGTAAAGTACTTACTTTACGCACGCTAAGGAGTGCGTAAAGTTTAACTTTTTTTCACTAGTGCGTAAAGTAAAATAAAATTTTCAAAATAATTTTTTATACACATTTTTTGTACTATTCTTATGTTTCTTATCTTCCCAAGGTTCTATGTGCCAAAAATCAACTGCGGTTAACCTCAAGATTTTGGAAAATAGCTCGTTAACCTTTTGAATGCGAAATATATTTTTGTACATAAAAATTATGGTAGTCGAAAAAATACTGTATGCGACTAGTGTGTAAATAAGTGCCATTTTTTACTCATGTGATTGTAGCACTCGCCTTTGGCTCGTGCGACAACATTCACATTCGTGAAAAAAGTATCACTTTACACACTTGTGCATAAATAACTATAATGAAACAAATAAAATATTAATTTAACTTATTTTTGAATATATAAATTAAAAAACCGTTTTGTTTGTTACTATATAAAAACCTTGGAAAATTTTCTGCTTTAAAAAATGCCCATTTCTTAGTTTGAATAAAATTAAGTAAAATATTAATTTTTATCGGTTTTAATAATAGATTAACATAGATTAATTTTACGAAAGTTAGTTAAGAGTACTGTATTTATTTATTTCTATGGACTAAAACTATTTTATTTTTCAACTGATAAAACTATCTTCCTTCGTTCGTTTTATAGGAAAACGAAAAATGGTTTTCAGGAAAAAGAAAAATATAGATAGGTAGGTGGTGTATATTGCATTAAAGGATTAATATATTCATTGGTTCAGTGTCGTAGTGGTTTAAGGCACGAGATTTGAAAGCAGGAGTCGAAGGATCGATTCCCACTGCTTCCGAAAAATTCTTTATTTTTTTTTTCAACAAATTACTTTTTTTTATTTTTTTCTTCGGAATTGTGGATAATTTTCCGTTTCAGAAAACCTAAAAAAAATGCCCATTTCTTATATTGAATAAAATTAAGTGCAATATTAATTTTTTATCCGTTTTAATAAAAGATTATCGTAGATTAATTATAGGAAAATTAGTTTAGAGTACTGTATTTATTTATTTATTTCTATGGACTAATACTATTTTGTTTTTCACTAATAAAACTATCGTCCTTGGTTCGTTTGATGGGAAAACGAAAAATAGTTTTCAGGGAAAATGAAAATATAGATAGGTAGGTGTTGTATACCGCAATAAAGAACTTTTTTCTGCATTGGTTCAGTGTCCTAGTGGTTTAAGGCACGAAATTTGAAAGCAGGAGTCGAAGGATCGATTCCCACCGCGTCCGAAAAATTTTTTATTTTGTTTTTCAACAAATTACTTTTTTTATTTTATTCTTCATAATTGTGGTTAATTTTCCTATTCAGAAAACCCAAAAAAAATACCCATTTCTTATTTTGAATAAAATTAAGTGCAATATTAATTTTTTATCCGTTTTAATAATAGATTAGCGTAGATTAATTATACGAAAATTAGTTTAGAGTACTGTATTTATTTATTTATTTCTATGGACTAAAACTATTTTATTTTTCACTAATAAAACTATCTTCCTCGGTTCGTTTGATGGAAAAACGAAAAATAGTTTTCAGGGAAAAGAAAATATAGATAGGTAGGTATTGTATACCGCAATAAAGAATAGTTTTCTTCATTGGTTCAGTGTCCTAGTGGTTTAAGGCACGAGACTTGAAAGCAGGGGTTGAACGATCGATTCCCCCTGCGTCCAAAAATTTTTTTATTTTGTTTTTCAACAAACTACTTTTTTTATTTTTTTTCCTTGTAATTGTGGTTAATTTTCCGTTTCAGAAACCCTAAAAAATGACCATTTCTTATTTTGAATAAAATTAAGTGCAATATTAATTTTTTATCCGTTTTAATAATAGATTAGCGTAGATTAATTATTAGAAAATTAGTTTAGAGTACTGTATTTATTTATTTATTTCTATGGACTAAAACTATTTTGTTTTTCACTAATAAAACTATCGTCCTTGGTTCGTTTGATGGGAAAACGAAAAATAGTTTTCAGAGAAAATGAAAATATAGATAGGTAGGTGTTGTATACCGCAATAAAGAACTTTTTTCTTCATTCGTTCAGTGTCCTAGTGGTTTAAGGCACGAGATTTGAAAGCAGGGGTCGAAGGATCGATTCCCACCGCGTCCGAAAAATTTTTTATTTTGTTTTTCAACAAATTACTTTTTTTATTTTATTCTTCATAATTGTGGTTAATTTTCCTATTCAGAAAACCCAAAAAAAATACCCATTTCTTATTTTGAATAAAATTAAGTGCAATATTAATTTTTTATCCGTTTTAATAATAGATTAGCGTAGATTAATTATACGAAAATTAGTTTAGAGTACTGTATTTATTTATTTATTTCTATGGACTAAAACTATTTTATTTTTCACTAATAAAACTATCTTCCTCGGTTCGTTTGATGGAAAAACGAAAAATAGTTTTCAGGGAAAAGAAAATATAGATAGGTAGGTATTGTATACCGCAATAAAGAATAGTTTTCTTCATTGGTTCAGTGTCCTAGTGGTTTAAGGCACGAGACTTGAAAGCAGGGGTTGAACGATCGATTCCCCCTGCGTCCAAAAATTTTTTTATTTTGTTTTTCAACAAACTACTTTTTTTATTTTTTTTCCTTGTAATTGTGGTTAATTTTCCGTTTCAGAAACCCTAAAAAATGACCATTTCTTATTTTGAATAAAATTAAGTGCAATATTAATTTTTTATCCGTTTTAATAATAGATTAGCGTAGATTAATTATTAGAAAATTAGTTTAGAGTACTGTATTTATTTATTTATTTCTATGGACTAAAACTATTTTGTTTTTCACTAATAAAACTATCGTCCTTGGTTCGTTTGATGGGAAAACGAAAAATAGTTTTCAGAGAAAATGAAAATATAGATAGGTAGGTGTTGTATACCGCAATAAAGAACTTTTTTCTTCATTCGTTCAGTGTCCTAGTGGTTTAAGGCACGAGATTTGAAAGCAGGGGTCGAAGGATCGATTCCCACCGCGTCCGAAAAATTTTTTATTTTGTTTTTCAACAAATTACTTTTTTTATTTTATTCTTCATAATTGTGGTTAATTTTCCTATTCAGAAAACCCAAAAAAAATACCCATTTCTTATTTTGAATAAAATTAAGTGCAATATTAATTTTTTATCCGTTTTAATAATAGATTAGCGTAGATTAATTATACGAAAATTAGTTTAGAGTACTGTATTTATTTATTTATTTCTATGGACTAAAACTATTTTATTTTTCACTAATAAAACTATCTTCCTCGGTTCGTTTGATGGGAAAACGCAAAATAGTTTTCAGGGAATAGGAAAATATAGATAGGTAGGTGCTGCATATTGCAATAAAGGATCTTTTTATCCATTGGTTCAGTGTCCTAGTGGTTTAAGGGACGAGATTCAAAAGCGAGGGGTCGAAGGATCGATTCTCTCAAGCTTCAAAAATTTCTTTTATTTTTTTTTTTCAATAATTTACTGTTGTTAAGTTTTTTCTTCACAAATTTGGATGATTTTCGGATTCAGAAAACTTTAAAAGAAGATGTCCATTTATAATTTTGAATACATAGAGAAATCTTGATTAAGTTAGATTAACTCTGCTTTAAAAAAATATTTTTCCCTGTTATCCCTTGAGTCTATCCATTTAAAATAGTATTTGTGCCCGTTAAATTTCTGATTCTGATCGCCTACACTTTATTTTTGAGCTTAATAAAAAAATATTCGAAGTGGACCTCAAAGTAGAAGTTTTGTTAGTTTGTTTCATAAAGGCAACATTTCGGGGTCGATACCTCAAATTCAACACTTGGAGCAATATTCACTCTACTGTATGTTTTGAGGACAATGTACCCAAACTCACTGATTAATACTTATTGTTACTTTCAGGTCCGACCCCAAAGTACACAAAAGTCCTCAAAGTAACTGAAGCATGCTTTTTTTCGACCCGAAAGTAAACGTTTAATATATATATATATATCTATATTGTAACAAACACATTTTTTTATGTTATTATTTTATGCCTAGAAATAAATTTGATTTGATTTGATAAGTTAAAGCTAAAATTATAAAAAGTAAAAAAACAAATTTAAAACAAAATTAATTTTTTTTTTATTTTTTTAAACTAACTTTATTAATGTATTTTGGCGAAGAAAAACAAAAATAATGGATTAAACAATCATTTTCGTAGGAGTGTTCGGAAAGTTGGGTGGGAGTACCTCCTCTTTATTTATTTTTAATTTCTGCAAAAATATTCGCACAGTGACAAGAGTGAACAGGGTTAAACTGGGGGTATTTTGTAAATAAAAAATTAAAAATCTATTTTCCTGTTTTGTATTATTTTATTTCATTTTGTACCAAAAAGATTAAAATCTCTTTTCGTGTTTTTTACTAATTACTTAATTTCATTTTGTAACTAAAATAAATATCTGTCCCATAAACAAATCATTCAATATTATAAATGTTATTGTTTGTTGAAAGTATAAGAATGCATGTCCGTTGTCCGATAAAACAATTCACACCCAATGTGAGCGATAATTTCCCGGTAACCCGATCTTCATCCCATATTTTTCTTCTAAATAGGTCATAAATTAATATCTATTATAGCAGTGTATATGTTACCGAGAGTAGGTACGATAAGACGAAAAAAAAAATATTTTACCGGTACCAACTTATGAGTTTACAATTATTAACCGGATTTGTGTTCATTTCTATCTGTACTCATAAAAATTTATTAATAATAAAAATATATGTAAAAAACATGTAGAAAATACAAAAAAAAACATAACACATCTTCTTTGTAAAATATCTATCAATAATTAAATTTTTGATAAATGTTAATTCTGATTTTGATTAAAAATAAAAATTCGTTAGTCTTTTATTTTTGCCATCATCTTCCAATAGGGAAAAAAACACACTTTTTTAAAGTATATGGTTACATAGCCACTACTTGACTTTAAAGACTATAAAATTATTTATCAATGAGTAATAATACGTGATGAATAGTACCAATATATTTTTAGTTATATTTGTTTACTAGCTGTGGAATTTATTATTAACATTTACTAATTGTCTATTTTTACATTTCTGCTTCTCCGTTATAAAATTGTCAATATTTAAACATGGAAGATCTACAATTTTTTGATGGCCATTCATTAAATATAATTTATTTGACTGTTTGAAGGATCCAAATATATATCGCGGCTATAGAAAAAATTACAAGAGTTGGGGAATAAAATAATAGAAACATCACAAGATTTAAATCAAAATATGGTCCAGAGTATTAAGAAATTGGAAGAAACAGAAAGAATTTGCAATATTAAAATATAAATATTGAAAAATAAAAGAAACAAAAGGAGATAAAGAAATGGTAAAATAAATGAAAGAAAAGATGCAAATGTCAAATAAAGAAAATAATATTAAAATTGATAAAAGATAGAAAAGACAAAAAGTTAAATTTAAAGATACGAAAGTAACAATTTATTGACATAATTTAAAAAAAGATTAACCATGATAATTCGACATTAAAAGTTTAATGTACAGGACTACAGGAAGTTAAGAATAAATTAAAATTAAAAAAATAGTTATAGAAAGTGTAATTAAATTAAAACAAACGGACCGAGCCGAAGACAAAATCGGAAGAAATAGGAAAATAAATATTGATATGGACCTGGTAATCCAAATGTTTTATCAAAGATTCTCAATCCGGGGCTGGGTTCACTATCCAGGAAATTTTAAATATTCTAAAAAAAATACAGTTTGGTTTTTAACTTTTCCTGTTTCCTATTCGCTTTCTTCGGTTGTGTTTTTTTTACAGGTAGGTATTTTCTGTTTCTGCCTCCTCTTCTACTGAATATTCTACATTGTTATGTAAATTATTTTATTTTCACTTTTTTTATCAACAATTCATAAATACATTTTTTTATCAATCAATATTCAAAAAAATCATACATTTTTTAAAATTGACAAAAATCTTTTTTTTGATCACACTAGATTTATTTATTTCAAATTGCCAAGTAATAATTCAGTCATCTTCAATCTGACATCTGTGACTATTTAATATTTAAATTTTATTATCAATATATTTTCCTATGTTTTACTATTTTTCCTGTTTTCTCCAATTTTTTTCTTATTCTATCCTATTATTTCCTATTTTCTATTTTTTTCTATTTTTTCCTATTTTTGCAATTTTTTTCCTATTTTCTCCTATTTTTTCCCACTTATTAGTGTTTTTTCTATTTTTTCATTTTTCCAGTATTTTCTTATTTCATCCCATTTTTTCTATTTTTCCTAATTTTTCTATTTTCTCCATTAAACGTGGAGTTCAAATTCTTTACATTGTGATCGATATTTGTTGTTCGTTTTTCTTTTTATTGTGTTTTTCAAGTCAGGGCTATATTTTGCCAGGCGCCCCCACCGTTCAGTACGTTTTTTATAATGTAATTTTTGGCCGACGGCCGTGGTGTACTGACTTAACCTAAATGAAAAAGTCAGTAAATTTGAATCGATCGACTCTCACGCTCACTATTACAGGGGTGCTACTTTCAATCTCAAACGAATCTTTTCGTATGCGAAATATTTTCGGTCATCTCTTGGTTGGTCGATTTTCAAACCGCAATCGGTGAATTTACTATTCACACTTGTTGATGTAGCAATTATCAATTATAATGTTGTTATGTGGTTTTCACTGTTTATTTTAAAAAGGGGGGTTTTAGCAAAGACAGTAAACTCAATTTTTTTTTAATTTAAACATAGATGGGCCACCCGGTATTAAAAATCGTTCATTTAATTATCATTAAATTGATGTATATAACAATTCCTTTTTTCTGAAATAAATTTCGATACATAATTCTCCTGAAGACATCGCTGGTTAAAAAAAACAAATAATGGATATTTACAATATCATATAAATAATTATTAAGAACCAAAATACATAATTGCCGCATAATTGACAAAATTTAGACCTTTTAGGTAATTTTAATGTGAATTAATGAATTTAGACCAACACACCTAGGACGGACAAAAAACAATTTAACAATAATAATAATAATGGTATCTCAAGTCGTAAAATCCAAATATGGAGAAATGTACCGGTTGTTCTATTTGAATTTCCAATTTTCATGTAATTTCCGATCAACCGGATGTCGCCATATTTAATTTTTATGTAAAAAAATCCATAAATGTAAAAACCATTGCAGACCAATTTATTATATTCAAACTTTACTACAAGAAAAAAATTTGAAAAAATATTGTTTTAAGATAGGGCTAAATGATTTGTTTTCCAAAAAATATTTTTTTAAATAAGGGTAAGTCATTTTTTGTTCAAAATTCATATTTTTTAACTTTCCTCGTAAACGGTAAATTTTTTTTAATGTTTTAATTCAACACAACGTTTTAATTGAAACACCAAGTTTTATCAAAAATAATTTTTTCCCAAAAATCAATAATAAAAAACTTTTCATCTGGTGCAAAAACACGATTTTTGTTAATTCTGAAGTATTTTAAAATTTTAGTCCCAAAGGACGAGTATTTCAGGATTTCAAAAATTATACTGAGTGTTTCATTAAAAAGAGTTATTTTTTTTAATGGCGCTTTACTTTCATTTTGATGTAATTAAAAGTCGCAGAAAAAAATTGAATATATCTTAACTAAACATGGTAAAAATCTCACAATTATAAATAACTTCAGCCATTTAAAAGTTATAAGAGCGGAAAATATAATGGGACATCCTGTATAATTAAGATCAATAGGTATTTTCTAATGGCTTGATTATTACAATTACTCTGATTCCATAACAATCCAATTTATTAATAGTATATTATTTAACGAGCGGTAACGTAGGTTATAACTCACGCAGATGAAATTTACAGCACGAGTCGCAGGCGAGTGCTGTTATTCAATACCATAAGTTGACTACTATACTTTATCTACGACTACAACAATAAATACTAAGATGCAAGTATAGAGAAAGAACTTTGCTCACAAAATATTAAGTGACATTACAGAGCCACCTTGGTATTCGGTTCGTAAATAGTGTATAGTACATTTCAAGAATATTTTACGTATTGTAGAACCCCAATTTAATAGTTTTAAAATATTTTAATTATATATTCCTTTCCAGTTGTTATAAAATCTTTCTAAAATTTTTACGCCAATGGAACGTATTTATCGACTTTAAAATTTCCAAAAATTTACTGCACACTATTTACATACAGAATTATAGTAGGAACCCAGAGAGTTATAATAACTTACTACCTTTGTATTCTATACATTCCTTTTCATAACTCGCTATAGTGAGTTATTATAACTCATGCTATTTTTTATAGATACTATTAATTGTTCAAGGAGTAGATAAATGTTATTTGTTTTACTTTTCATAATTATCTGACTTTAATTTGTAGTTTAAGACTCTGATTTCTATTCTTTCTATTTCTACTTTTTTTTTACAAAATTTTCACAAGCAATAAATTTAAATCTAAATTTTCCTGGCATTTGTAAATGATCCAAGACTTATTTTAAAATTTTGGAAAAAAATTAGAGCAAACTTTCAATTTTTTTCCAAACTATCATAAAACTATAATAAAGAAAATTTTTTACAACAAACAACATTGACAAATACGCTCGCAAGTCGTTTTGGTGTATATTACCAATGCTGACCTGTCACTTTAGATAATTAGTTTTTTCCATTGTTTATAAAAATAATTAATATTTTTTATAATTATTACAAATTAATTTTCTTAATCTATTTAAAATTCTATACTTATCACTTAAGAGAATTTTAAATTATCTGTTTTATTCTGAATCTTTATAGATAGTCAATATTTTTCTATGTCATTCTTATCTAAAACTTCAACTCTAATCTACCCCAACCTTGACCTACATTCACATCCCTCCAATTCAATCGCTCCCTCTTTTCTATAGAACCGAACTGAAAAATTACGTCGATACACTCGATCAATTCGGGTCAATGATGTCATCGGGATCCTCCAAACCAAAAACCTTCAACTTTTTCTAATACTTTCACATCTCCGGTGTCACCGCGACGCTGTTATCCCCTCTACGCCCCGCCACCAGGTGAAATAATTAGGCTGGGCGTCGAAATAAGATGCGCCGTCGCGACGCAGCTCTCCAATAGAATGCTGACGTTGCTTTATTGGTCACCCAGTCACTTCTGACCCGACCCTCTCTAACGGAATACACGTGACGTCATTTTTATTAGGTTTGTGCGATATGTAGGCCGATTGTTAATCGCAATTTTATATGTCAATATAATTTAATTAAAAAAAAAAGAAACAAAAATTTAGAATAGTTAAATGTTCCAGTAGTATAAATCCTGACTGAAGGAACATTTATTGCACCACAAATTTTATACACAAAAGGATAATTATACAGGGTGATTATTTAGAGCTATTATATTGTTTTGTTTCCTCATATTTTTAGGATTGTGAATAGAAAAAAATATAAGTTATCAAAACATTATCGATTTCGACAAGTGTTTGCGATTTGGAGATCCTGTTAAAATAAATTAATTTTCTTGTTTCAGGAGTTGTATTTCGTGCGTATAGGAAATTTTACACGAAACTGTTTTTTTTCGGTCGGAAAGTTCCAGACATTTATCACTTCTTGTTTAGTGCGTTGACCATTTTTGTACTAATTCGCCACGTAATATATTCAGTTAAGTTTAGTGTAGGTTTGCATTGAGTAGTAAATTTTTATTTAATTTTTAATTTATTTGGCCCGTTTAAATATTTAATATTTATCTCTTTTTATAAATCAGTTAAATTTATTTTAATGAGCCGAAAAGTGTACGAAATGGAAAGTGATCACTATTAAATTTTATTATTTTTCAACAGAAAGACGGAAAGAGAAGTTTTTTGGTTCCGCACAAAACGCGATACCCTAAACATTAGTAAATTAAAATAAGTATCCTTTAAAAAATGTCCGTGATTATTATTGGTCTAGTAATACGATAAAAATGAAAAGAAAAAATAGGTCAGGTATAACTTTAGGAATAAATATTTTAAAATATGTAACATGTCAGAAAAATCCCTTCCCGTGTTTCTGTCGCACTTAACTGGATTTTCGGCAAATGGTGAAATAAGAGTTTGTATTTAAATAAAAAATAGCTTAAATACCAATTTTCTGTAAAATCTTCATAAAACAACACTTGGAAAAAGATGTACTAATCGAAAGAGCAATGAACCAGTGTTGGCAAAGACCTTCAGTACGATTGGACTGAAAGAGTAACACGTTCAGGACTAAATAGCTTATCTGAGGGCTAGATTCACACAAATAATTTTTTTGAAAACATAAAAAAAGTAAATTTTTCGAAAAAAAGAAGAAACTCGATTTTTATCATATATGTAATACTCCTATATCGCCAGCTTGAGAGAGAAGTGTGTCGCCGATAGTAGAGTGTAGACGATCCTTTACTTCTCACGCAGCCTCGGATAGTCATAGGCGTCACAGCTGTACGGAAATTTTTTTTATCGTTATTTTTATATATTCAGCAGATGATAAACTAATAAAAACGTATAAATAAACAATGTTATGATATATGCATTTATCATTTGTAGAATAATTTTCAAAAAAAAAATCTCCCATGTTTGCTTAACTTTCTTTTTCTCTACGTTCCTTTTTCTCCACGAGACACGACGCCAATGCAATTAATGTATATGCGCATGCGCGTTGGCACCCGATTCCGATCTTGCATCTCATCTGTTGGCATGCTTTGTTTCTACAGGCTAAGATAGGACGTTGGCGATATAGGAGTATTACATATATGATTTTTATATCTAACTACTTCGCGTTTCTCTCAAAGCTTCTTTTTCTTTTTAAAACTGTTACTATGAAGATCATGATTTGATCCATAATTGATCTTTCCCAAAAGTGACAAGTATAGATAAATATTAAATATTCGAAATGTCATGTGTGATTAAGACGACAAATGAAAAAATCTGATGTGGCCAGCACATGACCTCTCGCCATTTTTGAATCAAAAATTTACACGTTGGCACAAAAAAGTATGAAAAAAATTTACTTTTTTTTAAATCTGGCAACAACGGCAAAAGTTTCGAAAATTTTAATGGGATGAAAATAAACTATAGGGTATACAAAATATATGTGTAAAATTTTATTGCCGTTTTGTATAATAATGGCGTCATCATCCATAGCAACTGCCACTTCCGGTTGTGCGATTGGCACCAAAATCTAATCAGATCTAATCTAAAGTATCTATCAGAATCCTGTATGTAACACACACACACTAACGCACACACACACACACACACACACACACACACACACACACACACATCATCGCGAAAATATTAAAATCGTATTCTAGGGACCCTAAAACGTGTTTATTCATTGAAAAGTCACTACCCAATTTTTAGCATGATTCCTATACCTCTCTTATCTGAAGGGCGAGAGGTAAAAATACATTCTTGAAGAGATCCATACACCACACTAATAATTTGAGTAAAAAAATAATTTTTTAGTATTTTCCGGTTAATGTTAAATAATGCTAAACTCTAGTCCAAATTTTTCTGCGCAGAACAGGGTAGAGTGTCACAAAACATAATTATTTGTTTTTGGAAGAGATCTCGCCTAATATAACAACTAAAAATATGCGGTTTTTACATTAATCTAGAAAAAAAAGTTGATAGTCGTATCACTTTTACTATAAATAATTTACCACCTTAATTAAGAAATAAATACGTCGTTTGGTGAAATCCGCAGCTTTCTACCTGTAATATTAACAGTTAAGCAAAAACCATTTCTGGCAAGATATGACATATGATATTGGCGAAAATTCGTAATTTTTATGGAGCGAGCGAAGCGAGCTCCCCTATAAGATTGTATTGTGCGTATGTCCGTTTTTTCTAGGTGTTTGTTATAACGGGCTTTAGCGACATGCAAATTTTGGTAACTCTAGGTTGAAAGGGGGAGGGTCCACACCTACAAAATAGTAAAAAACACCTTGCAGAATCGGTTCGTGTTGAGTGTCAAGGAGTATAGCTCGCCCCCTTTTGACTCTGGGCCACCAAAAACACATTGGGCGATGCAAAAATGTATGAAGATGTCCAAAAAATACCCAAGGGAAGCAGGTCAAATCGTTTGGCTGATCCTGGAAAAACAAAATGGGAAAAAGAAAAACAAACGAAAAATATCGATCACAATGCAACGAATTTGAACGCCACGTTTGATGAAAAAACAGGAGAAAATAGGAAAAATAGGAGGAAAGACGATGAAATTGAAAAAATGGGAAAAAGTAGAAAAAAAAGGAAAAAACCTGCGAAAATAAACGAAAATACGATAAATGCGCAAAATATGGAAAATATGGAAAAATAGAATGTAGGAAAAAATAAGAAAAAGTAGTAAAAAATGGAAAAAAAAGAAAAATAGAAAAAAAAACAATAAAAAGAGAAAAAATGATAAAAAAAGGAAAAAAAACAGGAAAAATAAAGAAGGTGGTGGGGGATGGGTTGGTTTTGTTGACTGCGGATTTCGAAGATATCCATTAGCCTAACCTTATTTCCTATTTATGCAATGACTGTGATTGGTATAAATAGAGAAATATAGGGAAAATGGGGAAAATAGTATTTAAACACAAGGAAAAATACGGAAAATAGGAAAAATCAAATAAGAAGATTGAAAAATGGTGAAAATAAGAAAAAATATATAAAAATATGGAAAAATAGTAAAAAATAGTAAATGTGGAAAAAAAACCTGTAAAATAAATAAAATTGGGAAAAATGAGGAAAATACAAAAAATAGGTGAAAATTGGAATAAGTAGGGAAAAATATGGAAAAATAAGAAAAAATTAGAAAAACACAAAAAACCCAGAAAAAATCGAAAAACAGGAAAAAGTGTAAAATTTGAAAAAATATGAAAAAATTGGAGAAAACAGGAAAAAATTGGAAAAAATATTTGAAAATTGCAAAAGGTAAGACAAGGAAAAATCTGGAAAAAATAGGAGAAATGGAAAAAATAGGAAAATATTATTTGTTTTCGTATTTTTTCTTAGAATAAAAAACCTGAAAAATAAATAATAATAGGGAAAAATGCGGAAAATGGAAAAAAATATGGAAAAATAGTAGAAAATAGGAAAAATAAAGAAAGATATGGAAAAATGGGAGAAAATAGGAAAAAATGGGAAAAAAATTGGAAAAAATGGGAAAAAAATAAGAATAGAAAAAAACTGGAA
Organism: Neocrepidodera transversa; assembly: GCA_963243735.1. NCBI lineage: Eukaryota > Metazoa > Arthropoda > Insecta > Coleoptera > Chrysomelidae > Neocrepidodera > Neocrepidodera transversa. The sequence goes on along the minus strand of CAUJLB010000152.1, from coordinate 418,918 downwards.
TAAATAGGAGAAATGGGAAAATATTTTTTTTTCGTATTTTTTCTTTGAAAAAAATTCCCAAAAAATAAATAAAAATAGGAAAAAATAGGGAAAAATAGGAATAAGTAGGAAAAAAAAAGGAAAAATAGAAAAATAGAAACAATGGGAAAAACACAAAAAAAACAGAAAAAATCGAAAAAACAGGAAGAACATGGAAAAATAAAGGAAAAAGGTGAAAATATGAATAAATAGTAGAAAATGGGAAAAATTAAGAAAAATATGGAAAAGTAGGAAAAAATATTAGAAAATTGGAAAAAATAAGAATGGGAAAAAACAAAAAAAAATACAAGAAACGGAAAAAATATTTTTTTTCGAATTTTTTCTTGGAATAAAAAACCTGGAAAATAAATTTCTTAGAAAAAAAGCCCTGGAAAATAAATTAAAATAGGGAATAATGCGGAAAATAGGAAAAAATAGTGAAAAATAGGATTAAGTAGGAAAAAATATGGAAAACTAATAAAAAATAGAAAAAATTGGAAAAACACCAGAAAAAAACGAAAAAACAGGAAAACATGGAAAATAAATGAAAAAGTATGTAAAAATGGGAGAAAATGGAAAAAAAATTGAAAAAAAAAATGGAAAAAACTATAAAAAACAGAAGAAAAACTAGGAAAATATTTTTTCGTATTTTTTCTTCGGCTCGCTCCCTTTTTTAGGTACTCTCGAACCCATGCTTGTTTCAAACTTCATTTCGTATAAGAAAAACCATTTTTTTGCACTAGTTACATAAATAACTATATTTTAAAATTTATAGATATATTATGAATGAGCAAAATCTGTTTATATTAACAGACTTTTTTTATAAAAATCAATTTAGTGCATATTTCCTCCATATATTTCAAAGTGTGTTACAAATACACAAAAATATTTTAAACAAAAAATGTATCGATTAAAAAGGCCAAATATTTTATTATACAGGATGTTACTATAAAACATGAAAATTATAAAATATTGAATAAATCAATAGGTACAATTTAATTTTCTACGTAATCTGACAGATGAGCAAATTCGTATTAAAAACAAAAATAAACAAAAAACCAATAATTTTTGGGATTGTAGTTTATGGACTGCTTTAAATTTATATAAATTGGAACACACACTATGTTTAAAGTTAATATCTATTTTTTAAGAAGACTTTTATTTCGAAAAAGATTGTTTACAAACTATATACAGGGTGGAGCACCACATACGGCACGGAATTTAGTGCCTAAACCATAACAATTTGAAAAAATCTTTTTATAGCTACATTTTAAAAATATTTACAAATATAAAGGGTGGATCAAAAAATTTTGGCGTATCAAATTTCTATATTTTTAAATGGAACACCCTACCCTGTACATTTTCGAAATTTATGTGAAAAAATAATCCCTCTTTCTTAAAGATTCCCTATACCTATCTTTTATCGTTTTTGAGAAATCTCGGTTTTTCTCGAAATACAGTGTGTCACAAAAAAAAGAATAACGGTAAAACAGGTAGGTGTAAAAAAACTGATTCGGATAAGTTGATTTCAAACCTTTCGGCAACTATTTGCAATATTTACTATTATGTAGGAATGTACAGGGTGGTCCAAAAAGTGCGAAATATCATTGATTCCTGCTAACTTAAATAACTTGCTTATTTTAAATAAAACACCCAGTATTTTTTTACCCTATCCGATACAGTAAATGATACTCATCCTATATTACGTTTGTGTTTTACTATATTTTGTTGGTGCATGTTCGGTTTTAGAGGATGCACAAACTTTTACCAGGAATAACTTTTTGTCGAAAACCCCCTTAAATAAATATGTTTCCCATATGGTACATACTTTGGGGATGACACTGTATATGTATATAAAAAGATTTTTTCAAATTGTTATGGTTTAGGCACTAAATTCCGTACCATATGTATAAAACATTAAATAAATGTATTTAATTTGTGTCTTTTTCTTTAGATTTTAACTAAAGCAGATCATACATGACTTTTAAAAATAATATAATAATATATTATTGTTTGAGTTGTGTCCTTTCTGTATAACTACTATTAATAGTATATTGTATTACTAGGAATAGAAGGCGCTTATTGTTTGTTGAGCTCAGAAGTTTACTGCCGAGGCGCCATATCCGAGGCATTGTAATCTGTTTGGTTTTATGTTTATACGATTACAGGACTACAATTCCAAATTTAAATTAATTTATCTAAACAAATTTTTTTAATGTACTAACCGGTAAATGTTTTGGAGAATCAACAGTGGACTAGAGTAGAAAATTAATAAAATACAGTCCACTTTTTAATTCGCTGATGATCTATAACAAAAATGGTCAATATAAAAAGTTTCATACATCGATAATTTGTATATTACGTAAAGTTGACATCATATGTATAATTTTTTCTTAAATTTGGTGCATGTAGTAAAATACTTTATTACAGTACAATTTTACTCCTTTGACATAAAATGCAAAAAATAACATTTACAATGTTTTTACAATTATTACAAAAATTTGTTAAACATAATTAAATTAAATGACGTGTTAAATAGATAAAACAAATAGTAAATTGATACTTTGTAACAAAACTGATTTTTAATTTTTTACAAATAGAGTTTATCATTCAATAATTTTGAATAATTAGATAAGACATTCACTATTTATAAATAATTATTTAAATGTTTATAAAATTTCTACACGTGGGTAAATGTTAAATTTATCAATCAATGTAAAACGGATGTTATAACAATTTTTATTTTTTTCATGTAGGTACTTGCATCTATACCAATTTTTCATTTCATAAAAATTTTATAAGATATTCAAATTGTTTGTTTTTACCTATAACTCTTATTTTATTTAATAAGATGAGTTTTTTAATTTTAGTTTCGTCATTTTGTCTCCTCAGATATTCTGGTCAGAAGAGAATTTAAAACTTGAGTTGATGATGACGAAACGTTGGAATTAAAATTAAAATAGTTTATTGAAGATACTTAAAACAATACAAATATTTGTTTTCGTAAAATAAAAAATCATAAAACGATTATTTTTATTTTACATAAACGTTTTATTGATTTTATTATTGGATTGATGCAACCTAATTTTAAATATAAACAATTTTATAGACACAAACTTCAAATATTCGAGCTATTATTTTTCTAAATGCCAAATGAGAAATTTTCATTAAAAAAATTTATTTCGATATAAAATCGTTCATTTTTAAATTTTAAAATATTTTTTTTAGAAATAATATTTCATAGATGTATTTATTGATTGAAATAATTTAACGTACTTGCAAGAAACACTCTGTATATTTTAATTAATGTAGGGAAACAATTTTATAATGCAATGTATAAACGTAAATTGTTCATTCATAAATTTTGAATGAAATTACTACGCACTGCATCAGCAGAGTTTTATCAATTTTTGTTTTATCTAAGAGAAAAATGTTTCCATTAGTTATTACTTAATCATAATTATGTAATTTAAAATTTGTGCATAAAAGCAACATTTTATTAAAAATGGAATCATAATTGAAATAATCATTTATTTTTGCTCCATATACTGAATTTTAAAATATAATAAATTGAGAATATAAAAAATCCCATAACAATCTCATATACGTAAAAAGCGAAAATAAAAGTGTCGGTCCCTAAGAAATGATTTTTATTTTTTTTACTATATGCATATTTTTAAATTAATCAAAATTGATGAGTTGGTCAAGTAGGTTTGTTGACTGAAGAAATAAAAGTCAAAAAAACACAATATATATTAAGTTTCGAATAATAAACCATCTTCAGGCCAAGGGTTTTAACGTTTAATTTATATGTATTTTTACGTTCCCGACCTACCATCCGAGGAGGGGAAGCATTGTGAACGAGTTAAAAAAAATGTTCAAGATAAAGATGGAAATATCCATTTTAAAGTCCTCTGAGACGATTAAGACCATTTCCAGATGAAAGTCTGTCTGTCTGCTTGTCTGTGTGTATTCTTCCACGGTAGAGGCTACACATTTAATCCGATTGAGCTGAAATTTGGCATATGAGTTTGGGTTATTCGTCGGAAAAACCAATTAGTTTTTGTACATTTGTCAAACGGAAGTGTCACTGTCAAAAATGTCAGAAGCAATATGTCAAGGAATTTGACTTGCAATATGTCATTTGAAAGCCGTTGAAAAAATCTATTCAGAAAACTCAAAATTATTTCTCCTGTCAAAAGTAAAAAAAAAAGTCAGTAGTTTGAAACTTTTTCATGGATTTGAACCAATTTTGATAAAATGGGTTTCTGTTAATTATTAGTTTTTGTCCGACATCTGTCAAGCGGAAGTGTCAATCAAAAAAATCTTATAATTTTAATATTTATACCAACAATTTTATTTTAGTTAACGAAACAAACATACTTAACACTTTGTAGTTTTTTATTCCTTCTGTCTGTCATTTATTTATTTATAATTTATTATATTTATAAAATTAAACAAATAGTTGGCAATTGCAATTTCCTGTTTCTGTCTAAATTTAAATATACTAGATATCGCGATGTCGCAATAAGAATATAATTTGGGAACATCCGATCTTTGTTGAGCGATTTTGTAAGAAAAGAATCGATATACTGATTAATCGCTTATAAAAGTAGATCATGTGAATAATCGATTTAGATCATCCCTAATACCTAGACCGAAATATTTTTGCATCGAAACATCGTTGGGTCGAAAAATAAAGCGTGAGGGAGATATTTCCAATGACAATGAAGTATTAACTTCACACAGTGTTTATTATAAAATTAATTTAATATTTTACATTTTATTGCAATTAAATTATAATTTAAAAATCCGCTAGCATTTTCTTTTGAGAAAATGATATTCATGAAAATTTATATTTATTTCTATCAAAATTTACATTCGATTACCAAAATTATTGCCAAGTGTGCAAATTCTGAAAAAAAATCTTTTGGTCTTTTTAATATTTACGTTAAATTTTGTTGGTAATTATCGTATGATTTTTATTTTGTTGTTTTATTTGCAAGTTTAATTAAAAATGAAATATAAATTTTTCAAAATTTAATGTGGCATTTTCTCAAAAAACACAAGTTGTCCAGGGTCAAACCATCCAAACTCGAAGTTTCGATGTTTCGATCAGACAATTTTCGAATAGGCGATTTTCGATCAAACAACTATTCGGCGATGCTGCAATATTTCGATGATGCAAAATTCGATCCAGCAAGGGCCACTCGGCAAAATTAAAAAAAGGGAAAATTACATTTTTTGATTTTATAAAACCTATCAACCAAATTATTTTCGTCCAAATTTTTATCTAAAATGACCCGTGAAATTAAATAAAACAAAAAATAAGAAAACTACATTTTTGTAAATAAATAGTTATTTAATAAAGAATAATAAAAGTCGAAGTCATACCACTCAAATTTAATAGTGACAAATGGTCAAGGCAGCAACATGTTTCGGTCTAAATGACCATCATCAGGTCTATAAACAAATATTGTTGTTGAGATAACATCTAGTGAAGAATTAAATACAAACTATTACTTACAACTTATGTTTGGATCCAAAAACAGAAATTTATATTACATGAGGTATGAAAAACCTTCACGTATAAAAAAACATCGAAAAATTTAAAAAAAAAATTGTTAAATAACTCCCATAGTTGTACCATCATCCACTTGTGGCCGTGTAAGAGACAGAAAGAATGAAATATATAAAAAAAATTAAGTTAAACAACATAATAAGAGACCAAAAGTAAAAAAAAGACAAGAAATCAGACAGAGGTAAGAATCTTTCTTAGAGGCCTTAGAGCTTTTAGATGAGAGAATAAAAACCAAATAATAAAAGTGATCAAAATAAACACAATAGTAATTATATAAAATTAAAATTGTAAAAAATTGTAACTTTAAAAATAAATAATTATTAGATGGATATAATTGTTTATTTAAAGTTTATAGGACTGATGATGGTCTTTTAGGCCGAAACATGATGCTGGCTTGACTATTTGTCGCTTCATTAAATTTGTGTTTTAATCATGTATTGAATATTATGCCACATTTGAGTATGGATAATATTTTGTTTTTAAATAGTTATTTGATTAAGGCAAATATATATTAGTAATTTTATAAAATCTACTAAATTGTTTTTGAATAAATTTATTAATAATAAATTTAAAAACTGAGAAAATAATATTTTTGAAAGAAATAATTTTTGCATATATTTTATTTTGTAACTTTGGAAAACCTAGTAAGTTTGTAAAAGCTACTAAATCGTGTTTACCCAAATTTTTGTCAGATTTGCCATTTGCGGAAAAAATATAAATTTGTAAATAAGATTTGTTTGCTCAAGGCAGATAAAAAAAATGTAAAACAGATTACATTGTTCTACCAAAAATATTTTTATTTTTCTAATTACACATTGTAAAAAAAGAAAAATACATTTTTTTAATAAATGTTCTTTTGAAATATAATCTATTAAAATTTTCTAAATCATCCTTGTTTTTTGTTTGAATATTGAATTTTTGAATATTATTTTGTAACTTTGTAAAACCTATTAAAATCGTGTTTACCCAATTTTTTTTTCAGTTTTGCCATTTGCGGAAAAAATATATATTTGTAAATAAAAGATTTGTTTGCTTAAGGCAGATAAAAAAAATGTAAAACAGATTACATTGTTCTACCAAAAATATTTTTATTTTTCAAATTACACATTGTAAAAAAAAGGAAAATACATTTTTTAATAAAAGTTCGTTTGAAATAAATATACTTCATTCAAATTTTCTAAAACATCCTTAATTGTTTTTTGTTTGAATATTTAAATATTATAATTATTTTCTGTGTTTTTTACAGGTTAAATTATACAAAATAACTAAATTTTACACCATTATAAATTTTATTCAAAATTTTTACCATTTTTGGACGATATAGTACAATTTTAAAAAAAATGGAGTAAATTATGTCAATTATTTAAAAAATTTAGATTTATAACGATTTTGATTTATACTTAAATAACTAAGTAAATTTATTTACATAATAACATAACATCCTTATATATTATTCATAACACAACCGGTTTTTTTTTTTATAAAAATAGATTATAAAAATGAAAAAACGACTAATCAAAAAAGATATGCCATTTCACTTCAAGTGATTTGATAACAGAAACTAAAAAAAATCTCTCCCGAAAACAGTCTTTAGTTATCATTTCGTGAGAACAACACAACCAACCTTATTTTAGAAGTGTAATAATAAATTTTAAATTAACGAATAAAAATTTAAATTCGACTGCCACTTTTATAAGTTTTAAGTTTGTATTACATTTCTAAAATAAGAAAATATGGAATATTTTGCAAAAAAAATAAAATGAAAGTGGTTTTACCTTACAAAAAATAATAACTTTCTGCCAAATTTCGTGAAGAATCCAAATAAAATTTATATACTGAATACTTTTTTTCAAAAACTAATAAAACAAAACCCCTAACAAACTGAAAACAAGAAAAATTCAAAATTTTACCTATTTTCCAAAACAGTTCACAATAAAGATATTTTTAAATTAAAGTTTTGTTTATACAAAAAAAATATTTTTTGTATTCTTCATCAACCTCTTGCAGAACTCACGACTCTTAACACTAATTAAAAAATAACTTGTGCAAATAACTTTTAAAAATGTAGTCTTGATTTGTACAAATTCACGGCATACGTTTGAAACTCTCATTTCTGTTATACCGTGGAGTCGAAAATCACTGTGTCCTTCGACCCGGAAAATGATGTCATAGATAAAACTCCGGTGAACTTTGTCCATCTGAATTTAAACTACCATTAAGATGAGGGGGTCTTCCTAACTGCAATTTCTGTTATACACGTCCCTTTCCTGCGATACCCTTGATAATTCGGATTTTAATCGATGAATTTCATGCTGAAGACTTCTGTTTTGAATTTCGAGGTCTTGCCTTTTCGAACGATAATTTCGTGTGTACCCTCGATTTTTAAGCGTTCTTCTTTTCTGTTTTAACCTCACTATTTCCTCTCTCGGACACCCATGCAGCCTTTTATTAAGTTCTCTTAAAGATAAAGTCAACAACATTTCATCGTTAAGACCGATGTCTTCGGAACAGGTAGAATATCCACTATTGTGGGGACCTCTTGGGGAAAGCGCACTAGCACCGGAACACACAGATTGAGGTCGTTGATGATGGTGTAAACTGTGGTGGTGGTGGTGATTTGGTGTATCTAGGAGCATACCGGAAGGAATGTATTCCCTTCTCTCCCAGTCAGGTTCTCCTCCCATACAATGAAGAGGGCGCAAATCCAGGGGTTGTGGATCTGCTCTAATACTTGGAGGAAACCACATCATTTCATCCATGATTCCTTGCGGTCTACAAGGTAAAGGCGAATGATTCGGTGGTATATCTGGAGGAGTGCCAGGATCATTCATTAATGTCATATTGACTAATACCGGTTGCTGAACGTAAATTGAGTCAGGAGGAGGTGAAGGAATTCTTCTATCTTCCCATTGGCTCCTACACAATCTACTAGAAGAATCATCATGTTGTAACCAAGCAGTCACGATCTCAACAATTTGACGTTTATCCTCGTGTTTCACGGTAATGTCCTCTAAATGATCCAGGATGAATTCCTGGACGTACGCTTCAGTTAAGTGTTGATCCTCCTCCATCACGCACTTTTAGTAAATAATTCATGAACACTATGAACGGCGACACTTCCTCGTTGTATGTGATTTCACGACGGCGGTTCGAACGTATTTGCGGAACGGAGCTCGATTCTGGAAGTTCGGCAAAGAAGAGTCGGTGACTGAAGCGCCGCCTTACTTAAACAGGATAGGTCCTAGCGATTTTGCTACGGAAATTTGTTTATACCTCAATAGCCAGTCAACACCAAGAATATTCGTAGCATATTGTTGTAAAATTGAGCTTTATTGCGGACATGTTCTGTCTAGGGGGAGAGTATGAGCTTTTGGCTTTTTGTTAAGATCGTATTTTATCGTTTAGTTTGGATTATTGGCTCGGAGTGGTTCGTAAAATATATTACGTACTCGAAACGAGTTATGATCACGGTTATAGGAATTTTCTGCTACCATCAAAATTTAAAAAAAAAAAAATGAAAAACTCAATAAAAACTAAAATTAAATGAACGAAATTTTAAGGGATATTTAGAATTCCGATTATTTTTTCAGCGTTAAATAAATTTGTTTTTTCTTTATTTCATTTTTTATGGATAACAGCATACGCACAACAGGAAAAATATTACCTAAATTAAATATTCTTAGTTAAATTTGATTAATAACTCAAAATATAAATTAATTTGGTGTTTCTAAAAAATTAAAAGGTACATTAATAATTTGTTTTCACTTTACCGAATAAAAAATTTCCAAATACAATATATCTATAATGTGATTTGTTATAAAAAAACTAAATTAAATAAATAAATGAAAAAGTTTTATGTCTATACCGGGTGACACATTGGAAACTTTTTTATTTATTTGCCGATTTTTATGAAATTTTAAATGGGTATAGAAAGAGTAATTTCTGATTTTCTGACCGACTTCCGGTTTCGCCGGAAATAGACCCAAATTTTGATTTTTAAATGGAACACCCTGTATATTTTGATAAATTTGGATTCTACGGATCAAAATATATGCAATCCACTAGTAAAATATCAATTTGACACAACTTTCATACATTAAAAAAAACAGCTGGAACTTTTGAGTTTTCTTTATTTTAAAGAAAAATGCATAACAGAAAGTGGGTGTACAGCATATCATTTTATTCGTATTGAAACGGACTTCAAAAAGCCCATGGTGATTCAAAGGCGTTACATTTAAAAAAAATGAATTTATAGGTAAAAAAACTGTTGCTATTCTAATAAAATTTTAATCAATCAGAAAAGAAAATAACATTTTTTGTTAACCTATATTTCATCTTTAATTGATATTGTAAAATTTTAGCAAAGTACACTGAGAAAAATATTTCATTTTTCGTAAAATAAAAGTTCTATCAAATTGATATTTGACTAGTGAATTGCCTGCATTTTCATCTGTTGAATCGAAATTTATCAAAATCAAAATTTGGGTCCATTTCCGGCAAGACCGGAAGTCAGTCATCTTGAACATAAATTTCAGAACATCAGAAATTACTCTTACTTTAACCAGTTAAAATTTTATAAAAATCGGCTAATAAATAGAAAAGTTATGTCACACGGTATATGAAATAAAATTTTTAAAAAGGGCTTAATCGAAAATCAATTATTTAAAATATTTTCCAATAGTTCATTTTAACATTTTTAAAATAAAATGTTTACATACTAAGATTTTATTTCAGGGGCGGTTACGAGAGGTCTGAGGGGTATGGAATTTAACCAGTAGAGGGGTCCTCCCTTTGATGATTTTGAAAAATATTAATAAAATTTAAGCACTTCAAAAATAATAAAATTAAAAAAGGAGCTTCCAAATAAAAAAGTTATAATTAATAATACGAAAAAAATAAAAATAAAAAAATGACAATTATTAAACAAATTTTACATTACAGCCTTTTTGCAGCAACTTTACTGCAGGCAATATAAATTTCACGCAAAAGTAAAAAACCAGTCTTCTTACATTTGAGCCTTACTGTCAGTAGATAGAACGTCCTTTAACTTTAAAGACTCAATAAGTAAAGGCGATGACGTTTAGAATAAAACTTTACAAGTTGATTTCTTATACAATTGTCACAATCTAAACGTCATTGCCGTTAGTTATAGAACCGTTAAAGTTAAAGAACGTTCTATCTACTGACAGTTAGTGTTGCAAATTTCCAAGACTTTTTGACTATTGACATTTGACATTATTTTATTAATAAGTACGATTTAATAGACAGATTTTGTCAATTCACCCATTTGAGTTCGTGCTTCTTGTCTCCATGGTATGGCTAATGATCTTCTTCAATTTTATAGTCGGCCATTATACATAACCACCAACACAATAATTATGTTGTCAAAAACTAAAATCACTAAAATATGCCCGTGAATAACCTTGAAAATTAGAAACATTTCTGGAGGTTACACTGAAAATAGGTCGACGCATGGGCTATTATTATTATTTAACAAAGGTCAGCAATTAAAGTACCAGCAATTTCTTTAAAAAGGCTGTAATGTAATATGTATTTTAGGGATATTAATTACTGATCAGAATTTCAGAATTTCTCAATTTGTTGGTGAAATTTGCCTGTAGTATAACCTAGACAAATCTAAATTAAATTAACGAGTTTGTATACCTTATAATAGTATATTATACCGGCACTATGTAAAGTGCGAGACATTTGCTTAAAAGTCAAGTAAAATATTATTTAGGGATTAAACTGACCGGTAAAAAGCGCCACTGGATAAAAGAAAATTATTACGTTAAAGCCCCTTAAAAGTATTTAAAGCTGTAAACAAAATAATAGGGATAATAGTCGTAAAACAATCCCAAAAAAACCGCAACAAAAATTACCCAAAAATGGAAAAAAAATCACAGTTATCACAAAAAAATCAATGAAATAAAACAAAATGAGAAAAAATTAGAAAACAAAAAAAACAAAAGAAAAAACAGAACAATGAGAAAAAAATGACGAAAGATTGGAAAAAATTGAAAAAAAAATGAAAATAAAAAAAACAAAAAAATCATAAAAATGAAAGAATTAAAAGGAATCGAAAAAAAAATCAGAACAAATCGGAAAAAAATAATAAAAAAAAAAAACAAAAAATTGGGAGAGAAATTAAAAAATAGAAAGTTGTAAAATACGGAAAAACACAAGAAATCGAAAAATATCAAAAAAAATCAAAAGACTAAGAAAAAGGAGAAAAAATTAGAAAACAAAACAAATAGAAAAAAAAAGAACAATGAGAAAAAAATGAGTAAAAATTAGAGAAAATCAAAAAAAAATGGAAAAAATCTAACCAAAAAGCCAAAAACAACTGTTACCATAAAAAAATGAAAAAATTCAAAAAAATTGAAATAGAATGCAAAAACTCGCAAAAAAATCCCAAGTTAAAAAAATAGAAAAAGAAAAACAGAACAATGATGAAAATTACAACTTTGTTCCATATTAATTCTACAAACAACATCCGAATATTTTTCAGTTCGTTAATATTCTGTTAAATGTGCATCAAATTGATGTTAAAAGTTGCAATAATGAAACATTTAAAATTCAGAACAAATAAATTAAACAAAAATAGAGTTTATGAATAAACCAAGACTAAAGAATACTTAAATTTATGCCTTCAAATTTGTAAATATTTAACATTAAATTTATTCGAGTTTATATTTGAATAATAATTATGTATCATAATATTTTAAATAAAAATAAAGGGTAAATTAACAATTTTTATTTTTGTTGAAATGTGGATAAAATCAAGTATGGTAATTATTTTTATGATAATCTTCTTTAATCTCTTAATCCTCAAATTCAAAATAGGTGGCGCATTTTACATGTCCTTTTCGGACCACCCGGGGCACGTGGCGCATGTTACATACAGCCATTATACCCTTAGGTTGAGAATTGAGCTATTATTTACCGAGCACTTATATATGTTGAGGCGCGTATATATCGCCAAAGGATATAATGTGCGAGGTTTATAATGGCCTTCTCAACCGAAATGTAAATTGAATTATTTTTTACTTCCACCACTGATATATTACCATAATTGATTTGATTAGATTTTGATAAAGCAAGTTTAGTTATTTCCTAGGTACTCATTTTTCAAATATTTCGAGTAGTCTGGGAGTGTTTAGTTGTCAAATTAAGAATTCATTAAAATATAGACAATGTTTAATAATTTGCCCAGGTTTTTTTATTATCATTATTTACCTAGGGTGAGAAATATTACTTCTCATTAGATTAATGGAGTAAATAATGCCAGTATTATTGATTATAAATAAGTAAAACAATTTTCTTTTTACCTTCTTCTTTTTATTTTTTAAAATATAATGTATAAATAAAATATTATTCAATACTTAAAATTGATAAATAACTCAAATCTAAAAAAATATATCTCAGTATGACCTATTCAAATTTAATTAATAACTCAATAAATAATTAAATTAAGGAAGATTAATTAAGATTAGGTTTTTGAAGAAGGTTCAAAAATATGTTTTTAGAATTTTTTCTATTAAAACGGATAAAAACCGATCTCGAGTTTTTGATTTTACTTCCTCAGAGCCCAAAAACAATTTTCTAAAAAATATATATTATAATGATCTGCATTTTTAATCATTAATTAAAACTTTTGATACTCTATCTCAATTTAGGAGTGGGTTTAGAACCAAATAAAAAAAATCATAAAATTTTGCAAAAATTATAAATACTTAATAAATTTTATGGTTTCTCTTAATTTCCTCTTCTTCCTCTTATCTAAACTTTGTTGACCATTTTTAGCAATATTTCTACCTCTTATAACTTATAATTTTTTATGTTGTTGTTGCTCTTCTTCATACATTCTTTGTAACCATTATACCCCAAACTATATTTCTTCTTTATATCTTATATGATAAGTAATTTTTTTTATTTATCTTAAATAAAAATTTTTGTTATTTTACATTCAAAATTATCTCTTTTCAAAAAGAATCTAAATTATTATGACTTTTTGTATCTAATTAATTACACCCCTCTTTTTTTTAAACTCTTACTTGATTCTTAAAACTTATTATAAAAATTTTTTTTATACTGAATGATTTTTAATTTTCAAAGTTAAAATTTTAAATAATTTTCTAATTAATAAACAAATTTTATTTCTATTAACATTTCATAAGATCTTCTTTCGATATTAAAAATTTGATTGTACCCAATAATAATAATGAGTTCTTAAGGCGATTTTATTTGTATAAAAGACCAACACTTCAATCCATTTATTTAGATATCTCTTAAGAGTTATAAAAGTTACATTGTGCTGTAGTTTTAGTGAATAGGAAATGTCCCCTTCGAAGAAAATAGTGAAGAGAAATAAATTATCGTCGCCAGAGGTAAGAGTTTTTTTAATTTTAACAAATATTTTGTTATTTATAAATTTGATTTCAGGATGTATCAAAAACCAAAAATATTAAAATTATATCCAACCAAATTGTATCAGGACCAAATATCATCGGCACATCAGATGTTGATCCTCGTAGTTTAGAAAATTTAAAAAATATGGCCGAAGCATTTAATATCAATCAGGACAGAAATGCTCTAATGCATGATGTAAGTTGATTTATGAGTTTATGTATTTAATTTTTATACTTTGTACGTACGTAACTATAAAACCTAATTTCTTTTCTAGAATATCTTGCGAGTAGATGAAAATAATGAGAAGAAGGCAGTCACATCGTCCTACCACTCTAATGATGGAACTATAGAGTACCAAAACTCGATTGATTTAGAATTAGAGGACAACTCATTCTTCACAGAAGATTTGTGGAACGAAACTGCATACCACGAGGCTGCTGTTAACAGGAAGATTTCTATACAAGGAGTTAGGCATATTTGTTATATTAGGTCAATACCCTTAAACAAATCGCATTCAAAAAAAATTAATATAGGATACGATCCTTTAAACGATTTTGAGATTATTATTAAAATCGTGAGTTCGAATGATATAGCTATTAACTTTAACATTGAATCATTTAGGCATTTTGTCAAACAGGTACCAAACATAATTAAAGACTGTACAAACCCTTTATATAAAAGAAGTGAGTTTAATAGTTATGATTACAAGATTTTTCCTCATGTGTATAACACTATTAATCTTACTTCGAAAAGTAAAGAATATCCTGGATTTAGTTTGTTAGGTATGGTCACATTAGAAAATTTAGTATTATTAGAGAGGGTTATAAATAATCATATAGAACAAATGGAAAATATTCCATTTTTCAGGTATAATTATTGGAAACCGTTTCTTCAAAATATTGGTAGCTATATTATTCGAAAGGAGCGGGTCGAACATATAGATATAGCATTAATAAGTGAATATTTAAGAGACACTGCAGATATTACAACAGACATCATGATAATAGGAGATTTGATTATAACCTTTAGTGATTTTTTAATATCAGAAATAAAAAAGGCTGTGCGTTTTATGCTTGAGACAAATCAATATTTTATTTGATTCGTCTCGAGTATAAAATTTATTTTAGATTAACCATTGTATTTATATAGGTTATGTTGAAACCGTAAGTTTTAACTGATGTACATGCACTGCAATGGACAGTTAGACACAACCTAACCTAAATTGTTTATTAGTGTGACATGTGTCGCTATGTATTACCGCCTTTTGTAAGATCTGGTATTATTGTTAAAATAAAGATTATTACCATACTTTTACACATTGTTGTATAAAGTAGAGTCTAGATTCACCCCTCAATAAGTTTTAACGTTATTTAATAATAATTATTCACATAAATGAAATATGTTTTTTTCTATAATTAATTTCTATTTTACAATAAAGTATATTAAAACATTAAACTGTTTAATATTCCTCATTCGTTAAAAATCTTAAGGCAGTATGGATATTAGTTTTAAACATCCTTTTACGACAATTGTTGCAGGTCCATCCTCTTGTGGAAAGACTGTTTTTATTAATTCATTTATTACAAATGTTCGAAATATGTGTAATAATAAATTCAATAAAATATTATGGTATTACGATGAGTGGCAGAGTTTTTTCAATAACGATAATATAATTTATAAAAAAGGTATACCTAATATGAACGATTTTAATGGAAATGATCCAGTTTTAATTATTATTGACGATTTTATGAGAGAGAGTAACAATGCTATTGTAGATATTTTTACAAAAGGTAGCCATCATAGAAATATAAGTGTGTTTTATGTTACACAAAATTTGTTTCACCAAGCAAGGGGTCAAAGAGATATATCTTTAAATGCTAGTTACATAGTTTTATTTAAAAATCCTAGAGATAAAGGTCAAATTTCATATTTAGCACGACAAATATTTCCTGAAAATCCAAAATTTTTACAAGAAGCCTTTCAAGATGCAACACAGAAACCTCATGGATATATATTACTTGATTTGAAACAATCAACTGCTGAACCATTAAGAATTCGTACAAATATATTACCCCATGAAGGTCCAACAACGGTTTATATACCTACAAAAGGATATAAATACGGTGATGATCTTAAAAATTATTTACTTTAATGTTGTAGGTATGTCCCAAAAGATAATTAAGAATGCGGCAGCGCTGAAATATTTATTAAAAGCTAAACCTCCACAGCGACTGGCTTTATTAAAATCTGCAGATAAAGAACTTATAGATTGTATTTGTGAGTGTGTTTTTAACACTATAAAGGGTAACACGAAACTTAGTACCACACAGAGGAATAAACTATCGAATCATAAAAGTGTATTAAGGAAACTTGCTAATAAAAGAGAATCCCTGCAAAAAAAGAAAAAGATACTCATACAAAAAGGTGGTGCAATTCTACCCCTGATATTGGGACCTCTTATATCAGGTGTGTTAAGTAGTTTTTTTAATAAATAGAAATGGAGAATTCAAAAAAAATGTTTTTAATCGATCCCGAGAGTTTTCAAAAGACACAAGAATTACATGAAAGACAACCAAATACGTTATCTAAATTAGATAAAGAAATGCATGATATTTTACTTTCTAATATACCCGATCAAGAAAAATGGAAAATGTACCAACAAGTTCTGCAGAGATTTTTACATTTTTCTCAAAATCTTCGAGAACCTATTAAAATTTCCGTAGTTGAGGATGTAAAAGAAGGGGATAAAAAAGAAAAATATGAAGGGATAAGCATTGAAAATATTCTACGTTCAATACCTACTAATTTTAGATACAAATGTAACCTCTTATTACAAAAAGTTTTAGACAGCGATAATATCAGTTGGGATAAGAACGGAGAAGTTTCGATTAATAAAGCGGTCATTGAAGGTTCTAATATTATCGATCTGGTAAGTGATGTGATACGTACACGAAAAACTAAAAATCCAAAAGGAATACATAGATTTATAGATGAATTAAAAAAGAATAATACTCCGACAGAATATTTTGGTAATAATTCACACCGTGAACAGTATTTAGATACATCTCGAACAGATACATCAATTAGTTCACGGTCAGTAGAGACACCCTCTTCACGTCCAAATAACTTCATAGATGACTACGATACAGATATAGAAAAATATTATACGTCACATAATAGTATAAGCAAAAAGAGAAAAAAGTCAATAAACAAATCTAGAAATTTTAATAGGTGGATTACACTGTAAAACAAAATGCTAGAAGAAATTTATTATGATCCTAAACATACCGCTGGATTTTCATCACTGAACAAACTTAAAAAGAGTTTATCAGCTGCTAGTATTAAAGAAATAAACTCATGGTTAGAAAATCAGGAGACTTATACATTACATAAACCTGTCTTAAAAAATTTTGTTAGAAATAAATATTATGTAAACAATATCGATGATTTATTTGAGTGTGATTTAATTGATATACAGAGCCTGAGTAGATACAATGATGGAAATAAATACATTTTAACAGTTATTGATGTTTTTAGTAAATTTGTATGGGTTGCACCCATAAAATCTAAAGCCGCAAATGAAGTTAGTAGAGCATTGGAAAAAATATTTGATTCTTCTAAAAGAATCCCTGTGAATTTTCAGTCAGATAAGGGTAAAGAGTTTTTAGGAATCTCTGTAAAACGATTGTTAAAAAAGTATGGCATTAAACAGCTAGTGGCACATGATCCGAAAACAAAAGCAGCAGTTGTTGAAAGATATATTAGAACACTAAAAACAAAACTATTTAAGTTTTTTACATACACACAAAGTTATAGATACATAACAGTTTTGCAGGATTTTGTTGATTCGTATAATCGCACAATGCATAGAACAATAAAAATGGCTCCTATAGATGTCAACAATAATAACATTTTAAAAGTTTACAATACAGCTTTCCGATTACAAAGTAAAAACAATAAAAACGCAAAATTTTTAGCTGGAGATTATGTACGGTTATCAAAATATAAACATATTTTTCAAAAGGGTTACGAATCAAATTGGACATAAGAAATTTTTAAAGTAATAAAAGTTATTTTCAAGAAACCAAATACAATTTACAAACTATGTGATTTACAAGGTGAACCGATAGAGGGGTTTTTCTACCAACAAGAACTACAAAAAGTTACATATGATAAAGATAACATCTTTAAAGTTGATAAAATATTAGGGAAAAGAATAAAAAACGGTAGACGTGAATTGTATGTTCAGTGGTACGGATACCCTGAAAAATTTAATTCTTGGATTCCAGAGCATAGTGTTATATTATAATGTTTGAAAACGAATTTTATATAACACTATTGAGTAATAGTTCACTTGACTATTTTCCTGATAATAAGACGTCAAATTTTATAACCCAACTCCCGAGAAATATATTATTAGAAGGTGAGTGGATGGTGGCACTCGTAGAGTTTCAGTACCCCTGTTCTCTGTTAACAGTGAGAAAAACACAAAATATAATATATTTCGATAAAAAAATTGGACCCCAAGACACAACACAATCTACACAAAAAGAAAAAATACATATAGATACTGGAAACTACTGTAGTATTGATGATTTAGTAAAAATATTAAATTCAAACCCTGTACTAATAAATTATGGAGTTTTATTTCATTTGAATACAGCTACACAAAAAGTCTCATTGAGATTTGCAATTTCTTCACCTATCGTATCTCTTAGATTTTCCATGTATTTAGCATTACAACTTGGTTTCGACCCAGAAGATGATCTTTTCGAAATCCGTACAGCTAATCATCCTTCAAACATCCTTTTAGGACTTCCTTCAAAATTTTTTATCTATACCGATATAATTGAGCCTCAAATTGTTGGTGATACAACTGTAAAATTACTTAGAGTTGTAAATGCAGATAACCTAGCGTATACCTACGGTTCTCAAAAAATGATAATTTATTCACCACCACATTACAATCCTGTTCTAAAACGCGAGTTTGAAAATATCGAGATCGATATAAGAACCGAAACAGGTGAAAGAGTTCCATTTCTTTTTGGAACTGCTTGTGTTAAGTTACATTTCAAGAAAAAAGAATAGAAAAATGAGAAAATCAATCAAGTCATTTGTAGAATGTCCTTACCAAAATTATTACATTTCACAAGCAGGAAATGGTGTAGGAGCTGTTTATAGAGGTGCCCCTTTTCAAAGAGGATATGGTTTTGGAAGTTTTTTAAAAGGACTATTTCGATCTATATTTCCTCTTGTAAAAAGTGGAGTTAAAATTCTAGGTGCTGAAACTTTAAAAGGTGGTGTAAACTTTCTCAATGATGTGCTAGAAAATAAACCTGTTTCAAATTCTTTTAAATCGCGTTTAAACGAAACGAATGACATTCTCAAAAAATAAAGCAGAAAATAAAATTCAGCGTATGGTAGGGGCGGGGCAAAGTATAAAAAGAAAAAAATTTGTCAGGATGCCCCAAAAGTCTAAAGATAACCAAGCAAGAATATTCAAGAAGAGAAAAACTAATATTGATATATTTGATTAAAAAGATGTCTTTTTTACACAACCAATCTTGTGAGTGTATAAAATCAGAGTTCGACTTGTTTACCATACCATCTACTCAAACAAGTGTTGAAAATGGACAATGGGTATTTTATAAACCTCTTTCATCACTTACCGATGAAGCTCCTCTTGAATTTTGTATTCCTGGTATAGGTGATGAATATTTAGATTTAACTCATACTTATATGCATTTGGTAGTAAAGGTAATAAAAGAAGATGGTACAAAACTTGATGATGCCTCAAAAGTAGGAACCGTTAATAACTTATTTCATTCAATGTTTAGTCAGATCGATACCTACCTAAATCAGAAACTGATTTCTCCACCAAACAATTCTTACCCATATCGTGCATATATTGAAAACTTGTTAAATTATGGATCAACTGCAGCAAGTTCTCACTTAACCAGTTGTTTGTGGTATCAGGATACAGCTGGTTGTATGGATGATACTCAAGGGGATTCAAATAAAGGGTTTCTGAAAAGGCAAACGTTTATAAATGAAAGTAAAAAATTGGATTTAATAGGCCACTTAAGTTGTGATATTTTTAATCAGGATAAATATTTGTTAAATGGTGTTGAATCACGGATTCGAATGGTAAGGTCTAGAAACCAGTTTATAATTATGGCCCCTCAAAATCAGAGCGGAAAGGTTCAGATAGAAGATGCATCATTAATAGTTCGTAGAGCCAAAATAAGTTCTTCAGTTTTATTAGCTCATTCTAAAGCTTTGCAAATAACACCCGCAAAATATCCAATTTCCAGAGTGGATGTTAAAGTTTTAACAATACCTTCGGGTATACAGGGGAAATCTTTAGATAATATATATTTGGGTCAGTTACCTAAAAGATGTGTCATTGGATTTGTTGCAAATAAAGCATTTAATGGTGATTATCAGCTGAATCCATTTAATTTTAAAAATTACGATTTAAATTATCTTTCTCTTTATATCGATGGTAATCAAATTCCTTCTAAACCTTTACAACCGGATTATAACAATGATAATTACATCAGATGCTTCCAATCTTTATTTTCTGGTACAGGTATTCATTTTCATAATGAAGGTAATTGTATAAGCAGATCGGATTATCCTAATGGGTTTTGTCTCACAGCATTTGATTTAACACCAGATTTATCTGCTAACTTTCACACACATTGGCATTTAATAAAGAATGGAAGTCTGCGTTTAGAGGTGCGTTTTAAGGAATCGTTGACAGAAACTGTAAATTGTATAATTTTTGCAGAATTTGATAACATTGTGGAAATAGACAAAAATAGAAATGTTATTGTGGATTATAATAGCTAATCTATAAGTTGGTAGAATGTAATTTTTTTATTTATTAACAGAAATTATAAAATGTATTAGTTTTAAAAATATTTTGTTAAGATCAAGGAAACATAAATGTTATTGTAATATAGCTATTAATTTATTAATAAAAAAGTATATATTAAAGATACAGTTTGTTTTTGTTTATTATATAAAAAAAAATCTAACAGGATGGATGTCGTAATAGACTTTCATGGGTTTAGAATCATGAATAACTACATATTTAAGGAAATTGCTATAATGACTTTAAATGAAGATATTTTAGACCATTTTGTATTTTCCCCTCCGATCGAATATAGAAAATTGTCAAGAGAACTAAGAAAAAATATAAAACGTAATTCACGACTTTTTGGTATTAAATGGAGTGATGGATATATTTCATATAATCGAATATTTGACGTATTTAAAAATATTGATAACAAGTTTGGTAAAATTTATTTAAAAGGATATAGAAAACAAAATATTTTACAGAACTATTTTAAAAGTAAAGAGATTATCAACATTGACGAATATGATATCTATAAATATTCTACGATAGAAAGCAACTACGTTGAACAGGTGTGTTTATTTCATATAGATAATAAATCCAAGTGTTGCCTACAGAATATAAGAAGTATTGTTAATTTTTACAATGAATACTGCAGAAATTTACAATTGTCTGAAAAGAGTAATACCATGCAAATATCATGTTGGGGTAGTTGCATATAATAAACTCCCCGTTTATATCAGTAAGCCTACAACTATGATTATAAATGAAGACCCTGACTATTTACCAGGGAGTCATTGGGTAGCTGTTTTTATTAACAGATATGGTATTGGTGTTTTTTTCGATAGTTTTGGAAGACCCCCTAAGCCGAATATAAAGAAGTTTCTGAATAAAAATACAAATAATTGGTTTTACAATCCAAATATATTACAGAATATAACATCACAGCTATGTGGAGAGTATTGTGTTTTATTTTTATTTCACATGTGTAATGAACAATCTCTAAATGCTTATATTAACAAATTTTCTAATAACACTACTAAAAACGATAAAACTTTAAAAAACATGTTTAATATTCTATTTTAAATAAAAATCTATATAATAAATAGTTGGTGTTATTTAATCTAATACATATTTAACAGAGAAATATAAATATATTTTATTATATTATCTAAATAAGAGTTATTTTGAAACCGTATGGTATTGTGGTATAGCTATCTTCTATACGACATCTTTTTGTATAATTAACTCTAAAAACTTTACTTTCCGGTACTGATAGCAGTTTAAAAGAAGGTGTTCTGATAATTTTTCTATCGTTATGTACGAACTTTTCTTCCTCGTTCTCACATACCATTTTTTTTAAATTTTCAAAATTAACTATTTGTGAATTTTCGAAGTTTATAGTAATCCCTTTAACTTTACATACATATGAATAGTTATCATCGATACTTGAGTATATTTTAAGTGCATAATTTTTTGGGCCGCCACTAACGAATTCTTTTATTTCAAACCCATGAGCAATTTCATCTGTAAGTTGGCCTAAATAGTCGCCCACCTCAGGCATCCACTCCCCTGGATTTTCGGTAAATATAACACTATCTGTATCGAAATATAAGACTCTTTCACCTAATTTATCTATATATTTATAAAGTTCCATTCTAGCACCTGCAGTTGTATATGCGGCTATAGCAACATTTACAGTTTTAGTTGGTTTTACTGCTTCATCTTGTTTATCCCATGAAGCTAACAATATCTCATCACTAATAATGTTTAGATTATGAACAGTAGCATCAGGATCTGTTAATAATTTATATAAGTCTGTACTATCATTTATTATAGAGGTCTGCATAAGATTTTCCCTTTGCCCAAATTTTCCCCAAAAACTATTTAACATTAATTTTGCAATATATCGAAGACCAGGGTTATTACATATATTAGATGGGTCTAGTTCTATACCTTCATGCTCATAATACAGATCGATATATCGTTGTTTAGATGCGTCATCTACACACCAGCTTGGCCAACCACTACACTCCTGTTTAATTTTTAAAAATGTGTTGACATATTCCGTAAAAAGCCCCCCTGATTTCGTTTGCTTACAATACTTCTCAGTTTTGTATTCCCAAATCTCATGAACAGCTAATATTCTATAATTTTTAGAAATTGCTAATCTTAATTCATCAGCCACAAAAGTACCTGTAAACTTCCTTTCGTTAATGTTATGGGTACATTCGGTTTTTAATAACAAATCCACACAGGTACGACATAAGGGAAAAGTAAGTTTTTTTTGAGATTTATATGGTAATACGGGATGGTATAATGTTTGTGGGGGTAGTACAGTACATTTTACAAGACCTTCAACCGTATTAAGATCAACTTTTTTACAAGTATCTTTACCTACATGCAAAGTAGGATGACCTACAGGAAATTTTGAATATTTATTTACAAAAGGATACAAAGAACAAACGTCTAAATAATGTATCTTTTGATGAACATTTGCCATATGATATAACTTAATAGCATTTGTACGTCCCCCAAAAAAACTGTTTCTTGGATTTAAAGGATCTATAAAATTATCAAAGTGTTCATTAATATAAGCATTGATCTCTGGATGAGATTTTAAGACAGTTTTAAATTGACACTCCCACATTGATCTCAAATTATATCCACAAGACAATATTTTTTTTTCTTTAGCCTCAGTATTTTCCCTTCGCAAGAAAATTAAATCATTCTTATCAGTTTTTGAACTTGTATGAGTTTGGTTGAAATAGCATTTTTCACAACCATGGTAATAGCAGCCATAAAATTCAAAAACAGTATTTGTATCCTCACAAAACCCATCCAGTAATAAGTTTTCACGTAACCTAACTTCCCTCCCGTTACCTGAGCGTGTTATCTTAATTCTTTCTGAATACTCAACCCATTGTAACCATTTTAATCCAGATTTAGATTGGTTATCACACATTCGATAACCTTTTTGAGGTATTAAACCTATTGAATTGGCTTTTAAAAACTTTCTTCTAAAAACTAAATTACAAGCACTTGCTATTGTTGTTGCCTCCTGAAATGGATCAACATCATTCGTATTAATAAAACCCTCTCTAAATCTAATACATGCTTTCCGTAAAATATCTACATCTAATTTACAGTAAGATATCAGATCTTTCTGCATATCAAAAACTACCTTATTTAGTCTTTGTTTGTTATACCATTCTAGAAAAACGTTTCTATCTTTTTCATGCATTTTTTCAGACATGTAATACCTTACATCAGGTAATGGACCTATGTAATCTTTGTTAATTGAGCAATTAAACAAGTGAGGAAAATACCCTTTAGCTTCCTCAAATTTAAAACACCCTGGCAATTTTGATAAAGGTAAAGGCATATAATTTAGACTGTCAATAAATTTAATATTATTACAAGTTATTGAAATAAACTTACAACCATTTCTTATTAATTGCGGATTCCACCTCTCAATATTTTGCATTACAAATTGAGTAATAAAGCATCCATCATATCCTTTCATATTATGTGCAATAGCAAAAACATTAAATTTTCTCTTTTCAAATTCTAATAATGATTTCACTGGTTCTTTCTTAAAAACATGTGTTCGATCACCACAAAAAGAACACGGTTCATTTATGTTTTCTTTATTTATACAGGTAAAACAAACCTGTTGTACTACACAAAGATTCGGTTCATGTAGAAATCTATTTTCTGAAATTTCTTTTTCTTGAGTGCATTCGAAATCATAAAATGCAAATATAAATTTTGTTTTCAGTTTCTCTCGTTTTTTATCACAAATAGAATTAATTTTCATGAAACATAGATGACGTATTGGTTTTTGTTCTGAACAAACATAACAAAATTTATAGTTGCATCTATGAGGTTTTTTTGCTTCTATCCAATAAGACCTTAAACAAACTAAACATCTACGTATTTTTCGACAAATAGTTAATTTGTGATTTTCTAAACATGGAATACCTCTAAAAGTTCGATTACAATCAGGGCATGTAGTTTCTAGTAAAACATCTTTACATGGTGGGGGCATGTGACAGCAAGGGCAAGTATATTTACAGGTCAAGTGAAATCTTTTATTACTATATCGTTTTTTACATAAATCACAGAAATAAGATGTAGAAAACGCGGCAGTTAAACTTAAAATTAAATTA
This sequence comes from Neocrepidodera transversa, assembly GCA_963243735.1. Taxonomy (NCBI): domain Eukaryota; kingdom Metazoa; phylum Arthropoda; class Insecta; order Coleoptera; family Chrysomelidae; genus Neocrepidodera; species Neocrepidodera transversa. The sequence goes on along the minus strand of CAUJLB010000152.1, from coordinate 393,873 downwards.
AAATGATTGTTTTCAAATATTAAATTAATGGTTTGTTTATCTTTATGCCTTTCACCTTCAAAATAGGTTGAATTTCCTTTTCTATTATTGTAGACAACTAAAGTATAGTTTTTTTCACTAATATAATTCTGTATTTTTTTTATATGATGCAAGTTAGCCCCCTGGGATAAATCTACACTGGCCTCTCTACATAAAAGAATACTACGCTCCTGTAGTAGATTATAATTACCCGTTAACACTTTAAATTCATATTCATTAGTTTTATATGCCATACCCAATACAATACAGTGTGCAAAACATAGATTATCATTATTGTTGATTTCATAAATACCTGTTTTTCTTCTACAAAATTCTTCAAATGAGACGCCTTTTAAAGTTACTTTACCTTTACCAACAGGGAGAGAAACGCAATCAATATAAAGCGTAAGTTTATTTGATGTGAAGAATAACGCGTTGCTTTGTAACACTTTACCGCATGTATCGAGTATTACATCGACCGAGACCTGATCTTTTCTTCTAAAAGAAATCGCTAGGGGTCTATCGGGGTAGTCTTCATTTGTGAGAACCATTCCAACTAGATCATCATCATTTCGCTCAGCAATACCCTCTTGAATGATTTCATTTAAACCTTCCTGTAAACAAAAAATAAAAAATATTTCATTTCTTATAAATAAAAATAGTGATTATATGAAAAACTATATTAATACATACTTTTAAAAATGTTATTGGATCTTGCAAATTGCTTCTATAGTTTTTAAAACTAAACTCAAATCTGTCTGCAGTAAGATTGAATTTTTTTTATTTTTCTTGTTGTCACCTCTTGTAATATTATATTTGATTTTTTTTCATCTCGTGTAGCAACCCTTGAATCAAGATTTGGAGGATTTTCTCTAGATGTAGATGTCTGTATCTCCTGGCCGCCCTGTCCAGAACCATATTGAAGACACTTAATTTTTTTCTTTAATTCATCATAACGAAGTAGATCGTCCTCTAGGTCAAAATCGAATATAATCTTTTCTTCAATCACCTAAATTTTTTTTTTTTAAATTTAATTTTTATTTCTAGTTATGATGAATATTTTATACATCTCAATATAATAAATTTTTATTAACTTACCTGTCTGAGTGTCATAAGCTGCCCCAAATTATTAAAACATCCATTTTTAAAAAAGTCTAGCAAACTTTTCACTGTATAGTGTTTTAAAGATTCACGTAGGTTATCCATTTTTAGAATTATTTTTTCACGATTTGAATAAATGGATTGAAGTGTTGGTCTTTTATACAAATAAAATCACCTTAAGAACTCATTAGAAAGCTTAAAAAAAAAAAACCCTACTCATTTTGAAATTTCTAAACAAGAATGTGTTTTTGGTAATTTTCAATAATCAAATAACTATTTAATTACTAGGAAATTTTATATAATTTAATATTATACTAACATTCATTGCAACAATAATTACCTTAATCTATTACATGGATTCTTATCTTCTTATCTAATTATATAATTACCTAATTACTTGTTTCGGATTTTTTCTATCACCCGATTAACGCTAATTACATCTGTAGTGGGGTGGGGGGTACCATTCCTTCTACTGGTGAGGGCTCAATTATAAATTATATAAATTGTTCAAGGGAGTAGTGCAAACATAACATGAAAATGGATTTCAGAGTTGGTTCGAGGGGGAGCGGGCCCAATTATTAAAGTACATGAGTTGTTTCAGCAGGAAAGGGTGAAATTATTATAATATATAGAGTACCCAAACAAGTAGGCAAGAATATAAATATCAGGATTGGTTCAAGGAGGGGGGGCCCAATTCATAAATTGGACGAGTCGCTTAAGCGGGAGAGTGCCCAATTATAAATTATATAAATTGTTCAAGAGGGTAGAGCAAAAATACATGAAAATGGATTTCAGGGTTGGTTCGAGGGGGAGCGGGCCAAATTCGTACATAGTAGTAGTTCTTTAAGCGAGAGATGGCCCAATTAAAAATTTTATAAATTGTTCAAGGGGGTAATGCAAACATAACATGAAAATGAAGTTCAGGGTTGGTTCAAGGGAGAAGGGGCCCAATTTTTAAAGTACATGAATTGTTTAATCGGGTAGGGTGAAATTATTATAATATATAAAGTACAGAAACAAGTAGGCAATAATATAAATATCAGGATTGGTTCAAGGGGGAGGGGGCCCAATTCATAAATTGTAGTTGTTGCATAAGTGGGAGAGGGCCCAATTAAAAATTATATAAATTGTTCAAATGTGTAGGGCAAACATAACATGAAAATGGATTTCAGGGTTGGTTCTAGGGGGAGCGGGCCAAATTCGTACATTGTTCTTTAAGCGGAAAATGGCCCAATTATAAATTATATAAATTGTTCAAGGGGGTAGGATAAACATAACATAAAAATGGATTTCAGGCTTGGTTCTAGGGGGAGCACACAAATTCATACATTGTACGAGTTCTTTAAGCGGGAGATGGCTCAATATATAAATTGTTCAAGGGGGTAGGGTAAACATAACATGAAAATGTATTTCAGGTTTGGTTCGAGGGGGAGCGGGCCAAATTCGTACATTTTACATGTACTTTAAGTGGGAGATGGCCCAATTATAAATTATATAAATTGTTCAAGGGAGTAGGGCAAACATAACATGAAAACGGATTTCAGGGTTGTTTCAAGGTCGAGGGTCCAAATTATTAAAGTAACTACATGATTAGATTAAACGGGGAAGGGTCCAATTATAAATTGCTTATTATTATACTGGATGGACCAGAGGTGTGAATCACCCTTATAAGTTTTTAATTTATTAGTCAGTTTTAATGAAATTTAAGAGGAAATAATAAATATAATTTTAGGGTTGTACCGCCTTTACTCGAATATCACTACAAACCAATGAGTCATCCGCAGAATGAAATCACCACATTTTTTCACTTGGTGTTGTATTTTCTTTCATGCCAAATAATTGAATAAATAATTCGTTTTCGTAGCAAAACCTTGGGAAAACATAAAGGGGCTAAATTTAGAGATATTACTTCGGGCATATTGCAATTGCGCGCAGCGGTCAGGGTTCTCCAGTGGGTGTCCTAATCCAATGTTGCAATTGCGCGCAAGCCTTTAAAAAGGTATATTGTGATTGCGCGCAAAGTCGGAAACTACAGTAAACGGAAGTTTTATGTACTTCTTATACAGGGTGTTTCATAAGAAATGGTCAATATTTTAATCATATAGGTTCAGGACTTCAAAATATTAATATTTTACTAAATAACTTTGGGTCTACTACTGAGATATAGGTTGTTAAAATTAAAATTTATTTTTCGTTTTTTTTGCAATAATATCTTTATTATTTAACGTATTGACTTGAATTTATGGTATGGTTATATTTTTAAGTTAGTAAATCATAAGTATATTATCAATTTTGAAATTAGATCAAAAGGGCGCCACCTACATTCTACTGGATGAAGAAATGCATCCATTTTTCTTTAATCTCGGCTATTTTTGAAATTTTTTCAAGAGTTTATGATACACCCTGTAAATTTGAACAAAAAAATGGTAAAGAAAATTAAATAGATACTGTGTGTGGAACATTTGAATACTATTAAAACAAGTATACCTTTTTTGTTCAAATTTACAGAGTGTGTCATAAACTCTTGAAAAAAATTAAAAAATGGCCGAGATTTAAAAAAAAATGGATACTTTTCTTCATCTAGTTGAGTGTAGGTGGCGTCCTCTTTGTGTAATTTCAAAGTTGATAATAGGCTCATGATTAAAATATTGACCATTCCTTATGAAACGGAAAATTTACTAATTTTAAATAATTAAGATAATAAAAAGTGGGTACTTTCTACATTGAAATAGTGATTACAAAAAAACTAAATATTGTTTATTTTAATTTATATTGTATAACGTACATATATTTAATTTAAATATGTCTTATTCAATTTATGAATAAGTATATTCAAAAGCTCATTACGAAAATGGATTAAAGATACGTTTTCTAAAGATTTTTGTTTTACTGTCATAATTGCCTTAATCCTTCCGTTGCGCGCAATCACAACATCCGACTTAAGGGCAAATTTCAGTACCCCAGGAGGTATTTGACCGCTGCGCGCAATCACAATATACCGATTACTTCATATAGAATTTATCTCTTAGGCCCTTCGTTAACGACCAATAGGGCTCTAAAGTTAGATATTAAAAATGATTTTTTATTTATTATTATGAAACTATTTATTTTAAATAAATAAAAAATGAACCGTTTATAAACACCATAAATGCGCACTTACTGGCGTTTTAAATAAATCTGCACTGCCCTGCGACCTCATGTACGGACTAAGTTCAATGGTTAATGAGAAATTTTTTTTTCATCTCTCATTTTTTTCACTTCTAAACATGATAACCGAATTCCTTAAATATTTCTGATTTCTACGAGAAAACCACCCTTTTGTGACAAATTGATAAAATCAACGGTTTAATAGATATGCCCAATTTTATTGATGTAAGAAAAATTTAATGAAAACGAATACACCTTAATTCCACAAAAGTAAAAATACGAAAACAATAAAAACACGAAAAAAGATATAAGTATTTACAATTTTTGCATAATAATTTGCAAAATTTATTAGATAATGTAACTTATCAAACGCGCCTACGTATGTGGTTTTTGCACGTCGGTCTACCCACTCACCCCCATCTAGATAATATTTTGCCAAATAGGTGGATAGTAAGGGGTGGGCCATTTCTACGGACGGATTGTTTTCCACACATTTCCAAGCGATTTTTATTTATGGAGATTAACTGCTTAATCTCTTAATAAAGATTAAAAGCATACTTACTACCTGCTAATATTGTATAAAAGCTCAAAGACCACTTTGTTAAAATACCTAGAATGATTTTAGAGTTGATGTGAGTTTACGATACGCATATACAAGGTTTCTCACCGTAGCATTCAAAATTTCCTTTCATTTTAAAATATTTTCAAGGTCACACCACTTCCGGTTACACCGGAAGTCGCCATTAACTTCCTTATTTTAAATGGAACACCCTGTATGTTATTTCATTTTTGAATTTCTGAGGAAATTTTATGATAAGTTTCATTAGGTTTCAATGTACCTATTTCCAACTCTTTCTCAGATATCTTGATTTTTTGAAAATTTTTACAGATTTACTCCTATTTTTAACTATTTTCTTGAAATGCTTGTTCTGCCCTAAATATATTTTTTAATAATCTTGATTTTATTGAGATATCAGTAAACAAATTAGTTAAAATTAAAAAATCAATTAAAATTAAAAATATTACTTAGAATTATTTTCTACATTTTAAACAGGTATCTTTTAAGGTTTGTGTCGAGCTTGAGTATTTTATTTTGTATACCTGAGCCATGTGCCGATGTAGTACAAAAAAATACTAATCTATATAAAGATTAATATTCTTCAACAAATTTAACTTTTTAAGGATTTTTCAAAGATTTTTTTAAGAATTTTTAAGTATTTCTTCAAGAATTTTTTTACAAGTAATTTTCAATTTTATGTTTTTTTTACTATTGTTTCAAATTTTGAATTCCTCAAGAAATTTCAAGGAATTATTAGGAAGTATTGAAGATATATTTAATTATGGTTCAATGATTTTTCAAGGATCTTTTAATATTGTTTAAAAAAATTTTTAAAGGATTTTTCAAAGACTTTTTAAGGATGTTTTATTGATTTTTCAAGAAAAAATCAATTTTAGCATCTAAAAGGACCAAACGCAAGTTTTCAAAATTTTTCAAGGATTTTCTAACAATTTTCAAGAATTTTTAAGGATTTTTTTTAATTTTTTACTATAAAAAATCTACATGTTTGTTATAAATATTTAATTTGTTACTAAAAGAATTAACTTTTAGTAGAATTTTTCAATGATATTTCAAGGAGTTTTTAGGGATTTTTCAAGGATTTTGACAATATTTTTACCACAATTATTCCAGGCTTTTCAAAAGAGTTTTAAATGTAATTTTTAAGGGATATTCAAGGACTTTTTAAAAAAAAAATCAGGATTCTTCATACATGAGTTTTTCTAGTAAGGTGTGTAGATTTCTTATGGGATTTAAAAGGACCTAAAGCAAGTTTCAAAATTTTTTCAATGATTTATATATTTTCAAGAATTTTTCAAAGATTTTTATACAAAATGTTCATTTTTGTTAAAAAAAAGATGTAATTTTTGACATGAAAACAAATTTTTTCTATAAAAAACCAAATTTTTGTTATAATTAATTTTTACTAAAAAAAATCAAGTTAAGATTTTTAATGGATTTTTCATATTTCAAGGACTTTTCAAAGATTCAGTCAAGATTTTTCTTGGTTCCATGATTATTCCAGGATTTTTCAAGGATTTTTAAATGGAATCTTTAAGGAGCTTTCAAGGATTTTTAAAAAAAATTTCATTCATGAGTTTTTCAAGGCGATTTATAGATTTTTAAATGGTTTTTAACAATTTTTCAATGGTTTTCTAAGAGATTTTCAAGAATTTTTCTGGGCCTTTTATCCATTTTTGATTGGTGATAAACGCTTCTGCGGTAAACTGTAGCAGGAAAATAATATTCTCGAAATCCATATTGACAATTGATTTATAGAAAACAGGGTGTCCAATTTTTGATAACCGATTAGATTATCTTCAAAAGCAAAAAAGTTCATTTTTTCAAATCTTTGGATAGTCGGATGCAGACTTTAATTCTTAAAGGTATACAGGGTCTCTCATTTGAAAAAATGAACTGTTTTAACTTTGAATATAATCTAATCGGTTATCAAATTTTGGACACCCTGTATGCGATAAATCAATTGTCAAGTGGGTTTCGAGAATATTATTCGCCTGCTTCAGTTTACCGCAGAAGCGTTTATCACCAATCAAAAATGGATAAAAGGCCCACTGTTAAAAACAGGGGTAAATCTGTAAAAATTTTTTAAAAAAATCAAGGTATCTGAGAAACAGTTGAAAATAGTTATAGGGAAATCTAATGAAACTCATCATAAAATTTCCTTAGAAATCTAAAAATGAAGTAACATTTAAAATAAGGACGTTAATGGTGACTTCCGGTGTAACCGGAAGTGGTGTGACCTTAAAAATATTTTAAAATGAAACGAAATTTTGAATAACCCTAACTGTCAGTAGATAGAACGTTCTTTAACTTTAACGGTTCTGTAACTAACGACAATGACGTTTAGATTGTGACAATTGTACAAGAAATCAACTCGTTAAATTTTATTCTAAACGCCATCGCCTTTAGTTATTGAATCTTTAAAGTTAAAGGACGTTCTATCTACTGACAGTAAGTCCCAAAATTTCAAACCCAAGTTTTTTCTAACCCCAAAAACTTTTAACGAACGGCTATGGTGAGAAACCCATAATTCCAGAACGGAGCATTTCAAAAAATTTTATAAGAGGCATCATTTAAAATTAATTCCACTTATAGAGATCTTCCTAAAGAAAATATATATATATAATATATATATATATATATATATGTATATATATATATATATATATATAAATATATATATATATATATATATATATATATATATATATATATATATATTATATTGGACTAGCTATTCTGAAACTCTTTTTCTCTTTTAGGTTAGGTTCCTTTAAAAAAAAATAATAAACTTTACAAAAAATATAAAAAAAAAACTATAATTTTGGGCGCCTAAAAATTTATTCTTCGGTTCTTCTTTTTTTTACTATTCTATATCCTGTTTACTTTTTCTTCTTTATACCCCTCCAACAAATCCAACTTCAACTCTTGCAATCCTCGAATCAGTTTCGTCTATTTATTTCTCCACTATATCTTCCTTCAAAATCCTTCTTAAATTGCTTCTTTTGACCTTATTTTAAACCATCTCCATCATATTCACAGTCTTATTGATCTTTTCGAAAATAAATTTCTGTCTTAAACTTTTGACAAATTTTTTTTTTTTCTTTATTCTTTACTTTAACTTTAACAATAGTTTTATTTGATATGATTTGGTTTTACAAATTTTTTATAATTACATTTTTTTTTATAAAATTATTGTGACAACTCTTTTCAAATTTTATGACAATCCAAAAAAAAATTATTTTCCAACCCGTTGTTTATTATTTTTTTTCATTTGTTTTTTTATTCCTCCCCTAACTAGATATTTTTTTTTTAATTATCTCTAAATTTAAACGACTAAACACTAAGATTTTTTCTTTTACTCGTACCACAATTGTTGAGAACTCTTTATTACATTCAATAAAAATAATCTTCTAACAAACATTCTTAAATCAATCTTAACACATTTACATACATTCACACACACACCTTAAGCTTTTTCATAACCTCATTTTCATTGTCAAACTTACATTTGACAATAACCTTCCACCTTTCCATCACTGTCAACCACAATACATACAAAAACAGAACTAGAACTACCCATATAACTAAAAAACCATATCAATATATATATAGAGTAAAATATTGGGGAGCAGCAAGAATAAAAGAACAAAGTGTACTCTTTTAGGATTTATTCCAAGCTTTCGAGCGTGGTTACGCTCATCATCAGGGAAGCTGTAAGTGATGAGCAACAAAATTGGTACAATAAAATGGGGTATTACAGAAAAAAACATACCCCTAGTGAGATTGTTGTTCACAGGTTGTAAAATTAAAAATTGTTAAAATACAGATTAAAAACACGTCCACATAATAAAACATTGTAACTTGTTAAAAAATAAAAATTGTTATTAAAAGATTTTTTGTTTAAAACCGTATTATTTAAAATTAATAAAATATTAAAATTGAATAGCCAAAAGCTGTATGCTATTAAATTTAAATCAAGTTTTTTTTTTTTTTTTTTTTTTTTTTTTTTTTGGTTCCTCGTTTTTTTTGAATTTATACATTTAGCGCCAAATTTGAAGTTCATTTTGACGGACGGTCTCATCCTTGAAAGCCACACAGACCACAAAAATGGAAGGATAAAAAAAGGAGCAATAGGGCAACAGCTAATGAGACTGTAACCCTATTTGGGAGAGGAGACAAAGTGTACAGCTAATGAGGCTGTACGTCCTTGTTGGGAAGAGGCCATGCTGTGTGACAGACAAAGAAGAGCCATGTCGTCAAAAGTTAACCTATATGACAATGACAATGAGGATTCCAAACAAATATTTTAATATATTTTTAAAACCAATACCTAAAAATGTCCAATTTAAATGAACGGAGGGCTATATGCACAAACTTACTGATTAGGAAAAAATATTTTTTGTTAAATAGACACATTGGACAAGTCGTGTACATCATAATATTTCAAGTATTTGTCCATATGTAATAGATACGCAAAAGACGTACTCAGATTGTTAAGGTCAGACCTCTTATTCATACAATGGTCCGATTGGTAGATGTATGCCATTTCGAGGAAAAGCCTTCGAGAGTGGTGTCTCTCTTCAGTTAAAATGGAAACATTCTCAAAATCAGTCACATGCCCTGTCGAGCGCACATGTTCGGCCAACGCGCATCGTTCAGGGTGCAACCTTATATCGCTTTTGTGTGAAGTTAAGCGATCTTTAAGCTTACGGGAAGTTTGCCCGATATAAACACTGTCACAGCTAGAGCAGGGAATACAGTACACGACATCTGAGTGCAAAACCAGAGGGTCTTTATCCTTAACTTGTGAAAAAATATTGTTGATAGTTAACACCGTTTTGTAAGCGATTTTGATTTGAATGACCGAAGAGAAGAGCTTTGCTAATTTTGGTGTTAAGTCGTGTATGTATGGAAGAGTTAAGTATGAAGGAAGGGGGACTCTATCAGGACCTCCATCAGGTGCCTCAGGAGGTGGTGTGTTCACAGATGGCTCAAGCAAACGGGTTACTTCAGCAGTGACAGTGTTATTCGTACTAACTAATGGTATGGATGATGCACTGTACAACAGTCTTTTTAAAAGATCATTTGGATAAGAGTTATCCAGAAATAGATGGTAAAGTATGTCTGTGTTCTTGCGGTGAAAAGAAACGTCACTGATAAGTAATACTCGGTTTTTCATTTGTTTGACCAGGTTGACTTTCATGGAGTATTTATGGTAGGACCAGAAATTGAGGTATCGACCCGATGAGATAGGCTTCCTGTACCAATCAATTTTAATCCTATTTCCTTCTGTTATAAAAAGGGTGTCAAGAAATGGAACCGACAAGTCCTCGTTACCAGTATCAAGTGTAAACTGAATGTGTTGATCAAAACAATTGAAATAACCCAAAATGTTATCAATGACGTTCTCTGGGATGGCCATGATGATGTCATCAACACATTCACTCCTTACAAACGTATACAAATATATATATTTTTGTATCAATTAGTTTATTTCTATTTATTTTTTAAACGCCCAAAAAAAGTCCGAACTCTAAAGTAGTTGATTCATATTCTTTTTCTACTTCTTAATTGCCTTATTGTAGCAATAACGATTTAAAAAGATTAAATTTAATTTAAATTCTATATTTGATTTTTTTTTTAATTAATTTTTGTGTAACGCCGCTGGCTTCATACCGCATATATTCGTATTATTTGCCATTAGACTAGCCGAGTCTCGATTGTATTCATCAAAAACAAATGGTGTTCATGAACAGGGATGCCGAATTTTAACCGACCCTTGCAAGTACTTAAAAGTATAAAAAATGATGGATCCTCAAACTTGTAACATTTTATACCTGATTCGTTAGATAATGAATTTTTTATTCGTCGTCGAATTTGGCCCCTCCCTTTGTTAAATACTTAAACGTGTAGGCGACCTTCAGTAAGGTAGGGATATTCAATTACTGTATGTAGATTCGTTCATGAAAAAAATAAACTAGACAGGAATGGAAAAGTATCTATTTTAGACATTTGTAATTAGTCGTAATTCTACCAACCAGGGGCGGCGGTGGATTATTAGAAACATATGTAATGAATATGAGATCATGTGTTAAACATTATTCTTTCATAGTTTATTCATCAAAAGAAAACATCGGTAATTCAAACAAATCTAACCGGACAATAAAACGACTCAATGCAAGTCATGAATTGAAGCTTCAGAGTATAGATAAATCTTAAAATCGTGTAAAATATCACACTATTTCGCATCTCAATTTTTATTTAGTTTGCATTATCAAACTTGTCGATTATTACAGTAATATTAATTTTTTATGCCAAGTTAAGTAAAAATTGGCAACTAAAAGTAAATAAGACATGAACAATTGTATAGATTGTTCAACAACTAAAGCGCCGCCTCCAGCGTTCCCACTTCTTTAATTTTCTCTTTGTTCTTTCGTTCCCCACTTCTCTAATTTTTAACCAAGCTGTCGGTTTATTAGTTGGACAAAGTTTATTCTTTAAGTTTCCCAGTGGCGTCTCTTTTTTCTTATTTTTTTCCCTATAGTAATTATGCATCGATAAATAATTTGGTAAAAATAATCTGGCGAAAAATTTTTTCTGAATTTTTTTAGATCGGTAAAGATTAATTGTATTAAAATTATATTAAAATTAAATATTATAATAATTGTAAATATTTTGCCGTTTAACTTAAAGAATTAAAAATCTGGTATCAACACATGATATAATATTTTAAATTATTTTAGACAACGTAGCACGCCAATGGGTTGTTTAAAGTTACCGTAAAATATTCAATATCTTCTAAATTGATAAGAATCTGTTGTGTTTGTCTCCTAGCTTTTTTACCTAATTCAATTACTGCGCAGGTGTCTTTTAACTGACGCACTTCGAAACGCCGGGCGTTAGGTAAAAATTAAAACTCTATAATTACATAGCCTGCTCGATGCAACGTCAAATATTTCTACAGGCAGTGGCGTCCTCAAGCTAAGATGCTTTCTCAAATCGTCTATTGTTAGAAGATTTTTTCTAATTCAAAAGGGCTGTCTAAATATATTTTTTATCCATAAAAATTGTATATTTATTTGGTATTTACATAGTTTGTTTGTTATCGTTGTAACGCTTTATGAGCTCGTTGAAAACTTGCAAAGTTTGTTAGTTATGGCGCCCAGCTGTGTCAGAAGTCAATTTTAAATTTTTTTTAACCATAAAATGTAACATATATAGGCTAGAAAAGTCGGCCTATTACTGCAGTTCTTTATATTTTCAATCTATCAAACGTCAAAAATTAAATAACTATTAAAATGGGCGTCCCTTTTTTACATGTAAATATAGATATGTGCGACTTGGTGCTCTCATTTGAATTACAAATACATTGTGCTTTTGCGAAAGCGATTTGATTCTCAAAATATGAGGCACCAAGTTTGGCGCCATTTTTTGAAGTTTTGTGTTTGAAGGTTATGTTTATATAGGATAACTTTGGGAGACACGGTTCTTCTTCATTAAGGTAGGGATATTTAATTGTTGTGAATCCTTGTCCAAGAAAATAACACCGGCATATTTCTATATACGACATCCATTCAATGTCGATTTTTCCCCTTCACCGCTTATAAGTACCTAAAAGTGGCTCTTCAACAGTCGCTTCAGTAAGGAAGGGATATTTAAATGTTGTAAATCCTCGTCCAAGAAATAACACCGATATATTTCTATACGCCATGCATTCAATGCCGATTTTTTACCCCAACCCCGCCTCATATAAGCACCTAAAAGTGGTTCTTCAACAGTGGCTTTAGTATGGAAGGGATATCTAATTGTTGTTAATCCTCGTCCAAGAAAATAAACTGGGTGGGGGTGCATTCATCGAATCCGAAGAATGTTTGAGACTTGCAACTACAATTTTTTTTTTCAGCTAATATATTCTATAACATTTTCTACCTACACCCCTGCCATCGTCATGTTTGAATATCACATCCAATGCTGAATTTTAACCGACCCTTGTAAGTACTTAAAATATAAAAAAATGTGTCTTCAAACTGGCAGCAACTTCTACCTGGGAAATCAAGATAAGCAGACGAAGACGTTGCGTGAACTTACATTTTTTCCCCATTTAAATCCGGGCCAGTTAATGAATAGAAATTTCATCCGCTCGTCAGGTGCATGAGGACTTCACTTCACTAACTTAGGGGTACTCATTTGTTGTATGTAATTTTGCTCATGAAAAATAAACTATAGTTTGTACATCCAACAAATAGAGTAATCACGTGAACACCGTATGTTTTTAAAGAATAGACCCGATGTCCAGTTACCCTAAAAGTTATAACCCGAATAAAGAAATATGGTCCGAAACCAGTGGCGTTACACAAAAATCAATTCAAAAATTGAAATATAATATTTAAATTAAATTAAATCTTTTTAAATCTGTATTGATAAAATAAACCAATTAAGAGGTAAAAAAAATATGAATCATCTGCTTCGAGTTTGGGATTTTCTGGTTATTTAAAAATAAATAGAAATAAACTACTTAATTGATACTAAATATATAATTTTATACGTTTGTACGGAGTGAATTTTAATACATTGATATACATTTATGGGCTATCACTGCTATCAGAATCATAGTTTAAATTGATAATGAGACGTTCGACTATATTTTCCATCAGTCTGTCCGTTTTCCACATTTTTTAGGCTTGCTCATTGTAATTGCTCATAAAAAAAATTCCAATTGTAATTGCTCATTGTAATTGCTCGTTGCAATTGCTCATTGTAATTGCTCATTACAAATGCTAATTGTAATTGTTCATTGAAAAAGCTAATTGTAATTGCTCATTGCAAATGCTAATTGTAATTGCTCATTGCAAATGTCAATTGTAATTGCTCATTAGAAATGCTAATTGTAATTGCTCATTGCAAATGTCAATTGTAATTGCTCATTGCAAATGCTAAATTATAATTGCTCATTGCAAATGCTAATTGTAATTGCTCATTGCAAATGTCAATTGTAATTGCTCATTACAAATGCTAATTGTAATTGCTCATTGCAAATGCTAATTGTAATTGCTCATTGCAAATGTCAATTGTAATTGTTCATTAGAAATGCTAATTGTAATTGCTCATTGCAAATGTCAATTGTAATTGCTCATTAGAAATGCTAATTGTAATTGCTCATTGCAAATGTCAATTGTAATTGCTCATTACAAATGCTAATTGTAATTGCTCATTGCAAATGTCAATTGTAATTGCTCATTGCAAATGCTAATTGTAATTGCTCATTACAAATGCTAATTATAATTGCTCATTACAAATGCTAATTGTAATTGCTCATTGCAAATGCTAATTGTAATTGCTCATTGCAAATGTCAATTGTAATTGCTCATTACAAATGCTAATTGTAATTGCTCATTGCAAATGCTAATTGTAATTGCTCATTGCAAATGTCAATTGTAATTGCTCATTAGAAATGCTAATTGTAATTGCTCATTGCAAATGTCAATTGTAATTGCTCATTGCAAATGCTAAATTATAATTGCTCATTGCAAATGCTAATTGTAATTGCTCATTGCAAATGTCAATTGTAATTGCTCATTACAAATGCTAATTGTAATTGCTCATTGCAAATGCTAATTGTAATTGCTCATTGCAAATGTCAATTGTAATTGTTCATTAGAAATGCTAATTGTAATTGCTCATTGCAAATGTCAATTGTAATTGCTCATTGCAAATGCTAAATTATAATTGCTCATTGCAAATGCTAATTGTAATTGCTCATTGCAAATGCTAATTGTAATTGCTCATTGCAAATGTCAATTGTAATTGTTCATTAGAAATGCTAATTGTAATTGCTCATTGCAAATGTCAATTGTAATTGCTCATTACAAATGCTAATTGTAATTGGTCATTGCAAATGTCAATTGTAATTGCTCATTAGAAATGCTAATTGTAATTGCTCATTGCAAATGTCAATTGTAATTGCTCATTGCAAATGCTAAATTATAATTGCTCATTGCAAATGCTAATTGTAATTGCTCATTGCAAATGTCAATTGTAATTGCTCATTAGAAATGCTAATTGTAATTGCTCATTGCAAATGTCAATTGTAATTGCTCATTGCAAATGCTAAATTATAATTGCTCATTGCAAATGCTAATTGTAAATGCTCATTGCAAATGTCAATTGTAATTGCTCATTACAAATGCTAATTGTAATTGCTCATTGCAAATGCTAATTGTAATTGCTCATTGCAAATGTCAATTGTAATTGTTCATTAGAAATGCTAATTGTAATTGCTCATTGCAAATGTCAATTGTAATTGCTCATTACAAATGCTAATTGTAATTGCTCATTGCAAATGTCAATTGTAATTGTTCATTAGAAATGCTAATTGTAATTGCTCATTGCAAATGTCAATTGTAATTGCTCATTACAAATGCTAATTGTAATTGCTCATTGCAAATGTCAATTGTAATTGCTCATTGCAAATGCTAATTGTAATTGCTCATTACAAATGCTAATTATAATTGCTCATTGCAAATGCTAATTGTAATTGCTCATTGCAAATGTCAATTGTAATTACTCATTACAAATGCTAATTGTAATTGCTCAGTACAAATGCTAATTGTAATTGCTCATTGCAAATGCTAATTGTAATTGCTCATTACCCTCCTCACTTTTATGGTCTAGAACCCGTATTCTTTCTCTACTAAAAATCCAAAAAATAGTTGCGCTGCCATAAAAATAAAAATACCATTGGAAAGAGGGGATCAAATACTATATAGAACAGGTATTTTAATTTTTGTGGCAGCGCAACTATTTCTTGGATTTTTATTGCCCGAGAAGTTATTTTATTTTTTATTTCTCTTATTACCGATCGTCCAAAGAATTTCATTACCCGTTCTATATAGTATTTGATCCTCTCTTTCCAATGGTATTTTAATTTTTGTGGCAGCGCTACTATTTTTTGGATTTTTATTGCCCGAGAAGTTATTTTATTTTTTATTTCTCTTATTACCGATCGTCCAAAGAATTTCATTACCCGTTCTATATAGTATTTGATCCTCTCTTTCCAATGGTATTTTAATTTTTGTGGCAGCGCTACTATTTCTTGGATTTTTATTGCCGAGAAGTTATTTTATTTTTATATGTCTGATTACCGACCGTCCAAAGAATTTTAACCCATTCTATATAATATTTGGAATTTTTAATTTCGTGGCAGAGCTACAGCTTCTTGTCTTTTTAAAGTATCAGAATTAATGTTAATATTTTTTACTCTTTTAATCGGCTTCCCCAAAAGTTGTTGTTTTTTGTGTGCCGACTCTGTCATAGATAATTGTCATTTGTTAATGGACAAGGTTGAAATTAAATCTATGGTTATCTTTAGGGATAAATCCATAGGGTTTAAAAGAAGCATTCTACATTTCCAAGCCGAAATTGTTGAATTTATATGATTTTTATAAATTTGGCAACACTGTGAGTAAAAACAAGCCTTCCAGCAGTCGACAGTCTACACGTCAGAAACCGTGGCTGGAAAAGTGTGGCTAACTTCACACAAACTATCATCTGGTATATCCATAGGTTGTCCCTTCCATGTCTCTGATATTTCTGATATACATTCACATAAGAAATATCGAAACTCATTAAAATATTAATTCAAGATTTAAAGTTCATATTTTTGTTTAAAAATCTTGTTTTCTTCTTATGAAGAAATTGAAAAAAATTGTTCAAGAATTTCTGGGATGTAACTGTTTCGAATTAGCAAATATTGTTAATGCATAATCTGAATCTCCAAGGATGATACAAATTATACACAAATCTCAATAAAAATTCGTTTCATTTTCCTTTACGTTTTTTTATCCGGTTTCTGGCTTTGGCAACATTGTTTGGTCTGGGTCTGTCAACAGTGTCAACAACGTTAACCAGTAACCTCACTTTTCCTAATGTGAACGTCTCATTTGTAACTCTTTTTGTTTTATGTACAAAGGCAGTAAAAAGATTTGTTGTAATGACGATTTTTGTTTTATTTTGTTGATTAGTTAATGTTGTGTATTTTATAGTTGTAAAATTGAAATAATAAGTTGAGTTTAAGGTTGGTATAACAATAAACATGGTATTTAATGTACTCTTTCCTCTTTGAATCAAAGACTTGATTGTTCCAATGATACTATGGGTTATTCAATTCTGAATATTTTCTTTATGCGAGGTTTATATATGGTATATTTATCAATATATTAGGTACATATTAACACAATGGATCCTCAAGGCTTGAAAGGAAAAGTAGACTAAAACCAGTGATTTCATATTTGCAGTAAAGTTGTTTTGTATTGAACATCTTTGGATTTAGTTTTTTTCCACATTTTCTAAGAAATATTTCATATTAAATTAATATTGAAAAAAAAACAGAACATTCGAGGAATCCCTCATATATCCCAATGATGTCCCTGGAATATCCCTAGAGTGTCCCTTTGATATCCTTTGTTGGAACTTGGTACATCCCTGGGACGTACCAGAAGGACATCCCATATATGTCCTTTTTGTCGGAAAGTAGATGTCCCTGGGACGTCCCTAGTACGTACTATGTCCCAATGAAGGATATCCCAGGGATGTCCCAGTAGCAAATGAAGGACGTCCCTGGGATGTGCAGGGGATGTACTTCACATGTATAATACGTCTTTTAATAGACGTATAAATCAGTGTTACCGTTTTCAAAAAATCGTTTTCTACCAACTTTTGGATAATAAACTACCAAAATCTATTAACTATTTAAATCTAACCTCTGTATTTAAAAATGTTAAAAAAAAAAGAAAATATAAAACTATTTATATCTATTTTATTAAAGGAAGTCTTGACTATCTAAATCTAACCTGTGTATTAAAAAAAAAAGAAAATATAACTTTCCCTTTCCCCTTAAAATTTTTCTCCACTTCGTTCCTTATTGCTTTTCACTTTCCCCTATTTTTTTATTCCGCTCATTAAACTACTTTTTTCCACTTTTTCTCCTACATTATTTCCTAATTTCTTGGTGACACTTTTTCTCCTTAAAACTTTTTCCCAGTTCTTTCCCCAATTTTTTCACTTTTTCCCTACTTTTTTCCACTTTTTCCCCTACTTTTTCACTAATTTTTTTTATATTTCAAACTTTTTTTCCACTTTTTTCCCGACTCATTTTTCTCCTATTTTTTTTATTTCAATTTTTTTCCGCAATTTTCCCACCATCATTTTTTCCTCTACTTTTTTACCATTTTTTTATATTTCATATTTTTTCCAATTTTTTTCTCCCCATTTTTTGTTTCAGACATTTTTTTACACTTTTACCCCTACATTTTTTAGTAATTTTTAGTTTCAAACTTTTTTTCTCTTTTTCCTAACTCATTTTTTCTCCTGTTTTTTCACTAATTTTTGTATGTTTCCAACTTTTTTCCCATTATTCCCTCACCCTCTTTCTCCTACTTTTTTAATAATTTCTTTGTGTCCCACTTTTTCTCCTCAAAACTTTTTCCACTTTCCCTATTTTTTTTCACTCTTCCCCTACTTTTTTATTCCACCCTTTCCTCTACTTTTTTAGACTTTTTTACCTCTCGCCCTTCGGGTAAGAGAGGTATAGGAATCATGCTAAAAATTGGGTAGTGACTTCTCAATGAATAAACACGTTTTAGGGTCCCTAGAATACGATTTTAATATTTTCGCGATGATGTCTGTGTGTGTGTGTGTGTGTTAGTGTGTGTGTGTGTGTGTGTTAGTGTGTTTGGATGGATGTTGTAGTAACGATAACTCAAAAACTACTGAATAAAAAAATTTGAAATTTTGCATACAGGATTCTGATACCCTAGATTAGATCTGATTAGATTTTGGTGTGCCAATCGCACAACTGGAAGTGGCAGTTGCTATGGGTGATGACGCCATTATTATACAAAACGGCAATAAAGTTTTACACATATATTTTGTATACCCTATAGTTTATTTTCATCTTATTAAAATTTTCGAAACTTTTGCCATTGTTGCCAGATTTACAAAAAAATAATTTTTTTTCATACTTTTTTGTGTCAACCTGTAAATTTTTGATTCAAAAATGGCGAGAGGTCATGTGCTGGCCACATCAGATTTTCTTACACGTTTTTTATTAATTTCTTTGTTTCACTTTTTTCCCTTAAATTTTTTTCCATTTCTTCCCCTATTTTTTTTTACTTTTCCCATACTTTTTTATTCTATCCTTTCCTACTTCTTTATTATATCCTTTCTCCTACTTTTTTCAATTTTTTCTCATATATTTTTATTAATTTTTTTGTTCTACTTTTTCTCCTTTAAACTTTTTTCCACTTCTTTCCCTATTTTTTTTTTTTCATTTTTCTAATACTTCCTTCCACTTTTCCCTAATTTTTAATTCCACCCTTTCCCTTACTTTTTTTCCACTTTTTCTCCTACATTTTGTTACTAATTTCCTATTTCTTTGTATCAAAAACCCTTTTCCACTTTTTCACTAATTTTTTATAAATTTTTCCTCTACTTTTTTTTCCATTTTTCGCCGCAGCCCTTTCCCCCCTACTTTTTTAGTTTCAAACTTTTTCCCCAATTTTTTATATGTAAATCTTTGTCCCAACTTTGTATTTCTAATTTTTTCCCTCTCCCTTTCCAGCATTACCAATGGAGAGGTAGGGGGGAATGATAGGGGAGAAGAAAAATAATTACTAAAAAAAGTGATTTTTTCGTAAAAAAAGTGGAAATTTGACAAAAACTGACAATAATGAGAAAAAATCTGATGTGGCCAGCACATGACCTCTCGCCATTTTTGAATCAAAAATTTACAGGTTGACACAAAAAAGTATGAAAAAAAATTATTTCTTTGTAAATCTGGCAACAATGGCAAAAGTTTCGAAAATTTTAATGAGATGAAAATAAACTATAGGGTATACAAAATTTATGTGTAAAACTTTATTGCCGTTTTGTATAATAATGGCGTCATCACCCATAGCAACTGCCACTTCCAGTTGTGCGATTGGCACCAAAATCTAATCAGATCTAATCTAGGGTATCAGAATCCTGTATGCAAAATTTCAAATTTTTTTATTCAGTAGTTTTTGAGTTATCGTTTCTACAACATCCATCCAAACACACACACACACACACACACACACACACACACACACACACACACACACACACACACACACACACACACACACACACACACACACACACACACACACACACACACACACACACACACACACACACACACACACACACACACACACACACACACACACACACACACACACACACACACACACACACACACACACACACACACACACACACACACACACACACACACACACACACACACACACACACACACACACACACACACACACACACACACACACACACACACACACACACACACACACACACACACACACACACACACACACACACACACACACACACACACACACACACACACACACACACACACACACACACACACACACACACACACACACACACACACACACACACACACACACACACACACACACACACACACACACACACACACACACACACACACACACACACACACACACACACACACACACACACACACACACACACACACACACACACACACACACACACACACACACACACACACACACACACACACACACACACACACACACACACACACACACACACACACACACACACACACACACACACACACACACACACACACACACACACACACACACACACACACACACACACACACACACACACACACACACACACACACACACACACACACACACACACACACACACACACACACACACACACACACACACACACACACACACACACACACACACACACACACACACACACACACACACACACACACACACACACACACACACACACACACACACACACACACACACACACACACACACACACACACACACACACACACACACACACACACACACACACACACACACACACACACACACACACACACACACACACACACACACACACACACACACACACACACACACACACACACACACACACACACACACACACACACACACACACACACACACACACACACACACACACACACACACACACACACACACACACACACACACACACACACACACACACACACACACACACACACACACACACACACACACACACACACACACACACACACACACACACACACACACACACACACACACACACACACACACACACACACACACACACACACACACACACACACACACACACACACACACACACACACACACACACACACACACACACACACACACACACACACACACACACACACACACACACACACACACACACACACACACACACACACACACACACACACACACACACACACACACACACACACACACACACACACACACACACACACACACACACACACACACACACACACACACACACACACACACACACACACACACACACACACACACACACACACACACACACACACACACACACACACACACACACACACACACACACACACACACACACACACACACACACACACACACACACACACACACACACACACACACACACACACACAGACATCATCGCGAAAATATTAAAATCGTATTCTAGGGACCCCAAAACGTGTTTATCCATTGAAAACACTACCCAATTTTTAGCATGATTCCTATACCTCTCTTATCTGAAGGGCGAGAGGTAAAAATGGGTAGTTTTAGAAAAAAAAGGGGAAAACGGGGTAATGTCAAGAAAAAAAAAGTGCCAAAATTTGAATGAAAAGAGGGGAAATTTTGGAGAAAGAGAGGTTTGAGAAAAAATAACAAAAATTAAAACATAAGGGGTAATTTTGAAAAAAATGGGGTAATTTCAGGAAAAAGTGACAAAAATTGAGAGAAAAGAGGGGAAATTTGAGACAAAAAGTGACAGTATTTGAGAGAAAACGGGGAAAATTTTGAAGGAAGAGGAAAAATATGACAAAAATGAGAAAATAAGTGGTAACTTTGAGAAAAATGGGGTAATTTTAGAAAAAAGGTGGTATTTTCAGAAAAAAGTGACAAAGTGAAAAGGGGAAATATTTCAGACAATAGTAGTTTGTACAACAAGTGCGCAAAGCCTCACTTTTCCCACGAGTGCAGAAGTTTGTGGCACGAGCCGTAGGTGAGTGCCGCAAATCAGCGAGTGGGAAATGCGCTTTGCGTACAAGTTCTACACAATATTTTTTCTACAACCACATTTATTAATAAAAGAAACAGTAACTTATATAAGTATTTTACTTAAACTTTGAAAAGAAATAATTAAAAAATGAGGGGGTAATTCTCACCCAACTTTCCGAACACATAGTTGCGGCATCAACTGCTTGGTTATTAGCCGCAGGTAGGTATGGACGTTCATCATATTTTTGAGTAATGATTGATTTTCTTCAGGTATCGCAAGATTCGATCAATATAGGATGGGTTGTTGAGGCATACATGAAGACTGTTTGGTATTTGTTCTGATTAACGATCTCTCTCATGTACTCGACATTCCAGTAGCAAGTGTTCCACTGTTAATGGGACTCTACAGTGAGCGCATGAAGGTTGATGCTGACCAAGTAATAGATATGATGATGTCATGTGAGTGTGCCCAATCCTTAATCTTGTTATGACTACTTGATCTCTTCTTTTCAGAATTCTGGTACGTTGCTCAGGTATCATTGTGTGTGTGATCCTCGTCAAATGTGTATTCTGATGAGACCACTTTTCTTGCCAGAGGGTGAGTATCTTTTGTTTTATGTGTACTTTGATGTCATCTTGTCGCATTGGTATATTGTCAGTATGATCTGAGTTTGCGGCTTCTCTTGCCGCTTCATCAGCTCTCTCGTTTCCGATTATTCCTATATGACTTGGTATCCAAATGAAAATCACTGTTTGATTGTTACATAGTAGCCAATGAAGTGTAGATAAAATATGTTCAACGAGAGGGTCTGAATTGAATGTGTCTGAAATTGATTGTAATGAACTGAGTGAGTCTGAGCAGATTACTGTTAAATCTAGTTTATTTGTATCTACATATTTCAGAGATTGCCAAATGGCGTACATTTCAGCGGTGTAGATACTGGAGGAGGGGTTCAGTGTCCAATGATGATTTTCTTCATCAATACAGATGGCACTGCCTACACCTTTATTAGTTTTCGACCTATCTGTATAAATTGTAACTGCATTAGGGTATCTGTCTAAGATGAA
The DNA here is from genome assembly GCA_963243735.1 of Neocrepidodera transversa. Classification (NCBI taxonomy): domain Eukaryota; kingdom Metazoa; phylum Arthropoda; class Insecta; order Coleoptera; family Chrysomelidae; genus Neocrepidodera; species Neocrepidodera transversa. Next base: position 370,746 of record CAUJLB010000152.1, on the reverse strand, counting down.
ACGTATTTCTTCATAAATGAGTTGCCTAGGGGTCTCATCTTTTTTATATTTCAGACAGTCGAAGTGTATAACTGGGGACTTCATTTCCCATGGTGCAACTTCATATGCTCCCAGATTGTATGTTTCTGGAGGTTCCTCTTCCAGCTCAGACATCAGTTCACCAATTCTAATTGTAACGGGTCTTGTTATGGTCGGCCGGTTTTCATATATTCCATGATTTTCTACTGAAAATATATGGTGGTGATTCGGGTGATCAGGTGTGGACCAAAGCTTTATAGCGTAGTTGGCTATCAATTGTTTCCTTCTGAAATCTAGAAGTGGGACACCTGCCTCACAGCATAATGATAAGTAAGGGCTCGTTCTGAAGGCGCCAAGCGCAAGTCTCAGTCCGGAGGCTTGTATTGGTTCTAATAGTTTTAAATAAAATATTCTCGCTGATGCATACACTATTGCACCATAATCCAGTTTCGATAGAACTATGGACTTATATAGATTGGTGAGTATTCTATTATCACTTCCCCAGTTCAGATTGGCAATCGACTTTATGATATTTAGTCTTTTCTTGCAGTCAACCAGTAGGTATTTTATATGTGCTCTCCAATTGAGCTTTTTATCTAAAATCAATCCTAGGAATTTGGTGGATTCTCTTACTTCTAAGTTTTCGCCATAGAGGGAAAGGTTTGGTTCATTATGTGGTGTTCTCAGTCGACAAAAATGGATGCAGTGGGTTTTAGTTGAAGATATTCTGAAACCATGTTGATTTGCATAGTGTACGATTCTATTGGAGAGTGTTTTCTATATCATTCATATCGCGTGCTGAGTAATAAATAGCCAAGTCATCTACATAAAGACTTCTCCCAACTTCTGGTTGTATAACTTCCACTAATCCATTGACTGCTATTGCAAATAATGTTACACTCAGGGTGGAGCCTTGAGGGACTCCGTTTTCCAAGTCGTGTTCTTGAGATAGGTGTAGTTGACCATAGCGAACTCTAAATTTTCTGTCAATCAGGAAATTTTTGATAAAAAGAGGCAGTTCTCCTTTGAATCCCCATTTATCAAGTGTTTTCAGTATTCCAAATCTCCAGGTTGTATCGAATGCCTTTTCAATGTCGAAAAGTACTGCTACAGTATGATTCCTCTTTGTAAAACTCTTTTGTATGGTGTTTTCGATTTGAACCAGCTGATCTATTGTCGATCTATTTTTTCTGAAGCCCATTTGAGAATCCGAAAGTAGTTTTTTGTTCTCCAAGGTCCACATCAATCTCAAACTAACCATTTTTTCGAAGAGTTTGCCGATACAGCATGTTAGCGAAATCGGACGATAGTTGGCTGGGTTCTCAAGATCTTTTCCAGGTTTAGGTATTGCTATTATCACTGCTTCTTTCCATTGGTTTGGGTAGGAACTTTCTTTCCATATTCTGTTGAATAATTGCAATATGGTAAATTTTTTATCTTCAGGTAGCTGCTTTATGAGGTCATATGGTATTTGATCATTTCCCGGAGCTGAATTATTCACTGAAAGGATTATTGTATGAATATTTTCTGTCAGTTTTGAAATCGATTGGGGTATTTTCTTCTTGAAGTTTTGTTTGTTGGAACGCTGCTTCGTAGCTATTCGTAGAACTTGTGGTATCGAATTGAGTTGCTAAGTGTTCTGCAATATCATGTCCTCCCGTGATTTCTCGACCATTCACGACTAGTATTGGGGATACTTCTCGAAAGTCTTTCCCCTTGATATTTCTGATTTTTTTGCCAGACTTCTTTCATTGGTGTTTCAATTGTAATCGATGAAACATAAGTTTCCCATGATTTCTTTCGACTTGACAAACAAGTTTGTCTTGCCTTTGCCCTTACTCTCTTGAAGTTGATGAAGTTTTCTTGAGTGTGAGATCTTTTGAATGCATTGAAGGCCTTCTTTTTCTCCCTTATTGCAGCAGCAACTTCATCGTTCCACCAGGGAACCCTCTTCTTTGGCACCGTTCCTTTAGATTTTGGTATGGCAGCATCTGCTGAGTAATGAATGGCGGCTTCAGTTAATTCACTCCCTCGTTTATTGTATTTGCCAATATATTGAAATGATTCAACTTTTCCCGATACAGATCCCAGTTTGCCTTATCCGTGATCCATTTTCTTGCCCTTCTATTATCTATTTTTTGTATAGATATTGGAATGTGGTCTGTGTTTTATTCTTCCAGACGTTGCCACTTTAAGACGGGTGCGATTTCATATGAGCAGATGGTGTAGCATTTAAATTTCCAGAACATATCTTTATGTTTAATTTAGCACACCGGTTTCTAGTTTGTAGTGTAAACGTTGTCTCTCTGTTATCACTTACGTTCTTTCTCCAAATGATCAAGATAAGTTGTCGACTATTCAGTCACATATTTCTTCTTTTCCTGTGGTCTTAAGTTTCGTAGTAACTGATTTCTGTTGTTATGATTGGCTCTGAGAAATGACGCAGCAGACACGCGTATTTCCTTTTTCCGTTTGGGATGTCTAAAGGCCACTTGTTGGTGAATGCTCGTTGAGTCTACACGCTACCATTTAAAAGTGGGATTATAAAGTAGATTTTCGCAACACCATACCACAAGTCGTTTTATTTGTTGAGCAAGGCAGAGGATTTCATCTCGCGAGCCTGTAGCAATTTTGGTTGATTATAAAACAGATGTAAATGCCCTTTTTGTAAAAAGGTGAGTAAATTGTCTTTCGTTTTTATGACATATTTTTTATGAACGCATGGCGTAGTTTCTTGAAGCTAATGGATTTTTTCCATTTAGGGTCGTTCCTCTTCGTTCCTCTTTGTACGAACTGGAGTTTTGCAGAATAGAATCTATAACTAGTTCTTAGTCGTTAAAAGGAACTCTTATGGCTATCAAAAGACGGTGAACCACTTTTTCTTTCGTCCGGCATTTTGGATTAGTTTGTATCTTGTCATCATGGATTATGGTTCCCGGCTCTGTGGATTCTAGCAGTCTTCTATTATCCAGTTTCGTTATTAAGATTTTTTGGGAAATTACTACCTAGCTCTAGCAACAATTACCTAGGACCATTTGTGATCACGACATCCAAGATACATGAAATTTACAAGTTAGACGTTTTCGCCACCATCTTGAAGTCGGTAACTTTTTAAGTTTTTTTTTATAATTCACTTTTCCTTTTATTTTTATGTTTATGTATAAATAATCAGATCTTTATGTGACAGACTTACTCTGTATATTTTAAAGTACATTTATTAATCTGATACAGTTTTACATATGTAAACTTGAATACGTAACGTTACGACATCAGGTAATTGAACATAAGTTCACTCCTTTATTTGGTATGATCTGTAGGTACACCTTATTACCATCACTTTAATTTAAATAATTACAAATAATGAGATTTAATTATAAACTCTGATTTAAATAGGTGACCTGTTTTAACATAAAACACTATCGCATATGTACTTCATCACTATTTAACCACCCTATTTTATTTTTTATTTACTGTTTTATAATTATTTACAATTTCATATATTTACATATTTCTGTACATAGAATCAATATAAGTATCGATCAAGTTTATTTCGTTTCATTTGTGAGACTGTTGAATTACGAACTTTAATTTAATTAACTATTTCAAAGGTTTTACAAACTTCCTAAGACGAAGATTAATATCTGAAAAGTTTGTATGGCGCCCATTATAACATCTTATAAAGATAAAACTTGTACCAGTTAATAACCCACGGGCTCCCGACTATAAAAAAAGCCAGCCGTTCGCAAGTGTAACATCTACCGATCCTTTAGGAGAAGTTGACGTTACAATGGATAAATCTATTGCTGATAGTTTATTTGATCTTGAGTTTATGAAAGTACCTTCACCAGTGTTGAGTATGACTAGGTCAAGTTCATCGATAATTCCTTCAATAGTTCTGCCCCTGAGTAAAGTAATTGTTTTATCGATTATTTTAGTTTTTCTGCATCAAAATACATTAACAAAATTAGTTTATAAAAATTGAATTTTTTGTAAAAATTTTATTTTCAAATTTTCATAATTTTGTATAATTTTTACAAGTATTATTTTAAAATTATGAAATATTTCACACATAATGTACTTTTTGATCACTTTCGGATGTACTTTACTTTTTTCATTTGTTTTACCATTTTCGATGGACAAAGGACAAAGAAATTTAATTTTTTATTTTATTTTGTTTATAACAATTACAATGTTAAATTCGAAGTGACTAAAATATTTTCTAAATTTAGAATTTTATATAACCTATCGAATGATATCAATCCCATTTTAATTTCTTTAATGTTTTTAAAGTTATTCATTTTTATTAAACTTGTATTAAATTTCAAAAAAAAAGTTATGAATTATTATAATTTTTTGAATAAAATTTTGAAAAAAATCACATAGAAAGGGTTTTTTTACTACAAATTTAAGGGTAATTTTTTTAAAATTTTTAATATTAATATTAACCTTAAAAAAATAAAACCTATTTTTGAATAATTATAAAATCAATAATTAATTAATATCTCATTCAATTATATTCAAAACGGGAAACATACCACTTTTTTAGGTTTTCTGGATCAAAATGCATTAATAAAGTTAGTTTCAAAAACTAAAAAAAAATCAAATTTTTTGTCGAAAATTCATGGCCCTTGGATTGTTTTAAGTTTTTTCTATGTTATCTATAACTTTTACAAATCCTATGTTAAAATTATGAAATAATTTACGCACATAATACTTTTGGATCCTTTTCGGATATGCTATTTACTTTTTTAATCGTTTTTGTTATGTTCCTTGTTTTGTCAAATTATGTAAAATTTGGATTTTTAAATATTTTTTATTCAATAACGCCCTCTAGCGGTAGACCTACAATTCTATAAGTAATTTCCAGGTTTTTCTCGTGGCCACTTGTGTTATAAATTTTTTTTTCCAAAGCTGTACTACAAACCGATCCGAAGATATGGCCGACAGCTGTCCTTATTTGCCCACCCGGTACATTTAATTTTTACGTCATTCGGTTAATATATTACCAAAATTTCACGTAATTAAGGCCTCAGTGGCACACTCCAATATTCATAACAATAACTAAATGTGACATATGTCATATTAATGTCAAATTTCATAAATCTATTATTCAACAGATGTCTTATTTACGATTTATTTCAGCATACATTTGACCAAATTATTTACTCGTTTTAGTAGTGACATTTTATTTCATATTATTTATCTGGTCTACTATACAATATAATTTTAATCTTATTTCATTTTATGCCAAGAGCAAGAAAATCTCTGAGCTCTGCTAGGATATGGCAATGCTGTAAAACTAACTTTGTTTGTTTGTTTGTTTATCTTCGATAAATACGTAAAATCATCATAAATATAAATCCCAAATATATTTTATATTATAGATATTTCATTTTTCATATTTTCATATTTTCATTACGGACGGACAGATTTCGTTCAAAATTGCCATTTGGGGGTTTTTGGGGTTGGAGATTTCAAATTTTTTCTCAAAATTAATAAATTCAAGACGGCAAACGAGATATGTGATTATGATCAGATTCTTTTCAAAATTGGTATTTGGGTGTTTTTGGGGACGGAGATTATGAATTTAATTGTTTTTCAAAATAAATATATTCATGATGGCGACTCCAAAATGGTGGACCAAATTTATGATTATTTACCGATTCTATTCAAAATTGGTGCATGGGGTTTTTTTGGTATAGGAGATATCATGATTTTTTTTCAAAATAAAAAAATTCAAGATGGCGACTCCAAAATGGTGGACGTGATTTATGATTATTAACCGATTCCATTCAAATTGGGGTTATTTTGGTGTAAAAGATTTTGATTTTTTTTTTCAAAATTAATAAATTCAAGATGGCGGATAAGATATGGAATTATGATTAGATTCTTTTCAAAATTGGTATTGGGGGCTTTTTGGGATAGGAGATCATGATTTTTTTTTCAAAATTAATAAATTCAAGATGGCGACTCCAAAATGGTGGACGAAATTTATGATTATTAACCGATTCCATTCAAATTTGGTACATGGGTTTTTTGGTGTTTGAGATTATGACTTTTTTTTAAACTGCACAGAATTTTTTATTTACATTCTCAAAATCAAAAAATATTTCTCCTGCAACATATACAGTAAACCATGATTGTTCATTTTTTCAAATATAAATATGAGAGTGTCTAGAGGTCCGTCTAGTCGGACCCGGTGAAAACCCAATAGGTCAATCAGCTGTTAAGATTAGGATTAAAACATAATTTCGTAATTTTGATATTTATTTTATTATAAGTTTTGACTGACCAAAGTTAACCTGTAGAATTAAAAAAATATTTATTTTATTAAAAGAAGTCTTAAAAATCCAACTTGAGTTTAAAAAAAAATTAGGGAGATGTGGGATTCGATCCCCGGATCCATTGCACCACTAGCGGGCACTATGCCACGCAGCTACTTCAGCTTTGTTAAAATATGTTCAAACTTATTATTTAAGCGAATCACGTTTCATAATAAAATAAATATAAATTAGTGTTTCGCCTTGTATTTTAATTATTAATATTACAGAACTAAAGTATACACATTCACTAGGAACGCTAAAATACATATCAAAATTACGAAACTATGTTTTAATCCTAATCTTAACAGCTGATTGACGGACCTATTGGGTTTTCACCGGGTCCGACTAGACGGACCTCTAGACACTCTGTATAAATATTTCGGTGTAACCTAGCAGATAACAGATTGATGCGCTCGGAAAAATAATAAAAATTCGGTTTACTCGCGAGTCCCATGATCAATATCGACATCTTATCACCAAGCAGCAATACCGAACGCAGTGCGAAACTGGAAAGTTTGGCAAAACAGTTGCGCCTATTGGGAGACAAATATTCCCTAATGAGAGACAAATATTCCAAATCTGGAGACAAATATTACATAAAAATAATTTCTTCTGTATAATTAAATTAATTGAGTGAAAATTTAATATTAATTAATTTGTTTTGTTAAGTAACATGTCATAGCAAAGTTTCATTTTATGCGTTCGCGGTACATAAAAATCCTGAATATATTCCGAATAGGACATGCGCAAATAACTTGTCCCTTTGTGGCCTTTGTAATCCTTAAATGTGTTCTGAACTATTTCAGGATTAGCTCCGCGAAAATACCTAATATTCAGATTTTTCTAAAAGTATGGCAACATGGTTTTTATATGATTGTCATCTAATTTGATTGTCGCGACATCTTTTCGAGAGGGTATGAACTAAGACATTACAGGAAATTATTGAAAATCTCCATTATGACAAATAAATTTGACATGTATTTCTCAATCGTATTTCCAATTAGATTTAATAAATACTGAATAAAATAAAGAAATATTCAAGGAGCTTACTAACAAAAATACGTAGAATGAAGTCTCCTTCTTTTTATCTCTGATTTTAAAAATCACTTTTTTTATTTTTTTTAAACTCAGTTTAATTACAGGACAAATAAAAAATAGGAAACTCCATTCTTTAAACATTATACTTTAAGCTGCCAAAGTTTAATTTTCCTTCGTTTAGTAAAATTTAAACATAATTGGAACTGGTAAACCCGTGTTTTTATACGTTAAAATACAGTGAAACTGCGGCCTTAAAACGAAACGCTGTTTGCTGGGATGTACTATAGACAGTTTGAACTAAAATATCGATAGTTACGAAAGTTAAATACTATTATTTAAGAATAGGTTTTTTATTGCACTTTGGTAGTTTCTACTTCTGCTAGTAAAAATAATTTTAAAACAAAAATATAAAGTATTCATTTATAAAATCGCCTGGCAATTCACCATTTATTACATTTTACAGAGCGCAAAAAAATTCTGGCCATCTACCGATTAGAGGAGTAAGTCTCGGCAACTTAATAGATTTCTGTAACAGTTTTGTTTTACATACTTGCAATTTTGAAAATAGGTGGACATTGGAATATGGGCGTGTGCGGTATTTTTGTCGTAAAGATGAGCTGCTAACCGCAGGAAAGGCTCCGCGATGATGTTGTTAAAATCACTTTAACTTTTGAAACTCTGCTACGCCACTGTTTAGTTCCCTTTTTTCTCAACCACGGCTCCCGCCAAGGTCAGCACCGTGACAACCCTCTCTTCCACTTCAACCGTCGAGCAGTTAACGTGTAAATTAATATAGTGCTTCGTTATCTACCTGTGTATGGTTTTAATCCTAAAATATAATGTCTAATGTGTGGAATTTAAGGTAACAGATCTTTTCCATTTTATTACAAATATGCAAAGACCACGGGTCTATTTAATAATTAATCAATCATATGGATTATCGTGCATGAGAGCGGTGTTGCCAAACTTAATAGAACAATTTAGAATTCCTTAGGACACGGTCTATGATATACCAAGGGAGAGCTCCTCTTATGGACACCCTTTTTTCTGTAATTATATCTTTTTTATATGCGCTGTTGTAAAATGTATTGTGCTATATTCTTACTTTCATTTAAATGTACTGTATCAAACATTACCTATTTAATTGTTGTCGTTTACTAGTAGAATTTAATTGTTGTTTACTAGTAGATGAATTTCTGTTTAATTGTTGTTGTTTACTATTAGCTAAACTTCTATTGTTGTCGTTTACTATTAGATAAACATTGTTTAATTATTGTAAATTTATGTGTTAACCTTTTACGTTTAAAGCTTGCTGATTAAATCTTATCAGAAAGCAGGACGATATGTTTTATTGTCCCACGTCCCCTAAACGTGTAATAATTATAGGGTGGTCCTTCGATATCTTTATTCGACCACGCGATAGCTTATGTGTGATTTTTTGAACCAAACTTCTATTACTACAAGTCCACAAATCTACTAAATACATTCACTCTGATTCACACATATTGTTGTGGTCCTTCGAGCCGGATATGCTCACTCCTGTCAAAATGACAATTTTCTGAAACTTTAAATAAGTCATCCCTTCTGACCCTCAGAAGAAAATTGTCCTAAACACTAACAGAACTCTGTATAAGCATCCTCTCTACCCTCAAATAAACATTCTTACATGGTTTATGAACGTTTCGCGAAAAAGTGAAATTTCAGACTTTAAATTTAAACAAAAATAAAATTAACACTCAGTGCTATAACCGCGAGTGAATCTAGGTAAAAAATGCAACGCGTGGCAACACCGCTCTGGTTCTCTGCACCTGTCTACTCACCACCGGCCGCTGGCTGGAAATTTGATGGTAGCAATCGTCTCTCCCTTTTGATCGACTATTCGTCGGAATTCGTCTAACACAAGGCGATTTTAGTGCTTTATTATTTTATTTAAATATTGTAAATATATTTTGAAAAATTATCGCATCTATTTAACATTTCATGTTCGGACAGTAATTCTTGTCTCTGTTTTGTGCGACCCTTCTTAACAAATTGAAGGCGCGCGAAGATGTTTTATTTGATTTAAACATTTTGTAAATTCGCTACTATGTTTATATTTTACTATAACATTTGATTTATATTTTCTATGCCTATTTTTGCGCTATACAAACTGATTGGTTTATTTTTAATATTTATCTGACTGATTCTAATATTTGTATTTTTTGTATTTTTATGAAACTGTTTATATCTCGCAATTTATTTGTTTCTATTTGACTGCTTATATTATTTGTGCGCATTTATTTTGATATACGTTCTGACTAAATAATTAATTCTGAAAAATGGATTCCTTGACTCATTTAAAAAATAAACGCAGAGGATACAAATCTCAACTCACTCGAATTGAAAACTTTGTTAAAGCTCTTACTGGAACGGAGGAAAGCTATTTATTACGTGTTAAACTTGAAAATTTAATTGGTCATTATGACAACTATCAAGCAGTACAGTCAGACATTTCAAGCATAATTGAATCGCCTCTAGACGCTCTCTCGGACAGCTCAACTGCCGAGGACATTATCGCAGATAAATTTGAAACTTGTATTGCTACATTAACTTCTCTCTTAGACAAACCTGTCTCTCAATCAAATAATGGGATTGAACGCTCAAATGTATCGCTTCCTAAAATTAACATTAAACCGTTTAGCGGTCAGCAAGCCGAATGGACTTCATTTTTTGATCTATTTACGTCTTTAGTCATTAATAACCCTAAGCTACAAAGTGATAGCGAGCGGTTTTACTATTTAAAGAGTCTTTTACTTGGACAGCCATTAGAATTAATTTCTAGTCTCAGTGTTACAAATGATAACTTTTCTATCGCAATTGATATATTAAAATCAACTTATCAAGATAAGTCTAAACTACTACATACGCTATTTTCTAATTTACTTGATCAAAAACCTATGACAAAGGGCAGTGCCGCCGGTCTTAAGGAATTCTATATAGCTTCAAAGAAAATATTTGAACTTATTAAAAATATGAAACTGAAAGATGATGAATATTTTGAGACACTTATTGTTTTTCTGTTAGAGCAAAAAATTGACTTTCAATCAAAAAGGGCGTTCGAAACTGAACGAGAGCCTGATACTTTAGCCACAGTCAACTCATTTTTTGAATTTCTTAGAAAAAGATATACCGTTTTGGAAAATTTAAATTTCTTTGAACCTTCTACGAAAAGAGAAACCAAGTTCTCTGATCAAAATTCTAAAATCAATTTCCACTCTAGGGTTGATGATAGATCAAATAAATCATCTAACTCCTCTAATTATGTAAATAAATACAATTGTAAATTTTGCTCTGATAAAAATCATACTTTATATAAATGTAATAAATTTTTAGAACTATCTCCTACTGATAGACACCGATATGCCAAAGATACTAATTTATGTATTAACTGTCTTTCTTCTTTACATGCTCACTCTGCCTGTAAATCTTTACACAGATGTCTTAGTTGTGGCAAAACGCATCATACTTTGTTGCATTTTGAAAATAATATAAATTCTAATTTTAGACAGGGTTCTAATCACCCTAATAATACTCTTAATCGAACCAATCCAAATCCTACTCGTAACCCTACAAATGCTAGGGAATCTGTAAATACTTATAATTCGCCTGTAGTTAGAAATGTTTCTACTAATGTAAATTCTCATAGTAACGGTGCACCCGGCACATCCACTAATACTCACGCTTCTTTATCTGTCACTAGTTTTGAAAACAAAATAGTTTTATTACCCACTGCATTAGTTAAGAGCGGAGGTACACTTTCTGTAGCATATGCCTTTCCAATGTAATCGTAGAAACAAAATCCCAGAAAAACGGGACAATATTTTTGAAAAATTCAAACGGTCAGTTAAAATTTAGGTCACTACGGATGCAGGAAAGTTATTAAGAATCCTGAAAATATTTAGTTTTTGAAAATATTAGCATATGAAAATTAATGAAAATTGATAGTTCGTAAAAAACACCCAACAGAATATTTTTATACAATCTCAGGGACTTTCCGAGCTTAAGAACAGGTTAAGAAATCATTTAAAAAAAATTTGATTCAAAAATATTCAGTAGATTTTTCAGGATTTTGATTATAAAAATGGTGTTTTTGAAGCGCTAACAGCTATCCGATGAGATTTGCTTTCTTCCTCGCACAATATAGCCGTCGACGTCGTTTAAAATGAACAGTTTCTACGGACTCAGGACCAATTTGTGCCCATTATAGTTTTCTAATGGAGCTTATCTTGTTATTAATATAAACATAATAAATCAGATTAGATTTTAAACGAAGTGGCTTTTTGTTTACATATTATTTTGGATCTTTTTAACTCCTTTGGTAGCTTGCATAAGAAATATAAACATGAATAAATAAATGACGGAAGAAAATAAATAAAAAAAATTACTAATATTATATTGTAACATTTAATGGAACTCCCAAATTTATGTACACAAAAGATATTAAATATTTGTATTTTCTCTGTTTACATAAGTGCATAAAATGGATTTTTTAAATTTTAAGGACAAACAGTACACTTTGGTACAAAATGTTGTAGTACAAAGTTTTAGAGCATAAAATTCTCTACAACTTTTGTCTTAAACTTTTTCCATAATTTCCAGTAGTTGCGTCACTAGAGGTCGCGTAAAAAATTTGCATGTAGGTTTCCCCCGGTTTTTCTTGATTTTTAGTGCAAAATGTTCTGGTGCAAAGTTGTAAAGCATCAAATTTTCTTTAACTTTTGTATTTAACTTTTTTTTGAATTCCTCATAGTTTCGCCGCTAGAAGGCGAAAAAATACACATTTAGGATTTTCACCTTTTTTTTTAATTTTGAAGATAAATTATGCACTTTAGTGCAAAATGTTTCAGTTCAAAGTTATAGGGCATAAAATTTTTTACAAGTTTTTTATCATAATTTTTCCATAATTCCTAATAGATTTCACACATTATTTTAAGAGATCATAATTGTAGCAGTATGTTATATACAATGTGGGCAAGCGGATTTTTTTTTGAAAACTTATAGGAAATCAAAATTGTAGAATTCAAAATTTCCTACAAAATTTGTTCTCGCCTTGTTTTGGAATTCCGCATGGTTTAGCCGATATTTTTTATTTTAATTCTAAATATTTTTTATCTTATTAAATTAATTGGTTTAGATAAATTTTAATATTACAAATTTTAAAAAAGATACGATTAAATTTGTATTAAAAAACTTTATAATTGCGATTTTTTTCAAAATTTTATTAAAAAAAAATGATGAATTTTTAAAATATTCTAAATTCACAATGTATTTTACTATCTTCGAATTTAGAATTGTAATTATTATAGCCAAAATAAAGAATTTTTTTTAATTTTTTGTAATTTTGTGTTATCAAAAAGTATAAAATAAATGAAAAAGTAAATAGTACATATAAAAAGAATCGAAAAGTAATATATGTGTAAATTATTTCATAATTTTAAAATAATATTTGTAAAAGTTATGATCAAAAATGTAAAAAAAAAAGATTTTTTTAACTTTTTTAAACTAACTTTATTAATGCATTTTGATCCAAAAACCTAAAAAAAGGTCTGTTACCCAATTTGAATAAAATTCAATGGGATATTAATTATTTATTGATTTTAAAATTATTCAAAAAAGGTTTTTTTTTTAAGGTTAATATTAAATATTAAAAGTTTGGAAAAAAACGCCATTAAATTTGTAGTAAAAATTCGATAATATTGATTTTTTTCAAAATTTCAGAATTCGTAAAAAAATTTCGAAAAACTTTTGAATTTTAATATAAATTTAAAGAGAAATTGAATAACTTTAAAAATATTAAAGTTATTAAAATAGTATTTGTACCATTCTAAAGGTAATACAAAGCTCTAAATTAAGAATATATTTTAGTTTCTTCGAATTTAAAATTGTAATTGTTATCCAAATTTTTTTTAATTTTTTTGTCCTTTTGTTAAATCGAAAATGATACAACAAATGAAAAAAATTAACAATACATTCGAAAAAGTACATTATGTGTGAAATATTTTATAATTTTAAAATAATATTGTAGAAGTTATAGCCAAAATTATAGAAAGTTAAAAAAAATTTTACTTTTTTAATTTTTTTAAACTAACTTTATTATTGTATTTTGATGTTGCAGAAAAACTAATTACTTTACTAGGTGTGTTCGGAAAGTGAAATTTATGATCAGAAGTCACATGAAAATGATTTAAAAAAAAATTATTTCCTATTGTTTACAAAATTGTTGTAAGATAATCTAAATTTTTGTTTGAAACATAATCTTTAATGCAAAGTATGAATTAAAAAAAATCGTTCCTAGAAAAATTTTTTTGTTGCTTAAAAACGTATTTTTTAATTAAAAATTTTTTCTACCCCCTGTAATTACTATTAAGGAATCACTTTTTTTAATCATAATTTATCTTGCCCTTTGATAACTAAAAAAAAATTGTTTTTATTTATATTTTCATTGTTTATTTAATAAACAATTTGTTTTAAATAATTAAATTTTTTCTATATATTTTTATTTCTACATAATGAAACAAAAACAACCATGAGAAAAATAATTTATTTATATGGTAGAATAAAATTGTTAATTAACAAATACGTTTTTAAGGAATAAAAAAATTTTTGAAGGAACGATTTTTTTAGAAAAAATCAAAATTTGCATCAAAGATTATGTTTCTAAAAAAAAATTAAATTAACTTATAAACAACGAATTTGTTTATAACAATTTTATAAACAATAAAAACAGATCAATAGTAATATCAATGATTAATCAAGCTCTTTAATTTTTAACCCAAGTAAATAACGAAGTGAAAAATAACAATTTTTTAATTTTTCCAACGGGAATCTTTTCTGAGACCTTTCAAAAATAGGTGCAAAAAAGGAAAAAATCTCAGATTTGTTATTTAACAATTGTCGCACTTACAATGTCCAAGTTCAAGTAGGAAAAATTTGTTAATTAATGCATAATTAATAGAAAAATCGCGTTAAAAATTTTTTGACCGCGTATTATTGTTCATAAATCTATTCAGTAGATGCCTGAATTTTTTCAATTTATTATTTTCATATTTAATGAGTTTAAATAATAATTATTCATTAAAGGTCCAAAGTGGGCGGCGCTTAAGCAAGCCAGAGTCCCTGTTTTCGGCCGTATTTTTAACCGTCTGAGAAAACTATAAATATTGGTGCTACAGTTCCGGGAGGTATAATTTTTTTGGTGAAATTTCCTCCTCTTTTTGAATCTTTTTTCCAATTTGAAAAATGTCAAATAGTTTTTGAAATAAGTATTTTCAAAAAAACAAACCCCATTTTTCTCAGATAATTGTTTATAACTTTTGCAATTTTTGCAAGCGGCTCTTGATTTTTTTCAAAAATCATCTACAGGCAAAAAGTACCTGCTGACTATATTAACAGTTAAAAATAAAATACGAAATATATTTTTTTCAAAGAATGTGTGTATGCTGATTGAATTTCTCACACAGTCTAAACGTAAACATAATACTAGAGCACGTTGGGTATATAAAAAGGTTCTACAAGTTACATCAGTCTGCATTTAGAATGAAATATTGCCATTAACAATCTTCTAATATCCGATAAAATGTCTGAGACAAAAAAGTTAGGCTTGATATGCGTGCACATGCAAACGCGAACCACTAAATGCAAGAATAACATTCTGCGTAAATCAAGCGCGCAACTGTATAAATGGCTGAATCTCAAAAACTGAAGTGTCGGATTTCCATATGTAATCCACACAAAATTAAGACAATTAAATTCTGCAGTTTTTGGTGTAAAATAAAGTGTAGGTTAATATATCAAATAAGGGAGACAATTGAAAAATTGAACTAAATTGTGTACCTCTCGTTTTTTGGTTCTTTTAAATTTTTTGAGAAAAAAAATTTAACAATGTTGAATTGCTATTACAGAGACACAAAACAGAGCTTTCAGATAAAACAAAAACGATGTTTTTATTTATTATAGAAGCCAAATGGCACGGTCATAACGTAAAAAAAAACAAAATTTAACCTAATTTTTTTGTCTTGACCAATTGAGAATGTCGTAAATTTTGATTTAATATGTATAAATTCGTAATGGACAATAATATTAATGTCTTATAAAGTTATACTCCGATTTTGGGTTTTTGCAATTTGTCTACATAATATCGTCACACAGATTGAGTAGGTACGTTACTGTAATATTCAAACATTCACTCTAAATCTCATCGGTTGCATATTGGCTGTATATGTTGTAGTTATCTACGTCAGCTCTCGCTCGAAGTAAAATTAACGTGGGATACAATCGCCAAATCGGTGCGAGAGTTTCTGAAATTTGTACCTCCGCTCTTAATGTTCATTGCAGTAATGGGCAAACTCGTACCGCTCGCGTACTTTTAGACTCAGCGTCACAAATCAGTGTTATTAAAAAATCATATGCTGATTCCCTTAATATCCGTTACTACTCTCGTAACGTTAGTATCTCAGGTTTGGGAAATAGTAACTGTACAAATACCTCTGACATGGTGGATATAGTTTTTAGCTCTATGACCCAACCTAATAAATGTTTTAATCTTACTTGTTCTGTTATAAATAATATAACTACGAATTTACCTCAATTTGCAATTTCACCTGAACGATTTAATTTGCCTGATCATGTCAGATTAGAATTAGCCGACCCTTTCTTTTTCCAGCCTGGAGAAATTCAAATATTAATAGGGGGTGATTTATACTTTCAATTATTAAAACCCGAAATTATTAGTATGGGGGCAAGTATGCCTACTCTTTTTAATACTCATTTAGGATTTGTTATAGCTGGACCGGTTTCAGATAATCATGTTTCTAAATTTAATAGAAGTAATTTTGTTCTATCTTTTTTAAATGTACACAATGAAGATCATTTGGATCAGCCTCGCCTTGAGGAATTAATAGAAAATTTCTGGGAAATTGAGGAAATACCTGAAACCAGAAAACAATCTTATAGTGATGATGTTGTGGAAAAAATGTTTGTAAATACTACTACGATTTTACCTTCAGGCCGATATCAAGTCGACATGCCTATGCTAACTGATACTAATAAAAAATTAGGTCATTCTTTATCTATTGCCAAGCGGCGGTTTACTCATTTAGAACAAAAATTTGTAAACAATCTTCAGTTTTTTGATACATACAAGCAAGTACTTTTTGATTACCTACATCTGGGCCATGCCAAGGTGGTTCCTATGTCTCTGTCTTGTAATTTATTAAATGAACTTAAATACTTTATCCCACATAGAGCTGTTATTCGTGATGATTCTGTCTCTTCCAAATGTCGAATTGTGTTCGATTATTCCTCTTGCTCCGATTCAGGAGTATCTCTTAATGATCTCACTCATAAAGGATATCAAGTCCAAGATAACTTATTTGACATTATCTGTCGGTTTAGAACCTTTCCCTTTGTTTTATGTGCGGACATCCAGATGATGTACCGTATGATCGAAATCAATCCTGCGCAACGTCACTTGCAAAATGTACTTTGGCGCGACAACCCGTCCGATTCATTTAAATGTATCGAACTTTCTCGGCTAAGTTTTGGCCAAAATTGTGCTCCTTACCTAGCCACTAGAGTGCTTAAGGACATCGCTGATAAAAATCCTAATTATCATCTAGCTAGATCTGCTATTTTATCTCAAACTTATATGGACGACATCCTTGGTGGAGTCTCCGAATTTTCTCAATTACAAATTCTTTATAATGAATTAACCACTGTACTTAATAAGCATGGTTTTCTGCTACACAAATGGCATTCTAACTCTACTGAGTTTCTTGAATCTTTATCCCTAGATCACGATATTGAATTGGATCTAAACTTGGAAAATTCTCATTGTAAAATTCTCGGTATAAAATGGAATTCTTCCTCTGATATACTTCAAATTTGTTCTTCTCCCTTCCCTAACATACCTCGTTTAACTAAACGTATTATTTTATCCATAATATCAAGTACGTTCGATCCTGCGGGACTAGTGAGCCCCTTGATCTTAGGCGGCAAATTAATTATGCAGACTCTTTGGCAACTCAACCTCGGATGGGACGAGGTTATTTCAGATAAATCTGTTATAAAGCAATGGCAATCTTTTGTTTCTATTCTCTCTGAATTATCTCAACTTTTTATACCTCGGCTTCTAGTAGAAAAGAAGGAAGTTTTAGAGGTTTCCCTTCACGGGTTCTGTGACGCCAGTCAACTTGCATATGGCTGTTGCGTTTATTTGGTAGCCTCATATTCTGACGGTACTAAATCTTCCAATTTAATAGCGGCTAAATCTAGAGTAAGTCCGTTAAAAACTAAACTTACAATTCCAAAGCTGGAGCTGTCTTCCATGGACCTCTTAGCTAAACTTGTACATAAACTTGTAAACATTTTTTCATCCAATTATCAATTCTTATCAGTTAATCTCTGGTCTGACTCCCTCGTTTCACTAAGCTGGGTGAAACGTAACTCGAGTGAGTTTTCTATTTTTGTGTCCCGACGTGTATCTGCTATTCAACATAATAGTCGAGATTTCACGTGGAGACACATACGCTCCAAATTCAATCCCGCAGATATGCTTTCTAGAGCTAATTTCTCGAAGGATGTTAGGAACTTTTGGTTACATGGTCCAGAGATGTTATGTAACTCGAGCAATTTTGATTCCCTTGATACTTTTTCTCCTATTGAACTTTTACCTGAACTAAAGAAAGTCTCTATGGTTTCTGTAACTGCCCCGCACAATAGTTTAAAGGAACTATTTTCCGAATATCCTAAATTCAATAAATTACAAAGAATATTAGGGTATATTCACAGATTCGTAAATAATATACAAAGAAAAAATTGTAAATACACTGGCCCTTTATCTATTTTTGAACTCCAACGTTCGCATGATTTTATTATTAAACAAACTCAAGTTGAGCATTTCCAAAAGGAGCGGAACCTCCTTTTAGCACAAAAACCAATACTTGACAAATCTCTTTTGCCGCTAAATATTTTTATTGATAGTGAACAAATTTTACGAGTAGGAGGCAGATTGCAAAATTCTGATTGTAACTACGATAAAAAATTCCCTATTCTTCTCCCTTGCAATGACCAATTAGTAGTCCGTCTCATAGAAAGAGAACACGTTAGACTAGGTCATAGTGGTCCCCAAAATGTCTTGGGAAATATTAGACAACGTTATTTTCCCCTAGGTGGCATTCGCCTAATTAAGCGAATTCTATCAAAATGCATTACTTGTTATAGCTTTAATGCCCAATTTTCTTCTCAAATTATATCACCTCTTTTTTCCTTTTATTTTTTTTACAGTAGTGTAGGAATTTATTTCCCCTCCCCCCAGTATGTTAAAATCACTTTAACTTTTGAAACTCTGCTACGCCACTGTTTAGTTCCCTTTTTTCTCAACCACGGCTCCCGCCAAGGTCAGCACCGTGACAACCCTCTCTTCCACTTCAACCGTCGAGCAGTTAACATGTAAATTAATATAGTGCTTCGTTATCTACCTGTGTATGGTTTTAATCCTAAAATATAATGTCTAATGTGTGGAATTTAAGGTAACAGATCTTTTCCATTTTATTACAAATATGCAAAGACCACGGGTCTATTTAATAATTAATCAATCATATGGATCATCGTGCATGAGAGCGGTGTTGCCAAACTTAATAGAACAATTTAGAATTCCTTAGGACACGGTCTAGGATATACCAAGGGAGAGCTCCTCTTATGGACACCCTTTTTTCTGTAATTATATCTTTTTTATATGCGCTGTTGTAAAATGTATTGTGCTATATTCTTACTTTCATTTAAATGTACTGTATCAAACATTACCTATTTAATTGTTGTCGTTTACTAGTAGAATTTAATTGTTGTTTACTAGTAGATGAATTTCTGTTTAATTGTTGTTGTTTATTATTAGCTAAACTTCTATTGTTGTCGTTTACTATTAGATAAACATTGTTTAATTATTGTAAATTTATGTGTTAACCTTTTACGTTTAAAGCTTGCTGATTAAATCTTATCAGAAAGCAGGACGATATGTTTTATTGTCCCACGTCCCCTAAACGTGTAATAATTATAGGGTGGTCCTTCGATATCTTTATTCGACCACGCGATAGCTTATGTGTGATTTTTTGAACCAAACTTCTATTACTACAAGTCCACAAATCTACTAAATACATTCACTCTGATTCACACAGATGCCAAACACAACATACTCCCACTTAGCAGTGCAACTGGTATAGGGCAAACGAGCATAGAGAAGCGTCTAGATCCCAATTGCAACTCGTGTGCCCACCGCTGTTGCCATCGTTTTGTACGTTAACTTGAAAGTTTGATTATATATTATTGTGATACGAAGTGGTCCAGTGCTAGAGTGTATGCTTTACACATAAAACTTCCTGGTTCGAATCCCGAGGAATTTTTTTTTATTTATTTATTTTTTTAATACACAGGTAGATTTAGATAGTCAAGACTTCTTTTAATAAAATAAATATCTTTCTTTTCGTCAATGAAACACTTAAACCTGGTGAATAAATATGAATTAAGGACTCATATCCATTTGGAAATTGTTTTACTAGCTCTCGAAGGACCAGTCTGATTAGCACATCAGACACATTATTTAACACAAAGAATCGATTGTATTTATTTTTAAGGGTTATTTTCTCACCCATTTATTAAATTAAAATATAAAATGAATTTACACTTTTTTAACACAACGTGTAGAGTATAGCTCTAACTTCATTAAACTTAAATAAACATTATTAACACTTATTAATTTGAAATCTCAGAATGTTCAATAGGTAATTAAAAAGCTCACATGCTCATCGGCGATCTAGAAGCCTAATCATAATAGTTAAATTTGAAAAGCTCTCGTCGGGAGACGTCTGTTCTTCCGAACGATCAAGAAGCTAATGAATAATGAATATGTGCCGGACAATAATTTGGCGCGATATCCATATTCGGATTCAACTGCGCTTGTCGCTCTCTACGAGAATGATATATAAGAAAGAGACGACTGTTAGTTTCAACGGTTTTGTTTAGAAATAATTCTTTTGGTATAGCTGTACCATTTTACATCACGCGATAAATGACGTGGACAGATATTTGATGAAACTTGTTGATTTGGAATCTATTTTTAGATTTTAGAATAATAAATTGTTAAGTGGTGATCAAAAGTATGAACCGAAATAATAAATATATTAATTTTAAAAGAAATAGAAATTAGTTTGTAAATTCTGGATAATATTCCAGTGAAATTTATCCATACTGCCCCCGGCAGCAAAGAAATGAGGATAATTAACATTAAAAACTCGTCAAGAGAACATGAGCGAGTGAGTGAACAAGAAAATCAAAAGTGCACAAGGAACAAAAATTGCCTTGAGGAGTTCTCACATCAATATTGTGAGAAAAAAGGTTGCAGATTACTGTAACCAAGAATAACAACATCTACGCATGTGGTTTTAAGTCGGGCCACAGAGGCTTAAAAAAAATTAAAATGCTGTGATACAGTCATCATCAACAGGTAACAGCAGTACAGTCGTGACTATCGCAGGAGCGACACGTGTTATCGAAAATAAACAGTTGAGAAAAAATTCCAAAAAAAATCGCGAAAAGACGCTAAAAAATGATCATCTACCAAATACTCAATATGGCTTCAGAAATGGAGTGGGAACCATAAATGCAGTTGCACATATAGTCACTGATATCCAAAATGGTTACTCAGAAAATCGGGTAATTGCAGCAGCATTCCTAGATGTAAAAGGAGCATACGATTCAGTTAATCTAGAGGTATTAAAAAATAAAATGAAAGTAATTGGAATACCTGAAGAAGTTGCCGCTAATATTTGTGAAATGTATCTGGATAGACAAGTTACCATTAGAACTAAAAAGCAATTAATTGGACCAAGATGTATATCAATCGGGATCCCACAAGGTTCAGCAATCGCACCGGATTTGTTCAACATATACACAATAGAGTTTCACACAAAAAAAAGTGAGAACTCCACAGTAGTGCAATTTGCAGATGACTTTGCTATATATATATAGAAGAAAAAACGTATGAAAAATCCATTGAAAAACTAAACGAAGCTGTGACACCTTTTACAAATATATCCAAAGAGTTATGGTTTGAACTTTCACCAGAAAAATCCATTATAACCTTTTTTACCAGAAAAAATATACCTAATCAACAACATCTGATACTGGAAGGCATGGAAATACCTATCAAACAGCAAGTAACATACCTAGGAACTATTTTAGATAAAAAACTTGGCTGGAAACCATTTGTGGATAAAATAATCACAAGGTGCCAAAAAGGATTAAATTTTCTTAAAATGATACGTGGTACATGGTGGGGGGCAAACCCTGAAACAGCGTTAAATTTTTATAAAGCCTATATACGCTCAATTTTAGATTATGGATGTATACTGTATGGATCCGCTACTAAGACAACACTTTCAAAACTCGATAAAATACAAAACCAAGCGCTACGGCTGTGTTTAGGAGCAATGAAGTCCACATCCACAGAAGCCATGCGAGTAGAAGCTCTCGAAACCCCACTCAATCTCAGAAGGGAATATTTGGCAGAAAAATTTTATCCAAAACTGAAAATGTTACAATCACCAATCTGCAAAAAAATAAACCAACTGAATATGAATGATCTACAAAAAAAATATTGGCTTAAGAAAAGTTCACCAACTATCTGTATTGGATATAGAAATGTCTAGCAATTAACGCCGGCTATAAATCATTCCATGGATTATTTCCTGTCACTAGGCATAGCTGAAGTAACAATACCGAAATATAGTATAAATACAATCGAAAACAAAAATATAATAGCTCAATTAAGGGAAAACAAAAATGACTGGACAGAAATATATACAGATGCCTCCAAATCAGCAGAGGGTGCAGGATGTGCATTCTACATTCCCCGTGAAAACATAATAAAACAATACAAATGTCATCATCAAATATCAATCTTTAATGCGGAAGCTATTGGCATATTAAAGGCTCTAGAGTACTGTTGGCAAAATGATTATAACAAAATTACAATTTTATCTGATTCCCTATCTGTACTTACAACTATTAAAGAAAATCCGATAAAAAATCATAATACTTACATAAACAGCATCAGGTGTAATATCAGCAGAATAATGAAAAAGAATTATTTAATTGAATTTATCTGGGTCAAAGCACATGTTGGAATTAAAAACAATGAAAAAGCTGACCAACTAGCTAAGGACAGTATACAAAATGGCGACCACCTATCCTATCGACCAACACTGGAAGACTTACTACAAACCAGAGCTAAAAGTATAAAAGAAAAATGGAATTCATTATGGCAACAACATCGGAAAGAACATATATCAAAGTACACCATGTTACAAATAATTATCCCAAAAGAGTTATGGTACAAAGAATTTAATTATCCAAGAAAATACATTACAACAATAACTAGAATGAAATTGGGACATGCATGCTATGCACAACATTTACACAAAATCGGTGTCGTGGAATCACCCAATTGTAATGTTTGTAACGAAATTGAGACTTTGGAACATATATTATTCGAATGTAGTAAATATATCGAACTAGACTATAATCAACTCAAAATTTAAGAAAATAGCTTAATGTTTTCTTTTTATTAGTTATATTTTTTAAGAGGCGCCAACAGAGGGCCTCATTTAGCTTAGCGCGCTTACAACTTCAAATATGACGTCACATTAGTGGCGGATTTGTAAAATTTCTTGGACGAATATCTAATCGTTCATTGCATGTCCAAAATGATCACACAAGAGTCATTTTAAACTTAATTTAAACGTTTTTGGATTCATCAGAATGCTGCAATATTATTCTATAACATTTATTAAAAAACAATATTTATAAATTAGTTTTAAGTGATTAAGAGCGACAAAAATATGTAGTTAATATCTACGCGAGAACTTATTTATCTTAAACATATATAAAACAATTGCACTTATCTTCAATTTATGCGAAAACTAAAAAAAAATTGTTAAAACGTTACTAACAAACGATGTAATATAAATATTTTCAATTCCAATGCGCTCAAAAAAAATTAACGATTGCATGAATAATAATTAAGATAACAATTTTTAAAACAATGGGAGTTATTCATTTCATTTTTGACCTCGATTTTTTTTTAAATCTTTCTAATATACCCTTAAAATTCCTTCAGGAATGGTCAGAATTAGATTAAATTTAAAGTGGTTCCTCTGTATGATTAATCGTGTGGAAATCCATTGCCTTCTTCTCTCTTCGGCCCCCGCGGTATGCGAGAATTTGAGATGAATGAATATCAATTCAATACATTTTTCACACGTGTAGCTTAAAAAAAATGTAGTCACTTTGTAATATTACTAGATATTAGGATTATAGTTATTGTACGTAATGATTACTGAATTATAGTAAAAAATAATCCTGTCTATGTTATAATAAAATAGGAAGGGTTTTTAAAATAAGCCACTGGCAACGTTATACAAACAAAAAGAAGAAGTTTCAAATAGATATAACTTATAAACACAGTTTATGTTTTTGCTAATAAGGTACACTTTGTACAAGAAGTGGTAGACTAGTCTGGAAACCTAGAAGATTTACATTCTCAGATGATTAAAAAAAGAAGCTTTTATAAAATGTAGATTTTTAAATATTGTATTGTCTATTCGTGTTTAGTTTTAAGTTCAACTATTGTTTAGTTAAGCAAGTTTGTGTTTTATTAAAAAAGGAGCATATTATGATTAATAAACTTAACAAGTTGGCAATAACATTTGAAAAATGTCAATGTCAACGAGGGGAAGCGCACTCTGAAAATAAAAGTCCAAGGACCTACATCAATCTGTTTTAATTTTGTCCATCATAAAACCTAATAAAATTTGTGTTGAAAAAGTTAGTTAAATTTCAAAAATTATACTGATTATACACAGTTACAAGCTCAATAACTGAACAAGTTAAATAAGACAGTAGTTTACAAAGTACAGAATTGTGGACGAAATCCAAGTCAAAGTTCAAGTCGTAGATATGACGGTCCAAGTCAAAGTGCAAGTCGTAGATATGATGGTCCAAATCAAAGTTCAAGTTATGGATATATTTCAAGCCAAGGTCGGAGTTATAAAAATGATAATTCAAGTCAAGGTTCTAGTTATATAAATAAAAGTCAGTATGCACATAATAAGTATACTCTATTCCAATTCTTTTTGCAACCATAGCACCAAAAAAAGCATACTTGCAGTATACAATGAATTTCGGAGAGATTGCCATTCAGCAGAATGCATATACATAGAAAGAGTATCTAAGTGTTTTGGGGTAAAATTTAATACAATACGTTCCAATGTAACAAAAAAATGAAAACTGACAAACCAACAACTTTTGAAAAATACATGAATATGAGAGACGTTCAACGACAAATTCAAATGTACCATGCAAATAACGAATTTTTTATTCTTGACAAACGTTTAAACGACGTTAAGGGAAATTTCGGGTATAAAATCTATCGGATATAAGTATGTATAAGAAAATTAATGGGCGGGAAATTTTAACTGAACAAAAACGCATTGTTTCGGCCAAAATTTCATTTTTAATTAAATTTATAGAATTAAAAAATTCGAACGAAAATATCAGATTCGTGTACCCGGACGAAACTTGGATATACAGGTTCGTCAATGGGTACTCGAGTCTGATAAAAGGAGCATGCCAACCAAATTTCATTCAGAGGTAAACGTTTTACAGTATTGCATGCAGGCAGTAATTTGAGATTTTTGGACGGATGTGACTTTTTATTAGACTCTTTAAATAATGGCCGAGATTACCACAAGACAATGAATGGTGACCTATTCAAAAAGTGGGTGGTTAATCTACTACTTCCTGCTTTGTCCAATATACAAGAAAAATATAATCCTATTGAATTGGCATGGGGGTTTTGTAAGGACTATCACAATAAGAACATAATTAAGTTCTGTCCACTCAGATAAGAACAGAGTTAGGAACTTATGGTCCGAGGCTCTTTCAAAATGTACATCAGACATGTGGACAAATTTTTGTAGACACACCGAATCACTAATACTGACTGAGTGGACAAAATACATGGGAAACTGTACTTTTCAAAATATTCCACCTGTTATTATTTCGCTCGAGAAATCAGATTCCTCCTATAATATGGATAACGACTCGAATGATTCTGATTCTGAAAGTGAAATAATGGAGGTGGAATAGTGAGTGTGAGGGTGGGCAAGTATAAGTATTATATATTTTGATATGAAAATTTAAAATAGAATGATACCAGGTCATTTCAGATGTCATATCTATGATGATCAGTCCTGGTTGACTAACAATCTGGCAATTTAAAAAAAAAATTTAATCAAGTAAGAAATAAAAAAAGATTATGAGTTTTGTCAATTTTGGAAGATAATTTTTAAAATTGTCAAAAGAAAAGAATTTATTGAAATAGTTAAAGATAATATTGAATATTGTATTTAATGTTTAAATAAAAATAAAAAAAAAATTATGTACAAGGTGAGCCTATTTTTCAAAATGGACAAATAAAGAAATAATTTTATAAAGAAATACAAAGTTTCATACTGGAAGGTTAATAAGAAAAGATAATGGCAAGTGAGACAGATAGAAATAGTAAGAAAAAGTTCAGACAGGGACAGATATTCGATAACAGAAGATTTAAATTATATTATCAGCAGGTGAAATATGAGACTAGAAATGGAATAAGTGGAAATATGTAATTTTATGGGAAGTGAAGCCGGAAAGAAATATTAAAATTAATAAAATTGAATTTTTTTTTCTAAATTTTGTCAAATTTATAGTGTATTGAACCCAACCCGGATTGAGATTGATAGATAGGACATCTGAAATACCGGGTGGTCCATATCAAATGGCGCCCAACGTGGGGCAATAAACAACAACAACAACTGGGGCAGTAAATAACAACAAAACGTGGAAAATCAAAATCAAATTGGTAAGATTTTTAAATTTTTCATATTTTATTTCTGGATTGTTGATTTTCTTTATTTTTTTTTTGAATCAAGTTAGAGGTATTAGAAGGAATATTAAATTAATTTGGAATATTATTTAAAAAAATATAATAAATTTCAATAGTGAATTGATATTAAAACTATTGTAATTTAATTTATTTGGGAAAAATTAGTATTTTGATAACATAGATGGATTTAAGAGGGGGAAAGAAGATAAGTATTACGGAAGAACATGAAAATGATTCAAATCAAGGACAAGGAGATGAAATAGAAACACAACAACAAAATGTAATAATTGAGCTTATGAAATTGGAAGAATATGATGCAATAGGTGTAGGTAAACAAAAAGAAGAGCAGAAACAAGAAAAACAAAAGAAACAGGAAGAACAAGAAAACGTAATGGATGTTCTAAAACGAATGATGATTCAGATGAATGAAATAGGAAAACAAATAAGCAATAAAATGGAAAAAAAATTGGATAATAGTCAGAAAGAAATGCATGATATGGGAAAGAAATTGGATAATAGTCAGAAAGAAATGAGAAAAAAATTGGAAAAGAAGATTGGAGAGATAACACAAGAATTGAAACTAAATAAAAATGAAATGATTCAGAAAATAGAAGAATTAAAAAATTATACAGATAATAAAATAGAAGAAACGAAAAATGAGATAAGAATAGAAATGATAGGAAGAATTGTAGAAGTTGAGAAATTGCAAGATAAGAAAATTTTTATTTTACAAGAAAAGAAGAATGTTGTGAAAGAGGAAATGGAAAATGTTAAATTGGAAGTACAAGATAATACAGAAAGAATGAAAAGTTTAGAAAATAAATGGGTGTCTACAATAACGGGAATAGATGCAAGTCTACAACAAAACATAAAAGAAGCTGAAGAAAGAATATTTGAAAATAACAAAAAAATAATTGAAGATGAAATAGAAAATGTCAAGAAAGAAATTCATGTTAATGCCATGGATAAAAGATACGTTACTATAAATGAAGGTTTCAACATAGAACACAAATTTGATGGAAATATAAGGAAATTACATCCCAAAGTGTTTGTAAACATTTTAAAACATAAATTGAAGAATGTGAAGTGTATAGAAGATATAAAAGAATATATTCGAGAAGCATTAGATTATCAAGCATTAGTATGGTTTTCAAGTATACAAAAGAATCAGAAATTAAATGTTTTGATGATTTTGAAAAATATTTTATGCAATATTATTGGGGGGATTTTGCCCAAGGAAATGTACGAGAGAAGTTGTATTTTGGAAAATTTGAATAAAAAAGAGGAAAAAATTATAGTCAGTATGCGTTACAACTTTTTACTACGGCACAATACTTAGATCCTCCCATGAAAGAAAGTGAAATAATTATGTTCATTTCAAGACATTTCAAACCGGAAATCGCGGAAACCATTGCTTTACAAGATATGAAGACAATGAATACTTTAAACAATTATTTATTACGAATTGAACAAAATTTAGGAAGATTTGTAAGAAATCATGAAATATTAAATTTGAGATCAAACAGGAACAATTATGGACATAATAGTTACAATGAGGTAACTGAGAGACAAAATAGAAATATTAATCAGTTGTATGATAATAATCGAAATAATAATAAGAATTATGAATTTAATGGTAAACAGAAATCAAAGGAATCGAAACTACAATTATAATGGGGGAAATGAAAACAATAATAGACAAGAAAAAATGGATGAAGATAAGAAAAATATGTCCAAAAGAACATATGAAGAAAGAAGATATTCAAATCAGTATAAAAATCAAGAAAGAGATTCATTAGAAAGAAATAGAAGGATAAATAATGTACAAGTTAGAGAGGTTGACAATAGAAGTCAAAATGAAGGTCCAACAAGTTTAAATGAAGAAAATGAAGAAGACGAAGAAAATTTTTTCAAAAGCACTTACCAAAATTAAAAAATAATATTTGTATATATGAACATCCGAGGGAATTTATAAATATGAGGGAAAATATAGAACAAGGTTCTGAAATTGGGTTAATTTTTGGAAAAGGTAAAATTGGTAATAAAATAATAAAAATTTTAATAGATACAGGTTCAGAAGTTTCAATAATAAATGAAAAATTAATAGAAAGAGAAAATGATATAATAAAAATACCAAAATTTGTTTTGGTAGGTGCAAATGGAAAGAAATTATATGAGGTTCATAAATCAGTTATAAAGGAAGTTATTTTTAATAAAAATAAGTTAATAAAAATTCAGTTTTTAATAGTGGGTAATTTAGAGGTAGATGTAGTAATTGGATCTGATGTTTTAGAGAAGCATAAAGCAAAAACTAATTATGAAAGTATGGTAGTACAATTGGATGAGGAAAGGGTGAATTTTGAATCAGAGAAAGAAAAGTATGAATGTATACTAGATAGAAAGAAATTGAATAATATACAAAAAAATGTAGAATTTGAAGAAACTGATAATATGGAATTTGTATGTAAAAAAGAATATGAAAGTATTATTAGAAATTTAATAGTAAAGTATAAAAAATTAATTATGAAAGAAAAGAGAGTCGCAGAGAATTATGTGCATAAAATTGAAGTAAGAGGTATAGAGAATTTTAAAGTAAAGACATATCCAATACCATATAAATATAGGAAGATTGTAGGAGAAGAAATTACAAAAATGTTAAATGAAGGTATAATTGAAAGAAGTAATACACGATATATTAATCCTATAGTGGTGGTTAAAAAGTCAAATGGGGAGTTGAGATTGTGTTTGGATGCGAGGAACATAAATAAATATTCTGTGCCACAGTATGAATCTCCAATGAATATAGATGGAATTTTTGGTAGGTTAACAAATACATGTTATTTTTCAAAAATTTATTTAAAACATAGTTTTTGGTTAATTCCTTTAGATATAAAAAGTAGAGATTATACAGGATTTTCGATTGATGGAGTTGTTTATCGGTTTTGTGTTGTACCGTTTGGATTGCAGAGTGCATGTGCAGCTTTAGTAAGGGCATTACATGAAATTTTGAATAAATATGAACATTTTGTTTTACATTATGTAGTTGACATATTAGTATTTTATAGAAATGAAATAGATCATTTGAAAAATGTAGACAGTTTTGAAAGAGCTTGATTTTGCTGGTTTGAAAATAAATATTCAGAAATGTCAATTTTTTCAGAAAGAGGTATTATTTTTAGGTTATAAAATTAATGAAAGAGAAATGCAAATGGATGGAAAGAGAATTAAAGTGATAATGGATTATAAGAGACCAACAAATTTAAAAACATTAAGGGGATTTTTGGGAATAATGAATTATTATAAACGATTAATACCTGTTTTAAGTAAAAAGGAGAAAGTATTAGTGGAATTGTTAAAAAAGAATGAGAAGTGGAGATGGACGGAAGAAAGAGAGAATGCTTTTAAAGATTTAAAAAATCTGATGTGGCCAGCACATGACCTCTCGCCATTTTGGAATCAAAAATTTACAGGTTGACACAAAAAAGTGTGAAAAAAAATAATTTTTTTGTAAATCTGGCTACAATGGCAAAAGTTTCGAAAATTTTAATGAGATGAAAATAAACTATAGGGTATACAAAATATATGTGTCAAACTTTATTGCCGTTTTGTATAATAATGGCGTTATCACCCATAGCAACTGCCACTTCCGGTTGTGCGATTGGCACCAAAATCTAATCAGATCTAATCTAGGGTATAAGAATTCTGTATGCAAAATTTCAAATTTTTTTATTCAGTAGTTTTTGAGTTATCGTTACTACAACATCCATCCAAACACACACACACACACACACACACACTAACACACACACACACTAACACACACACACACACACTAACACACACACACACACTAACACACACACACACAGACATCATCGCGAAAATATCAAAATCGTATTCTAGGGACCACAAAACGTGTTTATCCATTGAAAACTCACTACCCAATTTTTAGCATGATTCCTATACCTCTCTTATCTGAAGGGCGAGAGGTAAAAATGAATTTAGTAAAAGTTTAAAAGTTTATCATCCAGATTACAATGAGGTTTTTATATTAAGAACAGATGCATCTAAAGAAAGATTTGCAGGAGTTTTAGTACAAAACCAGAAAGGGTTAAAGGTACCTATATTTATTTCATTTCAGATGTAACAAAAAATTATGAAAAAAATTATAGTGTATCAGAATTAGAGTTAGGAAGTATTATCTTTTATGTTAATAAATTACGTTTTTATTCGATAGGGGGGAAATTTTTTATAGAAACTGATCATTTAGCTTTAACAACAGTATTAAATAATAGATTTGGTACACAGATGGATTAAATAATAGATTTGGTACATAAATGATAGATTTGGTACATAGATGGATTTTGTTATTACAAGAATATGATTTTGAAATTAAATTTATTCCAGGAAAAATGAATATTGTAACAGATGCTTTAACTAGAGAAGACCAAAAAGAAAGATATAAAAAGGAACAAGTAGTAAAGATTGGAGTAAACATATTAAAGGATATGGAAGGACTGTTTTCTTTGGAAGAAATAAGTATAGATCAAAAGAAGTTATCAGAGAAGGAAATTAAAAGGACAATAAAAAGAAATAATATGTTTATCAAAGAGTATGAAGGAAAAGAAATATTTGTTATTACAGAAGAAATGAGTAAAAGAATTTTAAAGGAATTACATTTAGATAATGGACATGTAGGAGCTAGGAAATTATGGTTGATATTTAGAGAAAATTATATAGGAAAAGGAGATCAAAAGTTAGCTAAAGAAATAACCAGGAAATGCCATATATGTCAATTGGGAAAAGAAAAAAATATGAAGAATAGAAATGAAGTGAAAACAATTAGAGCAACAAAATGTTTAGAAATAGTAGCTATAGATTTTATTAGTAATTTAATAAGTGGTGTTAATGGAAATAAAAATATTTTAATTATGGTGGATGTGTTTTCTAAATATGTGAAGTTATACATAACAAGAAGTATGAAATGTAGTGTGGTAAAAAAAAATTAAAGGAATATTTTCAAGAAGTAGGAAAACCAGAAAAATTAATAGTAGATAATGCAACATATTTTAGAAATAAAAAATTTATTAAATTTTGTGCAGAAAATTATATTGGGTGTAAAACAATTAGTATTAGGCATCCTGCTGCAAATCCAGCTGAAAGGTATATAAAAGAGGTAAATAAATTTTTGAGAATTTTGATTAAATCAAATCATAAAAAATGGGAACATTACGTTACAGAGGTAGAGTTTTATTTAAATAATATTCCAAATAGTATTACATGTGAGAGTCCAATATATTTAATGAAAGGAGAAAATCCTCAGAGAATATGGGAAATAACGAATGAACGGAAATATGAGGATATTTTGGAAAAAGTAAACATGAGATTAGAAAGGAATGCAAAAAAATATATAAGTAGAATGAAAAAAAAAATTAAAAGACAAATTAAATTTAAAAAAGGAGATTTAGTTATTGTTCGAGCATTAAGGGTGACAAATAAAAAAAAAAAAATTGTGGGAAATTACAATTTCCATTTGAAGAACCTTATGTGATAGATAATGAAAATGGAGAAAATAGTTATAAATTAAAATATATAGAAAATGAAAATATACGGGGGATATATAATATACACGATCTATATAAATATGAATGTTAAACATTAAAGTTTAAATATCAAAATTTACGAATATTAAATGTTGAATTTTTATGATTGTTAAATGTTGAATTTTAAATATTAAAAGTTAGGAATGTTAAATGTTGAATTTTTATGATGGTTAAAATTTGAATTTTGAATATTAAAAGTTACGATGTTATATGTTAATGGTTATTCTTTGAATTTTAAAGGAAAATCAACAACTTAAGAGAGTGAGAAATTTGAAAATTTGAATAAAATTTTGTATTCATAGTATTATATATGCATACAAAATTTGGGGGATTTAATATGAAAATTTAAAATAGAATGATACCAGGTCATTTCAGATGTCATATCTATGATGATCAGTCCTGGTTGACTAACAATCTGGCAATTTAAAAAAAAATTTAATCAAGTAAGAAATAAAAAAAGATTATGAGTTTTGTCAATTTTGGAAGATAATTTTTAAAATTGTCAAAAGAAAATAATTTATTGAAATAGTTAATAGTAGGAGAACGAGGTATCTCTAAAGGCGGCATTCCACGGCGCGTGTATCGGCAAGCCACGAGCAAGACTCGCCGATACACGAGTCGTGGGACCGGGCAGCTATGGGGCAGCTCGTCATTTTTGGCGCGGCTTGGACGTACCCGCTTTTTGTCGGTAAACTTGACGATACTCAAAGGAAGGCGAGCCTCTTCGAGCTCGGCTCGTGTCATGTTCAACCCGATCCAACGATCGCTCGAAACGAGTACGGAGGTTCGGTTCAGGTCAGTAGCGTCTTGACCACAGCATACCCCCACTTAGCAGTGCAACTCCCATGTTAAAAGTAGGGATACAATCTTTACCGCCACGGGCGATCGGCCGCTCAACTAATATCAGAGTGGCGGTAATTTCAAATATTTATATTTTAAAAATACTTTTTTTATTTATTAACTGGAACGCTAATTTCATTTTGATAACTAAACAAGGTCAAATTAATGTTAATACATTTAATTTGCATATGTTTAGGTATCTAAATAAAATTAGTGGTCCAGTTAACAATTATGTCCATTTTTTTAATGTATATTTAGGAAAAGAATATATAAATAAATAATAATGATTTATTCAACAAAGAAAATTACATTTACAAAAAAACAAATTCAAACACAAATAAATAATTAATAAGAGACAATATCAAAATGGGAATAATAGTTAAAATAGTTTATAGTAAATAGTAGGTAGTTGTTAATGTATATATTATTTTTTCTTAATATAATAGTGAGTGAGGGTTGGATAAATAAATAAAATATGAAAATGAGTTGGAAAGTTGAAACAGAATAAAAAAATTAAAATTAGCAGTTTCCTTATTTGTAATATAAACACATGAGAAATTTTAATATAAAAAAAATGTAGTAAATGATACTAAACATAGCATAAAAATGAAATTTGCTAATATTTATAGGACTAAAGGAGAAACTGTTAATTTTGATTGATACAATTAAAAAAATGAGGGGGTAATCCCACCCAACTTTCCGAACACTCCTAGTAAAGTAATTGTTTAATCGATTATTTTAGTTTTTCTGCATCAAAATACATTAATAAAATAAGTTTACAAAAATTAAAAAAAAAATTAATTTTTTCTAAAAATTTTTTTTAACTTTTTATAATTTTGTATAATTTCTACAAGTATTATTTTAAAATTATGAAATATTTCACACATATTGCACTTTTTGATCCCTTTCGGGTGTACTAGTTACTTTTTGCATTTGTTTTACCATTTTCGATAAAACAAAAGGACAACAAAATTTAATTTTTGTTTTATTTTGGTTATAATAATTACAATGTTAAATTCGAAGAGACTAAATTATTTTTTAAATTTAGAGTTTTATATTACCTATCGAATGGTATAAATCCCATTTTAATATCTTTAATATTTTTAAAGTTATTCAATTTTTTTTTAAACTTATATTAAATTTCAAAAAAAAATTGGGAATTCTACAATTTTTTGAATAAAATTTTGAAAAAAATCACAATTATAGAGTTTTTTACTACAAATTTAAGGGTAATTTTTTAAAATTTTTAATATTAATTTTAACCTTAAAACAAATCAAACCTATTTTTGAATAATTTTAAAATCATTAAATAATTAATATCTCATTCAATTTTATTCAAAATGGGAAACAAACCTTTTTTTTAGGTTTTTTGGATCAAAATGTATTAATAAAGAAAGTTTAAAAAACTAAAAAAAAAAATTTTTTTTCTTAAAAATTCATGGATTGAATTGTTTTAACTTTTTTCATTCTTTTCTATAACTTTTACAAATACTATGTTAAAATTATGAAATAATTTACACACATAGTACTTTTGGATCCTTTTCGGATATGCTATTTAATTTTTTCATTTATTTTATACTTATTGATAAAACGAAATTACAAAAAATTTTAAAAAATTTCTTAATTTTGTGTATAATAATTACAATTCTAAATTTTAAGAAACTAAAATACATTTTAAATTTAGAGTTTTATTTTATCTTTAGATTAGTGCAAATCCCAGTTCAATAACTTTAATATTGTAGAAGTTATTCAATTTAGTTTAAAATCATAATATAATTTTAAATGTTTCTTAGCCAATTTTTAAAAAAAATCACAATTTTTGTAATAAAATTTTGAAAAAAATTATAATAATAAAATTAATTATTACAAATTTAAAGATATTTTTTTAAAATTTTTAATATTAAAATTTAAGTAAAAAATAATAATTTAATAAGGATAAAAATTGCTTAAAAATTCGAAAAAAAATTAAAGACAAAATTTGTAGAAAATTTTATATTCTACAATTTTGATTTTTTGTAAATTTTCATAAAAATCCATAATTTTGTCTCAAAATCTAAAAAAAGTCGCAAATGTCTATATACATTATTTTTCACGCCCTCTAGCGACGAAACTATGAGGAAATCAAAAAAACGGTAAAAACAAAATGTGTAGAAAATTTTATGTTCTACAACTTTCATATCCTGTAATTTTTCATAAAAATCCATTATTTTGGTTTTTTAAGAAAAATATGAAAAAAAATTACTTTTTGATAAATCTGGCAACAATGGCAAAAGTTTTTGAAAATTTTAATCAATCGAAATTAAACTATAACGTATAAAAAATATATGTGTAAAACTTTATTGTCATCTTGTTAGGTAATGACGTCATCACTTATAGCAACTGTCACTTCCGGTTGTCCGATTAACTCCAAAATCTATACAGGTCGTCTCCTTATTACCCTAAATATGTATATAAAATTTCATCTAAATCGGTTCAGCAGTTTAGACGCTATCGTGTTCACAGACACACAGACACACACACAGACACACACACACGCACAGATAGACATCATGCTAAAAATGGTATAAATGGATTCAGGTGACCTCAAAACGTAAAGATTCGTTAAAATCTGGGTATGGTCAAAATATCATGATCGCAATACTTTCCTTCTATACAACTCTGTTGTTCGGAAAGTAAAAATTATAACAGGGTTCATAGAATAAAATTTATAAAGAAGAATGATAAAATGAATTTAAAAAAATATAACAATAAAATTTATATAATAAAATAACAAAACTAGAAAAAAAAGTAATAACAGAAATGACAATAACTTTACCAATAAATAACAATTAAATTAAAGTAATAAAAAGGATGAAAAATAAGGTAATAGAAAGGAAGATAATGCAGAAAGAAATAAAGAAATATAAAACATTAGTAAGAAAATAGATAAAAATATAGACAAGAATTTATGAAAAATAAAAGAAATAAAACAAAACAATGATAGGAAGAATAGTAGAAGTTGAGAAATTGCAAGATGAAAAATTTAATATACTTCAAAGAAAAGAGTATAATTTACAGAAAGTAAAAGAAACAGAGAAAGTAAAGTTAGACATAAAATAGAAATACCAGAAATAATTGCAATACAGAATATTAAAACTATTGAACAATTAAATAATTATTTGAAAAGAATAGAAATGATCATAACAGAACAATACAATATCTACAAAATATTAAGGAAAATAATAGCTGATTAATAGACAAAATCAGAGAAAAAATAATAATGAATATAATAATAATTTTGATCAATTTTATCTTATCTGATTGAATTGTTCATATTGCTATCACACCATGCACAAAATCCTCGGCCAGCTATTTTCTTTGCTTTTGGTGTATGATATTGTCGCCTTGTAACTTGTGTACTTTTCAGAATGTTCTTCTTTGCACAAACACCTACAAATAAACGATACAATTAAACTCTAGCTTATTACCTACAAAAAGCAAGTACATGTTTTATAAAACATATATTTATAATAGTAAAATACCTTACATTTAATATAATATTGATTAAGTACTCATTAATTGAGTGCAACTTACTTTTGGATACAACAATACACTACATTTTTTCTATATCTGCTTGGTTATCGATATGGTCCTCAATTTCTAGATTATCCTCCATATTTTCTACAGCTGGCGAGTTCTGTTCTTCAGTGAGCGTATTATTTAACCGATACCCAGGTAGCAGAGTGACGTGTTAAAGACGTTGAATATTGGTCATTATTTACGTATATGAATGACGTGAAAAACACGTGATAAACAGGGTCATAAGTCACAGACCAATGACGTCTTTTTTTACGTAAAAATTACGTTTTTTTTTTACGTATAATTAAACATCCATTTTGAGGTTATTTTAGATTTAAAAATTGTATTTTTTTACTGTAAAAAACATAATATCCTCGGAATTCATAAAAGAAATAATTACACAAATTATATTCAAATACAGGATGTCCAACAGTAGTTTGACGATTTTTAAACTAAAATAACTTCGAATGAGATACGATAAAAGAGAGGTTTTGTCTGAATGCATTTTTTCCCATTCCCACTATATTTTTCATTAAACACATGCACACGGAGTATCCCATTTAAAAATAAAAATTCGCAGTGATTTCCGCTGTTTAACTGGATGGACAACTTACTTAAATTCATTTTTAGATTATTAAAGACTATTAGGTAGTCAAAACGGCACTCTTTCGAAGGTATTTCAGTTCAAAAATCTTCACAATATTGCAAGACACCTGTATAATTTATTAGCAAAATGAAAACGCATTCTTATATAAATCTTAATTGATAGAAACATAAAAAATAAACTGAAAATATAATAACATGTTGAGCATTACTGAGAAGCTACAGGGGGGGTAGCCACTAAGAATGAACCACCACTAGTCCTCCTCCATCTTCTTCGACAAAGTCTATCACTTTTTACATTATTATTAGTCCTGTTAAGAGATCGTGTTACGGGCTAAAATTTTTTAGGCATTAAAATCTTAGGCCAAATTTTAAGTCTCCTAATAGAGTAATGTATTCCCAATTTATTTATAAAAAGGATACTACAAACCTTGTTTTAATAATAATCTCACTATTGTTTACTTTATATTTTATTGACATTTCCTTTCACAGTTAAATCATTAATTCTTCTTTTAATTAATTTTTCTTGAATGTGACATTTGATGGATTGAATTCCTTCCTTTCTTTTCTCTTCCTTTTTTGGTGCTAACCTGATTGTAGCATGTGCTAATAAAATCAACCGGTAACGGATTTAAATGCCTAAAAAAGAAATAAATGGTTAAAGTGTTTCTTAAATTGTATGGTAGAATACTGCATATCTCTTAAGGTGGATATATGAAACACTAACCTGTAGGAAATCACTTGTAAGGTCATCCAACATCCTGGGTAAGTTTTTATGTCTAACTTATGCTCGCTTTCTGTAACACTCCTCTCTCTAACGTTGTATATATCTTTTGTTACCCTTACATCAAGAAGGGGGCACAACAAGAACTTAATGATTTGAGCGTTCCCAATCAGCGCTACCATCTTGCTATCTCATCGGTTTTATGTTTGCTCGTTCTATGCTTTCCTGCTTTACCACTGCTTTTTGGCTAACTTAAGACAGGATATAATCCATTCAAAGCCGCCTTCCTTCCATTTTTGATCCGGTAAACTATTGATCAGTGATACGGGCGTAGAGGACATCATACTAGTTCTAGAGTCTACTAACTAACAAGTAAGATCTTTCCATTTACTGAACTGTCTTCAAGTACTGAAAATAAAAGAAGCTAAATTATATGAATGACATTAGTCTTAGGGCTTACCTGGTTTTTAACTTTAAATTGTCGATAGTGTTTAGTATATTTGATAAACAGCTCATATTCATTATAGATCGTAACTTGGTATCAAATAAATTATTGTAAAACAAGAGCACGAGACTCCTGTTTAACCTAAAAAGTAGGGTTAGGATTCTGAAAACGATTTATAACTTAATTAATTTGTATATTATATTAAACAGTAATAATAGATTTACCTGTGAACGATTAGTACTAATTGGCCAAGCATATTTGTAATAAATATTTCACTCGCACACGTGCACCCCATTTTAAAATATTTCATCATATAAATTTGACAAAACAATTGTCGTGTTTACTACTCCAGCAGCCGTGGATAAAAAGTACTGTTTTATTTTTTTTTGTTCATCATATTTACTTTTTTTTATATGAATAACTAAATAACTGTAACCTCAAAAACAGACCACAACAAACAAAATACGACAAAATGGCTTCTATTGCGCCGAAGCTTCGATACAAGCCAAGCAAAGGCGGACGCAGTGTTGCCAGACGTCAAACGTCTAGTCTAAAATTATTGGAATATGACCACAAAATTATAAGATTCCAGGATAAACTATCAGAAAAAAATTGATTTATTGATTTATTTGAAATTTTTATCTCTAGCTAGATTAGCTACATTATAGGTTATCATTATCGATTTATCAGTTCGTAAGCAAGTTTAAGAAAAATTAAGTTAGATTTCGATAATTATCAGGCCACTGGCAACACTGGGCCACTGATGTTTGCACCGCAAAAACAGTGATTTCTAATAAAATTTCATTAGGAATTTATAAAGTCCTGTTTTCGTTATTGTCTATGTAATAATAATTGTTGGTTACATTTTAGTTTATTTTCTAATATATTATTCAATACATGCGATTTCGCGCAAAATCTTGCCGAGTAAAAATAACTTTCTGTTTTAATTTTATTGGGAAATGTCAGTGTGCACTGACTAGGTATAAACAAATTTCTAAAAAATACGATTTTATATATTTATTCGAAAACTAATACCAAAATTCGACGAATATATTACGTTTTTTTATGACGTCTTAAAAACGTCCATCTAACAACGTTTTTTTCACGTCATGTTTTGGCCCAAATTACGTCAGTTGACGAGAATACACCAATTTTCAACGTCTTTAACACGTCACACTGCTACCTGGGCAGCCCACAAAAATAGGAACCTGGTCCATGATGCGTGGATACGAATTGAAAAATAAAAATACAATATGATTCCTCAGCTAATTTGAACATATGTCTTAAACCTCTTAACTTTTAAGCTACAGGGTGTTAAAGTTTTAATAGGGCACCAGCCTACTGCAATGTAAAAAACGATTTTTTTCTTAAAACTTTAACAACCTGTAGCTCAAAAGTTAAGAGGTTTAGGACATATTATGTTCATATGAACTTTTCTTCCTAAAATGAGCTAAGGAATCATATCCTGTATTTTCAGCCATCAATTAAATTACACCCTGTACATACATTGCAAGTTAAAATAATAAAAAAAATTAAAAAGATACATAGACATTAAATAAGTCAATCGCTATAATATCAATATAAAGTGAAAAAATTGTATTGAATTTAAAGAGGCAACCTATAAAAGTACTTACATATTGCGGCTTTTATACAAAGACACTCTCCACCAACGGCTTTTTTTTGCCGTTGTTGCTGGTTCAAAAAATTACCCAACATGATGTAATAAGTGGCTGCAACACAAGCTGCATTTCGTCTTCGTCGATTATTCATGTTCATGTTGCAACACCACTGGCACGACTAAAAAATAAATTTGCCAAACCAACACGAGCATTCTTCACGACATTTCACGCGTCGTGGGATCTCATCCACTTGCCAAGCCCAGATTAACGAGCCAAGCCTAGGCGAGCCTAGACGAACTCAAGCCACGAGCCAGGATCGCCGATACACACGCCGTGGGATGCCGCCTTATGATGCATTTTAAGGACCCTCTATAACACTCGCGAACAACCACTTAAAAAAAATTGATTCTTATTTAAATCGACCTAGCGGATCCGATTTTGGAGTTCGCCAGACAATTTGGAATTGCCAAATTGTCCAAAATCGACAATTTCCAAAAAATCTCATATTTTAGGGAATTTTTAATAAAATTTTTAATTATCATCCTATATCTCTCTTAGTTTAAGTCCGATTGAATTGAAATTTCTAGGAGAACCAATTTAGACCTTTGTTATCACGACTTACATGACAGAAATGCAAAAAAATTACGTGTCACAAGTAATTTATTTTTAAAATGTTGGTGACAAGAAATTTGGTAAAAATGCAGCAACAAATACTCGATCGAGAAAACTTTTTTGTTTTTAAAGATAAATGTATATAGTAAGCGACAAAGTTGTAGCCAAAAGAATCAAAGAAACTTTTTTATTTCGGTGATTTTTTTGATAACTAGCTTGATTTTTAATATAATTGTGTCACAATGTGGCAATATAGAAAAAACTATGCGGGTCGCGGACGGTCCGTACTTTACAAGGTATCGCCATACGTCCAACTACTAAACCGACCGCTTGGTTAAAAATTTGAGAAGTGGGGAACAAACCAACAAAGGGAAAATTAGAGAAGTGGGGACGCTGGAGGTGTCGTTTATCGTTTTAGTTGTTGGACAATCTATAGCTTGAGAGCGCCAGGATTTGTATTGTATTAATTAAAACCAATTTACGATTCGTGAGTTTATTTCGAATTTCATTAAATTTTAATTTTCAAAAAGGAGAAAAATATATAAAATTAAGATTTCAATTTTGATATAGGCAATTTAGACATACTCATTTCATTTTCACATTTTTTAACTTCTACTCGTATAGAAGCAACAATATCTAAGAGATAGTTAACACATTTGTAAAAAGGGATGATGATACTTTATATTTATAAGGTTCTTATCTAATACTATTGAGTTCCAGTCCACATTTCCCTTGGCACGAACAACAAATGTTACAAGGCACATTCGCTTTAAGGCATTTACATTTATTTGTACAAGTAAAAACTTGCACTTGCAGTTGGCTGTAATTTCTAAAAAGCTTGGCTTTGCTTCTTTTAGTGT
This sequence comes from Neocrepidodera transversa, assembly GCA_963243735.1. Lineage (NCBI taxonomy): Eukaryota > Metazoa > Arthropoda > Insecta > Coleoptera > Chrysomelidae > Neocrepidodera > Neocrepidodera transversa. The sequence goes on along the minus strand of CAUJLB010000152.1, from coordinate 329,488 downwards.
CATATTTGGTACAAGAACATGTTGGAGACAAATCTCTAAAATGAAATTCCAACGATTATAATGAAGAATGTACTTCCGTGATCAAGAAGTTTCAAATTTAATATATCTATAGAACATTGACAAACATCGAAATTAGTGTTACCCACCTAATGTCAGTTTTACAATTTGGAAATATATACGCTCATAATTCGTCCATATTTCTCATAAAATTTGGCGAGCCGTACAAATGTTTAAAAAATGCTCTAAAACTTGTCCATAGAGTTTCCGATACTTGGTGCCCATTCATACTTGAAGATACCAAATAAGTCAGGTATAAACGTGCTTCATTAAAAATAGCAATTTTTAGAGCTTTTATTTTGCGCTTTCGGAATGAGAAACTCACCAAATCGCACCCACTTAAGCAATATACTGCTAATAAAATTCCAGCCAAGTTATTAGCATTGTTCTGATAGATATTGGCTATAGTGATTGAATTGAATAAGAGTAGTACATTGATAATACAAAAATGTCTGTATCTGCAGCATAGATAAAAAATCGTTTATACTGGTTTTTAAAATGGACAATAATAGCATTCTAGTATCAGATTCCTCATGTTCTGTAAATTCTAATTCTGTGGTCACATTAGTATCAAATTTGAAGCATATAATTGTTTTGCTGTTTTCTTTTGACATGCCAGCTAATAATACATTTACACCTTCTGGCAAGGTGTGATTGTCATTTAGGAATTTCTTGACAAAATATGCCAACGGCTTTTTCTTTCTGCATATTGCAAAAATAAATCCGTTTTATAATATTTCTATCATCCGAGTTTATGGAAACTGCTTAAATACATAGTCCAGTGCTTCTTCTGTAACATTCTGTAAGTACAGTTTATTCATTATTTTGTTGACAAAACATGTATTTTAAAAAGTTAAACTCTATGTTTAACTGGGAAGTCATAGTCAAAAGTTAAAAACGCGCACAAAACTACTGGAGAAAAATTTCTTCAAATGTGTTCTTTGTTCTAATTAAATATTAATCTAGTTTAATATGACTGGAAAGGAGACTTCGTTACTTTAATATGCACCTATAAAGCAATAATTATTATTAGAGCTGAAACTCATCAATTTTCAATAATAATAAGCATCAAAAACCACACAGACGATAACTATTCCCGTCCATTTATTAAAATATAACTAAACGTTACATAAAGCAATATTCACAACTACCCATTATTTGATTCCCATATGTCGGACCAACCTAACTTTTATCTTGGGCCGCGACGCGGTGGTCCTATATATTGCAGCACCGTTTTCTAGAAAAGTAAGTAAGTTATCAAAAAAAATCACCGAAATAAAAGTTTGTTTGATTCTTTGGCTACAACTTTGTCGCTTACTATATACATCTATCTTTAAAAACAAAAAAGTTTTCTCGATCGAGTATTTGTTGCTGCATTTTTACCAAATTTCTTGTCACCAACATTTTAAAAATAAATTACTTGTGACACGTAATTTTTTTGCATTTCTGTTATGTAAGTCGTGATAACAAAGGTCTAGATTGGTTCTCCTAAAAATTTCAATTTAATCGGACTTAAACTAAGAGAGATATAGGATGATAATTAAAAATTTTAAAAATTCCCTAAAATATGAGATTTTTTGGAAATTGTCGATTTTGGCCAATTTGGCAATTCCAAATTGTCTGGCGAACTCCAAAATCGGATCCGCCAGGTCGATTTCCATAAGAATCAATTTTTTTTAGGTGGTTGTTCGCGAGTGTTATAGGAAGTGAATCTTAGAGACTGCTCGTTCTCGGACTATAAAGATAATATTGAATATTGTATTTAATGTTTAAATAAAAATAAAAAAAAAAGTATGTACAAGGTGAGCCTATTTTTCAAAATGGACAAATAAAGAAATAATTTTATAAAGAAATACAAAGTTTCATACTGGAAGGTTAATAAGAAAAGATAACGGCAAGTGAGACAGATAGAAATAGTAAGAAAAAGTTCAGACAGGGACAGATATTCGATAACAGAAGATTTAAATTATATTATCAGCAGGTGAAATATGAGACTAGAAATGGAATAAGTGGAAATATGTAATTTTATGGGAAGTGAAGCCGGAAAGAAATATTAAAATTAATAAAATTGAATTTTTTTTTCTAAATTTTGTCAGATTTATAGTGTATTGAACCCAACCCGGATTGAGATTGATAGGACATCTGAAATACTGGGTGGTCCATATCAATATATCTTCAAATATGCAATGTAAACTGCTCATTAAGTTAAGTCCGCCTGTTTTCAAATTCGAGCCTTTCTCTGCTAACCTTAAGAATGTAAATAAGAAGACCATTCCAAATTTCAATCTAACCCATCGATTTTCCAAGTTTCCAGTTTTCGCACGTTTTCAGTTATACGTGCCTTACTAAACATTCCCAGTTCCATGCCTTATTAAATTTACAAAAGACGCTGTATTTTTCTATAAAAAATTATTAATAATATGTGTTAAATATAGGATGTTTTAATTTTAATGTAGCTAAAATTAAATCGCCTTTGGAATAAGTTCTTGAATTTGGTTCTTTAGTTTACTTTAATATAAAAGCAAATGAATAATTTTAGTTAAAAAGTTTAGTTTATTTATAAGAATTTCATAAATTGACTTATCTTTCAGTAATAGTGGCAACATCCTTAACCTCAAATTATTACGTGCGGTGACAGTTATATATAGAGCCAAATTTAGCACCCTAACACCGCCAACTGAGTGGAAAAAAGAATTGGAATAGAGTATATAATAGGTCAAGACATAGTTTTACACAAGGTATTTTTCTGAAATCGCAATTATCATTATCATAAATTAAGGATTTGTTATAAATGCATAATAATTTTTGATTACCATCTTACTGTCTATGAAATCATTTCCTTGACAACCAACAACCACTGTTAGATTATTGTTAGAGAGGTTTTAAGCCCTTTAAAAAATCTCCTTTATTTTGCCGTTGTTATGGTTATTTTTGCTAACCATAACAATAATCACGGCAATGAAATTAAGACATTTTAAACCACCACTTTAAACTTCACAAAGTGACAGGCGATAGTTATTTTCTTTTGGTTTTTCTAACTTCAGAATTTCCTGTATTTTGTTGTGTATTAAAATTGAAAGAAAATATATATATAGGTATATATTTAATTTTGAAATGGAGAATGTTTTGCAAAATGTTATCAATATAAGAGATCGTAATGCGAATTTAATAAGGCAGGCTATACTTAGAGATATTTTCCATGTGCCTGAGATTGGGATAGTGGAAATCCCAGAATTTGATCTTAATGCTATAGAGTATAAGTTTGTGAAACCATATTTCAGGTTCGAATGGCCGGAAATATTTGGATTAGCAAGGGTTCTTCGAATTCCTAATAATATCAGGACTATTCACACACCTAAAAAGTATCCACCATTAAAATATGTTTTTGCAGGCCAACGTCAAATCTGACAGAACTCTAACAGAGTAGTTAGGTTATGTTTTTCTCAAGAATCTAATATCAATTTTGCGCGTTGTCAGATACTCAATTTAAATTTTACAATCACGACATTGCAAAAAAATAAAAACATGATATTTGAACATTGAACAATATTTTTACGATATTAAGAAAAAATATAACAAATACTCCGTAGGTTAAAGAAACATATTTTTTAAATAGTTTAATGTTAAATATTTTAAGCAGCACATGCATCTCCTTTTTCAAAATTATTAAATATGCTCGAAAATCTGAAACGTGCGGCAACGGTGCTTTGTTACGCATAACGATAGATATAACCACTCTCTATCTTTAATTTTCCGTAAGTAACGGAATCGGTTATCGTTATTAAAGTTAAAGGAACGGCAAACTTCCGTTGCGCATGCTCACAATAACGACAACGGAAGAAAAGCGAATAATTAAAGTGCTTAAAATCTCTCTGTTATGACAAAAGTCAGAGATTCACTGCTTATACGCCGGCAAAAACTTTTCCGGACTCTTGTCGGTCCGGGAAAGTTCATTGCTTAGCAACGGCCTAAAATACTAGAATAGCCTATTTTGGGGTCTGAATTTGCTCCGAGAAAGTAGGTGTTCTTGAGTGATTTCAGAAAAAGTAAATTGTAAATGTTGTGAACAAATTCATAGAGATAAATGTCCGGCAAGTAATATAATTTGTCACATTTGTAATAAACTTGCACATTTTGCTAAACATTGCACGAATAAGCAAATAAAAATAATGAGTACTGATGAAAATATAGATGAACATTTTAGTGATTATTCTTTTTTTCTTGTCATAAAATAAATTAATCAATGTAACAGTGATCATAACACTTGGTCAGTTGCTATCAAAATTAATGAAAATGTGATAAAATGTTTTTTAGATACAGGGGCTGAAGCTAATGTAATGTCGTCTAATGTGTTTATTAATCTTAATAGTTAAATTTTACCTACAAATGTAGGGTTGAAGTCATTTTCCAATAATGTCATACCATTTTATCTTGTGTCATAGATAATAACTTAGTTTATATAGAGTTTATAATTGTTGAAATGGAGTGTCAAACAATCTTGGGTCTTAATACGTATCAGAATTTTCAATTAATAAAAAGACTTTAAAAAATCTGATGTGGCCAGCACATGACCTCTCGCCATTTTTGAATCAAAAATTTACAGGTTGACACAAAAAAGTATGAAAAAAAATTATATTTTTGTAAATCTGGCAACAATGGCAAAAGTTTAGAAAATTTTAATGAAATGAAAATAAACTATAGGGTATACAAAATATATGTGTAAAACTTTATTGCCGTTTTCTATAATAATGGCGTCATCACCCATAGCAACTGCCACTTCGGGTTGTGCGATTGGCACCAAAATCTAATCAGATCTAATCTAGGGTATCAGAATCCTGTATGCAAAATTTCAAAATTTTTTATTCACTAGTTTTTGAGTTATCGTTACTACAACATCCATCCAAACACACACACACACACACTAACACACACACACACACACACTAACACACACACACACAGACATCATCGCGAAAATATTAAAATCGTATTCTAGGGACCCCAAAACGTGTTTATCCATTGAAAACTCACTACCCAATTTTTAGCATGATTCCTATACCTCTCTTATCTGAAGGGCGAGAGGTAAAAATTAGTCATCAACAAGTTCTTGAAAAGTTTAAGATCGTTTTTAATAGTCTTGGCTATTTATTAAATAAATACCGGGGTAATCTTGGCTCCCGGCCGGGCCAGCTCCAAGCTGCACTTTTCTACCACGGTCAAATAATTTCACAAATTCATTCAGCCGATTCTCGCTTGCTTCGATCGAAGTATTGGCATTGGGTGAAGAACCTGTTATTAATGAAGAATATCAACTGATATCGAAACGAATTGAAGCATAGCCTAGTTGATTGTAAGTCGTAGCATATATTCAACACCAGAAAAAAATACCAAAATATAATACAGCGGTATGAAATAGTAGTTTTTCTACAAAGCAGGCCTTTTCTTAGTTTCTGTAATATCCGTCACACACACTAACACACATACAGACATCATCGCAAAAATATCAAAATCATATTCTGGGACCTTAAAACGTGTTTATTCGTTGAAAACTCACTACCGAATTTTTAGCATGATTACTATACCTCTCTTATATGAAGGGGAGAGATAAACATTTTTACCTCTCGCCCTTCAGGTAAGAGAGGTATAGGAATCATGCTAAAAATTGGGTAGTGAGTTTTCAATTGATAAACACGTTTTGGGGTCCCTAGAATACGATTTTAATATTTTCGCGATGATGTCTGTGTGTGTGTGTGTTAGTGTGTGTGTGTGTGTGTGTTAGTGTGTGTGTTTGGATGGATGTTGTAGTAACGATAACTCAAAAACTACTGAATAAAAAAATTTGAAATTTTGCATACAGAATTCTGATACCCTAGATTAGATCTGATTAGATTTTGGTGCCAATCGCACAACCGGAAGTGGCAGTTGCTATGGGTGATGACGCCATTATTATACAAAACGGCAATAAAGTTTTACACATATATTTTGTATATCCTATAGTTTATTTTCATCACATTAAAATTTTCGAAACTTTTGCCATTGTTGCCAGATTTACAAAAAAACAATTTTTTTTCATAATTTTTTGTGTCAACCTGTAAATTTTTGATTCAAATATGGCGAGAGGTCATGTGCTGGCCACATCAGATTTTTTTTCTCATATATCATGGTATAGCTGTTTTTATATTTCAAATAAGGATTAAATTATTGTGGGTAAGATTTTTTAACTCTATTTTTTTTATAAATTGTACAAAAACAACCAAATTCCGCAAAGTGGAGACAAAAAATTTCTGATTTTTTTTTGAAAATTCAATAAGGGTGATTATTTAAATAATTATCCAGCTTTCAATGAAGACGGAGGTATGTGAAAGAAAGTAGTTAATTAACAATAGACTAGTGTTTTGTAAAATGTATTTAAAATTTTTTTTCCATCGGGACTTTCTTTCTTCAAGTGTTGAAATGGCACTATAATTTTTTCAAATTTTTAAATCAATAAATAAAAAAATATTTTAGATGCGATAATCACTATAGAGCAGACGTACTCAAATCGAAACGGTCGCGCGAAACGCTATTTTCAGAAACAAATTGAAATTATAAATATAAGAGCTGGAAAGTTTAGAGTTTTCTTATCGGAAATTTCCTCCTCTTTAAGAGCGGAGGTACACTTTCTGTAGCATATGCCTTTCCAATGTAATCGTAGAAACAAAATCCCAGAAAAACGGGACAATATTTTTGAAAAATTCAAACGGTCAGTTAAAATTTAGGTCACTACGGATGTCGGAAAGTTATTAAGAATCCTGAAAATATTTAGTTTTTGAAAATATTACCATACCGCGCTTAAGAACAGGTTAAGAAATCATTTAAAAAAAAATTGATTCAAAAATATTCAGTAGATTTTTCAGGATTTTGATTATAAAAATGGTATTTTTGAAGCGCTAACAGCTATCCTATGATGAGATTTGCTTTCTTACTCGCACAATATAGCCGTCGACGTCGTTTAAAATAAACAGTTTCTACGGACTCAGGACCAATTTGTGCCCATTATAGTTTTCTAATAGAACTTATCTTGTTATTAATATAAACATAATAAATCAGATTAGATTTTAAACGAAGTGGCTTTTTGTTTACATATTATTTTGGATCTTTTTTTAACTCCTTTGGTAGCTTGCATAAGAAATATAGCATAAACATGAATAAATGCCGGAAGAAAATAAATAAAAAAAATTACTAATATTATATTGTAACATATGGCGTTCCGTTTTGGTATTTATTAACATCGTTTAAAAAGCAAGAAAAAAATAATCTTTCCTTCAAAAATTTTAATTCCGTAATTATTCTGTTAAAGAATTAAAATTATGTATTTAATAATTTTAATACACGTATTTCCATTATGAAAAACATAATAGAAATTCAAGAATTAAAATTATGAAATACATAATAGAAATTCAAAAGTGTATAGTGTATATAATATTTAATGGAAATTGAATTTCTATTATGTATTTCATAATTTTAATTCTTGAATTTCTATTATGTATTTCATAATTTTAAATCGGTAATTTCTATTATCTTTTTCATAATGGAAATACGTGTATTAAAATTATGAAATACATAATAGAAATTCAATAATTAACATTATGAAATACATAATAGAAATTCAAGAATTAAAATTACGAAATACTTAATAAGGTGATTACAGCACCCGTCCTATTTTTCGATCCAAAATATCTCAAAAACTACTGAATAAAAAATAAATAAAATTTTGGGACAATAAATAAGAGGAGATTATCTAGGGCATCAAGGAAAGAACAGAACAAAATACCTTTGAATTTCTGAGAAAGAAAATGAAGAGGCACTAAATATTAAAAATTTTAAGAACCCATCCTTGAGTCACAAGATAATAAAATTTTAAATATAGTCCCAAAATTTTAATCCTCTGTGGCTACTCGTTGATTTTTAATGATTTTCCAAAATATTGTAACTGATTGATGGCGCCCCCAAACGGATTGCGGTATAAGATATCCTTCGTAACAGTTGTTCCATTCTTTAGAGGTGGATGCAGTGAAACCTATAACTTGTGTTACCGAGTGTCCGTGCACAAATTGAGACGCAGCGTAGAGCGTAGGGCAGAGCAACATAGTTTTCTGTAATCTATTACCTTACCAGCTTATATTGGTAGGCAGGTTCAGGTAAAAAAGAAACGAATAAAGAGATTTAAATAAAATTTTGGGCAGTCATCAACTCCGGTCGGCGGTAAATGCCTGGTTCAAAGGTACCTGACAATTTTTAATCCCGTTCATCAGCTCCGGTCCAAACACTAGCGGTAGATAAAGGGTTATCAAAATGTAATTAGGGATTTCCAAAAAAGTGTACAATATATTTAGATGTAGTTTTATCTTTTTTCATTTATTGGTTGTTCTTCAAGCACAAGTGTATAGAGATTCTCCAAAATGTCTATAAGAAATGTATATTACAACTTTAAAATCCATGAAAATAGATACGTATGTAAAATTAAATAGTATAGGACAAAAACCAATACTAAATAAAGAAGTTAGACAACGGTTGAACTTTATAACAGAAAAAATATTGCAATTGCATGTGAATCGAATATCGCGATATAATTTTGTTAAATGTGTTTTTATGATATATTTTTTGAAAATTTAATATTTTTAAATTATTTAAATAAAATATATAAATTATAAACAGTCTTATTAATTTTATATTAAAATAAATCCTCTGGACCGGAGCTAAGGTACAGGATTAGTGGGCCGTTGAGGCACGGACCGGAGTTGAGGTACCAGATTATATCGACACCATACTTGGACCGGAGTTGAGGATCTCCGAAAATTTTACATATAAAATAAAACAGAGGGACCTCCTTTATCCCATACAAACTCATTGGTATACGGATACATTTCGATCAATTGTTTTGGGATATTTTTTGGCAAGATAAATTAACGACGAATAGATGAATGAACAATAATAATTATTTTTTTCCACTATTAGTATTAGAAGATGTCATTATTTATACTGTGTTCGAGTCGAGAACTTAAATTTGTTAATTTATTAAATATTCTCCTTCAATTATTTTGAGAAACTGCTTCTTTTACTACTTCTCGACCTTGGTGTATAATATACTATTATTGATACAATTAAATTATTTGATTATTATTATTGTTATATTTTTTAATTATTTTTATTTTGTTATTTGTAAACGGGTTTATGGATTTATACCAGATTTTGGTCGATTATAATAAACCTATTTTTTTAACCCTTTAGCTGCGGCTGTCGTATATGAATGATTCGTAAAAACTCATCCCAAAAGAACAATTTTGTATATTTTGGTATTTCCCTGAAAATTTTACATTTTTTACAAATTTTTTACAAATAAATTTTTACGAATTTTACAATTTTCGAAATATTTGAAATCTCCAAATAATTTTATAATAGTTTTTGAAACTCTTGACATTTTTGATTTTTTTTTAATTAATCGAATAATTTTGTTTTTTGAAATGTTTGAAATTTTCGAAAAAAAATTGCATAGTTTCAAATTTGGATATATTTTAGAAATTTTTGAATATGTTGACATTTTTATCATTTGAAATTTTTGAAATTTTCGATAATAAAATGCATAATTTCAAAGTTTTTTTAAATTTTTGAAATGTTTTAGAATTTTTTGAATATTTTAAAATTTTCACTATTTAAAATTTTTGAAATATTCAAAAAAAAAATTGCATAATTTCAATTTTTTTTAAATTTTTTATATATTTTAGAAATTTTCGAATAGTTTGACATTTTTACTATTTGAAATTTTAGAAAAAACATTACATAATTTTATTTATTTTTTAATTTTTCGAAATTTTTGCATTTTTACAATTTGAAATTTTCGGAAAAAATTGCATAATTTCAATTTTTGAATATATTGACACACAATTTGAAATTTTTGAATTTTTCGATATTTTTATTTATTTTTTTTTTAATTTTGAAATTTCTTGATATATTTTCGAAATTTTTGAATTTTTTAAAACCCAGCTTGGTTTTTAAATTTTTCAAAATTATTACAATCAAGATTATTAATGTTTTTTTATACTTTTGACCGAAAATGACATGAAAATTGGAAATTCAAATAGAACACCCGGTATATTTCTACATATTTAGATTCTACGACTTCAAACACGTACAGATCGACTATCAAATGTCACTTAAGATGCCATTTTTATTTTATTTTTGAATTTTTTTATCCTTCCTAGGTCTAAATTCATTATAATCAAACTAAAATTACCTAAAAGTTCCAAATTTTGTCAATTATTTATTTTTAAAAAAATAACATTCCTCCTTTAATTGAGAAAGAGAAACATTTCTAAAAACACTATTTTCCAAGAATAGAAATTATTTCAACGTTGTAAATAAAATCCGGAATCTGCATAGATTAAAACTACCTAGGTACCAATAAAATAATAATCTCGAATTTCTATTTCTACGCACCCGCACCCAAGCCCATCTCTAGGCCACCACCATCCCAACATTTTCGGGTATCGAAAAAATTGAGACACGGCGTCTTATTACCCCTGATACTTTTTAGGCTACGTCAGCACTGCACAGGCCTCGGTCCATCTCTTTTCAAACTATTTGGGTGCTTCCGACGTTGAATAGAGCGTTTCCACGTGACGTCATCATACAGCGCCATATTGCTTTGAACAGCTGATCATGGACAACTTTTACATAGCATCTTATGGGAGAATAACATTTTTCGTGATTTAAATATAAATAAAACGCAGAAATTAATCGGTTTTAACGAGTTTGTGTGCTAGTGTATGCCAGTTATATACTGCTATAATTTAAGACTGTTAAAAGGCAGGACTTAGGACTTATCGTGTTTTTTATTTTGAGGTTATCTTAGAATTTAGTTTACATTTAAAAATAGAATAAGTACTTAGTTTAGTGATAATGCCATGATTTTCTGAAAAAGTTATCCACACTTTTAGAGAAGCTTCATTAATTTTTTGAGAATGCATAACCTAAAACAGATAATGTAATATTTTTTCTCAAGTAGTATCATATTATTTCATACATTTCCAAAAACACAATAACAAGCATTAATTTTTATTGCCTTGATATCTTCTATCCAACGCGCCACCACCTGAGCAAATGCATCAAGGCTTTTGTAGGCACGAATTTCTTTTTGGGTGAAAGGACTAACTCGTAAAATTAAAAAGTCAGTTATCACCGTCATTGTAATTTGCGGTAATTCATTTAGTGACAGTGTAAAATCTTTTCTGTTCAGTGCATAAGGATCTTGTCCACCCATTAATCGTAATTTCTCCAAATAACGAAGTTTATTGTCACTTGAAAGACGTCTAGCATAGTCACTAATATGAGCCATATTTTCTGCAAGAAATATATATAATATGATAAAAAGAATAAATCTACGACCGGCGTTGCATTGATACGTTCTTTTGATAGAAAATTAGGGATAAACTTACCTATTTAGAGGTTATAAATTTGTACAGTATATATATATCACTTAAAATTGTCTTTATAATGTTCTAATTCCGCACTTTTTATTAAAAAGATTCACCACTTTTTAACCAAACTCAATATTACTAATTTATTTTATAATAAACACTTAAAAACAGTAAAAATAGTTTTAGTTCCTATTAAACACATGTAAAGGTTGTCCGGAATCAGCTGTTCGTGTGACGTCAGCGTGACGTACTTGGAAATGCCTAATTCACGAGTCGGTGCTGTATTCACCTTAATGAAAATTGAATTTCAATTATGTATTTCATAATTTTAATTCTTGAATTTCTATTATGTTTTTCATAATTTTAATTCTTGAATTTCTATTATGTATTTCATAATTTTAATACACGTATTTCTATTATGACAAACATAATAGAAATTGCCGATTTAAAATTATGAAATACATAATAGAAATTCAAGAATTAAAATTATGAAATACATAATAGAAATTCAATTCCCATTATGTATTGAGGTTGCCTATACTGCTGGCGTGCATTTACCCGAAAGTGCGAAACTGGGTGTATAACTGGCAACACGGCTAACCGATATCTACTTCGCGAGAGCTTAGATGTTTAGAAAAAATATCATGTAGGTATTTACTGTTATTTATTTACTAAGATTCACTTACTCGCGAACAACCACTTAAAAAAATATATTCTTATGTAAATCGACCTATCGGATCCGATTTTGGAGTTCGCCAGACAATTTGGAATCGCCAAATTGGCAAAAATCGACAATTTCCAAAAAATCTCATATTTTAGGGATTTTTTTAAATTTTTAAATTATCATCCTATATCTCTCTTAGTTTAAGTCCGATTGAATTGAAATTTTTAGGAGAACCAATCTAGACCTTTGTTATCACGACTTTCATGACAGAAATGCAAAAAAAATTACGTGTCACAAGTAATTTGTTTTTAAAAAGTTGGTGACAAGAAATTTGGTAAAAATGCAGCAACAAATACTCGATCGAGAAAACTTTTTTGTTTTTAAAGATAGATGTATATAGTAAGCGACAAAGTTGTAGCCAACGAATCAAAGAAACTTTTTTATTTCGGTGATTTTTTTGATACCTTACTTACTTTTCTAGAAAACGGTGCTGCAATATATAGGACCGCCGCGTCGCGGCCCAAGATAAAAAGTTAGGTTGGTCTGACACGTATGGGAATCAAATAATGGGTAGTTGTGAATATTGCTTTATGTAACGTTTAGTTATATTTTAATAAATGGACGGGAATAGTTATCGTCTGTGTGGTTCATGATACTTATTATTATTGAAAATTGATGAGTTTCAGCTCTAATAATAATAATTATTGCTTTATAGGTGCATATTAAAGTAACGAAGTCTCTTTTCCAGTCATATTAAACTAGATTAATATTTAATTAGAACAAAGAACACATTTGAAGAAATTTTTTTTCTCCAGTAGTTTTGTGCGCGTTTTTAACTTTTGACTATGACTTCCCAGTTAAACCTAGAGTTTAACTTTTTAAAATACATGTTTTGTCAACAAAATAATGAATAAACTGTACTTACAGAATGTTACAGAAGAAGCACTATTTAAGCAGTTTCCATAAAGTCGGATGATAGATATATTATACCGAAAAAATAGATTTATTTTTGTCAAAATATCATGTCTATCATGCAATATGCAGAAGAAATTACTCCCGAAAGGCTTATAAGCAAAAATCAGAAAGCACAGATGTGGCTAATACTGGTGAAAAAAGAAGTAAGACCGTTGAAAGCCCAAAATGTTGTATAATTTGCAATAAAATTACAGATACTAAATGGTCTTGAAAATTAACAACATTTAATATGCAAAATAAAATTTGGACGAAAGCCAAGGAAACAAATGAACTTTAATATTAAATGAAATTTTTCTAAAAGTGTTGACAAGGGTGGAATATGCATTGCTTATAACCAATGTATATTCCAAACTTGTCAACACTTTTAGAAAAATTGATTCTAAAGAAAAACACCATGATTCAAGCAGCAAAACCTTTGCTTTTAAAATGCATGTTGACAAATTAGAAAAATTAAGAGAATTATAAAACAAAAAGTTAATCTCTTCTAACAGGAAAGCAAAGAATTTGTGAATATTTGTTCTGGTTATACAAAGGTAATTATCTATATGAAAGCGAAGCAAAAATGTTGAGAAATTTGCATTTTACGAGAGAGTTGGATGAAGACACGAAAATTTACATTTTATTGTGCGTTCGTCGGAGATTGTTTTATGATTTTCAAAACAGCTTAAATCCACCTATTAATTATGAAGTTCAAGATGATTTTAAGATCCCGGATTGGAAAAAATTTATTGCAAACCCTAACAATAAGAAAAAGGTGTTGGCATATTTTGTGAAGAAATTCCTAAATGACCAACACACCTTACCAGAAGGTGTAAATGTATTATTAGCTGGCATGTAAAAAAAAAACAGCAAAACAATTATATGCTTCAAATTTGATACTAATGTAGCCACAGAATTAGAATTTACAGAACATGAGGAATCTGATACTAGAATGCTATTATTGACCATTTTAAAAACCAGTATAAACGATTTTTTATCTATGCTGCAGATACAGACATTTTTGTATTATCAATGTACTACTCTTATTCAATTCAATCACTATAGCCAATATCTATCAGAACAATGCTAATAACTTGGCTGGAATTTTATTAGCAGTATATTGCTAAAGTGGGTGCGATTCGGTGAGTTTCCCATTCCGAAAGCGCAAAAGAAAAGCTCTAAAAATTGCTATTTTTAATGAAGCACGTTTATACCTGACTTATTTTGTATCTTCAAGTATGAATGGGCACCAAGTATCGGAAACTCTATGGACAAGTTTTAGAGCATTTTTTAAACATTTGTACGGCCTGCCAAATTTTATGAGAAATATGGACGAATTATGAGAGTATAATATATTCCCAAATTGTAACACTGACATTAGGTGGGTAATAGTAATTTCGATGTTTGTCTATGTTCTATAGATATATTAAATTTGAAACTTCTTGATCACGGAAGTACATTCTTCATTATAATCGTTGGAATTTCATTTTAGAGATTTGTCTCCAACATGTTCTTGTACCAAATATGACACTAAAAGAAGCAAAGCCAAGCTTTTTAGAAATTACAGCCAACTGCAAGTGCAAGTTTTTACTTGTACAAATAAATGTAAATGCCTTAAAGCGAATGTGCCTTGCAACATTTGTTATTCGTGCCAAGGGAAATGTGGAACTCAATAGTATTAGATAAGCACCTTATAAATATAAAGTATCATCATCCCTTTTTACAAATGTGTTAACTATCTCTTAGATATTGTTGCTTCTATACGAGTAGAAGTTAAAAAATGTGAAAATGAAATGAGTATGTCTAAATTGCCTATATCAAAATTGAAATCTTAATTTTATATATTTTTCTCCTTTTTGAAAATTAAAATTTAATGAAATTCGAAATAAACTCACGAATCGTAAATTGGTTTTAATTAATACAATACAAATCCTGGCGCTCTCAAGCTATAGATTGTCCAACAACTAAAACGATAAACGACACCTCCAGCGTCCCCACTTCTCTAATTTTCCCTTTGTTGGTTTGTTCCCCACTTCTCAAATTTTTAACCAAGCGGTCGGTTTAGTAGTTGGACGTATGGCGATACCTTGTAAAGTACGGACCGTCCGCGACCCGCATAGTTTTTTCTATATTGCCACATTGTGACACAATTATATTAAAAATCAAGCTAGTTATCAAAAAAATCACCGAAATAAAAAAGTTTCTTTGATTCTTTGGCTACAACTTTGTAAAATATGAGATTTTTTGGAAATGGTCGATTTTGGCCAATTTGGCAATTCCAAATTGTCTGGCGAACTCCAAAATCGGATCCGCCAGGTTGATTTACATAAAAAGGTGCGTTTCCACCAAAAAACAATGGACGATTTTAGTAAGTAAGATTTTTAGGATTTTTAATACACCGACACTTAATCTTAATCATATTTATTCGGTTACAAATCAAAACCCACCCAAAATAAACTTCCTTCTTTTAAAAATGATGATTTTTTAAAATACGTGACGTATTTACTGATCTGGGAAGTTTATTTAGTGATTTAACTAATGTTGGTACATATGACATTATGTTTGTAGAAAAATCGATTGAAATCGAATAGAATGTCCGTATCTGTTATTACTTCACGTTTTTTTTTCAAATGAATATCGCTCCATATCTGATTTTGGACCTTTAACTATTATCAGTTTTCTGATTTCTGAACTTTATTAGGTATTATTAATAATTATTGCAAATAACCTATTCATAATTTAACAATTCGATTATCAATGTCACATCGAATGATTTCAACGAATGATCGAGTAGACACTTCTTATAATATCGATACAGTATGTGACGTAGGTAAAGCTTCTGGTATTACGTCATCAAGCCCTCGTAATTTAAATAAGAGGATGTTTTTAGCTTAAGGGGTTGTCTTAAAAAAATAACAAAGTAGTATAAATAGTACATTTGGACCTTCTATATTAAAATATCAATTTAAAAAAAAATGCTAAAATTGTCTATTACAAGCAAACATTGGCAAATATTTGTGAACATTTGAAAACGTTTGGAAATGTTTATTTGGTTCTGTTTGTCTAGTTAAAAACAAAACGAGAATTCGCGAATAACAGTGGGTTTGAGAACGCTTGTCAACGATCCATACTAATCCATACTATTATAGGAAATCAAAATTGTAGAATTCAAAATTTTCTACAAATTTTGTTCTCGCCTTGTTTTCGAATTCCGCATGGTTTGCCAATATTTTTTATTTTAATTCTAAATATTTTTTATCTTATTAAATTAATTGGTTTAGATAAATTTTAATATTACACATTTTAAATTTATATTAAAAACTTTATAATAGCGATTTTTTTCAAAATTTTATTAAAAAAATTGAGGAATTTTTAAAATAATGGATCAAAAAAATTAAGATTTTTTAACTAAATTGAATAACTTTTAAAATATTAAAGATATGACAATGGGATTTTTACCATTCGAAAGACGATACAAAACTCTAAATTCACAATGTATATTACTATCTTCGAATTTAAAATTATAATTATTATAGCCAAAATAAAGAATTTTTTAATTTTTTTGTAATTTTGTGTTATCAAAAAGTATAAAATAAATGAAAAAGTAAATAGTACATCTAAAAAGAATCGAAAAGTACTATATGTGTAAATTATTTCATAATTTAAAAATAATATTTGTAAGAGTTATAGCCAAAAATGTAAAAAAAGAAGATTTTTTTAACGTTTTTAAATTAACTTTATTAATATATTTTGATCCAAAAAACCTAAAAAAAGGTCTGTTACCAAATTTGAATACAATTGAATGGGATATTAATTATTTACTGATTTTAAAATTATTCAAAAAAGGTTTAATTTTTTTTAAGGTTAATATTAAATATTAAAAATTTGGAAAAAAACGCCATTAAATTTGTAGTAAAAAATTCGATATTATTGATTTTTTTCAAAATTTTATTAAAAAAATTTCGAAAAATTTTTGAATTTTTACTTATATAAATTTCAAAAGAAATTGAATAACTTTAAAAATATTAAAATAGGATTTGTACCATTCGAAAGGTAATCCAAAGCTCTAAATTAAGTATATATTTTAGTTTCTTCGAATTTAAAATTGTAATTGTTATCCAAATTTTTTTTAATTTTTTTGTCCGAAAATGATACAACAAATGAAAAAAATAAACAATACATTCGAAAAAGTACATTATGTGTGAAATATTGTATAATTTTAAAATAATATTGTAGAAGTTATAGCCAAAATTATAGAAAGTTAAAAAAATTTGACAATAATTTTACTTTTTTAATTTTTTTAAACTAACTTTATTATTGTATTTTGATGCTGCAGAAAAACTAATTACTTAACTAGGAGTGTTCGGAAAGTGAAATTTATGATCAGAAGTCACATGAAAATGATTTAAAAATAAAATTATTTCCTATTGTTTACAAAATTGTTATAAGATAATTTAAATTTTTGTTTGAAACATAATCTTTAATGCAAAGTATGAATTAAAAAAAAATCGTTCCTAGAAAAAAAATTTTGTTGCTTAAAAACGTATTTTTTAATTAACAATTTTTTTCTACCGCCTGTAATTACTATTAAGGAATCACTTTTTTTAATCATAATTTATCTTGACCTGTGATAACTAAAAAAAAAATTGTTTTTATTTATATTTTCATTGTTTATTTAATAAACAATTTGTTATAATTAAATTTTTTCTATATATTTTTTGTTTCTACATAATGAAACAAAAACAACCATATGTTAAATCTTTAGAAAGATAATTTATTTATATGGTAGAATGTTTGTTAATTAACAAATACGTTTTTAAGGAATAAAAAAATTTTTGAAGGAACGATTTTTTAAAAAAAAATCAAAATTTGCATGTTTCCAAAAAAAATTTAAATTAACTTATAAACAATGAATTTGTTTATTTTATAAACAATATGAAATAAAAAAAATTAAAAATCATGTTCATGTGACTTCTGATCATAAAAAAACAGATCAATGGTAATATGAAAAAAAAAATTTTTTCAATGATTAATCAAGCTTTTTAATTTTTAACCCAATTAAATAACAAAGTGAAAAATAACAATTTTTTAATTTTTCCAACGGTAATCTCTTCTGAGACCTTTCAAAAATAGGTCCAAAAAAGGAAAAAATCTCAGATTGGTTATTTAACAATTGTCGCACTTACAATGTCCAAGTTCAAGTATAGGAAAAATTTGTTAATTAATGCATAATTAATAGAAAAATCGCGTTAAAAATTTTTTGACCGCGTATTGTTGTTCATAAATCTATCCAGTAGATGCCTGAATTTTTTTCAATTCATAATTTTCATATTTAAATAATAATTATTCATTAAAGGTCCAAAGTGGGCGGCGCTTACGCAAGCCAGAGTCCCCAGTTTTCGGCCGTATTTTTAACCGTCTTAGAAAACTATAAATATTGGTGCTACAGTATCCGGGAGGCATAATTTTTTTGTGAAATTTCCTCCTCTTTTTGAATCTTTTTTCCAATTTGAAAAATGTCAAATAGTTTTTGAGATGTTTTCAAAAAAACAAACCCCATTTTTTTCAGATAATTGTTTATAACTTTTGCAATTTTTGCAAGCGGCTCTTGAATTTTTTCAAAAAACATTTACAGGCAAAAAGCACCTACTGACTATACTAACCGTTAAAAATAAAATACGAAATATGTTTTTTTTCAAAGAATGTGTGTATGCTGATTGAAATTCTCACACAGTCTAAACGTAAACATAATACTAGAGCACATTGGTAGGTATATAAAAAGGTTCTAATTTTTATAAACAATAAATTACATCATCGTCCACAAGTTACATCAGTCTGCATTTAGAATGAAATATTGCTATCAACAATCTTCTAAAATATCCGATAAAATGTCCGAGACAAAAAAGTTATTCTTGATTTGCGTGCACATGCAAACGCGAACGACTAAATGCAAGAATAAGACTCTGCGTAAATCAAGCGCGCAATTGTATAAATGGCTGAATCTCAAAAACTGTATTTCGGATTTCCATATGTAATCCACACAAAATTAAGACAATTAAATTCTGCAGTTTTTGGTGTAAAACAATGTGTAGGTTAATAAATCAAATAAGGGAGATTGTACGGTGTGGACAATTGAAAAATTGAACCAAATTGTGTACCTCTCAAGTTTTTAGTTTCTTTTAAATTTTTTGAGAAAAAAAATTTAACAATGTTGAATTGCTATTACAGAGACAAAAAACATAGCTTTCAGATAAAACAAAAACGATGTTTCTATCTATTATAGAAGCCAAATGGCACGGTCATAACGTAAAAAAAACAAAATTTCGCCTTATTTTTTTGTCTCGGCCAAATGAGAATGTCGTAAATTTTGATTTATTATGTAAAAATTCGTAATGGACAATAATATTAATGTCTTATAAAATTATACTCCAATTTGGGGTTTTTGAAATTTGTGTACATAATATCGTCACGCAGATTGAGTAGGTACGTTACTGTAATGTTCAAAGATTGACTCTAAATCCCATCGGTTGCATATTGGCTGTATATGTTGTAGTTATATACGTCAGCTCCCGCTCGAAGTAAAATTAACGTGGGATACAAACTCCAAATCGGTGCGAGAGTTTCTGAAATTTGTACCTCCGCTCTTGGGATAAAAATAATTTATCTTGCCAAAAAATATCCCAAAACGGTTAATTGAAATGTATCCGTATACCAATGAGTTTGTATGGGATAAAGGAGATCCCTCTGTTTTATTTTATATGTAAAATTTTATTTAAATCGCTTTATTCGTTTCTTTTTTACCTGAGCCTGCCTACCAATATAAGCTGGTAAGGTAATAGATTACAGAAAACTATGTTGCTCTGCCCTACGCTCTACGCTGCGTCTCAATTTGTGCACGGACACTCGGTAACACAAGTTATAGGTTTCACCGCTTCCACCTCTAATAAATGGAGCAACTGTTACGGAGGATAACTTATACCGCAATCCGTTTGGGGGCGCCATCAATCAGTTACAATATTTTGGAAAATTTTGGAAAATCATTAAAAAATCAACGAGTAGCCACAGAGGATTAAAATTTTAGGACCATATTTAAAATTTTATTATTTAGTGACTCAAGGATGGGTTCTTAAAAATTTTAATATTTAGTGCCTCTTCATTTTCTCTCTCAGAAATTCTAAGGTATTTTGTTCTGTTCTTTACTTGATGCCCTAGATAATCTATTCTTATTTATTGTCCCAAAATTTTATTTATTTTTATTCAGTAGTTTTTGAGATATTTTGGATCGAAAAATGGGACGGGTGCTGTAATCACCTTAAGGATCTTTTTTGCAATTCCTGCTATCTTGAATATTTTTTGAGTTGTCATCAAAAACAAAATGGATTTTTTTTGTTCGTTTTTTGTTAATAATAATTACAAGTTAAAATTTTTATTTGCAGAAAAAAATCGACATGACACATTTTTCAGAATTGCAATCCGCGTCGAATGAGCCATCGCTCATATTTTTCGTACCCTTCTATTTTTCGCAGAAAACTCACTTCTTGACTAGACTAAAGTAGGCGCCACTAAAAGGCACCGAATCCTCGGATCGGCTCGGCTACTGTCGGCAAGAGTGGTCTCGCGCGAAATTTAAATTCGAGCATGCCGTTCTGTCACAAGAAAAGAATACAAAAATCTAACCTCAATTCTACAGTAAACAAAAACAAAACACATTTTTAATAGAAGTATTTACAAGAACACAAATTTTGAATATTTTTGTGGATGATTTTGTTCTACTTATGAAAAGTATTGGCTTATTTTTAGGGCCGCTTTTACAAACGTCGGATACAGCTTATTCTATGGTTAAGGTACATAAACGGCTATACATTTATTCTGAGTGTTTAGAAACCATAATTTATTGTGCGTTAATTATAGAATATTTCGTAATAGGAGAATCAAAGCAAGCTATATAGTTTGTGAATATGTGAATGTTCTTTACCTCTCGCCCTTCAGATAAGAGAGGTATAGGAATCATGCTAAAAATTGGGTAGTGAGTTTTCAATTGATAAACACGTTTTAGGGTCCCTAGAATACGATTTTACTATTTTCGCGATGATGTCTGTGTGTGTGTGTGTGTTAGTGTGTGTGTGTGTGAGTGTGTTTGGATGGATGTTGTAGTAACGATAACTCAAAAACTACTGAATAAAAAAAATTGAAATTTTGCATACAGGATTCTGATACCCTAACTTAGATCTGATTAGATTTTGGTGCCAATCGCACAACCGGAAGTGGCAGTTGCTATGTGTGATGACGCCATTATTATACAAAACGGCAATAAAGTTTTACACATATATTTTGTATACCCTATAGTTTATTTTAATCTCATTAAAATTTTCGAAACTTTTGCCATTGTTGCAATATTTACAAAAAAATAAATTTTTTTCATACTTTTTTGTGTCAACCTGTAAATTTTTGTTCAAAAATGGCGAGAGGTCATGTGCTGGCCACATCAAATTTTTCGAATAGCTTTTTCATAAACTAAAAATGAAATAATGACGTTTCATTAATTTCATAGTCTACTATTTGCACAAAATAGTAAGTAGGCACTTAAATTTGCAATCACTATTGCATATAGGTGTACCTAGGTGTATCTAGGTGTACCTTCTGACTGTTTAATTTTTACTAGATAAATTTTATAAAATAAAGATTAATTTCGTTCGAAATATCTTTAAATATTAATATTTCAACTAAAATATTCAGACTGCCCTACATTTTGTTTTAATATACCTATTATTTACTACCTTTCTTTAGTTTATTGTAAATGAAAACAGGCGAGCGGAAAAGTACGCGCTAGAGCGACAATAATGTCAAATTATTACAGATCACGGAAAACATCAACTTTGCGGTTAGATTTGAGTGTGCAAAAGCCTACTTTTGGGTAGTGATCGTAGGAAAAGTATATTACATACTGCAGGGCATTGTGGTAGGTCAGTAAAGACACTGAACTTTATAAAAAATAAAAATATTTAGCCTAGCTAGGAAATAAAATATTTCTTGATTTCAATAAATTACCCTTTTTTTAGGATTCAATTGTTTGGGGGAAAGAATAAATGGAATTTTTTTTTTCTTTTTTTGAAAAAACCAGTGGTGTATCAAAACGGTAAATAAGTTAAGATAAAAATTCAACTTCTTATTAGAAAAAAATCTGATGTGGCCAGCACATGACTCTAATAGCACAGAGACGTTTAAAAAACGTTCGTTTAAGTACTGTAACCTCCCACCCCCCTGGCCATTTATCTCATGAAAAAGGCGAGTACAAAGTAACAAACCGATGGCCATTTCGGTAAGAAACTTTTATACTCAAATTTATCATAAAATATACCTGATCGTCTAGTATTGTTAAAGGACCCAGTTGTACTGTATTTTTATTCGTTATAGTAAAGTTTGCTGCAAGTAAAAAAAAATAAAACACTGAAAAACCTTCAAAAATTTACAGGTTGACACAAAAAAGTAGGAAAAAAAATTATTTTTTTGTAAATCTGGCAACAATGGCAAAAGTTTCGAAAATTTTAATGAGATGAAAATAAACTATAGGGTATACAAAATATATGTGTAAAACTTTATTGCCGTTTTGTATAATAATGGCGTCATCGCCCATAGCAAGTGCCTCTTCCGGTTGTCCGATTGACACCAAAATCTTTTGAGTTATCGTTACTACAACATCCATCCAAACACACACACACACACACACACACACACACACACACACACACTAACACACACACACAAACACTAACACACACACACACTAACACACACACACACACTAACACACACACACACTAACACACACACACACTAACACACACACACACTAACACACACACTAACACACACACACACTAACACACACACAGACTAACACACACACACACACACACACACTAACACACACACACACTAACACACACACACACTAACACACACACACACACACTAACACACACACTAACACACAAACACTAACACACACACACTAACACACACACACTAACACACACACACTAACACACACACACACACTAACACACACACACTAACACACACACACATACTAACACACACACACACTAACACACACACTAACACACACACTAACACACACACACACTAACACACACACACAGACTAACACACACACACACACTAACACACACACACACTAACACACACTAACACACACACACTAACACACACACACACACACTAACACACACACACACTAACACACACACTAACACACACACACACTAACACACACACACACACTAACACACACACACACTAACACACACACACTAACACACACACACTAACACACACACACAGACAGACATCATCGCGAAAATACCAAAATCGTATTCTAGGGACCTTAAAACGTGTTTATCCATTGAAAACTCACTACCCAATTTTCAGCATGATTCCTATACCTCTCTTATCTGAAGGTCGAGAGGTAAAAACAGGGGCGTATCATTGAACTTAATTTGTGACAAAACCACAGGCGTACCAGTCTTTATTCGTACATAGGCGGAGGTATTATTTTTTATTTTTTCTCCAGCTTTTACAAAAAAAAAAATCTGATGTGGCCAGCACATGACCTCTTGCCATTTTGGAATCAAAAATTTACAGGTTGACACAAAAAAGTATGAAAAAAAATTATTTTTTTGTAAATCTGGCAACAATGGCAAAAGTTTCGAAAATTTTAATGATACGAAAATAAACTATGGTGTATACAAAATATATGTGTAAAACCTTATTGCCATTTTGTTTAGTATTGGCGTCATCACTCATAGCAACAGCCACTTCCGGTTGTCCGATTGGCACCAAAATCTAATCAGATCTAATCTAGGGTATCAGAATCCTGTATGCAAAATTTCAAAATTTTTAAATTCAGTAGTTTTTGAGTTATCGTTACTACAACATCCATCCAAACACACACACACACACACACACACACACACACACACACACACACACACACACACACACACACACACACACACACACACACACACACACACACACACACACACACACACACACACACACACACACACACACACACACACACACACACACACACACACACACACACACACACACACACACACACACACACACACACACACACACACACACACACACACACACACACACACACACACACACACACACACACACACACACACACACACACACACACACACACACACACACACACACACACACACACACACACACACACACACACACACACACACACACACACACACACACACACACACACACACACACACACACACACACACACACACACACACACACACACACACACACACACACACACACACACACACACACACACACACACACACACACACACACACACACACACACACACACACACACACACACACACACACACACACACACACACACACACACACACACACACACACACACACACACACACACACACACACACACACACACACACACACACACACACACACACACACACACACACACACACACACACACACACACACACACACACACACACACACACACACACACACACACACACACACACACACACACACACACACACACACACACACACACACACACACACACACACACACACACACACACACACACACACACACACACACACACACACACACACACACACACACACACACACACACACACACACACACACACACACACACACACACACACACACACACACACACACACACACACACACACACACACACACACACACACACACACACACACACACACACACACACACACACACACACACACACACACACACACACACACACACACACACACACACACACACACACACACACACACACACACACACACACACACACACACACACACACACACACACACACACACACACACACACACACACACACACACACACACACACACACACACACACACACACACACACACACACACACACACACACACACACACACACACACACACACACACACACACACACACACACACACACACACACACACACACACACACACACACACACACACACACACACACACACACACACACACACACACACACACACACACACACACACACACACACACACACACACACACACACACACACACACACACACACACACACACACACACACACACACACACACACACACACACACACACACACACACACACACACACACACACACACACACACACACACACACACACACACACACACACACACACACACACACACACACACACACACACACACACACACACACACACACACACACACACACACACACACACACACACACACACACACACACACACACACACACACACACACACACACACACACACACACACACACACACACACACACACACACACACACACACACACACACACACACACACACACACACACACACACACACACACACACACACACACACACACACACACACACACACACACACACACACACACACACACACACACACACACACACACACACACACACACACACACACACACACACACACACACACACACACACACACACACACACACACACACACACACACACACACACACACAGACATCATCGGGAAAATATCAAAATCGTATTCTAGGGACCCCAAAACGTGTTTATCCATTGAAAACTCACTACCCAATTTTTAGCATGATTCCTATACCTCTCTTATCTGAAGGGCGAGAGGTAAAAAGAGGAGGTTTAAATTTTACAAAGTACTACTCAACTTTAGGTATCCCCATCCTAGATCCCGTTCACAGCACCCTTCATTTACAGGCATCGAGGAAGCCAAAAAAAATCAGGTAGTGTGTGTGTGTGTGTGTGTGTGTGTGTGTGTGTGTGTGTGTGTGTGTGTGTGTGTGTGTGTGTGTGTGTGTGTGTGTGTGTGTGTGTGTGTGTGTGTGTGTGTGTGTGTGTGTGTGTGTGTGTGTGTGTGTGTGTGTGTGTGTGTGTGTGTGTGTGTGTGTGTGTGTGTGTGTGTGTGTGTGTGTGTGTGTGTGTGTGTGTGTGTGTGTGTGTGTGTGTGTGTGTGTGTGTGTGTGTGTGTGTGTGTGTGTGTGTGTGTGTGTGTGTGTGTGTGTGTGTGTGTGTGTGTGTGTGTGTGTGTGTGTGTGTGTGTGTGTGTGTGTGTGTGTGTGTGTGTGTGTGTGTGTGTGTGTGTGTGTGTGTGTGTGTGTGTGTGTGTGTGTGTGTGTGTGTGTGTGTGTGTGTGTGTGTGTGTGTGTGTGTGTGTGTGTGTGTGTGTGTGTGTGTGTGTGTGTGTGTGTGTGTGTGTGTGTGTGTGTGTGTGTGTGTGTGTGTGTGTGTGTGTGTGTGTGTGTGTGTGTGTGTGTGTGTGTGTGTGTGTGTGTGTGTGTGTGTGTGTGTGTGTGTGTGTGTGTGTGTGTGTGTGTGTGTGTGTGTGTGTGTGTGTGTGTGTGTGTGTGTGTGTGTGTGTGTGTGTGTGTGTGTGTGTGTGTGTGTGTGTGTGTGTGTGTGTGTGTGTGTGTGTGTGTGTGTGTGTGTGTGTGTGTGTGTGTGTGGGTCTTGGGTATCTTGCGAGGTAAATCGTCCACTACTCATCGAAGCTGTGAGGTCTTTTTTTGTTACGAGGTCCAAAATTTGGACCTCACAAGAAACGAACCTTACAGCAGTATTCTACGTAATGCGGTGATTATTTCTATACCTACAACAACTATATTTTAAAATTACCCCATAACCACCCTCTGTGGTTTTTTTCTAGTTCACGGTATTTACGACTGGGGGCGTAGGAACCACACGTACTCCAACATTAAATATTTTTATGAGGTCTGCTGTTATACACACCAAGACCTCGGAGAGTCTCCTGAAAGTGCCCTACTAATACAATGTGTATTTAAAGGCCCTCTTACGATCTCGGAACTACGGAGTACTGTGTATAGAGCACCCCTTTAAATGGCAAATGACATTCCGTCTTTGCTGAATTTTGCATATGTTAAAGATCTCGATGTCTTAAGTAAAAGCTTCCATGCACTAACAAAAAATAACGATAAGTTTCTGAGATACAGGGTGTTGAAAAATCGATTTTTCATAATTTTAAGATTTTAATAAATTGCAATAACTCGCATATGTTTGAATTAATAATCAATTACCAACAAATTTTATTTAGAGTACGTATATAAGAGTTTGAAAATATATAAACAAGAATTTTAAATTGCTACTGTACAGGGTGAGTTGTGTTGAAAATAAAAGACACAATTTGAACGGTGTAAAATATTGTATAGTTTTATTAATAAGAATCGAAAAGAAACTAAACTTTATGATTGTAATGTGTTGGTTAAGGAGTATTAAAAAATAAAAAATGCGTTAATACAGGGTAAGTCAAAAAGTTGGATCGATGGCTGTCGAACTTTTTTAACATACCCCGTATTTTGTGATACCTAAAGAGCAACTACAAAATCCCATTTCCAAAAATGTATTATACATATATCCTTTACAGTGTATACAGAAAGATATAAGAGGCAGAACTTAGAGAGAAAAAATGCTAATTTAAAAAAATACTGGGTCTAACAAAAAATCGACGGTCAAATTGTCTTTTTTTACTATTTGGAAATACATTTGCAAAAAGTGGTCTAAAACAAATGAAATTTTGTATGCATATTTAGGGTAGCAAAGTATAGATTTTGGTATTAATCGGACAACTGAAAGGGTGTCGTGTCATTTCGTACTGTCCCATTTCCTACTGTCCAAAAATTTTACCTGTTTTAGTTTCAACTGGTACCGTTGCTTATAAAATAAATATGAACAGTTGCATTTGGTACCGCATTACCCTTCCTTATACCTGCCAAAGATTTTTTGGGATTTTCCAAATGTAATCCATATTTTGGATAATCCCATATGATAAAAATAAAAAATATAAGTTGGCAAAATAGAGATATGTAAATTTAATTTGGAATCTAATTCCATTCCTTAGAGAAAAACACCGAACCACGAACAGTTTGGAAGCATGGCATAGTAAATTGAACAGAGCAATTGGCAAATATAATCCTAATTTACTGGAATTTGTCAAGTCATTGAGAGAAAATTCCATACATGCCGGTTTTCTTAAACAACGGGCTGATTTGCATTTGACTCCTTCAAAAAGAAGAAAGATGTACAAGCACAGCTAATAAATCCAATATTATCTATAGTATAATGTTATTAATAGTTTTATTACATTCGATCGTATTTGAACGGTCCTATTGGTCGTTTATATCAGTAAGGTTCTAATTATGTTTATTCTGTTCGTTAATCGGCCTTGTATGTAGCAGGCACGAGTTGAATAAACAAAATAGACTGTTTTTTATTTAGTTCATAATTACGAGGGGGTTGTAAATAGGGAATTATATATTTGTATTAATACTTTTAAGGGGTTTTTTTATTCTTTAAATGTATTATCGAGTTTACGGTGACTGGTAGTATCGCATGAACGAGGTACTCATCTTCTTTTCTAACGGATTTATTAGTGGTACAAGAATTTTGACTGCGCAATAGTGGAAACTATCAGTGATTTTGTATAAGGAAGAAAATCTGTTGGAGCGTGCTTGGAAAAATTACAGTATTTTGTAAAATTTGATTAAAATTTATACGTATTTCTGTAGGTATACCGGGTGACCACGAGTTAACGTACGCCTCCAATAGTTTGGTTATTTTTGCATTTAAAAATTAGGTTTTTTTAAACAATAATTAGACAATAATGAGCTACTTTTAGCTTAACAAGAATAAAAATGTAACTTCCGATTGTACAGGAAGTGACATCAACTTTTTTTGTTAAATGGAATTACTATATTTTTTATGGTTTCTCTTATTAAGTATAAATTTCTAAGTGCAACAGTTTTCTCAGATTTAAAAAATTCCGAAAAATAAGTGAGACACAAACAATTTTTTTATTTATTTAAAATGGCCGCAGATAAACCCGATGTAAGAAAATTACTAAATGGGCTATGGAAATTTATTAGTAAGATTAGGTTATTGTCTGTATAAAAAGAATAGCACAGTTCCATTAAAAAAATCGATAGGACCCCTACGGAAATGAAAATGAAAATTAAATTCCGCATTTTGAAAAAATAACCTATCAGTAATTCAAAGAACTATTTTATTCTCTATACAGACGAGTCTACAACCTTACTAATAATTTCCATAGCCTAGTTAGTAATTTTCTTACAACGCATTTATCTGACGCGGCCATAAATAAAAAATTTGTTTGTATCTCACTTATTTTTCGGAATTTTTTAAATCTAAGAAAACTGTTGCACTTAGAAATGTATGCTTAATGAGAAACCATCAAAAAATTAGGTATAATCATTCCATTTTAGAAATAAAGTTGATGTCACTTCCGGTTCAACCGGAAATGATATTTTTATTCCTGTTAGTCTAAAACTAGCCCATTATTGTCTAATTGATGTGTGAAGAAAATCTAATTTTTAAATTCAAAAACAACCAAAATATTTGGGGCTTACATTGACTCGTGACCACCCCGTATATTTATGTAAATATTAATTACTCCTAAGATTGTTTTTTTATTGTAATAAACATATTTCTTACAAAATGATGTATTCTTTATAAAATCAATACATAAATTTTCGACAAAAAATATATGTACCTAGAGGTATTTGAAATAATAATAATACGCTGTACGAAATGAAACTAGCCACAGGTATACATTTGGGATGCGGTACGAAGTGGCAAATTTAAAGGTAGCGGTACGACATGACACGGTACGAAATGGGCATAAGCCACTGAAAGTGACAGTTGCTATAAGTGATGACGTCATTACTAAACAAGATGGCAATAAAGTTTTACACATATATTTTGTATAGAATTTAGTTTAATTTCACAACTTTTTAAACTTTTGCCATTGTTGCCAGATTTATCAAAAAGTAATTTTTTTCAAATTTTTTTAAATTGCTAAAATTACGTGTTTTAAAGAAAAATTACAGATTAACAAACTTGTAAAACAAAATTTTTTGCATATTTTATTGTAACTCTTTTTTTGCTAGAAGTGGTGAAAAAATTATGTATAGACTTTTGTACCTTTTTTTAGATTTTGAGTACAAATTATGCATTTTAATGAAAAATTAATGGATACTAAAGTTATAGAACATAAAATTTCCTACAAATTTTGTCTTCATTTTAGGTAGATTTCCATATATGGAATCTACCTATTGTAATTGATTCAACTGCGAGACCTAGACTCGGGAATGGGGGCGCTACGCCGTTTATGACCTGGAGAACAAGAATCAGCAAAGAAAAAAAAATTATCGGTATATACCTATATATATGTATGTATGTATATGTAGACATTCCGTTCCGGCACGATAGAGGTCGCAATTTTTTTCCAATCGACACCAAATTTGGTACAAAAATTCTTTGGGAGAGTAATTCATTGCGTATTGCAAATGGGCATTCTACCTCTAAGGTAGTGAAAACTGGAGGGGGTTGAAATTTGAAAAAAATCCTATCTCCGCCATTTTGAAAAATATTGAAACATATCATCAAGCTTTTTTTATGTCCCAATTTTTATAAAATTAATTTGTCTGAAACTTTTTTTTCATCCGACACACGGGGGTGGAATTGGAGGGGGTTGAAATTTGAAAAAAATTCATATCCGCCATTTTGAAAAATATTGAAACATGTCATTAAGCTTTTTTATGTTCTAATTATTATAAAATTAATTTAT
Source organism: Neocrepidodera transversa (assembly GCA_963243735.1). Taxonomy (NCBI): domain Eukaryota; kingdom Metazoa; phylum Arthropoda; class Insecta; order Coleoptera; family Chrysomelidae; genus Neocrepidodera; species Neocrepidodera transversa. Next base: position 298,552 of record CAUJLB010000152.1, on the reverse strand, counting down.
CCAAAAATTTTTTTCATCCGACCCACGGGGGTGGAACTGAAAGGGGTTGAAATTTCAAAAAATTCATATCTCTGCCATTTTGAAAAATATTGAAACATATCATCAAGCTTTTTTTATGTTCTAATTCTTATAAAATTAATTTGTCTGAAACTTTTTTTCGTCCAACCCACGGGGGTGGAACTGGAGGGGGTGAAATTTCAAAAAATTCATATCATGGGGAAGGATGAAAAAGTCTCAAATTTAGACAACAGAAATCTACCTTCACTTGTCGGCCCTACCGACAGAAATTTTTTTTTCTAATTCCGCTAGTGTGCATTTTAATTTTTAAATGATTTTTATCTCAGCTAAATTTTATTATTACAAATTTAAAAAAATATCATTAAATTTGTAATAAAAAACTTTAAAATTATAAATTTTTTCTAATTTTTATGACAAAAATTGGAATTTTTAAAAAATTGTTCAAAAAAATTGATATTTTTATTTTTATATTTTCGTTTTATCAAAGAGTATAAAAGAAATGAACAAAGTTAATAGATTATCCGAAAGAGATCAAAAAGTACTATATGTGCGAATTATTTCATAATTTTAAAATAATATTTGTAGAAGTTATAGCGAAAAATGAAAAAAGTTAGATAAGTTCAAAAGCTGTGATTATAATTTTTGACAGAAAATTAGATTTTTTTAGTCTAACTTTATTTTGTTGCAGAGAAAAACTAAAAAAAAAGATCTACTTTTCACAATTTTTCTCCAATTTCCCTATTTTTCTCTGTTTTGGCCTGTTTTTTCCATTTTTCCTAAATTTTCACTATTTTTCTATTTTAATGAAAAAATTGATATATTTTTAACTAACTTTATTAATTCATCTTAATCCAGAAAACCTGGAAAAAGGTCTGTTTCTCATTTTGCATAAAATGAAATGAAATATTAATTATTTATTGATTTTAAAATTATTCAAAAAAGTGTTTTAAATTTTTTTATAGTAAATACTAATTTAAAAAAATAACATTATTTTTAGATTTTGTGCCAAGAATATGCATTTGTATGAAAAATTACAGTAAATAAAAATTGTAGAACATAAAATTTCCTACAAATTTTGTCTTTAACATTTTTTATAATTCCGCGTAATTTTACCGCTAGAGCGTAATTTCATCGCTAGAGGATATGAAAAAAAAATATATAGACTTTCGCTCGCATTTTTTTTAGAGAAAATTGAAAATATCATTTTAATAATGAAACATGCAAAATTAAAAAAGTTCTTTTATCAGAAGAATAATTGATTATCAATTACTTTACTAGGAATGTTCGGAAAGTTAGGTGGGATTACCCCCTCTTTATTTATTTAATTATAGGATTTAAAAATATAAACCAAATAAAAGTTTAGTACAGAGGAATAATTATTTGGTATTCGTAATAACAATTAATTATTAAAAAAAAAACGTTTTCCCGAAGTTCGTACCTTTCAATTTGTTTTCGGTTAGGGCGCCAAAAACCCTAGAACCGGCCCTGAGTTTGAGATAAACCGAGTTTTAAAACGCAATGCAATACATACAAAATATGTAGTCATCTAACATTTTGACACACACTTGCCCACTATTAAAATATTTTGAGAGGTTTTTCTCTGTCTTTTAAATTAACCTTGGGAGAATCTTTTTGCTTCTGACCGAATATGGGTAGAGTTTGTTTAACCATCCTTTGCCGTTGCGTCATACATTTTCCATCTCTATCTCTCCATCATGAAATGGATGAGACGGAATTATGACGTCATTGACGTATTTCTCACTAATTTTTGAAAATACATCGTGTATTAATTATTTTGACTGTTTTTTTCAATTTATTAGTTTAAGAGCAAGCAGAGCTGGATTTAAATCGGTTATGTAACGGATCTTTATTTTTTATTTTTTTTTATTTGTTAGTTTTAAAATCATACTTTCACAAATTATAAACAAATTAAATCAATTGCTCAAAATGAACGCCGTTAGTTTCAATACAAATGTCATGCCTTCTTAAATTTTCTATACTGTTTGAAATTACAATTTCAGCTTCAATTTATAAAATGTTTTGGTTAATTCCTATTAACGTTCTTCGCACTTCACATAAAAAAAATTTGACTTGTAAGTATTTAATTTTTAATTTTTTATTGTCACTATATTGTATATTTTACTAATTTTAGTTGTCCTGAAGATGGCCATCTCATGGCTAAAAGCGCTTGATATTCAGTTATATTTCAACTTGATTTGAAAGATATATATCTTTCTTTCTTGATTACACATGAACTTCAAATACGAATTTTATATTTTATTCTTCTGTATAAGGATTGCCGAAGTCGAATTTAGCAATTTGATGGTATGAAAGGACGCCACAGAAAAGTGTGCATGGGGCGCAGTTCTAGCTGGGGTCGGCTCTGCATATACGCATCGCGGCGCGACGCAGCCTAGGGCGATGTCTAGCATAGGACAACACACATAAGAACAACTAAAAATGTACCAGGTCAAGCATTTCTAAGGTTCAATCGTTTTATACAAGGTCTTCATTTCTAAACTTGACAGACTAATAATAACAATTTCTCATTTTACGTTTTAAGTAAAAACAAAAACAAGTAAAATTTTATATCAAAAGTGATATCTTTTAACTCTGTAACTAACTACTGTCAAATGTTATCCCTCTTTCTCCACCTCTTTCCACCTTATAATTTATGTATGAAATATATGTAGCAAGTGTGGGACATTTTTGAAAAGATAATTTAGTCGGGAATTCAGCAGTAGGTACCAATTAGGTTATACAAAATTCTGTTTTTAGCGCTCTCTTAAGGGAAAAATAATCATTACCTAATTCAAATTATGATACCTCATTTCAAAGCTATTTTTATTAGTAATTTAATGAATGAGTTTATCCCGGAATCATATTTAATAAGTAAAATCAATTAAAAATCTAAAGTGTGATACTATTCGCCTGTTTTGTTTATTAGTTGATTTTACTTATTAAATGTGATTCCAGGATTATATCACTCATAATGTAATAATGTCCTATACTGTTATTTGATCAATATTCGATAATCAACCACCATGTAGTGACTATACAGATAATTTTTTACTAACTATAGTAACCAATTAAATTACTTAATTTAGTGTCATGCGTCAAATTTCATCCAATCAGCTATGGATTACAGCAATAACACCCTACATGTGGTGTTTTCAGGTTGGTGATTTCGACAAGTCGTTTTTGATTAAAAATTAATCAAACGTCAAACTGACAACTAGTTTAAAAATGTCACTAAGATTTGGTAATGCATCTGACGATGCAATTAATGATATTATATCAAGTAATATACCAAAAAATACAACCAAATCAAAAAAATATATATGGAAAATATTTCTCGAGTTTTGTGCGACCAGAGAATACGAACTGAATGATGAAACGAGTAAATATTAAACGTCAGATTGACAACCAATTTTTTGAAATCTACAAAGTAAAAAATTATCTTATCGAATACCACTCGGGCCTTAATAAATCCTCAAAATTTTGTCATAGAGAATCCTTCAAGAGTGTTGCTTAAGGCTCTGCATGCCGCATTGAGAAATATAAACGAATATTCCACGCGGTCCGTGCGAGGCAATACTGAACGGACATGAATAAATACGAAATTTTGGTTTGTATACCTTCCGCTCGTGCACGATTACTCGGTTATCTTTCAAAAAAATACAATTTTGTTTTCTTTAGATTAAAGATAAAGGTTAACTTTAGGATTGTATGCATGTAAAATGTTATTATAATTTTTCAGAACCCGTAAAAGTTACCAGGAAATTGTGGTATTTTTATAGTTTTTAAATTATCGTAATTTTTTCGTTTTTATTTTTTTTTATATTTGACTTGCATACAATCCTAGCTTTATGTTTTGTAATACCAAGAATATTTAGAAATAAAGTAGAAAATTAAATACGTTGCTATAATCCAGCACGAGCTGGACCCCTAAATCAGTCCAACAAATCAGCGGACGGTAGAGCCTTAAGGATAATAGCCCTCGGCCTTCGGCTCGAGCTATTATCAAGCAACACGCTTTCAGCATTCTCTATGACAAAATTATCAAGGCCCTAGTTGTATTACTACTGATAATCACACTTGGTACTTTTTAATGTCATCTTTGACATCATCATTCCATTATGAATTATTGAACTGTCAAATTTTTAAAATTAATTCGTGATATAATCTAATGAATACAACTCTTGGTACCGAGTCTACCGATAATCTCGTGAAGTTAATATTTGACAACACGTTTCATGATATAACTTATGCGATTATCGATAGTCACGATACCACTAATTGTATTATATATGATAATCTTATTTATTGTAGTAAATTACGCTGAATAAAATGAGTCACTTAAAACTGTCGCTAGCTCCCGTAGTATTAGATTTTTACAATTACTAACTAATACAATTAAGAGATTTTTACAATTTTTACGAAAAACAATACGATTTTAGTATTCAAAAAAACAAAAAATAAAAATGCTTTTTATCTGCGACCGGGCGGTAAATTCCAGATTATTAATACATTTATCGGTCTTAAAGTGCAACTTTAGCGCCCTTGGACTACTTTAGCGTCCGTGGGCGATAATGTAAAAAAATAACTATGATTATTTCAATCATCTGCAAAACCATACATTTCCGAGAATTTGATTGGACTATCACGTCCAATCAGATTGAATAAAATCGATTATTTCATTCACCTGCAAAGCCATACATTTTCGAGAATTTGATTGAACTATCACATCCAATCAGATTGAATAAAATCGTTTATTGCCCTATTGGGAAATATTCATCTAAAATAGTCACTATGCGTAGCTTCAGAGCAGTCTACTACCAAAATATTAAACGTCAAATTTGACATTTAAAATGAATCGCTTCGGGAATATCTCGTTTTCCAATTGATTTACTAACAAAAACGTACTCCTATTTAAAGTCGACAAAATTAACGGTTTAGGAGAGATTTTTAGATCTACACAGAGGAACGCCATCGCTTGTTTCAGTGATAAAACCTCACAACATTATTTAAAAATGTAACACATTTTATTACGTCATAGGACCTCACATGTCCTCGTGAAATTTTATTGGACCTCGGAGCTATGCAATAATGTGGATACCTCACAACACCAGCGGGGTACTGATGAAAAAATTTTTTTTCGAGTGTTTACAGTGTGTATTAGGTTATTCGACAATAAATAGGTAAAAGATGGAGTGTTTGAAGATTTATTTCTTTCTAACATTATTTTTGAAGATGGACCTCGTACCATACCTCAGGGAGCAAAGACCTCTCAAGACCCCCGCGCCACGTATAGGTGTGTGTGTGTGTGTGTGTGTGTGTGTGTGTGTGTGTGTGTGTGTGTGTGTGTGTGTGTGTGTGTGTGTGTGTGTGTGTGTGTGTGTGTGTGTGTGTGTGTGTGTGTGTGTGTGTGTGTGTGTGTGTGTGTGTGTGTGTGTGTGTGTGTGTGTGTGTGTGTGTGTGTGTGTGTGTGTGTGTGTGTGTGTGTGTGTGTGTGTGTGTGTGTGTGTGTGTGTGTGTGTGTGTGTGTGTGTGTGTGTGTGTGTGTGTGTGTGTGTGTGTGTGTGTGTGTGTGTGTGTGTGTGTGTGTGTGTGTGTGTGTGTGTGTGTGTGTGTGTGTGTGTGTGTGTGTGTGTGTGTGTGTGTGTGTGTGTGTGTGTGTGTGTGTGTGTGTGTGTGTGTGTGTGTGTGTGTGTGTGTGTGTGTGTGTGTGTGTGTGTGTGTGTGTGTGTGTGTGTGTGTGTGTGTGTGTGTGTGTGTGTGTGTGTGTGTGTGTGTGTGTGTGTGTGTGTGTGTGTGTGTGTGTGTGTGTGTGTGTGTGTGTGTGTGTGTGTGTGTGTGTGTGTGTGTGTGTGTGTGTGTGTGTGTGTGTGTGTGTGTGTGTGTGTGTGTGTGTGTGTGTGTGTGTGTGTGTGTGTGTGTGTGTGTGTGTGTGTGTGTGTGTGTGTGTGTGTGTGTGTGTGTGTGTGTGTTTGGATGGATGTTGTAGTAACGATAACTCAAAAACTACTGAATGAAAAAATTTGAAATTTTGCATACACGATTCTTATACCCTAGATTAGATCTGATTAGATTTTGGTGTCAATCGGACAACCGGAAGAGGCACTTGGTATGGGCGATGACGCCATTATTATACAAAACGGCAATAAAGTTTTACACATATATTTTGTATACCCTATAGTTTATTTTCATCCCATTAAAATTTTAGAAACTTTTGCCATTGTTGCTATATTTACAAAAAAGTAAATTTTTTTCATACTTTTTTGTGCCACCGTGTAAATTTTTGATTCAAACATGGCGAGATGTCATGTGGTGGCCACATCAGATTTTTATTCTTTGTTAAGAATTGTTACATATCTACATAATCGAAGAAACATTTTTTACTCATAGATGTAAATAGTTATACCTACCTGCAACCATTTTTACCTCTCGCCCTTCAGATAAGAGAGGTATAGGAATCATGCTAAAAATTGGGTAGTGAGTTTTCAATGGATAAACACGTTTTGGGGTCCCTAGAATACGATTTTAATATTTTCGCGATGATGTCTGTGTGTGTGTGTGTGTGTTAGTGTGTGTGTGTGTGTGTTTGGATGAATGTTGTAGTAACGATAACTCAAAAACTACTGAATAAAAAAATTTGAAATTTTGCATACAGGATTCTGATACCCTAGATTAGATCTGATTAGATTTTGGTGCCAATCGGACAACCGGAAGTGGCAGTTGCTATGGGTGATGACGCCATTATTAAACAAAACGGCAATAAAGTTTTACACATATATTTTGTTTACCATATAGTTTATTTTCATCTCATTAAAATTTTGTAAACTTTTGCCATTGTTGCCAGATTTACAAAAAAATAATTTTTTTTCATACTTTTTTGTGTCAACCTGTAAATTTTTGATTCAAAAATGGCGAGAGGTCATGTGCTGGCCACATCAGATTTTTAATATAAATATGAAACAAAAGTATACATTTTTATGTGGCAGTACGAATTAAAAAATTAATAGGTAGTTATAAGAGAGATTGAAAATATTCAATTAGAATTTTAATTTTACACCAGATTTGTGACTTTCAAAACCCAGTTGAGCATACCAATCGGTAAAAATTCTTACCCTAGAACTTATAAACTTTACAAGCTTTTTTTAATATGCTGCGAATGATGTTATTGTTATATATCCATTTTTTATGAAATAAAAGACATTTACTTATCCTCTACCAGTTTATTGAAATGAAAGGATATGTGCAGTTTCAATTACAAGAGTAAAGTGCAAGAAACTTACGAGTTAAAGTTTTTTTTTTTTTTTCAAAAAACACTACACCAATTACAATATATTTAATGGATAAAAAAGTATGAATTATTTACACACAAATTATATATTTATGTTCGAAACTAATATTAAACTCTATTACCACAAATTTAAGTACAAAATACTGAAGCCCTAATGCCCCTAACATACACCTATAACAAATGCTACAACTACAAAAAAAAGTTTAAATCCTGTCTTAGTTTGAGCCACACACCTTAATAATAATAATAATAATAATAAATGTCTTTATTTGTACATAAATACAATTATTGTACAATTTGCTTGGGCGAGATTTAGCCCGAGGCTACTCTTACATCTAACCCTTAAATATAGATAAGAACATTAACAACAAAAAAAAACTATTCCAAGGCTATATAATATGAGTAAACTCAATAGAAATAAACATAGATGATATCAAATTACTGAGATAACAAAAGTTTTTGCTTTACGGATGTTTTAAACTTTTTAAGAGTATGCAGCTGTTTAATATCGTTGTTAAGATTATTGTAGAGAGCAACTGCATTATAAGAGAAGCTACGCTGGAAACTTGCAGTAGAATGTTGTGGCATTGTTAATGTAAAATTATTTCTTATATTGACTTCGTGCGTCGAAGTACGGAATATTAATTTGCTACTTAAGTATGGTGGTATTAAACTCTTTAAAATTTTGAAAACTAGCGAAAGAAATACGTATTTAAATAAGTTGTTGACATTTAGCCAACCAGTTCTGGAAAAAGCCTGCGAAATATGATCAAATTTCCTGAGATTACTAACGAATCTACAACATGTACTTTGCATAATTTGAAGGCGATTTTTGTTTGTTGCTGTCAAACAAGGATAGTAAATAGTTAAACCATAAAGTATTTTAGAAATTACCAAACTATGACAAATTTTAGCTTTTGTGTATTTGTTACGGAGAATATGTTTGTTAGAATATAGTAGTCGAAGTCCACAATAACATTTTTGTAAAACATCACTTAGATGTTTATCAAACCTCATACATTCGTCAAAGTAGAGACCCAGATTTTTTGCTACGGATTCATGTGCGATCATCTCATTTGATATACTCAATAATGTAGTATTTTTTATTAATTCATAATAATGTTTATTAGTACAATATATTAGCATCTTGGATTTAGCAGCATTGATGTGCAAGTTATGGGTTGAAGAGTAAGCATTAATTGCTTCCAAATCACCATTCATTAAACCTACAGTATTAACATAATTACTAGGATAAAAATCAAAGTACAATTGTATATCGTCAGCAAAAAATTGAGCAAAACAGTTGCTAATTTTCGTATAGAGATCTGATGTATAAAGCAAAAATAAAAGTGGTCCCAGAACTGAACCCTGAGGCACACCAGACTTTATCGTAGCAGAAGTTGACATCTGATTGTTAATGATAACTTTTTGTGATCGGCCATGTAGATACGATTTTATGAATCCTAAAGAAATATCATCGAATCCATGAGCATTTGGCACTAAGAAGCCTGTGATTTATTGTGTCGAACGCTTTGCTAAAATCCAAGAGTACTAGTATACTAGCCTTTCTTTTATCAATGTTGTTTAAAATTTTATCGGATAGATATGATAAAGCAGTTATGGTACTATGTCCTGGTTGAAAACCCGCTTGATGAAAGGGTAATATATTATTATGAGAGAGGAATTCATAAATTTGAGAATATGCGGCACGTTCTAGGATTTTTGAAAATAAAGGAAGAAGACTGATGGGTCGCAGTTCATTATATGACTCTGGATTGGATTTTTTAGGAAAAGGAAGAACCAAGGCCTCTCTCCAAGACCTAGGAAAGTAGCCTTGCTCTAAACACAAATTAACGATATGTAATAAGTAAATGTCGATTACAGACAAGCACAGTTTTAGCATCGACATGTTGATTCCATCGCTTCCTCCAGAATTCGATTTAATATTTTGAATGATTTTATATAAAATAGCAATAGGGATAGTTGTAAGATGAAATCTAAGATTTCTATTATAACTATTATTTCTGTAGAATAAAATTGAGTTAAAACATTCATGATCACTGTTTTGGAACACAGACACAAAGTGATTATTTATTTCAAAGGGATTGGATAGTACAGAAGGAATTTCAGTATTTTTTGCAGTTTGAATTTTCATGTCTTTTAAAGCTTTATAAAATTTCGAAGTTGAAGACTGTTTGTTTAGATATTCTATGTAAGCTGCTTTTTCACGTCTTAATGATGCTAAAGCAAAATTTCGAAGTCTCTTGTAAGTATTCCAGTTTTCAATGGTTTTATTAACTTTATATTTTTTTAAAGCATTATCTCGTTCCTTAAAAATTAATTTTAAGACAGGTGTTAACCACGGTGCTTTGGACTTGCTGATTCTAGCAGTACGAAAGGGACAGTATTTATTGAATAGCATAGTTAAATTATTAGTTAAATGATCCACCTTACTATCAATATCATTAAGAGATAAAATATGCCCCCAGTGATTATCTCGAAGGTCTTGGGAAAAAGCTTCTTCATCAAAGTTTTGATAATCCCTATAAGTTATGTATTTATGGTTTTGTGAAGTATAATGAAGTTTTAAATGGCAGTAAACTAACTGATGGTTTGTAAAATAATCCACATTTATAGTACCATGATTTGTGCATAAATATGGAATATTTAAGAAAATCGGATCAATTAATGTTTCTGAATGGTCGGTAATATGAGTAGGTTCGTCAATAATCTGAACAAGTCCGAAAGTATCGAGACATTTACTCAGTGAATTGTTTTTCTGAATTAAGTTGACATTAACATCACCTAATATTATAACAACATCATAATTTATAGCAATTGATGGTAATATGTTATCTAATAGTTGAATTGCATCGCTTAACGTTTTATTAGGCGGTCTGTATAGCACACCAACACAAAAAGTAACGTTGTTAAGTTTATAGGTTATCCACAAGTGCTCTAAACAACTATTGTAATGACATTCCTCAAAATTTAAAACTTTCCCTTTAAAGCAAGTTCTAATAAAGATGCCTACACCGCCACCATGACGATTTCTGTCCTTACGAAAAAACGAGTATCCAGGAATGCTGACATCTGAGTCGGGAACATCAGCTGAGAGCCATGTCTCCGACACTGCCAGAATATCACACTCCTGATCTCGAACAATAACCATTAAGTCAGTAATACTATTTAAAATAGATCGTGTGTTAACATGACAAATTTTAAAAATGTTGTTCTGTAGTTTAGCACTAGCCATAGTTGATTTTAGATAGTAGTCGATGTAAATAGTTTACGTAGACAGGACAAGTTTTATCATTGGCGACATGTTTGGTATGAAATCTAGTTTTAAAATTTGTATTGCTATTTACACAATTAATACATATTTTATCAGATGATGTACATTGCTTTGATTCATGATCATTAGAGCACAATAAACATTTTGCAGAAAAAGAACATCTATTAGAGGTATGACCAAAAGATTGACATTTGGTACATTTTAAAATTCTAAGGTAATCATTAATAAAACATTTTTTCCAACCTATGTATAAATAACCTCTAGATAAGATATATTTCCGTAAATTGGGTGAAGTTTCTAAAATTATGTTGCGTTTGTTATTAAAGTTTATTACTGTTATAATTTTCAATTCAGTAGCACAAAATTTATCAGATAAATCATTTAATTTGAAAATTTTAGATACAAGATTATCATTGATATGTATCTTCTAAAGAAACATCTTTCATTATAAGACGTGGATTAAATTTGTTAACTTGTTCCATACCGTATTTAGTGCCTAAAGAATCAGAAATACAAGATTTTAAATTATTTAAAGAATGTTCACTCTCACAGTTAATAATTATTCCATTTTTAATTTTTTTGATACTCTCGATCCTAATTTTCTCATCACCAGGGTTTATATGGTTTTGAATATCATTTAAAATATCAATATTACTAATTGATGCCATTTGGGATTTAATCACCAGTCCAGGTTTGTTTATAGGTGTTTTTTTTAGAATATCACTATAAGAAGTTGACGTTGTTTTTTGCTGATTTGTAGATAAGGTGCTCGTACTTACAATATTATTATTTGTAGAATTAATACTCAACATTTCGAGTTTTTCTTTTAAAAGGTCATTACTGCACTTTAATTCACTGTTGAGAGAATTTTCACGTTTTAAAAACTCACTTTCCATGATAAGAGATTTATTTTCATTTATTTTTTGAGACAAACTAACTTTGCATACATCACAAAACCAAAATATACTATCACTTTTGTTGATAACTTTTTGCATTTCATCTTTTATGCGTACACATTGAGCATGAAAATATTTTTGACAATTAAAGCACTGTAATTTATACGAGTTTACAACAAAATTATCGGAGCAACGTTCACAGACGATCACATCGCCCGCCATCGTTGACTAAAAATAAATACGAATTTTGAATCACATACATATATGTTGAACATTCATTCAGTACTTATCATGTCTTAGTATTTAACGATCTTTGGAGTGTTGATACAGTTTAAACTAAAATGTCTTTTTTCATTCTTTCATGTTTTTCTATCTGTTTCACATCTTTTTTCTTAATAAATCTTTCAATTTCTTTGCGATGCCCAGCTTTAATGTCTGATGGTTTTTCTTTTAAAAATATTTCCACAACTTCACCTAAAACAGAATCGCTTCACTTACCCTTCTCATATAAACATAGAAATGTATGTGTTCACACATAGTAGTTTTTATTGAATAATGTGAGTAATCACACATATGACATATTTTGCAGTATGAAGTTTTGCATTCTGACTCGAAGTGCGCTTAAAAAAATATCGTGTACTACTTGGTCTAATCAACTACTTTAAAAAAAGTCACTGGAAACCCCCTATTTCTGTTTTGGTTTGTTTTGCAATGTGTTCCATCCATACATATTATTCTGTCGAAATCCTTCAATTTACATTCATAAATCCTAAACAAAAATCTTCGTCACGAAGTATTCGAAGATTTTCACCCAAGAGAGTAACAGTATTTTGTATAGTAATTGCATTAAGTAACTTAGGCCACTGATAAGACGGCACCGACCCGGTGCCGTTAGCTTTCAGTCGTCGAGACGGCTGTTTTAAATCGTTCGTCCGGAAAAAAACAGTCTCCTTCCATTGCGAGAGCTTCCATTACTTTTATTGTGGTATATTTTACCATGCAAATTGTAACGCCACTGGTGTGTATTTGAAAATTAATAGAACCCTTCTTTGTATGTGTTTTTCGGTAGACACCGTTTACCTGTTTGATACCATTTTAATAAATACACAGTTATCTTTGTATACTCGTAAATGAAGTTACTAATTAAAGTTAATATTAGTTATTGGGAAATCAAGTTTTATTTAAATATCCCACAGTTTACTATCAACGACTCAAGAAAAAGAACGTCCTATTTTTTCTGTCGGAGCAAACAGTCATGTCTGAAAGAGCACTATTGCTTCCTAAATGTGATTTCGGATTTCGGTACTATGTGTGTCTATATTTTATTTTTGTTTATATTATTTCTGATTTATTATATTTTGCTTTTTATTCTTAAATTTGTATTCATTCATTTTTAAACTTAGAATCATTTTATTCAACTCAGTTTTAGGTTTGTCTATTTATTTCAGTAATATTAAATTGTTTCTTTTAAAAACTTTGACTATTTAAAATGTTTGATGAATAAAATTATAGCTTTATAAAATTGCGAAGTCAAATATATTTGATAGCCATATTTAAAGCATGATGCACTTAAAATTATCAACAGTCATTTTAATTCGTGTAAGATTTTAATTCAACTAACATCAAAATAGCCAACATTTTAAATAAAGAACTAAAATGATTGTTCATCATTTTAATTCTGCATTGTTTTAGTTTATGTAACTATATGTTGGAAAGAAAATAGCAATAATCATTTAAATAACTTATTTAAAATTTTTGTTATTTTTTTTGTTGGTTGAATTTAAATGTTACATGAATTAAAATGACTGTTCACAATTTTAAGTGCATCATAAAAATGAAAAGCTTTAAATATGGCTATCAAATACATTTTTCAGATAGTCAAGGTTTTTAAAAGAAACAACTTAATATTACTAAAATAAATAGACAAATGTAAGGAGTGGCCCAAATAATAATTGATAAAGACAATTAATAAATTGAAATTATAAACATTTTATTTTAACAACTTAATAACTGTGAATACATATATATTTTTTTTTAATCTTTATTTATTTATTTTTTTCTCTTTTGTTAATATGAGGTCCGAGATGACACATCTGAAAATAAATAAAAGACACATATGAGCAATCATTATCATATTCATTCAGATCGTAATCAAATATAATTTAAACGTTCGTAGATACCATTTTCTCCTTTTAATTTTACTTTAATAAATCCATAAGAACATCATAAGTATTAATTATTTAAATAACAATCCAATGAAACAATATTAATCAATATACACTGAGGGGTAGTATTTTTCATTATTTCAATACCAAGGATATTAGGGGCAGAATCACACAAAATATCCTTCTACCAGCACTAGGGGCAGAATCACGCAAAGTGCTTAACCAATGGAACATCTACTGAGTACTAAGGGCAGAATCACGCAGAGTACTCCGTTCCTACACTGAGGGGCAGAATCACGCAACAGTGTCTCTAATCATTTAAATACCAAGGATATTAGGGGCAGAATCTCACAAAATATCCTTCTACCAGCACTAAGGGCAGAATCACGCAAAGTGCTTCAATAAACAATCAAATATTAAATAATTCACATAACTGTATCAAAAGCATAAGTACGAGAATATCAACATTCTTTTTATCGTTATGTCGAAGTTAAGAACTCTCATTTCTTTAAAATCAGCAATAATAAAATCACCATAAATCAATAGTAATAAAATTGCCATAAATACATAACAATACAATTGTCATAAATAAATAATAATATTGCTCAGTGAAAACTCACCATCATTTCTTTAAATGAATATTAATAAGAAGGAAATTATCCAAACTAAATGATAATAAAATTGCCCAGTGAAAAACTCACCAAAATTAAATCCATTAACACACAACACAAAACGATACATGTTTGTTAACTAAAAGTAGTCGATATACTGAAAAAGTGGTTCTTATCTATTCAGGCAAAACCCACGGGTCTGCTCTCTACTTGAGAATTATGACCTGGATGTTTACAAATTTGGAATTCGTGTGTTTCGGAGAATCAGTATTCGAGTTAAAATAAACATTTATACTAATAAGAAAAATGCATTCTTACACAAACATAAAACTGAGTTGAATTAAAATGGTTTTATGTTTAAAAATGAATGAATAAAAAGTAAAACGGCATTCCGTATATTATGACTATTTTAAACTTACCTCATTTTTATCTCTTTCAGATTTACAACTAAATATACTGGCTCTTGGAAATCAGAAGATAAAAATGATAATGATGATAAATTTTAAAAAAAAGCAAATAAGAAAACAAAGAGAAAATCTGAGAATAGAAAGAAGAAAAATAATGAATTACTATAATTCTTGTTAATTGAGCCTGATTTAACTGTGTTTATTCCTTTAATTATTTTAGGTACATTTTTATTCACTTTGTCTTTACTTATTCGTTAGTTTTGGATTATTATTTTATTTTACTTTTTGAAGGTGTTAGTTATTAAGCTATTCGATATTTTTTCAGTTACATTGTTTTTTAGTTTCATATGTTGATTTTATTGGATTAAATATCATAAAAGTACAAAATATATTTTTTTTGGCCACCTTCCACACCACTAACTTGGACTACATCTAGTACCACAGATACCGTCGACATTTGTTCCATTAATATAGTAGGTACAATTTAAAAAAGAGCTATTTGCATTGAAAAAACACTCAATAACACCACAACCTATACGAAATATCATTTAACACGTTGATGAACAGTGAGTCGGTCATGTAAGCAAGTGTTGTGACACTACATATTTTGCAAAGTAGATTAGGGAAAGTACTGAATTTCTATCAGCGCTTATAGTTTATGCAATAAAGCAGTTTATTAACATTTTTTTGTTGTAAAATTCTTTACTTATGTATCTGCAGATGTAATGTGACATAATGTTCCTTGGGATCATGATACAAGAAATATGCTTGCATGGCATAAAAAGTAGCAAAGGTGTCAAAAATATATTTACTGTAATTATAATTATTCGGACATCTTGACATCTATAGCTGGTCTCTTTTCGGATGCTCTTTGTGTAGATTCTGCAAGCAGAAAGTTTTTTTGTACTGTTAGGAGGTATGGGATTTCTTTCAGGCCATAAATTATTTCACAGTAATTTTTTGTTGTTGAATTGTATACTATAATTCGTAAACCTGTAATCTTTTTATTTTGAAAAAATTGTTTGTGTCGCCACGAGTATAAAAAAGTAAAACAAGTAAAAACTAACCTAACCTAACCAAACCGACATTTTGCTCGGACTTGTAAACTTACAGGGCGCCATAAACCGCAATATTTGCCGAAATGGAAAAATAAATGACCAAATTGTAGGTATGAGTATGCTCTACAATTTTTTTTTCTCCTGAATCGGGCGTGGAAGTCGCACCTGCACTGAGGCTCTAGGCCTATTGTGCCCCGCCTGTTTTCACATCCAGTACTCTTGACAAAGTCAAGAATAGACCTGATGTTAGCTTTCCCTTATCTCTTCGGGTTCAGGATACTGTATCCCAAAGTGCCATTCCCTTTCCCTGTTCAAGTCCCTGCAATAGCATGATACATGAAGAGGAGTTTCGTCCTCTTCCTCACATTTCCTACATAGGGAATCTTCTGATACACCTATGAGGTTCAGGTGTCTTCTAAGCCCGCAGTGTCAGGACACCTAGTGCGGTTTTGAGTTCCCGTCTTTTTAGGCATAGTAGCAGCTGCTCTTGGGTGGACCTTCGATAAGTGTTTTGCACTGTCTTATTCCCGGAAATTTCAACCAGTTTTCACTGTGTTTGTCCCTTAATTGTTTTTTCAGCATACCCTTTATATGTTGGTAGAAAATACCACATGTGGGTTGCGGTCCAATTAAAGGTTTTTCGGCTCCTTTACCAGCCAGGCGGTCTGCCCCTTCATTTCCTTCTATGCCCTCATGCCCAGGCACCCATTCAAGAGTTATCTTGTTCTGTTCTGCCAGGGCAGTTAGGATTTTATGGCAGTCCAATACTAGTTTGAACTGTATTTTCATCCTTTGTATTACTTTAAGGGATGCTTGACTATCTGTGAATATACGAATTCTCTTATTTCTAAGATCATCGCGCAACATCACGTTTAAACAAGCATTTATCGCAGTCATTTCCGCTTGAAAGACCATTGCCATAGATCCCAGGTTTAGAATGCAAGTTCTCCCTGAGTTCATACGATAGAATCCAGCACCTGTACTGTCTTCTGTTTTAGACCCGTCCGTATACCAGACAGATTGATTTTTCTGAGTCCTGACCTCACTCTTTCTATCCCTCTCATGTATGGTTACTATGAAAGGTTTCACAAAGTTGTGACTGACAGGCATTCTGTCCGATGGCATAGGTAGCACCGGATTTTCTATTAGTTTTTCTGCGATCATGGAATAATAACCTTTCCTTGAAAGTTCCCATCCCATGCTGTTTATACCCAGCCTGTATGTTGCTGCCAGTGCCTCTTTTTCCACTACTAGATGTAGCGGAGGAAGCCCCAGCAGAACTTCCATAGCCGCTGTTGGCGTTGTTCTAAACGCCCCTGTAATTAGAAGGCATGCTACTCTTTGTAGCTTGCCTAGCTGCTTTAGCGCTGTTCGCTTTGTGCCACCATATTACGGAGGCGTAGCTCACGGCAGGCCTCATAACCATGGTATAGAGCCAATGCGCCATTCCGGGGTTGAGTCCCCACTTAGACCCCACCATCCTCTTGCAGGCCCAAAGGGCTCTTAGAGCTTTATCCGTTGCCCTATCTATATGGCTAGAGAACGTTAATTTGTTATCCAGGATAACTCCCAAACATTTAGTTTCTTTTGTCAGATTTATTTGTTTTCCCCACATGGATAGTCCTTTTATGTTCAGGTTTCTTCTCCTTGTGAAGGCAACAACTGCTGTTTTCGCCGGATTTGTGGATAATCCCTCTCTCCGGCACCATCTTTCTACCATATTGAGTGACCGTTGCACCCTATCTGATACAACGGCATCAAATTTTCTATTTATAATGATACCTACGCCATCAGAAAATGCTTGTGCGTAGATATATTCTCTCTAGTTCTCTTAGAAGGTCATCAACCACCAGGCACCACATCAGTGGGGAGAGTACTCCCCCTTGAGGACACCCCTTGGTGGCAACGACTTCCCTTCTTACGCTGTGGAGAATGCTGTAAACATTCCTGTGCTGAAGCATGAAGTCCACCCATCGCGTAATGCTCTGAGCGGTTTCTCGCCTCCGCATTGCTCCCACTATGAATTTATATGGAGCCGAATCAAAGGCTTCTTCTATGTCTAGAAATGCCGCTAGGGCGATTTCTTGACAGTCCAATGCTTGTTCGCCTTGAGCGCCAGCGTGTGAATCGCAGCGTCACGGGACTTCCCAGATTTTTATGCGAATTGGTTTCGATGCATCGGGTAGTCTACGAGTTTAGTAATGGGTTATTTTTAGAAAAGAGATATAAGCGAAAATATATGTCAATGTCTACATTTTTTTAATATCTCGAAAACAGTCAACGATAGGTGAAAATTTCATAGGATCTTATCGACCATAAACCATATGCGTAAAATGCCGGAGAGTAGAGTTATTGCAAAAAACAAAAATTTTCCCTCAAGTAAGGCTCTCTTAGGCCTCTGCTACATGTCCAAGTTTCGCCATGTCACCTTCACTTGCAAATCTCGGGATCGTAATTGGATATAATGACTGGATTATATATCAAATTTATACTTACTCTAACATAATACCACTGAGGATTATTGTTTTGTCCAGGAGAGGCACTTTTATTTGTTGATGTACTCTTAATCGAGTCCCGAATATCACTCAAAAAAATATCTCCACGGCTTTCGGGCTAACCACCAAAAAAACACCTGCTGAGTAAACGAAATTAAGTTTCTTTGTTCACCTTGCAACGACTAAAGTTTATCTAAAATAAAAAAGTGTTTTTAAACAAACGTTGTTTTAAGATTTTGAAATTTGTTCTACATTAAAGTGTGTTGGAAATTGTAAATAAATTAAATTTAAATAATGTCATATACAGGGCGAATCTTAATTATCGCTTACCTAAGCTGTAGATGGAAAATTATCGTAACAATATGCTTATTGTATATAGAAACTTCCGTAGGTTTTATTTTTATTTTCCTGTAACGATTTGGTACTTCCACTTCTGAATGATTTTTAGTCGTTAAAAAGATGAACGTCCCTCTTGTCTTTCCATTTCGAGACATACACTTTTCTCTGCCTCACCCAGTAATATTTTCCCTTCTTATCTCAAGTAACTTGTTTCAGATTTTTTATTTCGTTTGCTTCTTGTTAGTACCCTGTACGTATAACGGTATGAGAGTAACTTTTCTTGAAGTACAACGCTATTATAGTAGTTATCCATAAAAAGTGTATGTTCTTTTATAGGCTAAGGCTACATAAGTCTTATAACTAATTACTGAGTTTTTAAAGTACTTTGGTTAGGTTCAGTCTTGCATGAATATATTTCCATGTTCATTAAGTGACGTAGAGTTCATAGAACTTTATGCCATATTTTGCTTTTTTGTTTTTAATGTACTGCCTAATGTGTAGTCTTCCGCCACAAAGCAGAAGGGATTTGTACAAAGAGCTATTCATTAGGCGAATAAATCGTTTGAAATATTCTCATACGGATAAATAACGAAGCTGTTGGTCAACTGATCTTACTGACATAATATGCATGAAAATGGGTTGAAAATACAAAGAATCAGATTGCGTAAATATTTTTCGCCTACTCGGTGATTTTATTTGCCCATTCAACAGTCAAAGGCCTTAAAATTGCATTATTTTTGTTTTTTTTTATGAAAAACTTGTCACCTGCTTGATTTTGTAAAGGGTCTATTTATCAAGAACATATTCGTCAATAAACATGTTTCGAAATCTGTTTACTGATCAAAAATTGGAAATTATAGTTTCGTCAACCAACGAATACGGGGAAGCTTTGTTCTTGATAAATAGACCCTTTACAAAATCAAGCAGGCGACAAGTTTTTCAATAAACATGTTCCGAAATCTGTTTACTGATGAAATATTGGAAGTTATAGTTTCGTCAACTAACGAAGTATTTGGAGTATTACACTTATCACATGGAAAAAATAGAGAAGCACAATGAAAGAATATTGCGAATTAAATGCTATCGAAATGGTTTGGAGTCAAGTAAAAAGATTGTAATGAAGTTACGAATTTGTTAATGATTTAATTCCCTAATCTCCGATCGTATTATTTTTATTTATTAATTTTTCCCTAATACTTGTTATAATTAGTTCGACCGGCAATAGACCGTAAACAGATAAACCCAAAATGCACCGTGAAATATAAAGCACCGTGATCTTCCATCGAATTCGTCCAACGCGATTGCACAAAGTTCACACGTCGTCCGGAAGATGGAACCGCCAAAGGCAGACTTCGCCTCGCGACGCGTACCCAACCAGTCTCATGGTATGGCACGGCTTGCGATTCATTTAATCAGTTCGATTAGAGATTTGAACTCGTCTTCACTTCAAGAGTGCCTGTCCAGCCAGCCACTCCGAGCGATCCGACTTAATCATCCGAGATTGTTATTTTTGAATTTTGAAGATTTGTACTAAGTCCAGTCCATTACTACCGCGCATGTTTTAAAAGACTCCCTCCAGAACCGAAGTGGGAGTGTAGAGAGATTTCTTCCTGATTAGAGCACAGTAAAATGTTTATATACAGTATTTGCACTAAGCGACTTTCCCCGGTTCTAATTTTTAATCGACTCGTCGACGTTTGGTATGTGTGCGCAGAAACCGAAAAGCATTTAAAGCTTTGTTGTGGTGATATTTGCAGTGTTGCCAATGTCAACTAAATTTTAATGTATACGCCTGCTAACAACATTACAAAAGAATCACAACTCTCCTGAAATTATCCG
This sequence comes from Neocrepidodera transversa, assembly GCA_963243735.1. Lineage (NCBI taxonomy): Eukaryota > Metazoa > Arthropoda > Insecta > Coleoptera > Chrysomelidae > Neocrepidodera > Neocrepidodera transversa. The sequence goes on along the minus strand of CAUJLB010000152.1, from coordinate 278,123 downwards.
TAACTCAGATAATTATCCTACATTTGGCCACTATGCTTTTCTAGTATGTTGTAAAAACGAACGAATTGAGCATCACGGAAATCAAAGTGCCGACACCGGAGTGCAAATACTGTATATAATCATTTTACTGTGATTAGAGGAGATTAATAATTCATAATTCAGTTGTACGAGCACAGTAAAATGATTATATACAGTATTTGCACTAAGCGACTTTCCCCGGTTCTAATTTTTAATTGACTCGTCGACGTTTGGTATGTGTGCGCAGAAACCGAAAAGCATTTAAAGCTTTGCTGTCGTGATATTTGCAGTGTTGCCAATGTCAACTAAATTTTAATACAGGTCCTTTGATTTGAGAAAAAAAAATACAATTTAATACTAATACGTATGAGGAAAGCGTAAATATATATTATTAAATTTTATGCAATTATTCCGAAATTATCCTAAATATGCTAACAACATTAGAAAAGAATCACAACTCTCCTGAAATTATCCGTAACTCAGATAATTATCCTACATTTGGCCATTATGCTTTTCTAGTAGGTTGTAAAAACGAACGAATTGAGCACCACGGAAATCAAAGTGCCGACACCGGAGTGCAAATACTGTATATAATCATTTTACTGTGGTACGAGTGCCAGCAAGCCGACTACCACGCCTGACCAGCAAGCAGTACACCGGTGAGGAAAATAGAGACGACAGTAAAATGCACTCGTGACATTGATGTGATTGGTCGTTGTGGGCGTGTACATAATTCAAATTTCGGCGGGTTTCTTGTTCATGTAAAAATGAACAACTGTCATTAATAAACTATATAATAATTTTGCCTGCGAGGATTATACAAATGTTAAGATGAATATATCTGATTTATCTAAATAAAAATAAAGAAAGTGTTAATATTAATTTTACCATTTTCTTCTTTTAAAAATGACATGAATGTAATTCGAACTTTTAAGGTTAAAATTTAATGTAGGTATTCTACATATTTAAATCCTTTTAGTAATACTAATAAAAATTATACCTATACACAATATGAAAAAACAGGGATACATTTCACTAGATTTATTAGCAATAAATTAATTTTACAATGTTTTATCCTCCCAACCACAATATTGGACTAATTAATACAAAATAAAATCACTTTTATTGTGTTACTAATAAAAGCATCCAACAATAATGACTAATATAAACTATATAATAATAATAATAATAGCTATTGTAATAGAATAATAAATAATAATAGCGATTAACTTATAGATATATTAAAACATTTATTCCACTTATTATAATATATAAGGTACCTATATATTCTTCTTCTTATTTATAATCCTGTAGCTAAAATGAAAATTCACTTAAAACACAAAAACAAAATACACATGGGTAGGTAATAAAATATTGTATAGAAGTAGGATTGTACAAATGAAAAAGTTTATTATATTATTTTAAATATACTCACTTTTGGGTGTTTGTTGCAAAGAAAATATTTCACTTTCTCCATTTTTCGTTTATGTGCAGTTTTATTTATTTTTTCTTCATATTTTCGCACATACAGTTCCTTGGATTTCCTTCATAAGCCCCGTAAAATTGTCATCTAATTATTCTATGAAATTTTGCACATTCTCCCACTGAAGAATTCGTTTGCGTTGTGACTTGATTATATCCGTTACCTGATTTGCCTCTTCTAATTTCTCTAATAAATTCACCGATTTCTTCTTTGCGCTGTGGTTTGATACATGAATTTTCTCCTAAACCTTTGCAGCTTCATCTAAAACAAAGTTAGTACCCATTCGCTCCACATACATTCTTACCAAGTGCACATGCTTGCACAAGTTATTCTTCACTATACATACTCACACTGGTAGCGATGAAAGTAAATTTTGCATACTCTACAGTATAGTATCTTTCATTTATTTTTACATACTTGCTTTAAATTTACAGTGTATGTTGTTTAAATTTACTCACAACCAAATTTAAAATACCACTACCAATACAACTTCAAAATTTAATATTCGAGTAAACAATAAAAAAGTGCAAACAAGCTCCATTTTTGGCACTGGTGCATTTTTGTGACATATATGAAAAATATGTTTGAAAATTAATTTAGTTTCTACCTATACGTACACCTATACCTTATTAAAAACACCATTCATTTTAAAGTGTACCTAAACTATTAAAGTTCATTGTTTATAACAAATAACTGTTTTGTTTAAATATTAATTTTTTTTACATACCTTCCTTCTTAAATAGAAAAGCATAATTCTTGCCATTAGCATTCTATTTTTCAACTTTCATTTCAGCTGCTACCATATCATTCCGATCTCGTTTATTGTGGTTGTTATATTTTTTCGTCAAATTTGTGATATCTTGACTTATTAAAACATGTATTCTTCCTATTTGTGATGCTTCAAATTTTCTTTAGTCTTTTTTTAAAACTCAAGAGCTCAGGAGATTAGCTTTTCTTTTCGTAAGTAAAAACTAATGAACTGTATATTTCATCAACACAAAACACAACCTCCAAATTTAACTCACAAATATAAAAAGCAAACAAAACGACGTAACGCGCCTGCTCATTGTTTGCCCACAACGACCAATCACATCAATGTCACGAGTGCATTTTAGTGTAGTCTGGAAAATAGGTAACAAAGTGCTATTTTTATTTGAACGCCATTTAATTTGTGCCGTATACAGGGGAAACGCGATAATAATCAGTTGGTGCTGTGAGAAATCACCGCCTAAAATACCGCGAGTCATTTTTGCTTAATAATAACCTTGGCTGCTGTGAGCAATCACCTCCAAGTAAATATTCCGTATACAGGTGAAACACGTTTTAATAATAATCAGCTGGTGCCGTGAGAAATCACCGCCTAATAATTGTACTGCGACTCGTTTTTATAATAAATAAAATTGGCTGCCGTGAGAAATCACCTCCAATTAAAATCAGTGCCGTATACAGGGTAAAACGCGTATCAGATAATAAGTAGGTGCCGTGAGCAATCACCGCCTTAAAACACCGCGAGTAATTTTGATTAATAATAACAATTGGCTGCTGTGAGCAATCACCTCCAATTAAATTAGTGCCGTTATACAGGGGGAACGCGACCTAAGTTTTGATCTATAATAATAACCGGAGCCGTGAGAAATCACCTCCTAAACATATTTGCACCGTAAAACGAAATTCCAGTTTGTATTAATAATAGCAATTGGCTGCTGTGAGCAATCACCTCCAATTAAATTTGTACTAGATACCGGGAGGGACCGCTTAAGGAAAGTTACCATATAAAATAGTACTTTGTTCGACCAAGTAGAATCACCGCGTACCTTTTTCCTCATCTGCACGATTTGCTACATCATCATCACCTGTATCACCGCTTAAACCCACCGCGCTCCGACCATCAAACCATTTTCACGCATTTTTGGTAATTTTTCACAAGTTGCTTTTATTTTTGGTTTGGCTTCATAAAACGTTACACACCTTTCTCCGCTGGGTCCTTTTTATGTTATCATTTTGGAGTGACAATAAAAGCAGTTATTTTCATTTGGTGATTTTTATTTTACTCTAACTGGTTGTGAGTTTATATATTGCAGCGAATACCCAGGACCTCCGCCCAGTGGGGCAAGTAAAGCCCGCCCTTCTGGCTACCAAGGCATTAGTCGAAACCATAACGACCCCTGGAGTATTTCTTTCTTCACTGACGCTGCCCGGAGCAAGTGGCCTTCACACTCTAAACGGAAGGCGGCGCCCGAGGCAATCCGAAACCTGGACTAAGGCGCCAAAGTGACCCGCAACGACCGAAGTGTCGTCGCAGATGCTTTTCGATTTAAAAGCCGAAACTGTACGCAGTTTAATATGTGAGGATTTTTAAAAGTCATAGAGAATCATTGGAAAATTTACTTCGAAGGCTGGCAATGGTTACGATAAGTTTGACGAAGATTAAATTTGGTGTCTTTTTGTTTCATCCTGTCTGGTTTCGCCCCGCCGGGTTTTATGCCTCGTTTCGACCCGTCACAATCAGCTACCTGCTGATTGTCTTGTTTCACCCCGAGGGCGTGGCCTAATTAATGAGATTTATTTTTAATATAAAATATTTCAAAAATATATAAATATAAAAAAAAAATAAGAAAATGAATTTATTTTGTATAAATATTATTTTACACAAACTTAACAAACATGTTTTTACTAACCCTTATTCAGTATTATTTTCTAATTTGCTAATTTTGGGAACGTTTTTAACCAAATTTTTTTCAAATTTTACTATATAATATATTGATTATTATTTAATTGTTCTTGGTAAATTTTTATTAATTTACAAAGATAAACACCTAGGTATCTTTTAAGAAGCATATTGTTTAAGCCAAATTTCTTAAAACTTAACTTGTGTCATTAAATATCATGAACCTGATTGGGTCATTAAATACCATGTTCTGATTGAACAGTTAAAAATGGATTATATATTGAAAAAATTTCTATATATATTTCCTCAAACGTAAAAACAATATCATGTCCCTAATAACACAAAGTAGCCCTACAGATATCCATAGGACGTCTTCTTCGGACATTCTGGACATCCTTAGGACACCCTTCTCTGGTACACTGGACGTTCTATGGACGTCCGAGGGACGCACTAATGTCACAACTTTGAACTGAATTCGAACGTCCGCCGCGGACATCCATTGGATATCCCCCTGGGACCATAACTATATATCACTATGGACATTCACAGAACGTCCTATTTTGGTACAGTGGACGTCAGAGAAAATGATTTTTTTTTGTTATATTATTCACACCAGTTCAATTGTAATTGTGAAATTTTTATTTCAACACCTGATCGTGTCGGAAACTTCATCTACGTGAATAATAGCCATTGTTTACGCTCGGTGAGCGAACTCGGAGCAGACTCAATAGGATGTTTTAAATCGCGATATACCATGTACTATTCGTGGTGTCTAAGAAGCACCAGCGCAAGTGTCTCCATCTTTCAGGCGGAGCTTTACTTTTGGTCCATATTATGTCGAGTGAGGACCACTCTTAGGTGTCTGTCCCGGACATGTTTTGGACATTGCCTGTATTAAGTCGGCGAGGGACTGTTTTAAGACTATGGTATGGATATGTTATATTATATCCATCACGGACAACTACTGGATATCCGGTATGGACATTGTACATAAATTTTACAAATAATGGATATATATCGTGGACGTCTTAATACTGTCCAAAAACAAACATCCAAAGGACATACATATCAAGTCCATGGACGTTCCGACACTAAATGGACATAAATTGTACGTCCCAAGGACGTTGTGTGCTATTAGGGGTAATTATGGAATTTATTGAAAATAAAAGAGATGGACAGATTCTGTTGGACTCTGGATACAAATTGTACTTAAAAGAACAAATAATGATGGGTCTTGCTCATGGACTTGCAAATTCAAAAAAAAAAACTGTAGAGGCACATTAACTTTGCAAAAGTAAGTATATAGCTTCATTTAAACCATTTTAATATTCAATTCAATTTTTTTAATAATTTAACGAAGAAAGACATTTATAAGAAATACTTTTTGTCATTTTTATAATTGTTATATTTTTTTGCACTGGAAACGTACTTCGAAGATCAGAACATCAGTGTGTTCCCAATGATGCACGAAACGATAAGGCTAAATCCTTATACCAAGCAAAAAAAAGAGATCGGGAAGACTTGATACCCGTTCAACAAGAAATGGATTCTGTTACAAGTGCAGGTTATGAATTTGTTACGAAGGTACCTGCTTTTAGAAGCGTAAAGTAGAGGTTTTACAACGCCAGAAACGATTTCCAAGGACTGGTGCAATTTAAAAGTCGTGAAGACATTGACATTCCAGAAAAAATGTCCAATGAATTTCTGTTGTTTGATGATGGTGTAAGCGACAGAATCATAGGATTTGCTTCTACAAGTAATTAACGAGGCAACCGATTTTTTTGGCGATGGAACTTTTAAATGCTGCCCATCCCAGTTCAAACAGCTTTATTGTATTTATGCCGATATACTAGTAATATATGCATTATTACCAGATAAATCTGAAACAAGTTACATACGGCTGTTTACATTAATCCAAAAAGATTTACTAGCTTCGAAACCTGCTAAATTTAAAATTGACTTTAAAATTGCAACCATCATGCATATTCGAAGATGTGCTACATCTGCCACAAATGATGATAGATGATGCATGGCTCTAGATAATGGAAAACTACCCCAACCAAGAGTCGATTAAAAAATATAATAATTACTTCGTTGAACAATGGCTATAAAATGATGTCATCCAAGATATGTGGATTTGCAGTGGTGAAAGGCACCGTACCACCAATGCTTTGGAAGGATGTCATCATAGGCTCAACAATACTTTACATAAAGTACATCCAAATCTTTTGTTGGTTTTGGATATTCTAAAAAAAGATGCAGTTCATTACTCAACATTAAAACAAAAGATTGAGCTGCATATGACGTCAGAAAAAAGAAAAAAAAACATCGAGTTGGATAAAATAATTGAAAAAAATTTGTCCGACCTAAATAACGACCCATCTAAAATTAACTTATATTTTAAAATTATAAATATGTTACATATAGTTTAGGTAACCTAACCTAACCTAACCTAACATAACCAAAGGTTCCAAATTCCCAATTCAACATTCAAATTAAACCGTTAAAACTTGACAGTGTTGATTTAGACGAAGTTAAGAATATAAAAGACTCTTTACATATTCAAAGTAATAATATAAAAACTATTTTTGAAAAACCAATTAATTTTCATAGTATTAGTATATGGACAATTATTTTATATGTTTGTGCAGCATTTGCAATTGCAGCAACACTTCATTATTTCTATAAAAAGAAATTTTCAGCAACAGATGATTTTTCTGTGCGCCCGTATTTCAAATGTGCCATGTGCTCTTTAAATCTAGTTTGTATAGATCTTCTAGTTTCTCCAACATATTTTTTGTCACAATCAGAACAATTTATTTCGTAGATTCCACTTTTTTCCAAATGACTTTAATATACTTTTCAAAGTGTTGTTTGATTGAAAAACTACTCTAAAGCCTGATTTATGAAAGATCGTTTGTAACCCTTTAGTCACGTATGGGTTATATGGCAGAGAAACAAACTTCTCAGCCTGTTTCTCATGTTGGAAAAAAGTGGTATCCTCTAAGTTTTTCTTAAATGTATGGCGATTAATTAACTTATCTACTAAATGTCTCTCATAACCGTTAATGGCAATCGTGTGAAGTTAGCGCCCGGAGCTAGCGCCCAAATGCAGCTCCCACCCCCACTACCAAGCCAAACTCACACGATACACAAATCATAAAAGTAGAATATTAACAAATTATTTTCTCATTCAAGACATGGTCTTATATGACAGGAAAACAAATTATTTACATATCTAACTAGAATTAAAAACTCAATTCTGTAAGTGAGATAAAGGATAAAATAACCCTATTAACCATAAAATATTTTCTCTGTCTTTTTTTCTGTAGATAGGTATATTTATAAGTTATTTTATATGTATTATTAGATGGTGTCACAAAACTTGGTTTTGGAAGGAAAAAATATTTTAAAATTATTAGGGTTGTTTTACCCTTGATCACACTTACTTAGAGATTTGTCTTTTTTTTTGTAGATAGGTATATTAATAAGTTATTTTATGTGCATTATTAGATGGTGTCACAAAACTTAGTTTTGGAAGGAAAAAATATTTTAAAATTATTAGGGTTGTTTTACCCTTGATCACACTTACTTAGAGATTTGTCTTTTTTTTTGTAGATAGGTATATTAATAAGTTATTTTATGTGTATTATTAGATGGTGTCACAAAACTTGGTTTTGGAAGGAAAAAATATTTTAAAATTATTAGGGTTGTTTTACCCTTGATCCCACTCACTTGGAGATTTGTCTTTTTTTCTGTAGATAGGTATATTTATAAGTTATTTTATATCTATTATTAGATGGTGTCACAAAACTTGGTTTTGGAAGGAAAAAATATTTTAAAATTATTACGGTTGTTTTACCCTTGATCCCACTCACTTGGAGATTTGTCTTTTTTTCTGTAGATAGGTATATTAATAAGTTATTTTATGTGCATTATTAGATGGTGTCACAAAACTTAGTTTTGGAAGGAAAAAATATTTTAAAATTATTACGGTTGTTTTACCCTTGATCCCACTCACTTGGAGATTTGTCTTTTTTTCTGTAGATAGGTATATTAATAAGTTATTTTATGTGCATTATTAGATGGTGTCACAAAACTTAGTTTTGGAAGGAAAAAATATTTTAAAATTATTAGGGTTGTTTTACCCTTGATCACACTTACTTAGAGATTTGTCTTTTTTTTTGTAGATAGGTATATTAATAAGTTATTTTATGTGTATTATTAGATGGTGTCACAAAACTTGGTTTTGGAAGGAAAAAATATTTTAAAATTATTAGGATTGTTTTACCCTTGATCCCACTCACTTGGAGATTTGTCTTTTTTTCTGTAGATAGGTATATTTATAAGTTATTTTATATCTATTATTAGATGGTGTCACAAAACTTGGTTTTGGAAGGAAAAAATATTTTAAAATTATTAGGGTTGTTTTACCCTTGATCCCACTCACTTGGAGATTTGTCTTTTTTTCTGTAGATAGGTATATTAATAAGTTATTTTATATGTATTATTAGATGGTGTCACAAAACTTAGTTTTGGAAGGAAAAAATATTTTAAAATTATTAGGGTTGTTTTACCCTTGATCCCACTCACTTGGAGATTTGTCTTTTTTTCTGTAGATAGGTATATTTATAAGTTATTTTATATCTATTATTAGATGGTGTCACAAAACTTGGTTTTGGAAGGAAAAAATATTTTAAAATTATTAGGGTTGTTTTACCCTTGATCCCACTCACTTGGAGATTTGTCTTTTTTTCTGTAGATAGGTATATTAATAAGTTATTTTATATGTATTATTAGATGGTGTCACAAAACTTAGTTTTGGAAGGAAAAAATATTTTAAAATTATTAGGGTTGTTTTACCCTTGATCCCACTCACTTGGAGATTTGTCTTTTTTTCTGTAGATAGGTATATTTATAAGTTATTTTATATCTATTATTAGATGGTGTCACAAAACTTGGTTTTGGAAGGAAAAAATATTTTAAAATTATTAGGGTTGTTTTACCCTTGATCCCACTCACTTGGAGATTTGTCTTTTTTTCTGTAGATAGGTATATTAATAAGTTATTTTATGTGCATTATTAGATGGTGTCACAAAACTTAGTTTTGGAAGGAAAAAATATTTTAAAATTATTAGGGTTGTTTTACCCTTGATCCCACTCACTTGGAGATTGATTTGTCTTTTTTTCTGTAGATAGGTATATTTATAAGTTATTTTATGTGCATTATTAGATGGTGTCACAAAACTTAGTTTTGGAAGGAAAAAATATTTTAAAATTATTAGGGTTGTTTTACCCTTGATCCCACTCACTTGGAGATTTGTCTTTTTTTCTGTAGATAGGTATATTTATAAGTTATTTTATATGTATTATTAGATGGTGTCACAAAACTTAGTTTTGGAAGGAAAAAATATTTTAAAATTATTAGGGTTGTTTTACCCTTGATCACACTTACTTAGTGATTTGTCTTTTTTTTTGTAGATAGGTATATTTATAAGTTATTTTATGTGTATTATTAGATGGTGTCACAAAACTTAGTTTTGGAAGGAAAAAATATTTTAAAATTATTAGGGTTGTTTTACCCTTGATCCCACTCACTTGGAGATTTGTCTTTTTTTCTGTAGATAGGTATATTTATAAGTTATTTTATATCTATTATTAGATGGTGTCACAAAACTTAGTTTTGGAAGGAAAAAATATTTTAAAATTATTAGGGTTGTTTTACCCTTGATCCCACTCACTTGGAGATTTGTCTTTTTTTCTGTAGATAGGTATATTTATAAGTTATTTTATATGTATTATTAGATGGTGTTACAAAACTTAGTTTTGGAAGGAAAAAATATTTTAAAATTATTAGGGTTGTTTTACCCTTGATCCCACTCACTTGGAGATTTGTCTTTTTTTCTGTAGATAGGTATATTTATAAGTTATTTTATATCTATTATTAGATGGTGTCACAAAACTTGGTTTTGGAAGGAAAAAATATTTTAAAATTATTAGGGTTGTTTTACCCTTGATCCCACTCACTTGGAGATTTGTCTTTTTTTCTGTAGATAGGTATATTAATAAGTTATTTTATATGTATTATTAGATGGTGTCACAAAACTTAGTTTTGGAAGGAAAAAATATTTTAAAATTATTAGGGTTGTTTTACCCTTGATCCCACTCACTTGGAGATTTGTCTTTTTTTCTGTAGATAGGTATATTTATAAGTTATTTTATATCTATTATTAGATGGTGTCACAAAACTTGGTTTTGGAAGGAAAAAATATTTTAAAATTATTAGGGTTGTTTTACCCTTGATCCCACTCACTTGGAGATTTGTCTTTTTTTCTGTAGATAGGTATATTAATAAGTTATTTTATGTGCATTATTAGATGGTGTCACAAAACTTAGTTTTGGAAGGAAAAAATATTTTAAAATTATTAGGGTTGTTTTACCCTTGATCCCACTCACTTGGAGATTTGTCTTTTTTTCTGTAAATAGGTATATTAATAAGTTATTTTATGTATATTATTAGATGGTGTCACAAAACTTAGTTTTGGAAGGAAAAAATATTTTAAAATTATTAGGGTTGTTTTACCCTTGATCCCACTCACTTGGAGATTTGTCTATTTTTCTGTAGATAGGTATATTTATAAGTTATTTTATATGTATTATTAGATGGTGTCACAAAACTTATGTTTGGAAGGAAAAAATATTTTAAAATTATTAGGGTTGTTTTACCCTTGATCCCACTCACTTGGAGATTGATTTGTCTTTTTTTCTGTAGATAGGTATATTTATAAGTTATTTTATGTGCATTATTAGATGGTGTCACAAAACTTAGTTTTGGAAGGAAAAAATATTTTAAAATTATTAGGGTTGTTTTACCCTTGATCCCACTCACTTGGAGATTTGTCTTTTTTTCTGTAGATAGGTATATTTATAAGTTATTTTATATGTATTATTAGATGGTGTTACAAAACTTAGTTTTGGAAGGAAAAAATATTTTAAAATTATTAGGGTTGTTTTACCCTTGATCCCACTCACTTGGAGATTTGTCTTTTTTTCTGTAGAATATTTATAAGTTATTTTATATGTATTATTAGATGGTGTCACAAAACTTAGTTTTGGAAGGAAAAAATATTTTAAAATTATTAGGGTTGTTTTACCCTTGATCACACTCACTTGGAGATTTGTCTTTTTTTCTGTAGATAGGTATATTTATAAGTTATTTTATGTGTATTATTAGATGGTGTCACAAAACTTAGTTTTGGAAGGAAAAAATATTTTAAAATTATTAGGGTTGTTTTACCCTTGATCCCACTCACTTGGCGATTGATTTGTCTTTTTTTCTGTAGATAGGTATATTTATAAGTTATTTTATGTGCATTATTAGATGGTGTCACAAAACTTAGTTTTGGAAGGAAAAAATATTTTAAAATTATTAGGGTTGTTTTACCCTTGATCCCACTCACTTGGAGATTTGTCTTTTTTTCTGTAGATAGGTATATTTATAAGTTATTTTATGTGCATTATTAGATGGTGTCACAAAACTTGGTTTTGGAAGGAAAAAATATTTTAAAATTATTAGGGTTGTTTTACCCTTGATCACACTTACTTAGAGATTTGTCTTTTTTTCTGTAGATAGGTATATTAATAAGTTATTTTATGTGTATTATTAGATGGTGTCACAAAACTTGGTTTTGGAAGGAAAAAATATTTTAAAATTATTAGGGTTGTTTTACCCTTGATCCCACTCACTTGGAGATTTGTCTTTTTTTCTGTAGATAGGTATATTAATAAGTTATTTTATATGTATTATTAGATGGTGTCACAAAACTTGGTTTTGGAAGGAAAAAATATTTTAAAATTATTAGGGTTGTTTTACCCTTGATCCCACTCACTTGGGAGATTTGTCTTTTTTTCTGTAGATAGGTATATTTATAAGTTATTTTATGTGCATTATTAGATGGTGTCACAAAACTTGGTTTTGGAAGGAAAAAATATTTTAAAATTATTAGGGTTGTTTTACCCTTGATCACACTTACTTAGAGATTTGTCTTTTTTTCTGTAGATAGGTATATTAATAAGTTATTTTATGTGTATTATTAGATGGTGTCACAAAACTTGGTTTTGGAAGGAAAAAATATTTTAAAATTATTAGGGTTGTTTTACCCTTGATCCCACTCACTTGGAGATTTGTCTTTTTTTCTGTAGATAGGTATATTAATAAGTTATTTTATATGTATTATTAGATGGTGTCACAAAACTTGGTTTTGGAAGGAAAAAATATTTTAAAATTATTAGGGTTGTTTTACCCTTGATCCCACTCACTTGGGAGATTTGTCTTTTTTTCTGTAGATAGGTATATTTATAAGTTATTTTATGTGCATTATTAGATGGTGTCACAAAACTTGGTTTTGGAAGGAAAAAATATTTTAAAATTATTAGGGTTGTTTTACCCTTGATCACACTTACTTAGAGATTTGTCTTTTTTTCTGTAGATAGGTATATTAATAAGTTATTTTATGTGTATTATTAGATGGTGTCACAAAACTTGGTTTTGGAAGGAAAAAATATTTTAAAATTATTAGGGTTGTTTTACCCTTGATCCCACTCACTTGGAGATTTGTCTTTTTTTCTGTAGATAGGTATATTTATAAGTTATTTTATATCTATTATTAGATGGTGTCACAAAACTTGGTTTTGGAAGGAAAAAATATTTTAAAATTATTACGGTTGTTTTACCCTTGATCCCACTCACTTGGAGATTTGTCTTTTTTTCTGTAGATAGGTATATTAATAAGTTATTTTATGTGTATTATTAGATGGTGTCACAAAACTTGGTTTTGGAAGGAAAAAATATTTTAAAATTATTAGGGTTGTTTTACCCTTGATCCCACTCACTTGGGAGATTTGTCTTTTTTTCTGTAGATAGGTATATTTATAAGTTATTTTATGTGTATTATTAGATGGTGTCACAAAACTTGGTTTTGGAAGGAAAAAATATTTTAAAATTATTAGGGTTGTTTTACCCTTGATCCCACTCACTTAGAGATTTGTCTTTTTTTCTGTAGATAGGTATATTAATAAGTTATTTTATGTGTATTATTAGATGGTGTCACAAAACTTGGTTTTGGAAGGAAAAAATATTTTAAAATTATTAGGGTTGTTTTACCCTTGATCCCACTCACTTGGGAGATTTGTCTTTTTTTCTGTAGATAGGTATATTTATAAGTTATTTTATGTGCATTATTAGATGGTGTCACAAAACTTGGTTTTGGAAGGAAAAAATATTTTAAAATTATTAGGGTTGTTTTACCCTTGATCACACTTACTTAGAGATTTGTCTTTTTTTCTGTAGATAGGTATATTAATAAGTTATTTTATGTGTATTATTAGATGGTGTCACAAAACTTGGTTTTGGAAGGAAAAAATATTTTAAAATTATTAGGGTTGTTTTACCCTTGATCCCACTCACTTGGAGATTTGTCTTTTTTTCTGTAGATAGGTATATTTATAAGTTATTTTATATCTATTATTAGATGGTGTCACAAAACTTGGTTTTGGAAGGAAAAAATATTTTAAAATTATTACGGTTGTTTTACCCTTGATCCCACTCACTTGGAGATTTGTCTTTTTTTCTGTAGATAGGTATATTAATAAGTTATTTTATATGTATTATTAGATGGTGTCACAAAACTTAGTTTTGGAAGGAAAAAATATTTTAAAATTATTAGGGTTGTTTTACCCTTGATCACACTTACTTAGAGATTTGTCTTTTTTTTTGTAGATAGGTATATTAATAAGTTATTTTATGTGTATTATTAGATGGTGTCACAAAACTTGGTTTTGGAAGGAAAAAATATTTTAAAATTATTAGGGTTGTTTTACCCTTGATCCCACTCACTTGGAGATTTGTCTTTTTTTCTGTAGATAGGTATATTAATAAGTTATTTTATATGTATTATTAGATGGTGTCACAAAACTTAGTTTTGGAAGGAAAAAATATTTTAAAATTATTAGGGTTGTTTTACCCTTGATCCCACTCACTTGGAGATTTGTCTTTTTTTCTGTAGATAGGTATATTAATAAGTTATTTTATATGTATTATTAGATGGTGTCACAAAACTTAGTTTTGGAAGGAAAAAATATTTTAAAATTATTAGGGTTGTTTTACCCTTGATCCCACTCACTTGGAGATTTGTCTTTTTTTCTGTAGATAGGTATATTTATAAGTTATTTTATATGTATTATTAGATGGTGTCACAAAACTTAGTTTTGGAAGGAAAAAATATTTTAAAATTATTAGGGTTGTTTTACCCTTGATCACACTTACTTAGTGATTTGTCTTTTTTTTTGTAGATAGGTATATTTATAAGTTATTTTATGTGTATTATTAGATGGTGTCACAAAACTTAGTTTTGGAAGGAAAAAATATTTTAAAATTATTAGGGTTGTTTTACCCTTGATCCCACTCACTTGGAGATTTGTCTTTTTTTCTGTAGATAGGTATATTTATAAGTTATTTTATATGTATTATTAGATGGTGTCACAAAACTTGGTTTTGGAAGGAAAAAATATTTTAAAATTATTAGGGTTGTTTTACCCTTGATCACACTTACTTAGAGATTTGTCTTTTTTTCTGTAGATAGGTATATTAATAAGTTATTTTATGTGCATTATTAGATGGTGTCACAAAACTTGGTTTTGGAAGGAAAAAATATTTTAAAATTATTAGGGTTGTTTTACCCTTGATCACACTTACTTAGAGATTTGTCTTTTTTTCTGTAGATAGGTATATTAATAAGTTATTTTATGTGTATTATTAGATGGTGTCACAAAACTTGGTTTTGGAAGGAAAAAATATTTTAAAATTATTAGGGTTGTTTTACCCTTGATCCCACTCACTTGGAGATTTGTCTTTTTTTCTGTAGATAGGTATATTAATAAGTTATTTTATGTGCATTATTAGATGGTGTCACAAAACTTGGTTTTGGAAGGAAAAAATATTTTAAAATTATTAGGGTTGTTTTACCCTTGATCACACTTACTTAGAGATTTGTCTTTTTTTCTGTAGATAGGTATATTAATAAGTTATTTTATGTGCATTATTAGATGGTGTCACAAAACTTGGTTTTGGAAGGAAAAAATATTTTAAAATTATTAGGGTTGTTTTACCCTTGATCACACTTACTTAGAGATTTGTCTTTTTTTCTGTAGATAGGTATATTAATAAGTTATTTTATGTGTATTATTAGATGGTGTCACAAAACTTGGTTTTGGAAGGAAAAAATATTTTAAAATTATTAGGGTTGTTTTACCCTTGATCCCACTCACTTGGAGATTTGTCTTTTTTTTTGTAGATAGGTATATTAATAAGTTATTTTATGTGTATTATTAGTTGGTGTCACAAAACTTGGTTTTGGAAGGAAAAAATATTTTAAAATTATTAGGGTTGTTTTACCCTTGATCCCACTCACTTGGAGATTTGTCTTTTTTTCTGTAGATAGGTATATTTATAAGTTATTTTATGTGCATTATTAGATGGTGTCACAAAACTTGGTTTTGGAAGGAAAAAATATTTTAAAATTATTAGGGTTGTTTTACCCTTGATCACACTTACTTAGAGATTTGTCTTTTTTTCTGTAGATAGGTATATTAATAAGTTATTTTATGTGTATTATTAGATGGTGTCACAAAACTTGGTTTTGGAAGGAAAAAATATTTTAAAATTATTAGGGTTGTTTTACCCTTGATCCCACTCACTTGGAGATTTGTCTTTTTTTCTGTAGATAGGTATATTAATAAGTTATTTTATGTGCATTATTAGATGGTGTCACAAAACTTAGTTTTGGAAGGAAAAAATATTTTAAAATTATTAGGGTTGTTTTACCCTTGATCCCACTCACTTGGAGATTTGTCTTTTTTTCTGTAGATAGGTATATTAATAAGTTATTTTATGTGTATTATTAGATAGTGTCACAAAACTTAGTTTTGGAAGGAAAAAATATTTTAAAATTATTAGGGTTGTTTTACCCTTGATCCCACTCACTTGGAGATTTGTCTTTTTTTCTGTAGATAGGTATATTAATAAGTTATTTTATGTGCATTATTAGATGGTGTCACAAAACTTAGTTTTGGAAGGAAAAAATATTTTAAAATTATTAGGGTTGTTTTACCCTTGATCCCACTCACTTGGAGATTTGTCTTTTTTTCTGTAGATAGGTATATTAATAAGTTATTTTATGTGCATTATTAGATGGTGTCACAAAACTTAGTTTTGGAAGGAAAAAATATTTTAAAATTATTAGGGTTGTTTTACCCTTGATCCCACTCACTTGGAGATTTGTCTTTTTTTCTGTAGATAGGTATATTAATAAGTTATTTTATGTGCATTATTAGATGGTGTCACAAAACTTAGTTTTGGAAGGAAAAATATTTTAAAATTATTAGGGTTGTTTTACCCTTGATCCCACTCACTTGGAGATTTGTCTTTTTTTCTGTAGATAGGTATATTAATAAGTTATTTTATATGTATTATTAGATGGTGTCACAAAACTTGGTTTTGGAAGGAAAAAATATTTTAAAATTATTAGGGTTGTTTTACCCTTGATCACACTTACTTAGAGATTTGTCTTTTTTTTGTAGATAGGTATATTAATAAGTTATTTTATGTGTATTATTAGATGGTGTCACAAAACTTGGTTTTGGAAGGAAAAAATATTTTAAAATTATTAGGGTTGTTTTACCCTTGATCCCACTCACTTGGAGATTTGTCTTTTTTTCTGTAGATAGGTATATTTATAAGTTATTTTATATGTATTATTAGATGGTGTTACAAAACTTAGTTTTGGAAGGAAAAAATATTTTAAAATTATTAGGGTTGTTTTACCCTTGATCCCACTCACTTGGAGATTTGTCTTTTTTTCTGTAGAATATTTATAAGTTATTTTATATGTATTATTAGATGGTGTCACAAAACTTGGTTTTGGAAGGAAAAAATATTTTAAAATTATTAGGGTTGTTTTACCCTTGATCACACTCACTTGGAGATTTGTCTTTTTTTCTGTAGATAGGTATATTTATAAGTTATTTTATGTGTATTATTAGATGGTGTCACAAAACTTGGTTTTGGAAGGAAAAAATATTTTAAAATTATTAGGGTTGTTTTACCCTTGATCACACTTACTTAGAGATTTGTCTTTTTTTCTGTAGATAGGTATATTAATAAGTTATTTTATGTGTATTATTAGATGGTGTCACAAAACTTAGTTTTGGAAGGAAAAAATATTTTAAAATTATTAGGGTTGTTTTACCCTTGATCCCACTCACTTGGCGATTGATTTGTCTTTTTTTCTGTAGATAGGTATATTTATAAGTTATTTTATGTGCATTATTAGATGGTGTCACAAAACTTAGTTTTGGAAGGAAAAAATATTTTAAAATTATTAGGGTTGTTTTACCCTTGATCCCACTCACTTGGAGATTTGTCTTTTTTTCTGTAGATAGGTATATTTATAAGTTATTTTATGTGCATTATTAGATGGTGTCACAAAACTTGGTTTTGGAAGGAAAAAATATTTTAAAATTATTAGGGTTGTTTTACCCTTGATCCCACTCACTTGGCGATTGATTTGTCTTTTTTTCTGTAGATAGGTATATTAATAAGTTATTTTATGTGTATTATTAGATGGTGTCACAAAACTTGGTTTTGGAAGGAAAAAATATTTTAAAATTATTAGGGTTGTTTTACCCTTGATCCCACTCACTTGGAGATTTGTCTTTTTTTTGTAGATAGGTATATTAATAAGTTATTTTATGTGTATTATTAGATGGTGTCACAAAACTTGGTTTTGGAAGGAAAAAATATTTTAAAATTATTAGGGTTGTTTTACCCTTGATCCCACTCACTTGGAGATAAAAAACGCAAAAAATCATAAAAAATAATAAAAACGGTAAAAAACTGGTAAAAAGTCGTAAAATTTCTTAAATAATGATAAATAATCGTAAGTCATCATAAAAAATTGTAAAAAATCGTGAAAAATCGTAAAAAGTTGTAATAAACCGTAAAAAATTCCAAAAAAAAGCTGGAAAAATCTGGAACAAATGAAAACAAACTTATAATATAGGAAAAGTACGAAAAACGCGAGTAAATTAGAAAAAAAAAATTAAATTAAAAAGGAAAAAATGGAAGAAACAAAAAAAGGCGAAAAAATTGGAAAAATTTAAAAGAAATAGGAAGAAAGACTCTAAAAAAAATTAATATCAATAAAAATGTATAATAAAATAAATTTTTTCTTAAAATTTGAATCTCGTGTCATAAACAGATCATTGCAGCCATAAATTTCGTGTTGCGTATAGTTCTTATGTTTATTACCAAAGTGAATTTTTCTGGCCGAAGTACAAAAAATATCATATGTTTTTACCATGTGTAATATTTTTTAATCGAGATCCCTGCGATTTGGCCCAAATATATCAAGTGTAATAAAAAAATTTAAATGATTTTTTATTTAATCTAAATGACGAGATATTTTATTTCCGGTAAACATTTTTTATAAATCTATAAACATTCATTTTCTTGATAGATCCTTAGCACAAATTTTCATAAACTTAACCACTTACTCTGTTATTATTCGGGCATATTTCACACCTCTTCGTCTAAATAAATTTATGGCTATCTATAAACAATTAATTGCGATTTGCGATGATATATTGTTGTAAATAACAGACGTCCACAGTTTATATATGAAAGTTTATGGTATTTAAGACCCACTCCGGTCGCTAATTTCCAGCGGAATTGATTGATTAATACCTATACTTAACATTCAATTCGATCGAAAGCTTCGAGCACGCTAAATTGCCAGTGACGTCCAAAAAATATTATACAGCATTATTTTTTTTATACAAGGTGATTCTTATTGCAAATAAATTTTATCCCTATATAATATAAAAAGTAACAAGTATGGGAAACGGGTTTATAGAAATAATGCCATATTAGTATACTTATACACACATAGGAACTCAACCCATGTCGTCCAGCTTCAAACTTTTACTACACTAGGTTAAAAGCCGAAAAGGATATTATACCATCCTCCCCTTGTTACTTCCAACAGGTCTTCAGTCCGTCATTAAATACTTACTTATCCTACCTGATCGGTTAGTTGCAACAGAGAGCTGTGTTAAGCACTTTGCCCTCTCGTCATCGTAGATTTGTGTGTGCGCTTTTATCTCTATCTTGTGATACTCCGAATTAGCTCTTACTATGAATCAATTCGGACAATACAGAAGGCAAAACTATGTCTGTTGTCTGTTGTCATATTTGTCATCTTTTGTACTATGCTGCGGCCTGTTGTGCTGTCATCTTTTGGTCTCCTAACATCTGGAAGGGGTTGTGTGTTCCTGGGATTTTTATTTTTTTTTCTAGGTAGGTGTGGGAGGGGTGGATGTTAGGGTAGATGTTCTTCGTCACTTTTTTCACTTGCAAGCTTTAGGACGACTTTATGCTTCTTCATTTTCGAACTGTTTCCTAGGCCTTGCGTGTTTTCTATAGTCGTAGATAGTGTAGTCGGTAAGTTCCCTTAGCTCGATGTTGGGATGTCTCGTCAAGTTGTCATATACATTCCTTACACGGATTTTCATCAACTCGAGTATTTTTGTTTCTAACTCTCTATATAATTATCTATTTGATACGTAGTAAGGCGCATTTATTGCTTGCCTTATGTAGATATTTTATTTTGCTTGTATTCTTCTCATGTTGGTCTTGCAGGTGTGTCCCCAGGCCGGTGATGCTTATGTCATAATGAATGCATTTAATAGTCTTAATTTTGTCTTTACTCGTAGTTTGCTTCTTCGGAGTATAAGTCCTATAAGTTGAGAGTGTATGTACTTTTCTTTGTTTACTCTGTCGTTTACGTGCTCGATAAATGTTAGTACTTTATCTAATATGACTCCTAAGTATTTGACTTTGTTTGCCAATCTCGCATTAATTCCTTCTATTTGTTAGAATTTATGATCCGTTAGGCTTTATTTCACCCATCACCTTTTATTCTAAGCATTTAATTCAGAAATTATGGCGGACTGGCTTAGATTGGGATATAGTTCCAGATGAGACTATTACTCAAATTTGGAATAAATATCAGTCGGAATTACCGATGCTTGCTGATTTAAAAATTCCCCGTCAATATTCTGCTTTAATTTCTTCTTTTAATCGTCAGTTTGAACTTCATGGGTTTTGTGATTCTAGTGAACGAGGCTATAGCTGCGTCATATATTTCCGTGTAAAAGATGAAACTGATGCAGTTCAAGTTGCATTTGTTTGTTCCAAGTCAAAAGTTGCACCTACCATAAAACTTACTATCCCACGTTTGGAGCTTTGTGGAGCCGTTCTCCTGACCAAACTTATGATGTATGTTAAAAATATATTTTGTCCGAAAATTACGTTTGTTACAATTCGTGCATGGTGTGATTCTCAAATCGTACTGCATTGGATAAAAGGTTGTCCTGATCGTTGGAAAACTTATGTCGCTCATAGAGTCTCTTATATCCAAAACAATCTTCCGCCAGAAAATTGGTCATATGTAAATACTACTATTAACCCCGCTGATATAGCTTCGCGAGGAGCTCTCCCATCACAATTCTATTTTGGTTAACCGGTCCTGACTTTCTTTACGGTAATGAAAATTCTTGGCCTTCCTTTCCGTCTTCTGCTATTGATGTAACACTTCCCAAAGCGAGCCGAATCCCAGTGAAAAGAGTTTCGTAATCGCATTGTTAGAAAATCGTTGCGGTCTACTCTCTACAGATGAGTTGCATTCTGCCCACCTTGTTTTGGTCCAAATTACTCAATATACTTACTTTCAGGAAGAAATTGATTCTAAACGGTTTTCTAAACCCCTTCGCAAGTTGAATGTATTTTTAGATGACAAAAACATTCTCAGAGTGGGAGGTCGTCTGCATAATGCAACTATATCTTATTCTGCTAAATACCCTATATTGTTACCCAGACAAAGCCTCTTAACTACACTTGTCATTCGTCACATTCATGAAAAGTTTTTCCATTCTAGCTTTAGAAGTACTCACTTTTTACTTGCTCAACAGTTTTGGGTCCTATCCTCAAAACGGGCCATTAATTCAGTACTTTCCAAATGTCTACGTTGCTGGAAGACATCTCCTACCGCTTATCAACCCCCCATGGGTAATTTACCGTTATCTCGAGTATCTCAGGTAAAACCGTTCTCTCGTTCTGCTGTTGATTTTGCAGGTCCGTTCAGTATAACTATGAGTCGACACAGAGGTATAAAAAGTTGTAAAGCTTATCTCTGCATTTTTATCTGCTTGGCTACTAAGGCTGTACATTTGGAACTCGCCAGTGATTTAGCTACACCAACATTTTTGGCCGCTTTACAACGATTTATTGCAAGACGTGGAAGAGTTTCACAGATGTATAGTGATTGTGGTTCAAATTTTATGGGTGCAAAACGGGAATTGCTCTCTCTTATGGAACAGGCCACCGCAAATGAAACAATTCAATGGTTTCCTAGTCCCGCAGGAGCTCCTCACTTTAATGGTCTAGCCGAAGCTGGAGTGAAAAGTGTTAAAACTCACCTTCGTCGTGTAGTAGGTGATCAAATACTCTCGTTTGAAGAATTCTATACCGTTCTGACGCTTATCGAGTCTATTCTAAATTCTAGACCGTTGGTTCCCATATCTAATGATGTTGACGATATCAACGCTTTAACGCCTGGTCATTTTTTGACCATGGAACCATTAACCGCATTTCCAGTTCCTAGTTTCGAATTGTTACCCCTAAATCGTCTCTCTAGATGGCAATTATTACAACGTATCCATCAAGATATTTGGCGTCGCTGGCATAAAGAATATTTGCACACTCTTCAACAGCGAGCCAAATGGTTAGATCCTTCTAACACTCCCAAAATTGGTACGTTAGTTTTGATTAAAACTGATAACTTACCTCTTAATAAATGGTTGTTAGGCCGGGTTACTCAATTGCATTTTGGTAGCGATAACATAGCGAGAGTGGCTACGGTGAAAACACATAGCTGTGTTCTAAAACGACCCTTGGTAAAGCTGTGTCCACTACCTATTGAGTAGTAGACTTATTATTTTTTTTATATGATACCTGGGGTATTTTATAGTAATTTCAATTTATTTATTTTTTATTTTTATTTGAATTCAACTTTTTTTTGCTCTTGTTTTTGGGGGAAACTTTCTAATAGATTTAAAATAAATGTTTATATACATTTTTTGCGGGGCAGGAAATGTTCCAGAATGAATTAATCTTATTTTCTAATTTTAAATATTTGCGGTAATTTTGTCTCAAATCGCTTATGATTCGCGGTAATCCTGCGCTTCTTTAAAACACTTATTGAAGCGACCTTGAATGTAATTACTTCAATTTTCGATTTCTTCGTGAAAACACGTGCTGTACATATCGCTCTTCATCCATGCCGGTTTTAATGTGACCGTGTTGCTGCAGTTTTATCTAACTTAAATATTCGGGCCCGATCGGATGCAATTTTGTGCCATAACGCTACTACTATATTTTGGATCCTCTAAGAAGACTTGTGCAATCAAAGGTAAGCATTTTTGAGACTCGTTTACTTCGATTCATTTTGACTGTTTTATAACCAGCCCTTTGGTGGCTTTTCCATTCATTCTATTACAGATATCTCGATCTGGTACATGTCTTTTCTTTATCAAGAGGATTGGTTGTGTTTTCTCTGCGTTTATTTTAATTTTCCATTTTAAGCACCATTCTTCGATATTCGTGGTGGCTTCTTGTAGTCTATTTGTTATTAGGTGTGTTTGGTGACTACGGGTGGCTACTGCTTTATCATCAGCGTAGAGGGCTAGCACGGTGTTGTCAGTCTACGGGACATCCGCTATGAAGATGTTGTACAGTTGCGGTGAAAGCACTGCAACTTGTGGTACACCATCTTCTTGGTATCCGATGTCTGACGTTCCAATTTTAATTTGGAAAGTTCTTCCTTTCAGGTAACTGTATAACAGTTTGGTCATCACTTTGGTGTATCCAGTTTGTCTCATTTTATAGATTAGTCCTTCATGCCATGATGTCTAAGAATATAGCTCCTGTTGATTGATTTCTATTAAAGTCTTGACTTATGTATCCAATGAGTCTTATTTGTTGTCTTTCGCAATCGTGATCTTGTCGAAATCCAAATTGTTTTTGTAGCAGTATTCCTAGTGCTTCAGTTTCTTCATTTAATTTTCTAAGTATGATCCGTTCAGCGATTTGAGTCATTGCTGGTAGTAAGTGTATTGGTCTATGGTTCTGTGGACAAAGTGAGTCCTGATTAGGTTTCCTTATCATTACGATATTTGCCTTCTTCCAGTTTGCGGGGAAACACTTTATTTGAATAGATGAGACTATTACTTGATGAAGATCCATACTATACGATGAAATAAAACAATTTAATTTGTTTAAATCTTCATTATTTGAACTAAGTTCAATATAGAACCGTGACGCGTTTCGCTAACATAGTAGCTTTCTCAACCGGGTCAAATAATGAAGATTTAAAAAAATTAAATTGTTTTATTTCATCGTAAACACTTTATTCTAATAATTCCGTTTATGATTGTCGTTAAGTGCACCACTGCTTTTGGAGAAATGTTCTTTAGCGCTCTGTTGGAGATGTTGTCCCATCCTGGAGCTTTCTTCGCGTTTGTGAATTTTATTATTTGTTTTATGTCGTCGGGTGACGTAAATCCTAGGTTCCCTTTATCTTCTTCGAATATCTGGTTTTCCACTTCCTCTTCGACTTCTTCCTCGAAGTCCATATCATGGTCATTTAGCGTAAATTGGCTTTCTATGGTTCTTAAGAAAGCCTCTGCTTTTTCTTCAGCAGTATATGCTAGTCCGTTTATTCCGTGTAGTGCATGAATAGGTCTTCTGTCTGATCGTAGTAATTTAGCGAGGTTCAATATCCCTGGTTTTTGTGGATCTAGCTCGTTGATGTGGATATTCCAATGTTTGTCTCTATGTATTTTTAATTATTCTTTGACTTGTTCTCCAAGTCTGTTGGCTTCTCTTTTATCTTCTTGTCTTCTGCTCCTATGTGCCCTTTTCCTTTGTCTATTTCGTTGTTTTATCAGGTCATTTAGATTGTCGGTGTCTTATAATATATTTCTTAAATGTTCTACGCTGTCGTCGATGTCTTGTGACACATTGATTCTTGGGACAGGAAATAGCGTCTGACCTATAATTCTTTTGAATTATATCCAGTTAGTTTTTATTCTTTTAATAGGTTGTAATTCTTTACCATCTCCCAGACTGAGGATTGTTGGTTCGTGTTCGTATCCTCCTTCTCCGGTTCGATATTTTTCATCATAGCTATATCTAGCAAGTTCGGAGTACCTCTTAAGGCGGATGGAAAGTATGTTGGTCTAGGCGGTCCTATTATTCGCAGTTCTGGATCTTGCTCAACTAGATTAATCAGTCTTCTCCCATTTCTGTTCGTGTTTATGCTGTTCCATTTTGGCGACTTATAATTGAGATCACTAATTATGATTACCTTCTTTCTGTCTTTCTTCAGTACGCAGATGAAATTTGTACTTCTCCGAAGGCCGTGTCACTACTATCGCCGTAGATTCCAGTGACATCATTCCGCCCGGGTGTGGCTTCGGATAGTGGTTAATCTCTATTCGCACCAGTAGAGCGGTTCCTCACGCGTTGGCTCTTACGTCGTTTCTATGGGTTACGTAGTTTGGGAATCTTAACCTATTGTTATCTGTCAGCTGTGTCTCTTGTAGTACCATAATATCTATTTCTTCTCTGTCTAACATGATTCTTTTCTGCAGAAGTTATTTCTCCTGGTTTACAGGATCCAATCTGTAAATGACCTGTAGGTTGAGGGGGGCATTTTAACGTTGGTTTTGTGCTGCAATCATTTGTGTCATCATGTGCATCATCTGGTTAAATTGCTGTTGCTGTTGTTGCATTTGCTGTTGCATTTGTTGCTGCATGATGTGCAGCACATTCGCTTGAGGTAGTTCTATTTGTCCCTTCACTACGTTGCTGTAGCTTATTCCTGGTATTCCTCTTTTTGAGGGAATTTCCCTTGGTGCCGCTCTTGGTGGTCCTGGGGTAGTTGCCTGTGTTGGTATGGCTCTTGGTCCTCTTGGCACTGCTTTGCAGCCTCTATAGCTGGCTACGTGTTCTCCATTGCAGTTAGCGCAGGTGGGTGTTTATAATTCTTTGTATTTTGGTTCCTCGTCATCTTCTAACTCCACTGCGAATGTTGGTAGCAATTTTTTTGCTCCATATCTGCTTCTTAGTTGACTGATAGCTTTGGGGTTGAGTCCTACTTCAATTAGTGCAGTTTTTATGTCTTTAATTATGAATGTTTCCAGTAAATCTTTAATCACTACCTTTTTGGCCTTCTCTTCTTCGAGCTTATATGTGTGCCATTTTTCCTCTAGGTGCTCCTCCAGGTATTTGACTAGCATCATGTAGTCATCTACGGTTTTGGGCTGTAGTTTTAGTCCTTTTATGTCTTTTCTATAGACGACCGGAGCTACGTTTATCCCCCTTTTGTTGACACATTTGCTGAGTTTCGACCACAAGTGCGGGTTTTCTAATGTGATTGTGGGAGGGCGTCTCTCCTGGGGAGCGGATATATCCATTTGTATTCCTTCTGGTGTTTTTTCATTTTCTTTTATTTTTTCTTCGGTTATATTCTCTTTGTTTATTTTTATTGCTTCATCGTTTGTTCTCTTCGCGTCTTCAGATTTTTCTCTGTCGATTCTGCCTGATTCCCTCCTGATTTCTTGTTATTTAAGTATTATTTTTAGTCGTTTTTCTTGTGCTTTTGTCATTTCCGTTGCTTTTAGTTCACTTTCACTTTCATTCTCGTCTTCGCTACTTGTGATATAAATCGACTTGTTTGTACTTATGGAAGCAACATCTTTTTCTTGCGGTTTTGCGGTTTTTGTTATGTTTTTTGGTATTTCATCACTTTTAAGTCTTTTGTCTTCTTTGTCGTTTTCGCTGTCGCTGTTTATCGTCCTTTTCTGCCCTCAGCGAAACAGAACGAAACAACAGCAAAACAGAAGAAAACAACAGCAAAAGAAAACGAAAGAAAAAAAAGACAGTCGCAGCAAATTTTTCTGATTCCGAATTATCGACTGAAGAAGAGGACGCTGAGCAATCCAGTCATATTAGTCAAAATAGGGTAAGTATCTCGGAAATGGAAATAGTCACCTATAAACATGTATAATCCTTTATTTTGACACCTCAAAACTTGTCTCGAAACCTACTTATCGTAGGGTGGCCGCTACCACAGATATCTAAGGTCAAAGATCAAAAAAATCGATTTTTTGCATATTTTTAGCAAATATCTCGTTTTCTATTGGTTTTATGCTATTTGTATTTGTTATTAATATTGTATAGAATTAAGTCCCCTATAACTTTTCTTTTATAATTTTTATCTTGAACCGTTTTCGAGATAGAGGGCAGAGAACACAAAAAAAAATTCAAAAATTTAATCTAAACGTTAAGTACCCCATTCTGCCACTGGTTTCCCTACTTAATGAGGCATTTCAAATGATGTTTTAGAAGACTGACTTTTCTATCCCTTTATTATATAAAATAAAAATAATTATTAATATTATACTGAAAAACTATTATTTATTTATTCACAATAATAAAAAATCTAATAAAATTTAAATTTGTACTAATATTGAAAATCAAATTTGTAATTAGCAATAGTTGCTTTTTGTGTAATTTAGACATTAAAAAACCCCCAACAATCTTATATGTATCGTAAATTCAATAAATGTAACCCGAGTCATGTTAGCACCTAGCTAACTAGCACCTAAACGCGGCGACAGCCGATGCGCCACCGGTTGTATTTGTAAAATAATTAATTTTTTTTTCTCTCGTTTTGGAATTTTTTAATTTTTTATTTCGAATATCAAAAAAGCATATAAAAAGAAATAATTCTTTCGTATTCCATTTTCATAGCTGCCTTTTATTTCAAAACTTACGAGGATTTTGAAAAAAATCGAAAAAAGGTGCTGGACTAAATTTTGAAAATAATTAATTTTTATCTTGGATATCAAAAAAGCATATAAAAAGAAATAATTCTTTCGTATTCCATTTTCATAGCTGCCTTTTATTTCAAAACTTACGAGGATTTTGAAAATAATCGAAAAAAGGTGCTGGACTAAATTTTGAAAATAATTAATTTTTATTTTGGATATCAAAAAAGGATATAAAAAGAAATAATTCTTTCGTATTCCATTTTCAAATCTTTTAAAAAAATTTAGAACTTTTAATGAACTCGACGAGAAACGATTTGAATTTGTCAAATTTGGAGGAATTGGAGATTGGTTCTCCGTTACCAAGTAAGGTCTGAAAATTTGACCAATTCAAATTGGTTCGTATTTGGTTTATTAAAAATCCTAAAATTTTTTAATGTTTATTGTTCCACACATCATTTATTTTTATGGCATATTTCTCTCCTCCCTATAGTTCCTCTAGTACTAAACTTTCTGTAGCATTGTTTTACTACTCGTATTAAAATGAGTTATTAGGTTTGTTTTGGTTTCGTATTTACAACTGTTCGCAAATTATTTGAGAACTGCGCAGAACAAGTTGCGTAGTGGTATATATTTATTAAACCGATTCCGAACTGATTCTAGGAACCGAAAACTAAAACACTAATTAAAATCTTCTTTTTTATTATCTGGCCTCTGTTAAGCTAGTTTATTTTATATTACAAAAATAGAAGAATATTTTATATTTATAGGTTATCCAGCACACTAATTACTTTACTGTGCTGAAATATAACCAGAAATCTTTGACGATTCAAATCGAAGGTCAAAATATCGATTCCCAAAAAAATCGGCACTTAAAATATCGATTTTTGGAAGATTTTGTTATCGATGCTTTTCTTTATAAAAATTTCTTCCTACTAGCCTTTTTCCCAACTACTCTTTATGCAAATTACATTCTAAATAATTAATTAATAAATCCATAAAGTTATCCACATCTGAAATGTGGTCCAGTGTTTAATAAATGTAACAATAGGTTTGTTTTGGTTCTAATTTAAGAACAGTTCGACCATGCGCATTAAGTTCGGAGTGTTTTGGTTTTATGAAAATCGATTCGGAACCAGTCATTACAAATAATTTTGTGTTTTGGTTCGTGTGTAAATTTATTCCAGAACGGTTATCGAACCATACAACCAGTACTTGGTCGACGATGAGAATATTTTTAGGATTTTCAGTGCACACATGCGTATTGTGATTGTGATTGTGAAATATACTACCGCGCAAAAACTGATATTTAAAAACTATTTAAATATATAATTATAAATTATTAAAATATATATTTATAAATTATCAAATAAAAATAAAAAGCAAATACTTGGGAATTAAACCATTGCTTTTTAAACCAATTGTATTTTTCCAAAATATTAACATTCTGATTAACTTACCGGTTTCCATATTAAATTAGTATTTTTTATATGCTGAAATAATAGAGAATGTTATGTATAATGCTGGATAACCTATAAATATAAAATATTCTTCTATTTTTGTAATATAAAATAAACTAGCTTAACAGAGGCCAGATAATAAAAAAGAAGATTTTAATTAGTGTTTTAGTTTTCGGTTCCTAGAATCAGTTCGGAATCGGTTTAATAAATATATACCACTACGCAACTTGTTCTGCGCAGTTCTCAAATAATTTGCGAACAGTTGTAAATACGAAACCAAAACAAACCTAATAACTCATTTTAATACGAGTAGTAAAACAATGCTACAGAAAGTTTAGTACTAGAGGAACTATAGGGAGGAGAGAAATATGCCATAAAAATAAATGATGTGTGGAACAATAAACATTAAAAAATTTTAGGATTTTTAATAAACCAAATACGAACCAATTTGAATTGGTCAAATTTTCAGACCTTACTTGGTAACGGAGAACCAATCTCCAATTCCTCCAAATTTGACAAATTCAAATCGTTTCTCGTCGAGTTCATTAAAAGTTCTAAATTTTTTTAAAAGATTTGAAAATGGAATACGAAAGAATTATTTCTTTTTATATCCTTTTTTGATATCCAAAATAAAAATTAATTATTTTCAAAATTTAGTCCAGCACCTTTTTTCGATTATTTTCAAAATCCTCGTAAGTTTTGAAATAAAAGGCAGCTATGAAAATGGAATACGAAAGAATTATTTCTTTTTATATGATTTTTTGATATTCGAAACAAAAAATTAAAAAATTCCAAAACGAGAGAAAAAAAAATTAATTATTTTACAAATACAACCGGTGGCGCATCGGCTGTCGCCGCGTTTAGGTGCCAGTTAGCTAGGTGCTAACATGACTCGGGTATAAATGTATCAGTTTCGATTGACGTTTATAGCGAACGAAAATCGACATCGTTCTCGTATAAAACAAGATAGAGCGAAATTACACGCGATATCCAGCGGTTAAGTCGAAACTTGAATGTTATGATCAGAAAATTCAGCCACGGCCGTAAATCACCCAACAAATGGCTCGTATCCACCTCTGAAGATGGTTGTTTTTGAATCCGATTTAATTGTCTTGTCATAAGTAACGACACCCACTGAAGCGGGTGGTCGATTGCTTTTGTTTTATGGAAATATACAAAGCGATTCGATTTTTTTCAAAAATATTATAATATCATCACTATTACAATATATTTTATTTTCATATCATTATTCATAACCGTGTTTTTTTTTCGAATAAATAGAAAAAAATTGCTATCGTTTTTCACCAAAGTAAAGAAGCTGCAAGAGTTCAACCCCCGTTCTTATGGGAAATAACATAGGAAAATCGCTAAGGTCCATTCTGGCAAAAATCGGCAAATTCAAGGTCATTCGTCATCGCTTAGAGAGAACGTCGGCTCTGGTCTTCACTTACTTCAGCTCTGATCTTCAGTTACTTCAGCTCTGGTCTTCAGTAACTTCAGCTCTGGTCTTTAGTAACTTCAGCTCTGGTCTTCAGTTACTTCAACTCTGGTCTTCAGTTACTTCAGCTCTGGTCTTCAGTTACTTCAGCTCTGGTCTTCAATTACATCAGCCCTGGTCTTCAGTTACTTCAGCTCTGGTCTTCAGTTACTTCAACTCCGCCTGGTCCGCTAGCAGAAGTACCTGACAGAGCTGAAGACTAGATCAGACATAGCTAAAGTATCTGGAAGATCGGAGTAGACGGAGCTAAAGTACCTGAAGACCTGAGCCGACGTTACCTCTTAGCGATGACAAATGACCTTGAATTCGCCAATTTTTTCCAGAATGGCCCTTATCGATTTTCCCATATTATTTCCCATAATTTCTCAGTCAGGTGTTTAATTCTACATAAGAAAAGAGAACTAAATGCGGTCAAAGTGCCCAATTTATGTTATTTTAATATAGAGGTGGGAAATAACAAAATAAAAAATGGATCGAATTTACTCTGGAAAGGGAGCCGTTATAAATAACTCTTATTAATAATAAAGCTAAGTTGCACCAGTTATGTTAACTGAAATACTACTGTAACGCTCTTTGACGCCTTCGTTCAGGCTTCGGATTTCCTTGGGTGCCACCTCCTGTTTACTGTGTAAAAGCCACTTGCACAGGCAGCATCAGTAGAGAAAGAATACTCCAGGCGTCGTTTATGGTATCGACCAATGCGTTTTCAGAAAGTAGGGCGGGCTTTACTTGCTCCACTGGGTTAAGTACCTGGGTATTCGCTCCGTTGTTGGTGATGCTCGTATTTATGAATAATAAGAAAGAATAGAATGAATAAATAAAAATCCAAGTAGTACAGTAAACAACTTTATTAATTGACCAAAATAATACAGGAGACGGGAAGCGGGAAGAGGGAGAGCGTGCAACAAGTTTTAATATCAACGCAATATCTACAGGGGCAGTAATACGGACTCTAACAATGGTAGGCGCGGAGTAAAGGACTACGGTAGTAAGCATAACAAGAAACTGGAAAACTGTTATTTATACTTTCGACGGATAGTACAATGTAGCCGAAGCTACCAGAATGTACTTCCCGTCGACCTATTCCGTCAACGAAATGTACAATGTGACCGAGGCCACCAGAGAATAGTCTTCGTCTGTCAAATTGCGGCGATGGAGAGCACAATGTAACCGAAGCCACCAGAGTGTACTTTCTGTCGTTTCCTTAAGATGGTACTAAATCCACGGCGACGGAGAGCTCAATATAGCCGAAGCTACCAGAGTGTACTTTTCGTCATTTGAAAAACGGCAATACCAAGAGAAAATCACCAGTACATAAGACCAGAGGTATCTGCAGTCTGTAAGGAGCAAGCTCGATGTGGATTCGCGAGAATATTTTAAATCACGGTATACCTTAGGTAGGTTCAATGTGAGTGGGGCCTTTGCTCGCCCCTCCACTGCGGCCAAAAGAGGCCTATTGTGGCTCACCCCTATGGGCTATAATTCACCATACAATCCACACCTTCTTACGAAGTCTATGGTTGATTTACGTCAAGCTTCCTTGAAGTCGGTAGGCTCCAGCTGTACAAAACCAAACGTACGAAGCCTATTCATTTCCAAGGCAGGGCAGGAGCATAAAATATGCTCCACCGTTTCGTCTTCCACACTGCAAAAGCGGCAGTCCGATGTTTGACTCAGACCTAGCTTCTTCAGATGGTACCGTAGACTACAGTGCCCTGTAAGCAGTCCAATTAAGATGCGTAGATCACTTCTACTCCATTCTAGGATAGGGTGCTACCTGAGGGTTTGACTATAAACGCTTTAGAGTGATCTAACCCAGGAATATCTTTCCAGTGCTGGAGAGTTTTCCTCTCGGCCCATTTCCAGATAGTGTCTTTGGCACTGCTTTTGGCTATGCCGAAAAATGGTTTCGGTCCAATGAACTCGGATTCTGCGCCTCTTTTCGCAAGGGTGTCGGCTTTCTCATTGCCCTCCACCCCTTCATGCCCAGGTACCCAGAGTAGGGTTACTCTGTTACTGGTAGCAATGCGATCCAGGGATTCGATGCAGTTCCATACCAGCTTCGAGTCCAGACGGTTGGAGCTTAGTGCTTTTAAAGCTGCCTGGTTGTCCGATAAAATGTAAATACTTTTTGTTGACAATATGATGGTTTACCAACTCTCTTGCACACAATTCTATAGCGAAAACCTCCGCCTGAAAGATGGTAGCATACTTGCCGAGGCTTACTGTGATGTCAACTCTCGGTTTTCTGCTGTATACTCCGGCTCCAACACCGCTTGGGGTCTTTGAACCATCTGTATACAGTAGATAAGCCGTCCCTGGAAAGAGGATCTCCCCCTTTTCCCATTCGTCTCTTCTCGGAAGAAGGACGTTGAAGGACTTCTGTATGTGAGGTATACCTTAGTATTCGTTGTGTCTGAACGGCACAAATGCAAGTGTCTCTATCGTCCGGACGGAATGTTAACTTTCTACACGGATCACGTTTGACCCTATATTAGGAGGAAGGTCGCGGTGTTTATTCTATTTTTCGTATTCAAGGTGCATTTCGATTTTACCTATTTACGATAAATTGCCGATCGCGATATTTTTAATAAAAAGAATTTTTAATGACGGATATCAGAGGAAAGCTAGTTATAATAATTATTTTAAAATGTAAATATGAAACGGAGTTATTATTATTAAGAAAAAGTAATAAAAACGGAGACTGGGGAAATATTGATAAATTAGTAACTTTATTACACTACAGTGGTTTAAAGAGTAGATAATGGAAGCAGAGAATCCTTCAAGTTCAAGATGAGGATCTAACTATCAAACTTAAGATCATAAGATCACACACGGAGAAAATTAACCCAGAAAATTTTATGGAAAATCAGTTAATACTTATGAACATCTTGAGTTCATGAAGCAAAACTATTGGTTATTGTATGTTATATACTGAAATATCAACATCAAATTTGATTAGTACCTATCCTTCCAGTCAGCGGTGGCTTTGGAAGAGAGAAAACTATGCTAACAGGAGCAACTTCTTCGGGATCCTTCCAAGAAAGTGTTTCCTATATAGTTTGTCCCATATATCTTTAATGTTTTCTCTGCTAAATCTACCAGCACCCAATCGTAAGATGTTAGATCATTTAGTGGTCTGTTAATTTCAGATATTCAAGTATTATCTGTTTTTCAGAATCGTTAATAATTTCTTCTTCATTTACAGCTTTAACTATGAGCATTCTTCCTCCAGCTGAGAGAGTCTGTTCAGAAGGAAGTAGACCAAGAGCGACCAAATAAGTGGAGACAGCACCCCACCTTGAGGACACTCCTTAGCCGCAGAAGAGGAGACACTATATTATTGAAGATAAACCAATAATAATGATTAATGATGATTGGCCAAAACATAATGAATAAACAGAAGGTAGGAAATGGTAATATAAATCCAGGTACCCAATGTTCTCAGATATTAGCAGCGCTAGAGCACTCTTAACAGCGAAACTCGAATATACTAATAAAGAGGACACAGTCGCCATTACGTTAATGTGATACTAATGATTTAGTCTTATAGCAGTGAATTTTTATAATATGAAATATTTACCAGATTTTTAGGACAAACAATGCACTTTAGTCCAAAATGTTTAATGGAAAATTTCCTACAACTTTTATATCACACTTTTTTCAGAATTTCCACCAGTTTCGTCGCTAAATTCCCCTGTGTTACGTTTATTACATTTTTCTTGAAAATGCATAGTTCACGGAAAATTGGAAAAACTGTGAAAACCCCCAAAATTTTATATATACGGAGTGACTCAAATTTATTTGAATACTATTGGGATTTCGTAAACCATTATTGATATACAAAGATGTTTATATAGAAAAAAAAAGATGTGTATTATCAAGACGAATTGATTGGTTTTTTCAAAATTAAAATATCAGGTCCGGTTTCAGAGCTATTTGCGGATTTTAGAAAAACTGCCATCACTAAAAAAATTTTATTTGAAAACCTGTAACTATTCACTTTACTTTTTATTTACACCTAAAAAAATATCATTTTATACTTTTTATCTACCAGTAATTTTAACTACTTGGAATTTACTATACTGGGTGATTTTATTTTAAGGATTTGTTTTTTGTTAAAAAAATTTCTATACACTAAGGAAAATTTTATCCTATAATTTTAATTGTCTTATTTTATTTTGAATTACTTTAATTTTAATTTTTAATTTTCTGGCTCGTTACCGAATAAAAATAAAAACAAAGCAATTGTAGTATTAGCTCTAAGGTTAAATTGCACATAGACCAGTTTTTTTTTCAAGCACAATGCTAGTCGTGCGATTTTTCATTTTCGTTCTCGGAGATAAATCTGAGTGGTCTTGGTATAGAACTACTCCTCAGCTTTTAAGATAATTCCCTGGGGACAAATGCCGGCTTACGTAATGAAGAATTATGGAAATCAGCGTTATGAATCTGTCTTTAAGATTTATGTAGTTCCGTCCGAGGGTCCCGCAAAGAGGATGGATCACTTAATTAGAAGATGTTCAACAGACTAAGCGGTCTAAGAATAAATAGGCGGTTGCGGAACTGTCTTATGTAATAGACTGAGAAAAATTAATGGCGAAATAGAAATTTATTAAATATGAAGCTAATGAATCAAATTGAACACAAATATTATGACTTAAAGTGTAATTATAAGCAAATCGACATATAATACAACTATACAGTGAGTATCATAAGTGTTTCTCCATTATCTAACTCGTTACTGAACTCTTGTTGATTTCTACAATGTAAATTTTCGTATAAATACTTTACCCCTCATTTCCCAGCAACCTTTTCAAAAAATATAAATAGCAGGGGGTGGTGAGTGATACAACATTTGAAACCGTGCAAAGGAACTGAAATTTGCTCCATTATTTCTCGAGTAATTATTGTTTCAGAATAACGAAAATTAACGTAGCGCATCATCCTTAGAATTAAAATGGTTCAGACGTGAAGTGAGACCATTATGCTTGGATATACGTTTTTAGTCGATCGACACAGTCGACACAAATATGGACTTGTCGATCGCCCGGGCCGATCGACATTTATCGAGTCGAATGTAACCCGAATCATGTGGATTTTTGTACAGTGAATGAAGATATTTTTCATGTGTAGAGGTGTCGAACGAGTAGATTGTGTCGACTTCAATTTTTGATTAGTTTAGTGAAAATATTGTGCTCAGGAGTAGGTCTGTTTTATTTTATTTTAATATTTTTATAAAAGTAATAATAAGAATGTATTAATAATTAATTAAATAAATTTAACGGATCTTCATAAATTCAGTTGTGCTATACTTATTTCTCCCATGAACAAGGCTGGGACGAATCCAAAAACTCCTGGGACGATGTTGATGTTGGTTCACAACCACGGAAAAAATTATGGCAGTAGCACCTCATTTTGTGCTCTCCTATTTTTTTAATAAAAAATTTCGCTTTAAACAATATTTAAAATCGTAAACAGAGAGAACGTTCAATTTTGTCACAGTCGACTTGGACAAACGTCCATACACCAGTATATGTGTGGACACGTCAAAAGTGGACCGTGTAGATTGACACGTTTTGATGGGCCTTGTCGATCGGCATAGTCTGGACGCCCTTTAAGAATTTATAGCAAAAAATAAAAAATCGGTTGTGTCGCCCCAAAACTTTCCCGACAAGTATCCACGAATGCTTTTTCGGATATTTAATATTAAAGTTTCAACTGTTCACATTTTTTATTTTTGACAGGTAAGAGTTTGAGAAATAATTTTGACTTTTCTGTATAGAGTTTTTAAAAGGTTTTCAAATGACATATTGCAAGTCGAATTCCGTGACATATTGCATCTGTCGTTTTTTGATAATGACACTTCCGTTTGACACATGTCATCATACAAAAACTGATGAATTCTTCCGACGGGTAACTTAAACCCCTGTACCAAATTTTAGCCCAGTCGGATTAATACTTTTTCAGATATTTAATGCTAAAGTTTCAAATTTTGACATTTTTTTCTTTTTGACAGGTGACCGTTGAACAAATAATTTTGACTGTTCTGAATAGAGTTTTTTAAGGGCTTTCAAATGACCTATTGCATGTCCAATTCCGTGACATATTGCATCTACCAAATTTCAGCTCAATTGGATTAAACGTGTGGCCTCTATCGTGGAAGAATCACACAGACACAAACACACACACAGACCGACAGACAGACTTCCATCTGGAAATGGTCTTAATCGTCTCAGGGGACCCGAAAATGAAAATTTCCGTTTTTATCTCGAAATTTTTTTTTAGCTCGTTCACAATACTTTCCCTTTGTTTGTTTAAGTCTTAACACATGAACTGTAAATTTAGGAAGTTGTTAATTCAAAAAAAAAGTTTAATGAACATTGGGTTGAATAATTTAAAAAACCGTTATTCAAATCGACATTTATTCTTAAAAATTAGCAAAATATACATTGAAAACAACTCGGAAAATTACGTTCCGTAAAGTACCAGTCACAAATTTATCGCGGAAACAGATCCGACAACAGTGTCAAATAATACCGCCGGAACCGGTAATTCCCGAACTATTTAATTTGCGCACTTACACAAACAAAAAAGAACTAATAACTAATAAACAAAACCTTAATTAAATATTGTTACAGCCTGTGCACTTGTAACGGTAAAGAAGAGAGAAAAAAATTACTATACTGTGTGTCCAAGAGGGATTGCAAAATAGAGGGAAAATCTTACTTGTTCTAACTATGAGGGTAGTTGAGGGTAGCACTCACCACTAGAGCACTAACAATAAACACAAAAAAAAACAAAACAAAACAATTATTAAACTTTAAGAGCAGAGTCGTGTGCACGTTGAGAATACTTTCATCTCTCTGCTTTCTTAACGGGCGCGGCGCGCGATTCATTTCGAATTGGTTGTAGGGGAAAGCAGGGTTCGTAACGGATAAGCTGGAGGAATTATTAAAGGAAATTCCGACATTCTGGCCGCCAGAATGAACAAAGTTGCTGAGTTGCGAACCGACTATAAGTGCATGAAGTTGCGACCAGACTATGAGCAATAAGACAACGCCAACTAATTAAGAAACTTATACCTAAATAAATTTAGAATGTCTTGCTAAGAACTAAATATAAACTGTAGAAGCTTAATAAAGGGAGTTAACTAAAAATTTAAACATACTATTATAAACTATGAGGAAAGGTCATCCGATGGCAAGGGGCATAATTTTGTAATGGGTCTAACATATTCACCATCCTGTGTTTTGACACGTACAGCTCTTACTCTACCGTCCTTCCCCGGCAGAACCTCCACGATACGCGCTAGTGGCCACTTAAGAGGGGGTGTGTCTTCATTTTTTAACAAAACTACCTGATTTACTTGAAGATCGGGGGTGGGTTGCAACCATTTCGGTCGTTGTTGAAGGCGGTGTAAATATTCTACTGTCCAGCGCTTCCAAAAGGTCTGTTGAATTTTGTAACACAATTTCCAGAAAGAAAGTCTGTTATCTGGAATGTCGGTTAAATCTTTCTGAGGGAAAGCTGTTAAGGGTGCTCCTGTTAAAAAGTGACCGGGTGTTAATGGTTGCAAATCCGAGGGATCATTCGATAGGGCGCAAAGAGGCCTAGAGTTCAAAATAGCTTCCACTTTCGTAAGTATCGTAAGTGACTCGACTATCTCCTAAAATTCTCAATAAATGTTACTTGGTACTTTTGATGGCGGCCTCCCACAGGCCTCCCCAATGCGGAGCCCTTGGTGCGATGAAGCGCCATTCAGTTTCATTCTGAGACAAGAACTCTCGTATAGAGTCGTAGTGTTTTTGGGTTTTAAAAAATTCGTAAATCTCTCTTAAATCGTTCCGGGCACCGAGGAAATTAGTGCCATTGTCACTAAAAATGATCGATGGGTTTCCTCGTCTGGAAATAAATCTATCAAGGGTGGCTAGAAATGCTTCGGTGGACAAACTGGTGACCAACTCTATATGGACGGCCTTAGTTACCATGCAGACAAAAAGTGCGATGTAACACTTTATTAAAGGGGCTTTTCTTAAACGAGAAGATTTAATCAGAAATGGGCCTCCATAGTCCAAACCAGTTCTTTGAAAGGGGCGAGCGGCGCAGATGCGCTCTTTTGGGAGATCTGCCATTATTTGAAACGGTGGCACACGGTGCAAGAATGTATCACACGTTTAATTTCACGCAGTCCACTCAAAGGCCAGTATCTCAAACGGAAATTTGAGAGGGTGCCCTGTGCGCCTGCGTGTCCCAATCTGATATGCTCTTTTTTAAGCATTAATGTCACTACATAACAACGAGATGGGAGCAAAATGGGAAACTTGTGTGTCTCAGAAATATCTGCTTGAGATAGCCTGCCTCCAACACGTAGAAAACCATCTTTATCTACAAAGGGTTTCAGAGAGAGAATACTATTATTTGTTAAAGGGCGATTTTTTAAAAGATTTGCCATTTCAGTAGAAAAATATTCAAGTTGAATTGTTTTAATTATGAAGTCCAAAGCTAATGTTAATTCAAAGACTGAAAGCGGGCCTAATCTCTTTTCCTTAGTTCTGAGATTATGTAAAAAACGTAAAATATACGCAACTGTACGTTTAATTTTTGTGAAATTTGAATTTCTATTGAATTGAGTTAACCAGAAATTTTCTTTTTGTAAATTAACAGCCAAAGCAATTTTCTTTTCTTCTGGGGGGTTGGTTATGTCAATGAGGTTAGTTTCTAAGGGTGATAAATCTAAATCGGGACTGTGCAAAAAAGCAAGACCATTCAACCAAGCATTCCATGTTCGGTTTTCAAAGATTCCTCTGGATAAAGAATCGGCAGCATTATTCTCCGAGGACACGTGCCGCCACTGGCAATTTTTCGTAAGGGTTTGTATTTGTGACACGCGATTTGAGACAAAGGTTGTCTAGCGACTAGCACTACTTTTGATCCAGCAAAGTGAGATATTAGAATCAGTCCAAAGATTTACAGAAGTTAAACAAATTTTGTTTTCAAAAATTCTCAATAAGTTGGTTGCTAATTTTGAAAGAAGTAGCATAGCACATAGTTCCAGACGAGGGATCGTTACCACACTTTTCAGGGGAGCTACACGAGATTTTGCTGTCAAAAGCAAACAAGAAACAAATCCATCTGAGTACTGAACCCTCAAATATAGAACAGCACCGTACGCTACTGAGCTGGCATCGGAAAATCCATGTAAATCAACGTGAGAAATTCTTTTGTCCAGAAAAATACACCTAGGAATTGTAAAATCTTTTAATTGTATTAGGTTATTTGTAAATTCGTTCCAATGCTTTAAGATGTCTTCACTGTCTATGACCGAATCCCATTGCAATTTTGAGCTCCATATTTTTTGCATAAGAACTTTTCCCGAAACTATTAAAGGTTGTACAAACCCAAGAGGATCATAACACGAGCTGATGACCGATAAAACCTTTCTTTTAGTTAGGGGTTGAATATCCAGGTTATGGGGCACCGAAATTTTAAATTGATCCAATGATGGATTCCATTTTAACCCTAAAATTTTACAGGGTGATGCGTCAAAATTCAAATCTTTTTCT
This sequence comes from Neocrepidodera transversa, assembly GCA_963243735.1. Classification (NCBI taxonomy): domain Eukaryota; kingdom Metazoa; phylum Arthropoda; class Insecta; order Coleoptera; family Chrysomelidae; genus Neocrepidodera; species Neocrepidodera transversa. The sequence goes on along the minus strand of CAUJLB010000152.1, from coordinate 238,423 downwards.
AGAGAGTTTGTCTGAGATATTTGTTGCAGAAATTCAGCTGAATTCGACTGCCACTTATGCAATTCGAAACCAGAATTTTTTAGAGACAAATTGAGTTGAAAGTATAGAGTTTTGAGCTCAGAGAGATTTTGAGCTCCTGATAGTATATCATCGATGTATTTTTGATTCAAGAGAGCGTCAGAGGCCAGAGGAAAATCTGTATTTTTCTCTGCAATGTCCTTCAGGACCCTACAAGCGAGAAATGGGGCGAAAGTTTGTCCAAAGGAGACCGTCTGTAATTCTATACAAACTAGGGGATCTAAGGGGGATTCTCTCCACAGAATATTCTGTAGAAAGTTCTGTTGAGGGTTGATTTTAATTTGCCTAAACATTTGCTTGACGTCTGCAGTTAGGACAAATTTATGGAGTCGAAAACTAAAAAGTATTTCATACAGTTCGGGTTGTACTGTATAACCTTTGAGCGAAATGCAATTGAGAGAGAGACCAGACGAAGTTTTGCAAGAGAAATCAAATACTACACGAGTTTTGGTGGAGACGCTTTCAGGTCTGACCACGCACAAATGGGGGACAAAATATTTATTGTGATAATTCGTTGTTCCTTGGGCAGAACCGTTAGAGAGGGGGGTACGATCTTGAGAGTGCTTTTCAAAATGAGAGTGGGGGTTAGAATCAATAGAGTAATTTTCAACAATAGTGCGAGACTTTACTAGAGAGAGAGGGACGACTTTCGCATGTCCTAGAGCAATATATTCGTCAATGAAATTTTTGTAATCATTAAACAAAGTGGGGTCTTTGTGTAGTCTTTTCTCTAGAGAGAAAAATCTACGTTGTGCTGTTATAAATGAATCACCAAGTTTAGAGTATTCAAAAGGGGTGCGAAGGGGCATATCTACTTGGTAAGAACCATTTTTCAAAGTTCGGGTAGTGGAGAGAAACAATTTTTCAACATATTCATCTTCTGGGGAAAGTGGAGCTAATCTAGTTTCTGAATTTTCTTCTTGATCAATAAATTTCGCTACAAGGGAGTCCAAAAACTCCATGTCTTGTAGTCACAAATCAGGTGAGTGACTTACAGGGTCGTTCTCAAAAGAATTTGAGGAGAGACAATGAGACAAAATTCTTTTTTCGGGTTCTTGCACGTAGGGAGGAACGTGTCCCGCAATAATCCACCCCAAGTGGGTGTTAACAAGGGAAGGAAGTCCTTTTCCCAGAGACACCGAGCCTTGGAACAACAATGAATAGAATAAATCGGCACCTAACAGAATTTCTACTGAAGACGGTACCGAAAAGGTAGGATCAGCTAATTGATTGAGAATTTCAGGGGGTATGTTAAGTTGGCGAATGTTAATAGGAACGTGAGGAACTTTTTGAGTGATAGATTCTATCATAGAGCAAGAAACAGAGAAGCATTTGTCGGGATTTACTTTAGAATGTATTAACAAATGCGCGTATTCTTTCGAAATAATCATATTCTGTGCTGCAAGACCCGTAACGTTTAAATTTTGCTTTCGAGTGGACAATTTTAATTTTTCGACGCAATCGCGAGAAATAAAACTACTTTCTGAACCAGAGTCCAGAATGGCTTTTACCAACCGGGGGTTGCCGTCCGCGTCACAAACTACTATTTGTGCGGTGGCAAGAAGTACTTGTGAGTCTTGCGTTGTAACGTTGAAATTTTGAGAATGCGTGGCCTGCAATCGGTCATTAGATACAGAGTTGTTTCTATCTAGTTGTGCGTTCACACGAGATGGATTTGTGTTGCCAATACTGCGTTGTACACTATTTGCAGCCACGTTTCTAGAGAAATTTACGTTTCTATTTCTTGAATTGTGATCTATAGTCGCGGAAGGACCACTGGCGTTGGAGTAGTTTTGAGTGAAGCTCCGATTTCTGTTAAACGTAGGCGTATTTGATCGATTTTGGCTGATATTTTGCGAGGGTCGCGCTTCTAGATGTAACAGAGAGTGATGTTTGTTACTGCATACTAAACAACGGTGTGAAGACGGGCACTGTTTTAAAGTGTGTTTATTCCCCAAACAATTATAACAATGATTATTATTTTTTATAAACAGATGTCTATCGTGAGGCGATAGTGCACCAAATTTAGGACAACTGTAAATTCTGTGACTTTCGTTGCAAAATAAACAAACACCATTCTCTATTGCAGGCATATGCTGAGTCACCGACGCCAATTGCGCGTCGCGATACGAATGTAGACTATTTTTAATTAGAGGGCTAACATTTTTCTTGTCGAACAAGTGAAATTTTTTCTCTATGGTCGATGATTCGAAACTTGATAAATTTTCTAAAACTGTGCCTCTTTTATCGGCAAACTCGAGAAAATCATCCAAAGTGGGAATCTCTGAGTTATTTCTCTCTTCTTCAAACGTTTTTCGAGATACAGGGTCAAGTTTTTTCTCAAATAAAAATACTAAAAATGCTTCATTCAAAGCTGTGTCAGAGAGACCTAAATTCTTTAAACACTGTACCTCTTTTCTAAGAGAATTTGCTAACTCTCTTAGATTGGATGCATTTACTTTAGTGATAGGAGGGCAATTAAATAAATTTGACAAATGTTCATTTACTACAATTGTCTTATTTTCGTATCTTTTCCTGAGAGTAGTCAACGCAAGCTCGTAATTAGTATCAATTACTTGGAGATCTTCAATTAATCTAAGTGCAGGGCCTTTCAAAAGAGTTTTTAAATAATACAATTTTTCTGCTTTTGTCAAGCTAGTATTATTCCAAATTAAAGAAATAAACATATCTATAAATGCATTAAATTCGGATACTTTTTCGCCAGAATAGCTGGGCAATTTTATTTCTGGCAATTTCACGTGCGTTTTATTAACAGGAAAAGGTACGTTTTGTGAGCCATTACTCGAGGGAAGTGTAAAACCAAGCAATTTTTTTAAACAATCCTCAAAATCTGTTAAAGTTTTAAAGAACTGTCCCTCGAATATTGTTCTATCCTCATCATCACTCAGAGTTTCTTGTGTGTCGGTTAAACTTTCAATTTGATCTTGCAATTCGGTGTAAGTATCGAAACATTCATTGAGTCGTTTAATACGCGATTCTAATTCACCTGTCCGTGAAACAGTGTTAACATTTGCATCAATCCACTCTGCCAATCGATTGAAATGTCCTAAACAATTTTTACGATTTTCAACCAATTTAGCTAAACGTTTGGCTGACATTTTCGTGATTGTTCAAGTCAAACTAAAAGAGACTATTTAAACGGTACGCCACTGCGTCATTAACTTAATTTAATAAGGGGTTAATCGACTTTACACTGCATTGCAAATCCAAATTGACCAAAATAATATTTAAATTAAATTTTAAAACATTTAATTTATCAAAAACAATGATTAAAAAAGTGAATTATCATAAAAAAAAAGAAATAAATGAGAAGTAATATTTTTATACCTAAAAAGATTCAAATATCATTAAATCAAATTAAGATTTTTCATCTGTCTCTACAAAAACTTGGTACATAAACAAATTCGTAAATTTATAAACACTCAAATAAAAATATTCAATAGGAAATAAACAGATCCTAAAGAAACAAAATATAGTCTTCAAAAATAAAACACTTAACAAATAAAACAACAAAATATTCATGCACGATATAAAGTGAAACTCTTATTTGCCTATATCCATTAACCATAGACACAAATCTTTATTTATGTTATTCAATATTTAATGAGTTCAAAAACTTAAAATCTTACTTATATCACGTTCTCCAAAAACAAACAATTTGTTGCTTGCTTGACCTTGATGCTGGAAGAGGCTGTAGTTCACACGAGAGTATGTCGCTAAGTTAGCGACTAATGCGATGTTGCCATTTCAAGTCAGCCTATCTGATGACTGGGGAAATAGCTTATCAAAACTATTTTTTTTTTCTCTCTTCTTTACCGTTACAAGTGCACAGGCTGTAACAATATTTAATTAAGGTTTTGTTTATTAGTTATTAGTTTTTTTTTTGTTTTGTGTATTATTTGACACTGTTGTCGGATCTGTTTCCGCGATAAATTTGTGACTGGTACTTTACGGAACGTAATTTTCCGAGTTGTTTTCAATGTATATTTTGCTAATTTTTAAAAATAAATGTCGATTTGAATAACGGTTTTTTAAATTATTCAACCCAATGTTCGTTTAAGGATTAAACTTTTTTTTTGAATTAACAACTTCCTAAATTTACAGTTCATGTGTTAAGACTTAAACAAACAAAACCGTTTGAAACAGGTTTTTGAAAAAAGAAATTTTTGATATTTAAAAAATATTAAAAATTTTTGAAATTTAAAATTTTTGGCATTTTTCGTATTTGAAATTTTCAACTTTTTTTTCAAATTTTAGAAATTTTTTAATTTTTTAAAATACTTTTTTTGGAAATGTTTACAATTTTATAAGTTTTTTAAATTTGAAATTTTCGACAATTTTTTTGAAATTTCCATGCTGTCGAAGCTTTTGGGCTTATTGAAGTTTCTAAAATAAATTTTTGGAAATTGAGTTTTTTTTCAATTTTTTTTTCGGGTTCTCTGATTTTTCTCTTTTTATCGGATTTTTTTGATTTTTTGGGTATTTTGCGTTTTTATTTTTTTGGATTGTTTTGAATTTTTTTTGGATTTTTTTTTATTTTTATGGATTTTTTTAGATTTTTCGGATTTTTGCATTTTTTATTACTTTTCTGAATTTTTTTGGGGTTTTTTTATTTGTATTGGATTTTTTTGGATTGTTTTGGATTTTTTAATTTTTTCGGATTTTTTTAATTTTTCTTGGTTTGGTTTTTATTTTTTTGGATTTTTTTAGATTTTTTCGGATTTTTTTGGATTTTTTTGGACTTTTCTGGAGTTTTTTGGATTTTTTTTGGAGTTTTTTTTAATTTTTTGATTCTTTTGGATTGTTTTGGATTTTTTGTTTTTTTTGGATTTATTTGGATTTATTTGAATTTTTTTGGTTTCTGTTGGATTTTTTTAGATTTTGTTGGTTTTTTTGGATATTTGTTTGATTTTTTTCGATTTTGTTCGAATTTGTGGATTTCTTTGGATTTTTTTGGATTTCCTTGGATTTTTTTTGATCTTTTGGTCTTTTTGGTTTTTTTTTTGATTTTTTTGAATCTTTTTGGATGTTTTGGGTTTTTTTGATATTTTGGCTTTTTTTTTAAATATTCGATATTTTTGAAGTTTTCGTTTATATTTCAGGTTTTTTGAAATTTCTAAATCTCTTGATATTTGTAACGCATTTTTAAAATTTTTGAAATTTTTTTTGGAAACTTGCAAAATAAACTGTTTGAAACTGAGGTTTTTAAAAAAGGAAATTTTTGACATTTAAAAACATTAAAAATTTTTGATATTTTTTATATTTGAAATTATTAACATTTTTTTTCAAATTTTTGGACTTTTTATAATTTTTTGAAATAGGTACTTTAAATTTGAAATTTTCGACCATTTTTCTGAAATTTTCGACAATTTTTATATTTGAAATTTTAAACATTTCTCCTCTTTTCACATGAAAATTTCCCCTCTTTTGTTTTGAAAATTTTGTTACTTTTTCCCTCAAATTTCCCTCTATTTTCTTTTAAATTTCCATTTTCTCTTAATTTTGTTAATTTTAACTCTTAAATATCCCCTCCTTTCTCTTGAAAATTTTGTTACTCCTCTATCAAATTCCCCTCTTTTCTCTAGATAATTCCCCCTCTATTCTCTTGAAAATTTCCCCCTTTTCTCTTAAAAATTATTCCTCTGTTCTCTTGAAAATTTCCCCTCTTTTCTCTTGAAAATTGTCCCTCTTTTGTCAAAGTTCTCATGAATTTTTGTGACTTTTCCCTATCAAATTTCTCCTATTTTCGCATGAAAATTTCCCTTCTTTTTTTTGAAAATCTTGTTACTTTTTCTCTCAAATTTCCCTCTATTTTCTTTTAAATTTCTAACTTTAACTCTTAAATTTCCCCTCTTTTCTCTTGAAAATTTTGTTACTACTTTATCAAACTCCCCTCTTTTCTCTATATAATTTCCCCTCTATTCTCTTGAAAATTTCCCCCTTTTCTCTTAAAATTTATTCCTTTATTCTCTTGAACATTTCCCCTCTTTTCTCTTGAAAATTGTCCCTCTTTTTTCGAGTTTTTTTTATTTTTTGATTCTTTTGGATTGTTTTGGTTTTTTTGATTTTTTTGGATTTATTTGAAATTTTTTGTATTTTTTTGGATTCTGTTGGATTTTTTTAGATACTGTTGGTTTTATTTGGATATTTGTTGGATTTTTTGGATTTTTTTCGATTTTGTTCGAATTTGTGGATTTCTTTGGATTTTTTTGGATTTCCTTGGATTTTTTTTGATTTTTTGGTCTTTTTGGTTTTTTTTTTGATTTGTTTGAATCTTTTTGGATGTTTTGGGTTTTTTTTGATTTTTTGGCTTTTTTTAAATATTCGATATTTTTGAAGTTTTGGTTGATATTTCAGGTTTTTTGATATTTCCAAATCTCTTAATATTTGTAACGCATTTTTAAAATTTCTGAATTTTTTTTTGAAACTTGCCAAATAAACTGTTTGAAACTGAGATTTTTGAATAAGGAAATTTTTGAAATTTAAAAACTTTAAAAATTTAAAATTTTTAATATTTTTTATATTTGAAATTATTAAACTTTTTTTTCAAATTTTCAAAAAAAAAATAACACACGGAACTACATAGGTAAATATAACATAATTAAATTTGGTTAAAGGAGAATTTTTTAAAAAATATCAAATTTCGAAACAAATCTGGAAATGCATAGGTACTTGAAATGGGTAAAAGTAGAGGTGGGAAATAAGAAATAAAATCAATCATTAAAAAATTTACTTTACAATAATTTATTTTTACTAATATTTTTTTAATTTATAACGATTTTATGATTACAAATTAGCTGTAGCATAAATTATAAAATAATTTTATAATTTACCAATTATAAAATAATTTTATAATTTACCCCTATACTAACAACCCGATTCGTAATCTCTAGAAAACAAACACTATCCGCATCTAGTAGCTACACATATTATTGATTTCTAAAACAATTCTGACATTCTCTCACATCATTTTCGCCACATCCACAATATATCCCTTTCCTTTATTCAATGTATAGGGATGTCACTCCAGGGTCTGACCCAGATCATACAAAACGGTAAATGTATGCACCCAACGTACATTATCTGATCATAATAGATGGCAGCTCCATCATAAGTCATTCTGTGATGTGAGACGCGTCTTTGGGGTGCCGTAAAAGAGTTATCTGTCAAAAAATAGGGGACTTTTTTGTAAGCTACAACGGTTACAAATGGATTATGGTCGGTAAGGATTAAGTTTAGAAATATTATGAGATTATAATGATTACACTAAAAGAAATTGAAACTAAAATTATTATTATTCTCTTAAAAATTTCCCCTTTTGTCTTTTGAATATTTCCTCTTGAAAATTTTCTCTTTTTCCATGAAAATTTCCCCGTTTTTGTCTTGTAAATTTTGTCACTTTTCTTTATTAAACATTCTCTCTTTTCTCTTGAAAATTTTCCATGAATTTTTGTGACTTTTCCCTATCAAATTTCTCCTCTTTTCACATGAAAATTTCCCCTCTTTTATTTTGAAAATTTTGTTACTTTTTTATCTCAAATTTTCGATTTATTTTGTTTTAAATTTTCTCTCTATTTTCTCTTAATTTAGTCAATTTTTTAACTCTTAAATTTCCCCTGTTTTCTCTTGAAAATTGTTCCTCTTTTGTATATTTTCCCATGAATTTTTGTGACTTTTCCCTATCTCATTTCTCCTCTTTTCACATGAAAATTTTCCCTCTTTTATTTTGAAAATTTTGTTACTTTTTCTCTCAAATTTTCTTTTAAATTTTCCCTCTATTCTCTCTTAATTTTGTCAATTTTAACCCTTAAATTTCCCCTCTTTTCTCTTGAAAATTTTGTTACTACTCTATCAAATTCCCCTCTTTTCTCTGGATAATTTCACCTCTATTCTCTTGAAAATTTCCCCCTTTTCTCTTAAAATTTATTCCCCTGTTCTCTTGAAAATTTCCCCTCTTTTCTCTTGAAAATTGTCCCTCTAGAGTCTATTTTCCCATGAATTTTTGTGACTTTTCCCTATCAAATTTCTCCTCCTTTCACATGAAAATTTCCCCTCTTTTATTTTGAAAACTTTGTTACTTTTTATCTCAAATTTTCCCTTTATTTTGTTTTAAATTTTCTCTCCATTTTCTCTTAGTTTTGTCAATTTTAACTCTTAAATTTCCCCTCTTTTCTCTTGAAAATTTTGTTACTCCTCTATTAAATTCCCCTCTTTTCTCTAGATAATATCCCCTCTATTATCTTGAAAATTTCCCCCTTTTCTCTTAAAATTGTTCCTCTGTTCTCTTGAAAATTTCCCCCTTTTCTCAAAAAAATTATTCCTCTGTTCTCTTGAAAATTTCCCCGCTTTTATTTTGAAAATTTTGTTACTTTTTCTCTCAAATTTCCATCTATTTTCTTTTAAATTTCTATTCTTTCATTATTTTTGTCAATTTCAGCTTTAAATTTCCCCTCTTTTCTCTTGAAAATTTTGTTACTCCTCCATCAAATTCCCCTCTTTTCTCTAGATAATTTGCCTCCATTCTCTTGAAAATTTCTCTATTTTCTCTTAAAAATTATTCCTCTTTTATCTTGAAAATTTCCCCGTTTTTCTCTTGAAAATTGTCCCTCTTTTGTCTATTTTTCCATGAATTCCATGAATTTTTGTGACTTTTCCCTATCAAATTTCTCCTCTTTTCACATGAAAATTTCCTCTTTTATTTTGTAATTTTGTAACTTTTCTCTTAAATTTTCTTTTAAATTTCTATTCTCTCTTAATTTTGTCAATTTTAACTCTTAAATTTCCCCTTTTCTCTTGAAAATTTTGTTACTACTTTATCAATCCCCCCTCTTTTCTCTAGATCATTTCCCCTCCATTCTCTTGAAAATTTTCCCTTTTCTCTTAAAATTTATTCATCTCTTCTCTTGAAAATTTCCCCTTCAAAATTGTCCCTCTTTTTACTATTTTCCTATGAATTTTTGTGACTTTTCCCTATCAAATTTCTCCTCTTTTCACATGAAAATTTCCCCTCTTTTATTTTGAAAATTTTGTTACTTTTTAATCTCAAATTTTCCCTTTATTTTTTTTTAAATTTTCCCTCTATTTTCTCCTAATTTTGTCAATTTTTTAACTCTTAAATTTCCCCTCTATTCTCTTGAAAATTTCCCCCTTTTCTCTTAAAAATTATTCCTCTGTTCTCTTGAAAATTTCCCCGTTTTTCTCTTGAAAATTGTCCCTCTTTGTTCTATTTTCCCATGAATTTTTGAGAAATTTCCCTATCAAATTTCTCCGCTTTTCACATCAAAATTTCCCCCCTTCTATTTTGAAAATTTTGTTACTTTTCCTCTCAAATTTCCCTCTATTTTCTTTTAAATTTCTATTCTCTCTTAATTTTGTCAATTTTAACTCTTAAATTTCCCCCTCTGTTCTCTTGAAAATTTCCCCTTTTCTCTTGAAAATTGTCCCTCTTTTGTCTATTTTCCCATGATTTTTTGTGAATTTTCCCTATCGAATTTCTCCTCTTTTCACAAGAAAATTTCCCCTGTTTTATTTTGAAAATGTTGTTAGTTTTTCTCACAAATTTTCCCTTTATTTTTTTTTAAATTTTCCCTCTATTTTCTCCTAATTTTGTCAATTTTTTAACTCTTAAATTTCCCCTCTATTCTCTTGAAAATTTCCCCCTTTTCTCTTAAAAATTATTCCTCTGTTCTCTTGAAAATTTCCCCGTTTTTCTCTTGAAAATTGTCCCTCTTTGTTCTATTTTCCCATGAATTTTTGAGAAATTTCCCTATCAAATTTCTCCGCTTTTCACATCAAAATTTCCCCCCTTCTATTTTGAAAATTTTGTTACTTTTCCTCTCAAATTTCCCTCTATTTTCTTTTAAATTTCTATTCTCTCTTAATTTTGTCAATTTTAACTCTTAAATTTCCCCCTCTGTTCTCTTGAAAATTTCCCCTTTTCTCTTGAAAATTGTCCCTCTTTTGTCTATTTTCCCATGATTTTTTGTGAATTTTCCCTATCGAATTTCTCCTCTTTTCACAAGAAAATTTCCCCTGTTTTATTTTGAAAATGTTGTTAGTTTTTCTCACAAATTTCCCTCTATTTCTATTCTCTCTTAATTTTATTAATTTTAACTCTTAAATTTTCCCTCTTTTCCGACCCACCTACGAGAAGGGAAAGTATTGTGAACGAGCCATTTTTCCACCAGTTGTCAATATTTTCCCCTATTTTCACTTTTTTCTCCTCTTTTTACCAATTTTTAACCATTTTCCCAGATTTTACCCTTTTTTCGTTGTATTTCCCCACTTTTCACTATTTTTTTCAATTTCTCCTAATTTTTCACTATTTTTTCAGGTTTTGTCCTATTTTTCCTGATTTTCTCTATTTTTTCTTAATTTTTATGTCTCTCCAAATTTTTTAATATCTTACCCTACTTTTTCCTATTTCTGCCAATTTTTCATTGTTTCTCTCGATTTTCCCTATTTTTCCTATTTTTTTATATCTATCCCAATTTATCACTATTTTTCACCATTTTTTCAGATATTCTTTTGTTTCCACGTATTTTTCACCATTTCACTATTTTGTCCCTATTTTTCATGATTTTTTCTTTTTTTTCCCAAATTTCCCAAATTTTCCCAAATGTTTCCGTCTTTTTTCTTCACAATTTTAATCCTAGTTTTCAATATTTTTTCCTGTTTTTCATTATTTTCCCTTATTTTTCCAGATTCTACTCTATTTTTCACCGTTTTTTCTCTATTTTTTCCCTATCTTTCTTTGGTTTTGTTTATTTTTTCCTATTTTACCCCTCTTTTTCATTATATTTCCTTATTTTCCCCCGAATTTTGACAATTCTTCCATTTTTTTTTCGAATTTTTCAATATGTGTCTCAATTTTCCCCAATTTTTCGCTATTGAGAAGGGAAAGTATTGTGAACGAGCTAAAAAAAATTTCGAGATAAAGATGGAAATATCCATTTTGAGGTCACTTGAGATAATTAAGTCTGTCTGTCTGTCTGTCTGTCTGTCTGGATATTTCCATCTTTATCTTGAATTTTTTTTTAGCTCGTTCACAATACTTTCCCTTTTCGGAGGTGGGTCGGGAAAGTAAAAGTCATTTGGACGGAAAATTTGGTTTTCTACTATTGGATATACCCTATATAATATATCAATATTTATTAGTAAACAAAAATGAGAAACTCTAGAACTATATGTTACATTCACAGAATGCGTTCGTTGAACTACGAACTGCTGATATAAGCATAAATGAAATAATCTAAATATCTACACCCAAATTCTTAGTTAGTCTTATATGGATGCTCTTTGTAAAGTAAGCAATATAAACTCTACTGAAATTATAAAGTATTCTGTTGTTTTATTTTGTGTGAATGCCCTTTTCCTATTGCGAACTCTAATATCTACAAAAACGTATTTTTGAAAAAATCTAGAATTTTGATTTATTTCTAGTTACTTTGTAAAAACTGAAAAAAGGGCCATTTTGCCAATGTTTAATTTTGTAACAATTTTTTATATTCCAATAATTTCTTAAAAAAAAAACGACACTGAATAATATATATGTTAGATTTAAGGGGTGGATCTTAAATAAATTGTCCTTTATTTATTAATCACTTTTATTATTTTATTAACTGAACACTGTTTTACTATCTTTCTTTTCATCGATCACTCTTCGACTCTACTCTGTCGTCTTGTGTCGTTGCGCATCTTCCGTCGCGCGCACTCGGCTGGGGTTCACCCACGCCGGCCGTTCGGTCTTTCCTGACTCAGCAGAAAACAATAATTCTGCTAACACGGCCATTCTGTTCTCGGGGCGTCCTCGCACCGTATCTGAAATTTAGAAAACAACAACAGAACTTTTGTAATGTTTGTTTTTCAACGTCAAGAACATTAATGTTTATTTTAAGCGGTACTGCCACTTGTCCCATTTTATCAATCACCACATTGGTGTTTTAACTAAAGTTTATGTTATGTATTGCCTTTATGAGATGGTATGTTACTACCGCTTTTTATCATTATTTATTTATTATTATTTTACGTTTTTTTTTTTTTTTTTTTTTTTTTTTTTTTTTTTTTTTTTTTTTTTTTTTTTTTTTTTTTTTTTTTTTTATAATTAAGTGGTACTGCCACTATTTTTATGTAATTTGAAATTTGAAACGATCATCAATCAACTAAAAATGTTCGAAATTCATCACTTACCCCATTTTTTTTTAATTCGGAGAAGGCTAACGTCTTAATTGGTCATGAGCGGCCACAGTGGTCCGCCGTCCTTGTCTATGTAGCACATATCTTTCATTTTGTAGTACATTACGAATAGTATATGGCCCTTTAAATTTTGGTTTTAATTTCCCTCCACCTGCTAGCTGAGAATCTTCCACAGCCACAAGGTCGCCAATTGTAAACAAGTTGGCTCGACTACGCGAGGCATTAAAGTGCTGAGCTTGCTTGATGGCACTATTCGTCAATCGAATTTGAGCTTCGGCAACGGCCTTGTCTGGGTCAACGAAATTATCTGTCGGTGTAGCGTCTGCTAAAAATTGTTGACCAGCTAATAATCTCGGGTTTGTTCCGAAATGTAACACTTTGGGAATGTGACCAGTTATTGAGTGCATTGTGGAATTTAAATTATCTTCTATAGCAGGAAGTACGATAGTCCACTTTTTTTCTTTGTCGGCAGTAAGGGTTGCTCGCATTAAATTGAACACTGTGCGCATGACACGCTCAACTTGACCGTTACCACGAGGAACTCCTGTGGCAATGTGATGAAGTTCTACGTTTTGCTCTTTTAGAAAATTACGGAATGTAGCCGAAGTAAATGCAGCTGCTCTGTCAGCAATTATTCATTTCGGGGTTCCTAGCTCTTCGAAAATCACATTTAATGCACAGCTGGAATCTTGTGATGTTTTCTTTGGAATTGGCATTAATCGGCAGAGTTTCGAGAATGCATCGATTACTACTAAAATTTGAGTACACCCATTTGACTTAACCAACGGACCTGCATGGTCAATATGCCATGTGTGTAAAATATCATTAGATTTTTCTCCGTGTTGCCATAGTCCTGCTCTACGACCAGTATGTGATTTTCCTAAAACACAAGCTCTGCAGTTTTTTATGTACTTTTTCAAGCACTGTCCCATTTTCGGCCAAAATAAGTCTTCTCTCATTTTAGAAATACACTTATCCCAACCTATATGTGATGATTCATCGTGGTAAAGTCGCATCGGCTACAGGTACAAAACACTTTGGAGTTTTTGTGTTGGTCACAACAACATTGTTTATTATAGTATAATCAGCATTACTGATCGGGTCACTAAATATTTCAGAACAAAAGGCGTCATTTAACTGAAATTCTCGTAAAGTACTTACATCTGATATCTTAAGCACATTTAGTGTCTTTAAGGCGCACACTTTCAAAGCACTTTCGTAATCTACGGGATTTCGGCTTAAATAATCTACGTGGGCCATTTTATTTCCAGGGCGATATTCAATAGAAAAGTCATAATCTTGTAATTTGACCCACCAACGCGCAACTCGAGGATGTAAGTCTTTCTTTAGGGCAGTCGCACGCACTGCATTACAATCAGTGTACACCTTGAAATGTACTCCATACAAATAAACTCTAAAATGTTCAACAGATTCAACAATAGCTAGTGTCTCTAAGTCATACGAATGATACCGTGACTCATAATCAGTAGTACGACGACTGAAATAAGCGACAGGACGAACAACACCATTTTCATTTTGCAAAAGAGCGGCTCCTAGTCCCACTGAACTTGCATCTGTATGCAGTTCACAATTTAAATTAGGATTATAAATTCTTAATACTGGGGAATCGGTCAGCTTGTTTATTATTAATTGTCTTGCATTTTCGCACTCAGGGGACCATTGGAAAACACAGTTTTTCCGTAACAAGGCGGTTATCGGTGCGGCTAACTCCGAAAATCCTTTAATAAAACGGCGAAAATAGCTAGCAAGTCCCATAAACTGTCGAACACTTTTTACATTCGTCGGGATAGGTGCTTGAGTTAAAGCAATCACTTTCCGCGAACTAGGCCGCACTGATCCTGTACTTAGTGTAACGCCAAGATATTCAGTTTCTCGGGCAAAAAACTTACATTTTTCATAGTTTAAAGCAAAACCGTGAGTGGACAGCGCATTAAGTACTTCCTCTAGGTGTTTCAACCCCTCTTCAACGCTTGTAGATGGCACAAGAACATCATCGAGATAAACGAATGCTTTTATCCCTTTCAAATCACCCAATGCTTTGTCAATAGAACGTTGATATATTGCTGGAGCATTGACATAGCCAAAAGGCATCCGATTAAATTCATAATGACCATCTGGTGTAATGAAAGCCATGATGTGTCTCGACTTTTCTTCGATTTTCATTTGGTAAAAGCCAGATTTCATGTCTAATGTAGTAAAATATGTTGCATGGCAGAGAGCATTGATCTGATCTTGAATATGAGGCAATGGGTACCTTTCCTTAACTACCTTTTTATTAATATCACGTAAATCTACGCACATTCGGACTTCGCCGTTCTTTTTTGACACTAGTACTATAGGGCTTGCATATTCCGACCGACTTTCGCGAATTATATTCGCACTTAAAAGTTCCTTAATTATTTTTTTTACCTGCAATCTTTCTTGGTAGGCTAACCTACGAGGACGATACGCCACTGGGGTAGTGTCTTTTAATTTTATTGTCATTTCACCGGTGGTAATATGATCAGGCGTTTTGTTTTTATAGAACAATAAGAGACTCTCTATTTGCGATTTTAATTCGCTGTCTAAATCAAGCTGATTTATCATAAAATTATTTACACTTTTTAAAGTCATTATATTGGGAATGTTGAGCAGGTTATGGTGTAATTCGAGACCATAATCACTTTTCTCGATTCGTAAAGAAGGTCGACTGATGACATCCCATCCAACAATAACATCACTATTTTCTGGAATGACATTATCTGGTACAACCGCATAGGTAATGTCTAGGGTCAGCGTCGGCAGAACTGTTATGATATCACAAACGCCGATTTCATAAACAATTTGGGTCCCAAATCCCGTGAAAGCACGCACGTTATTTTCTGTTTTGATTATAGCGTTTAATGTTTTCACTACAGATTGTTTTATAACCGACACGTCGGCACCACTATCAATAAGAAAAGAAAACGACGGAGCACTGTTTTTACATAATAATGTCGCCAGTGGTGTCGTGTTCAAATGGCGTCATTTCTTAAGTAAAAATGCCTGCTTGGGATTCCCATTTTTATACCAACAGTTTACTTCATTGTGACCCATTTTTTTGCAATGGTTGCAGGAAGGAGTTTTGGAGGGGCCTGGGGTATTCTGACTAACTTCTTTAGTTATTTCTTGTTTATTTCGACACGACTCTTGTCGATGACCTTGACGGCCACAATTGAAACATGATCCTTTAAATAATTTGTTTGGTCTTCCATGGTTGAGTATGTCTCGCCTGTCTCCCTGACGATGTTCGAATTTCTTTTTAGGCATCCCTTCACCCTCTAAAGACCGTTTTGCAGTTCGTCGGGCATCAAATTCGCTTAGTATTGTCATGAGCTCACGTTCAGACTGCGGTATTTGTATATGCAGCGAGGCACGAGATTCTGCGTGATCCAAACCGTATTCAACCATACTCAAAATTTTGTCCCATGGTAATTTCTCATAAAACCTGTATATGGAGCGAAGTTTCTGATTTCCATAATCACACAAAGAATCGCACTCACGACTTCGTAGTGTGGCAGCTTTAAATGCTCGCGCACCCGACGTCTCTTTGTCAGGAAAAGCAGTAATGAGGTCAGCACAGAAGTTGTCCCATGTTCGGCGAATTGGTCGCCAGTCACAACAGTATCTATTACCACGATTTTTCAAAGCCTCAGTCGCTTTTACGATCATTAAATTATCGCTGACATTTAACTCGTCTTTTAACTTCGTAGCATCTTCCAACCACTCGTTGATTGCGTAGGCGCTGTTGTCCGGATCGTAGCTGGTTAGTTTGAATGTAGTGTACGCATTTCCAAATGTTGGCACTTGCGTAGTCGATCCATCTGCTACGGGAAGATTGGGTGTTGGCTGTGAATGTGAAGATGACGCCATCGCCATCTTTGTCTGTTTTGCCAATTCAGCAATTTGCTGCTGTTGTGCAGCGAGTAAATTAATTAAAGTTTCTCGCCATTGTACTTTATTCTCACAAAATTGCGAACTTGGTGGCACCTCACCTTCATCTGAATCTGCTACAACCCTCAACGGACTGCTATTAGCACAATTTTGTTCTTCCATACTGATTACACTGATTGTTTTTTTTTTAACTACAACTAATACTACACGAGGTTTTATCCCACTTCTGATGTTAGATTTAAGGGGTGGATCTTAAATAAATTGTCCTTTATTTATTAATCACTTTTATTATTTTATTAACTGAACACTGTTTTACTATCTTTCTTTTCATCGATCACTCTTCGACTCTACTCTGTCGTCTTGTGTCGTTGCGCATCTTCCGTCGCGCGCACTCGGCTGGGGTTCACCCACGCCGGCCGTTCAGGCGGGCGACGTTAATTGTCGCAGTTCTCTTTCAGTGTAGCCAACCTAAGTTTTTAAAACAAAAACTTTTACATTGTTGCGCATGCTCGGTGCGGAATTAGTTTCTCTTTTCAATATAATAAAAATGAGAAATTTAGTAAATATATACCAAACTACTACAGTACAATTTTCAGCAAATTATAAATCAATTGAATGTATTTTGTTTAATCGGTTTGCTAAAATTGATCAAGGATGGTAAACTAATGTCCATGTGGGAAGTATATAAAAATATAACTTTTATAAGTTACATTTGAAAAACATTATGTAGGGGAACAGAATTTGATTATACTCTTTTCTCTAGCGTTTATTTTCGAGGACTCTACTAAACAATACATTCGATAGAGCACCGAACTGAGGTTTGGAAACTGTACAAGTCATGCTAATGTAATTTATTAATTCTGACATGTAGGTACCTAAGATATATTGCATTTTCTAAGGAAAGTACTATGAGAAACCTTTATTTGCTATTTAATACACAAATAGTAGAGAAATGAAATGGTTCTAATAAATTTTTGATAGTTAGAACGTTATAAAAACTTTGTTAAAGCAACAATTTATATACATATTTTATTAGAGATACATCAGTTTATAAGTTATAAGATAAATATATAAATAAAACCAGAAATACATTCCCAAGAAATTTATTTTTACTGTTTGAAAAACAACTTTCTGTTTAAATAAAAAAAATTTATAAGTTTTCATTAGTATTTTATGTTCAATTACTACTATTAACCTAAAAGACACTTACGAGAAAAAATAAATAATAAAAAGTAAAACATTACAAGAACATATTGTTAACAAAATTTAAAATATGAAGTATTCTATTTATTCGACATACAAATCTTTTTGATTTCTTTGTAAAATAATAAGATTGTTTCTCAAATTTTTCTTTTGCTGCTTGCTTTGTTTTCAATTTTCATACGAAATTTATTCGTTTGCTTTTTGAATGCACCCTTCATCTAATGCTAATGTCATCGAATAACTATTTGTTTTCTATGAATATTTTCCTGTCTCAAAATTTTCATGTTCGCATTTTTTCTAATTGTTTCTTTCAGGAATTATACAATTTTTTCTTCACAATTTCATTCGGCCCACCTAGTGAACTTTTGTCTGAAACTTCTGCTAAAAAGAAACTCCCTCTCTCCTGCACGTTTTAACTGCATTACTGTTAAAATTCACACATAACGGTGGACACATGTTACATATTTGAAAAAATAACATACGACAATCAGAATCCATTATATGAAACTTTATAATAATTATTATCTGTTGATGAATTTTCCATAGCCATAAAACTCTCCAAATTTATCCTTTTCAATTTTATTTTCAACAGTTTCAGCTTATGGGCATTTATCACAATTTTGTCTTTATAGCTATTTGAATGTGGTCTTTTCATTGATAAAATCTTTTGCCACATTCTTCCCTCTTTTTAATTGTAACATTAGATTTTCTGTTTAACTGCAGTTTCAATAAATGATTTAAGTTTTCTAACACCCCATATTTAATATTTAACTTCATAACAGTGAGCTCAAATTTGTAACCTATCTTCATTCTGGAAATAATATCGACAAATAATAATTTACATTTCTTTTATTTTTTTATAACTTTTTTGTTGTAAAATTTTGAAATTGTTTGTTTATGTAATTTAAAAAATCTATTTAATTTTTGTCTTTCAAAAATTCCAGGTCATTATTTGCCACTTCTACAAATATTTCTTCTTTAGTTTCTGTTAAAATCCTCGGTTCATTTTTTCCATGGGAATTCCATTCCTGAACTTTTAATGCTCTCGCTATCATGTCATTTTCATGTCTCTTCTCTAATAAAGTCAAGGATACGTTTGATAAATCTTGATTGCTTATAATAAATTATAGTGCTTTATCTTACGCAACTTTCCATTTTTCTTTTGCATCCTTTGGAATGCCCATTTTCAACTTTTCTACAACTGTATTTTTTTCATTCTTTGATAAATGGGTAAATCGCAACTTTTCTTTATGTCCAACATGTATCATGACATATTTAGCAGCGACGATTATTTCAATTCGAAATTTAGAAAATAATTCTATAAGGATAATTTCCATTTATTTTAATTAGACCACCTGCTTTGGGTGTTCTTGTCAAACAAGCTAAAATTTAATAGTTTCTTACAATAATTTTTAAATATATAAATAAAATATGTTATTTGTAATATATACCTTATTTTGAACTGCTTCTGTTACAATTATAATAAAAGAACTTCGTTATATTCTTCCTTCTATAATTTTGCAAACATTTCCAAATTTCGAAACCTTTGCTAAAAAAGCTAAAAATTGTTTTTAATACTACTTCCTGGTGTATAGCTGGATTTATAAACTCTTGAACAGCAACTGCAACCTCAACTGCAAAGTTAAAAGTATTTTATCTTTGTGCGAACGGCAAATGATGGAAATTTAATTTTCCATATGTTTCTACCTCTTCTTGTATTTGACAAAAAAATACGATTTGAACAAAATAATGAATACCATTATAATAATATATAATTTTTAAGTTAACACATTTGCTTTCTTGGATTTTATAGATATAAGATAATACATTCGTTTTCTTTGGACTTGTAAATAAAAAAACTAAAGGTGTATCTCATACAGGTGTATGACATTTGACGTATGTCAAAACTGTCAATTTTCTAAATTGGTAGCACTGGGGAGAACTGCGACAATTAACGTCGCCTCGGCCGTTCGGTCTTTCCTGACTCAGCAGAAAACAATAATTCTGCTAACATATATATTTTTTTTTAAAGTTCCTAACATTTCTGAAAAAAATAGCGCATTGCCATGACTTATATTATAATTCGTATATTGCGTAAAAATAAAAATCCAGCAAAATAATTTAATTTCAATATAAATTAATTCTGCACTGTAAACATCTCAATACAATATTTTTAAAACGATAATTTTTTACTTAAGAGCGGAGGTACAAATTTCAGAAACTCTCGCACCGATTTGGCGATTGTATCCCACGTTAATTTTACTTCGAGCGAGAGCTGACGTAGATAACTACAACATATACAGCCAATATGCAACCGATGAGATTTAGAGTGAATGTTTGAATATTACAGTAACGTACCTACTCAATCTGTCTGACGATATTATGTAGACAAATTGCAAAAACCCAAAATCGGAGTATAACTTTATAAGACATTAATATTATTGTCCATTACGAATTTATACATAATAAATCAAAATTTACGACATTCTCAATTGGTCGAGACAAAAAAATTAGATTAAATTTTGTTTTTTTTTTACGTTATGACCGTGCCATTTGGCTTCTATAATAAATAGAAACATCGTTTTTGTTTTATCTGAAAGCTCTGTTTTTTGTCTCTCTAATAGCAATTCAACACTGTTAAATTTTTTTTATCAAAAAATTTAAAAGAACCAAAAAACTTGAGAGGTACACAATTTAGTTCAATTTTTCAATTGTACACACCGTACAATCTCCCTTATTTGATATATTAACCTACACTTTGTTTTACACCAAAAACTGCAGAATTTAATTGTCTTAATTTTGTGTGGATTACATATGGAAATTCGAAATACAGTTTTTGAGATTCAGCCATTTATACAGTTGCGCGCTTGATTTACGCAGAATGTTATTCTTGCATTTAGTGGTTCGCGTTTGCATGTTCACGCATATCAAGCCTAACTTTTTTGTCTCAAGACATTTTATCGGATATTAGAAGATTGTTAATGGCAATATTTCATTCTAAATGCAGACTGATGTAACTTGTAGAACCTTTTTATATACCCAACGTGCTCTAGTATTATGTTTACGTTTAGACTGTGTGAGAAATTCAATCAGCATACACACATTCTTTGAAAAAAATATATTTCTTATTTTATTTTTAACTGTTAATATAGTCAGCAGGTACTTTTTGCCTGTAGATGATTTTTGAAAAAATTCAAGAGCCGCTTGCAAAAATTGCAAAAGTTATAAACAATTATCTGAGAAAAATGGGGTTTGTTTTTTTTGAAAATACTTATCTCAAAAACTATTTGACATTTTTCAAATTGGAAAAAAGATTCAAAAAGAGGAGGAAATTTCACCAAAAAAATTATACCTCCCGGAACTGTAGCACCAATATTTATAGTTTTCTCAGACGGTTAAAAATACGGCCGAAAACGGGGACTCTGGCTTGCGTAAGCGCCGCCCACTTTGGACCTTTAATGAATAATTATTATTTAAACTCATTAAATATGAAAATAATAAATTGAAAAAATTCAGGCATCTACATTAACAAATTTTTCCTACTTGAACTTGGACATTCTAAGTGCGACAATTGTTAAATAACAAATCTGAGATTTTTTCCTTTTTTGGACCTATTTTTGAAAGGTCTCAGAAAAGATTCCCGTTGGAAAAATTAAAAAATTGTTATTTTTCACTTCGTTATTTACTTGGGTTAAAAATTAAAAAGCTTGATTAATCATTGAAAAAAATTTTTTTTTCATATTACTATTGATCTGTTTTTTTTATGATCAGAAGTCTGTAGCATTTAAAAATTAGCAGTCCATGTAAACAGGAATATTTATACTCAATAGTATAATATAGTACTAACCTGTTACACTATCTTCCCTTAATTTCAACTTTGGTAAACATTTATTAGAATCGTTGCTTATTTTTTTTGTAATAAACACCTGTTGGTATCGTATGAAAATGATTTAATTATACCATTCAGACCTTAATATCGATTGATAAGTCTTTGTACTTGTAATCTGATATAATTCTAATTATCCAAACCATTTCAGTATTTCATGTCCTTAGATTTCCAGGTATAAATATGTTTGTTTTGATTTTTAATAACTTAGGTTATGGTTGTCGAAGGTCGAATCCGTAAGTTTGTTTACATTCTTCTTTCCCATTAATGAAAGTTCGGTCTTTTTCTTAGTGGTAATCCACTTAAATCACCTCACTACCTTTGATGTGTAAGGCCATTTAGGTCAGATTTTCTGTCTTTGAACGACAAACGTTCCTTTTGGCGTTGGATCGGCAATAGTGCAGGTCGAAGAGTCTTCGCGACTTTTTTTATTCGTTGTGTCCATGGTTTTGATGATTCCCTTTTAAAAAAGGTATGTTAATTTACTTTCGCTAATTTGTAGCTTTTGGTAGAAATATTTTCGTGATGTTTTACCAGTTTTTTGTTCTTATTAGGGACGTTTCTGGACCTCCGATTTTTTTGATGTCGTCAGCCATCTTGTCGATGCCGGCTTTTGTTTTTTTGATGTTCTGAAACCCCCTTGTGCACCAATATCACTGGTGGCAGGATAGCAGTGCCGTGCGGGATCGTTTCATGAAGTACAAATTTTGATTTACGTTCTGGAAATGGACAATCTACGTTCTGGACATTTTGTAATGTTCTAATTTTTTTTTTGGATAATTTTCCACCTATGAAACCCCTTTGTCTTACCGACAATCACTGGTAGCAGGATTGCAGTTCCTTTGGGATCGTTTCATTACGTTTTACCACTTCGTTCTTCTGTACAACTGTTAGTTGTAACCATGGGTTACGCCTGTTGAAACCAACTTGGTGAACTTCATTTTTTGGATTCAAGAACTTGAATCATCGTCCATCGTATTCGTTATGTTGATCAGACCTTTTCAACATTCCTTTTTGGAGCTGAAGATTATGGAACATTTTCAGTGTAACTAACACTACAGTTTACCAAGTAAGGTGTTTTTACTTTAAATTTAACTTTTGTTTTATTTCATTTTATGTTGGGTTTAATGTCACTTAGTTTTGACAACTTTCATGCGGTTTAATAATAAATTTAACATTTATTTAATTTTTTATTAAAAATTTAATTTTTCTATATTTTACAATATGTATGTGTACAACATTCTTTCAATTACCTACTGTAAACTAAACATAGCTATGGTTGGGTCACCACATTGGTGAAAATATAAATTTAACAATTTTAATATAGTTTGACATAATTTGTATTGTCAAAAAATATACATTCGTTAGACGAATATGTCACTTGTATTACACCAAATGTTATATAAGGTGTAAGATTATTAAAATGTGTTGATGGTATACAACAATAGGATTCACTTATACATTCATATTGTACATTTCTATTTTCTATTTTATATTTTATTAAACATTTACACTTTTAGGTTTGTGTTTGATTTCTTATGCATATATTTACTAAAACATTCAAACTAATTATGTAAGATCTTTTTGTAATTCTCTACTTTTCGGGGCTATGTAAAGTTACGTTTTTGTTGTTTGAAAGTTTAATTATTAAGCCTCGTGGCGCCCACAATTTGACTTTAATTTTTCAATAATATTCAAAAGAATTCACGACCGCTCTACCGGTGAACAGCAGCCGTTCGCATAATGTCAACACAATCAACTTTTTCATTGTAATTAACATCATATAAAAAAAGTGTTGCACATAATTTTGGCACCCTGTGCGTGGGGCCACCATTTAAGTAAATTAGAGTCAAATAATTTTTGAAATTTATAGAAATCTTTAGTATATATGCATCAGAAATTCAGACAAAAAGTAAAATATTTTTTAATAAACTTAAACTGAAGTAGGTCAATTTTGTTGCAACGAATACGAAGTTCTAAGTTAAGATTTATTTTTTCGAAAATAAAATAAGGTATCACTTTGGTTTCTTATACGTGTATGTAGTGGTGGAAACATTTTGTTGAATTTTTTTGGTATGTTTTGCTAAATGATAATTGAACTTTTATAATTTTGTACGGATATAATTTAGTAAATGTTCACGATGGATATAACTTTTAAGACTGTGTATTTGTTAATCAAGGAGCTTGATTATGAATTAAGAATTAGAAATGTTGTTTCTACACGTCCAGTAGCGGACAAGCGAAAAATTTTAGGTCGTATGTTAGTTGTAGAAAGAGAACAAAATCTTGATGTTTTAACTTTAAATGACCCAAATTATGATTTTGACATAGAGAGAACTGAGATAACTAGTACGTTAGATTCAATTAAAATTTTAGTTAATGATTTTGAAGGTCCTGAATCAGATTCGTCATATAAAAGGATTAACGCGCGTTTAAGTCATATTACGTTTAGAGTCAAAAGATTAAAATTAGATCCCTCAGAAACAGATTATGCTGTCAAATTAGATTTTAAAAACGAATCTTATGCTTCATGTTTACAATTAGATTCAGAGTTACATGAAAAAGTAATTCAACCTGATGTAGGTAATGTAAATTTTTCAGTTATTAACCCAGTCCATAATGTTAATACCTCACATCATAGTACACCTCTAAATTCAAGTTTTTTGCAGAACCCTTCTTTTAAGTCAGTACCTGTTTATAAGTTAGGCCTAAAATTTGATGGAAATCCTAAGAATGTATTATCTTTTATAGAAAATGTTGAGGAAATGGCTCATTCTAGAAATATAACTAAAATACAGCTGTACGAACAAGCTAGTGATCTTTTTTCAGACAAAGCAATTTTTTGGTATAGGCATGTCAAAAATGTCGTTCACGATTGGGATTCATTAATTGTTAAAATCAAAGAAGATTTTTTAAAGTCAGATATAGACGACGATTTATGGGAACAAATAAAGAAAAGACTTCAGGGTAGAACTGAACCGATTATTTTATACGTGGCTTGTATGGAAACTTTGTTTTCCAGGTTATCTCGTGTTCCAGTTGAAACCACTAAAGTTAAATTCATTCGTTTAGGTCTTCAGTCAGAATATAGAAAGCGGTTAGCTTTGCATGATATCAGTACAGTGTCAGAATTAAGTACGTTATGTAAAAAATTAGAGGAAGCTGATATATTAGGTTTGTGTTCTTCTAGTAGGCCACAACACAATTTTTTAGAATCAGAATTAGCTTATGTTTCAGAAAATCCTTGTTATTCGGAAAGTTATAAGTCCGATGGCAAAAGTAAAGATTTTAAAAGTAAAAATAAAGGTTTCACTCCGTTTAATAATAAGAAAAAGGTTAATGCAAATACGATTGCTAGAAATGATAAAACAATAGTTTGTTGGAAATGTAAGTTACCTAATCATACTCATCAAAATTGTAAAGCTCCTATAACTAAAAAATATTGTTTTAAGTGTGGAGAAGAAAATGTTACTGTAAAAGAGTGCCCTAAGTGTTCAAAAAACTAAATTGTGGTGTTAGAGGCGTTGGCTCTCACACACCAGTTACGCTTTCACATGCCAACAAGATTTCCGGTAAATATTTTAATGAGAATGATTGGAACAAATGGAAAATTTGTGTTAAAGATTTTTACAAAAATTATAGAGTCAATAAAAATGAAATTTCTCCCCTTTGTGTTACTAAAAATAATGATAATAGACCATATATTAAAGTAAAGTTATTAGATATGTTAGTAGAGTGTTTGCTCGATAGTGGTGCTAATACTACTATAGTAGGTAGTCAAAGTATCCCCATTTTAGAGAAACTTAATATTAAAATTGATCCCAATAACTCTGTCAAAAGTATTTCTACAGCAGATGGTAAATCACAATCAGTTTCAGGAATAGTAGATTTACCTATTCTAATTAACGATGTTTATAAAATAGTCCCAGCTTTAGTTGTACCTTCTTTACCACAATCAATTATTTTAGGCATGAATTTTTGTGAAATTTTTCAAGTAAAAATGGATTTTAAAAATTTAGTTTGGGATATTCAATGTAATTTGGTAACATCTCCGTTAGATAAAATTTCTAAGAGTGGTCTTAATAATAATAGTGTAGGAATTTCAGCCTTTGATTGTTTAGATAAAGATCAAAGAATATTAGCTCAACAAGTTATTGATTCCTTTAATGATGTAAGTTGTGAACATAAATTAGGAAGAACTGATAAAATTAAGTTAACAATAGACACAGCTGATGCTAAACCTTTTAAAGTTTCCCAATATCTTATGTCTCCTTATATGTTAGGAATTTTGAATAAAGAACTAGACGAAATGTTAGAATTAGGAGTCGTTGAACCCTCATTTAGCCCTTGGTCCTCTCCGGTGTTATTAGTTAAGAAACGCGATGGAGAATATCGGTTTTGTTTCGATGGACGCAAATTAAATGAGTTGACTAAACACGATTCATATCCCTTACCTAAAATTGATCGTATATTAAATATGTTAGGAAAAACCAGATTTATCTCTAGTATAGACTTACGTAAAGCTTTTTGGCAAATTCCCCTTGATGAATCGTCTAAGGAAAAAACTGCTTTTAGTATACCTGGTCGCGGTTTGTTTCATTTTAATGTAATGCCTTTTGGACTTGTCAATAGTGCGCAGACACAACAAAGACTTGTAGATGCTCTTTTCGGACCAAAATATGAACCGAATGTATATTCATACCTTGATGACATTATTATTACGTCTACTACGTATGAAGAACATATTAGGTTATTAAATGAAGTTAAGAATATTTTGTTAGAAGCAGGTTTAACAATTAATCTTAAAAAATGTGAGTTTTTTAAGACGTCGTTAAAATATTTAGGTTTCGTAATAGATGTAGAAGGACTTCGTACAGATCCTGACAAAGTAGCTACTATGGTCAATTATCCACGTCCTACTAATTTCACTGAAGTTAAAAGATTCTTAGGTTTATGTTCTTGGTATAGACGTTTTATCAGTAATTTTTCAGATCTTGTCTCTCCGCTTAATGATCTCCTAAAAGGAAAAAAGAAAAATAACAAAATAGAATGGAATTCTTCTGCTGAAAAATCTTTTTGTCAAATTAAGGAAGCTCTTGTGAGCGCACCTATTTTAGTTCCCCCAGATTTTTCTAAAGAATTTACTATTCATTGTGATGCCAGTCAAACAGCCTTAGGTGGTGCTTTAACTCAAGAAATTGATGGTTTAGAACGTGTAATAGCTTATGCTTCCAGAACTTTGTCTCGAGCTGAACGTAATTATACGGTCACGGAAAAAGAATGTTTGTCTTTGTTATTTTTAGTTCAAAAATTTAGAGCTTTTGTTGAAGGTACCAAATTTAAAGCCATCACAGATCATCACTCATTACTTTGGTTAAATAATCTCAAAGAACCTCAGGGTAGACTAGCTCGGTGGGCTATAGCTCTACGTCAATATAATTTTGAATTAATTCATAAAAAAGGTAGTTCGAATATTCTTCCAGATGCGCTTAGTAGAATTCCACATAATGATCAAGATTTAGAGAACTCTAATGAAATTTTTGTTATTGATATTTTGCCTAAAAATACCGATACATGGTATAATAATCTTAGAGAAAAAATTTTAAGTAATCCTACTGCTTACCCTCAATGGAAAGTTTTAGATAATACTGTTTTTAAATTTGTCCCTAATACTTCTCCTGTTTCTACGAATTTTGTAGAGTGGAAAAAGTTAATCCCTAAATCTCAGATAAAAGAAATAATATATAATTGTCATGATCCACCTACCTCAGGTCACTTTGGTTTTTATAAAACGTTTTCTAAAGTACAAGAATTATATTATTGGCCAAAAATGAGAGTGGACATTTTAAAATATGTAAAATCTTGTGAAGTTTGTCAAGCTCAAAAGATGCCAAACAAATCTCGTATGGGTCTCATGGGTTCGGAAAAATCAGTAAATTTCCCTTTTGAAATTTTAGCAGTAGATCTACAAGGTCCATTCACTAGAAGTACTCGTGGAAATTCATATCTTTTAGTGGTAGGAGATTGGTTTTCTAAGTATACACTTCTTTTCCCTATTCGCAATGCTACAGCTCCTACGATAACAAAAATAATGGAAGAACAAATCTTTTTAGTTTACGGTGTACCTCGAGTAATAATTTGTGACAATGGTACTCAATTCGCGGGTAAACAATTTAAGTCTTTAATTGATAAATATGAAATACAAAAAATTTGGTTTACGGCTAGATATAGTCCTAGTTGTAATTTTGTTGAAAGAAATAATAAAACAGTCGGTACGGTTGTTAGAAGTTATATCAAAGAACATAAAAATTGGGATTTAGAAATAAAAAAGGTTCAATTGTCAATAAATTTAGCTAAACATGAAGTTCATGGGTATTCCCCATCTTTTTTAGTTTTTGGTAGAAATGTACCAGTTTCTGGTAAATTTTATGGTGAGTTATCTAGTACTCAAAATTTTGATCTATCACCTGGTGATAGAGATGTATATGTTAGTGATTTATCAGGCTTAAGGCAAGTTTTTGATGAAGTTAAGAATAAACTTCATGTAGCTCATAAACGTTATGAGAAAAATTATAATTTAAGGAAAAGAGATCACACTTTTCAAGTTGGTGATAAAGTGTGGCGTAGAAATAAAATTCTTTCAGATGCTGCAGCAAAATTTTCAGCTAAACTAGCTCCTAAATACGTCCTATGTAAAGTTAGAAAAAAGGTCTCTAGATTGGTTTATGCTCTTGATCATATTAATGGTTCTGACGCTGGAGAATGGCATATCAAAGATCTAAAACCTTATTTCGGATCTAACTCAGATGTTTCTGTAGGATAAGTTTAGTTTGAAATAGTAAAATTTTATGTCCCCCGCATAAACTTTATTTTGTGTTGATCCTAGGAAATCACCTAAATACTGTTTATTTTCATTTGGCCCTATCTTCAAGATAATCGTAAAGTTATCTTTTGTTTATTGTTTTTCTTTTCGGAATTCATTTTGTTCAAAAATATTTTTATTTTTGTTTATATGCTTTTTTTGATTGAAAAGGTGAAACAATCCTTTTGAATACTTACTTGATTTAGACATTCCATTATATTTTTGTAATTTTTTATTTTTCTGTTAAATCTTATTTCTTTAATGTAGACATTTCATGATATTGACTTTTTCTCGATGATGACCCCTACTGAATTAGACTTCCCGATTATGACTTCCTTCTTGGACGTGTGGTACACGAAGCTACCAAACATTAAAAGTAAATAAGAGGATACTTTTCTTAAAATTTTCAAGTGCTCAAGTAAAATAAATTGATCCATGTTGTTTTATATTTTTTTACTCTCTTGGAATTTTCTTAATTTTTTTGTTACAATTCTGTCGTATTTTTTTAGCATAGCTAGGATATTTTTATTTTCCTGCAAATAAAATATTTCATATTTTGGAGTATGTGTTAGTAATGTGTCCGATTATTTTGTTTTTATAAAAATATGTCAACTAATAAACAATTAGGTTAACATATTTTTTTTCGAAAGAAAGGGGTGGTGTAGCATTTAAAAATTAGCAGTCCATGTAAACAGGAATATTTATACTCAATAGTATAATATAGTACTAACCTGTTACACTATCTTCCCTTAATTTCAACTTTGGTAAACATTTATTAGAATCGTTGCTTATTTTTTTTGTAATAAACACCTGTTGGTATCGTATGAAAATGATTTAATTATACCATTCAGACCTTAATATCGATTGATAAGTCTTTGTACTTGTAATCTGATATAATTCTAATCATCCAAACCATTTCAGTATTTCATGTCCTTAGATTTCCAGGTATAAATATGTTTGTTTTGATTTTTAATAACTTAGGTTATGGTTGTCGAAGGTCGAATCCGTAAGTTTGTTTACATTCTTCTTTCCCATTAATGAAAGTTCGGTCTTTTTCTTAGTGGTAATCCACTTAAATCACCTCACTACCTTTGATGTGTAAGGCCATTTAGGTCAGATTTTCTGTCTTTGAACGACAAACGTTCCTTTTGGCGTTGGATCGGCAATAGTGCAGGTCGAAGAGTCTTCGCGACTTTTTTTATTCGTTGTGTCCATGGTTTTGATGATTCCCTTTTAAAAAAGGTATGTTAATTTACTTTCGCTAATTTGTAGCTTTTGGTAGAAATATTTTCGTGATGTTTTACCAGTTTTTTGTTCTTATTAGGGACGTTTCTGGACCTCCGATTTTTTTGATGTCGTCAGCCATCTTGTCGATGCCGGCTTTTGTTTTTTTGATGTTCTGAAACCCCCTTGTGCACCAATATCACTGGTGGCAGGATAGCAGTGCCGTGCGGGATCGTTTCATGAAGTACAAATTTTGATTTACGTTCTGGAAATGGACAATCTACGTTCTGGACATTTTGTAATGTTCTAATTTTTTTTTTGGATAATTTTCCACCTATGAAACCCCTTTGTCTTACCGACAATCACTGGTAGCAGGATTGCAGTTCCTTTGGGATCGTTTCATTACGTTTTACCACTTCGTTCTTCTGTACAACTGTTAGTTGTAACCATGGGTTACGCCTGTTGAAACCAACTTGGTGAACTTCATTTTTTGGATTCAAGAACTTGAATCATCGTCCATCGTATTCGTTATGTTGATCAGACCTTTTCAACATTCCTTTTTGGAGCTGAAGATTATGGAACATTTTCAGTGTAACTAACACTACAGTTTACCAAGTAAGGTGTTTTTACTTTAAATTTAACTTTTGTTTTATTTCATTTTATGTTGGGTTTAATGTCACTTAGTTTTGACAACTTTCATGCGGTTTAATAATAAATTTAACATTTATTTAATTTTTTATTAAAAATTTAATTTTTCTATATTTTACAATATGTATGTGTACAACATTCTTTCAATTACCTACTGTAAACTAAACATAGCTATGGTTGGGTCACCACATTGGTGAAAATATAAATTTAACAATTATAATATAGTTTGACATAATTTGTATTGTCAAAAAATATACATTCGTTAGACGAATATGTCACTTGTATTACACCAAATGTTATATAAGGTGTAAGATTATTAAAATGTGTTGATGGTATACAACAATAGGATTCACTTATACATTCATATTGTACATTTCTATTTTCTATTTTATATTTTATTAAACATTTACACTTTTAGGTTTGTGTTTGATTTCTTATGCATATATTTACTAAAACATTCAAACTAATTATGTAAGATCTTTTTGTAATTCTCTACTTTTCGGGGCTATGTAAAGTTACGTTTTTGTTGTTTGAAAGTTTAATTATTAAGCCTCGTGGCGCCCACAATTTGACTTTAATTTTTCAATAATATTCAAAAGAATTCACGACCGCTCTACCGGTGAACAGCAGCCGTTCGCATAATGTCAACACAATCAACTTTTTCATTGTAATTAACATCATATAAAAAAAGTGTTGCAAGTCACATGAACATGTTTTTTAACTTTTTTTTATTTCATATTGTTTATAAAATTGTTATAAACAAATTCGTTGTTTATAAGTTAATTTAATTTTTTTTTAGAAACATAATCTTTGATGCAAATTTTGATTTTTTCTAAAAAAATCGTTTCTTCAAAAATTTTTTTATTCCTTAAAAACGTATTTGTTAATTAACAATTTTATTCTACCATATAAATAAATTATTTTTCTTAAAAAATAACACATGGTTGTTTTTGTTTCATTATGTAGAAATAAAAATATATAGAAAAAATTTAATTATTTAAAACAAATTGTTTATTAAATAAACAATGAAAATATAAATAAAAACAATTTTTTTTTAGTTATCAAAGGGCAAGATAAATTATGATTAAAAAAAGTGATTCCTTAATAGTAATTACAGGGGGTAGAAAAAAATTTTTAATTAAAAAATACGTTTTTAAGCAACAAAAAAATTTTTCTAGGAACGATTTTTTTTAATTCATACTTTGCATTAAAGATTATGTTTCAAACAAAAATTTAAATTATCTTATAACAATTTTGTAAACAATAGGAAATAATTTTTTTTTTAAATCATTTTCATGTGACTTCTGATCATAAATTTCACTTTCCGAACACACCTAGTAAAGTAATTAGTTTTTCTGCAACATCAAAATACAATAATAAAGTTAGTTAAAAAAAATTAAAAAAGTAAAATTTTTGTCAATTTTTTTTTAACTTTCTATAATTTTGGCTATAACTTCTACAATATTATTTTAAAATTATAAAATATTTCACACATAATGTACTTTTTCGAATGTATTGTTTATTTTTTTCATTTGTTGTATCATTTTCGATTTAACAAAAGGACAAAAAATTTTGGATAACAATTACAATTTTAAATTCGAAGAAACTAAAATATATTCTTAATTTAGACCTTTGTATTACCTTTAGAATGGTAAAAATACTATTTTAATAACTTTAATATTTTTAAAGTTATTCAATTTCTCTTTAAATTTATATTAAAATTCAAAAGTTTTTCGAAATTTTTTTACGAATTCTACAATTTTTTTAATAAAATTTTGAAAAAATCAATATTATCGAATTTTTACTACAAATTTAATGGCGTTTTCTTGCCAAATTTTTAATATTATTTTAGAATTATGAAATAATTTACACATATATTACTTTTCGATTCTTTTTAGATGTACTATTTACTTTTTCATTTATTTTATACTTTTTGATAACACAAAATTACAAAAAAATTTAAAAAATTATTTATTTTGGCTATAATAATTACAATTCTAAATTGGAAGATAGTAAAATACATTGTGAATTTAGAGTTTTATATCATCTTTCGAATGGTAAAAATCCCATTGTCATATCTTTAATGTTTTAAAAGTTATTCAATTTAGTTTAAAAATCGTAATTTTTTTGATCCATTATTTTAAAAATTCATCAATTTTTTTAATAAAATTTTGAAAAAAATCGCAATTATAAAGTTATTTAATACAAATTTAATCGTATCTTTTTTTAAATTTGTAATATTAAAATTTATCTAAACCAATTAATTTAATAAGATAAAAAATATTTAGAATTAAAATAAAAAATATCGGCTAAACCATGCGGAATTCCAAAACAAGGCGAGAACAAATTTTGAATTCTACAATTTTGATTTCCTATAATTTTTCAAAAAAAAAATCCGCTTGCCCACATTGTATATAACACACTGCTACAATTATGATCTCTTAAAATAATGTGTGAAATCTATTAGGAATTCTGGAAAAATTATGATAAAAAACTTGTAGAGAATTTTATGCCCTACAACTTTGCACTGAAACATTTTGCACTAAAGTGCATAATTTATCTTCAAAATTAAAAAAAAGGTGAAAATCCTAAATGTGTATTTTTTCGCCTTCTAGCGGCGAAACTATGAGGAATTCGAAAAAAAATTAAATACAAAAGTTAAAGAAAATTTGATGCTTTACAACTTTGCACCAGAACATTTTGCACTAAAATACATTGCTTGTACTCAAAATCAAGAAAAACCGGGGAAAACCTACATGCACATTTTTTACGCGACCTCTAGTGACGCAACTATTGGAAATTATGGAAAAAGTTTAAGACAAAAGTTGTAGAGAATTTTATGCTCTAAAACTTTGTACTACAACATTTTATACTAAAGTGTACTGTTTGTCCTTAAAATTTAAAAAATCTATTTTATGCACTTATGTAAACAGAGAAAATACAAATATTTAATATCTTTTGTGTACATAAATTTGGGAGTTCCATTAAATGTTACAATATAATATTAGTAATTTTTTTTATTTATTTTCTTCCGTCATTTATTTATTCATGTTTATATTTCTTATGCAAGCTACCAAAGGAGTTAAAAAGATCCAAAATAATATGTAAACAAAAAGCCAATTCGTTTAAAATCTAATCTGATTTATTATGTTTATATTAATAACAAGATAAGTTCTATTAGAAAACTATAATGGGCACAAATTGGTCCTGAGTCCGTAGAAACTGTTTATTTTAAACGACGTCGACGGCTATATTGTGCGAGTAAGAAAGCAAATCTCATCATAGGATAGCTGTTAGCGCTTCAAAAATACCATTTTTATAATCAAAATCCTGAAAAATCTACTGAATATTTTTGAATCAATTTTTTTTTAAATGATTTCTTAACCTGTTCTTAAGCGCGGTATGGTAATATTTTCAAAAACTAAATATTTTCAGGATTCTTAATAACTTTCCGACATCCGTAGTGACCTAAATTTTAACTGACCGTTTGAATTTTTCAAAAATATTGTCCCGTTTTTCTGGGATTTTGTTTCTACGATTACATTGGAAAGGCATATGCTACAGAAAGTGTACCTCCTCCGCTCTTAAAACCGATAAAATCTTACACACAAAGATAAATTCCACCTCCACCGACGCGTCGCCGCAATAGAATTTACAAAAAAAAAATAGTCGACTATGAATCATTTTAACAAGTTTGAACAATTCCGGTTTTAGTGTTAGTGAAAGCAGTGAATAAATTGATTGATATAAAAATTGTGTTTAGTGATTTTAAAATTTGTAAATTATAAAAGGTATGTTAGAAATTTATATGAATTTTTTATATTTATATTTTTTATGGGTTTAAAATAACATAACGCATATAGGAAAACCTATTTGAATTTTTTTTTATAAACTTTAAATTTTCTCTATAGTAATAATAACTGTTTTATATTATAATTTTATCTTTTTGTATTACCTTCTACATTTTATTATATAATACAATACAGGTTAGTTCAATTAAAAAAAAGTTTTTTTTATGCTTTTTAGTGGACGATTTAAATTTGATAAATGTATAGGAATTTTTTTTTCTGGTTTATTTTCTTGGTACTATTTTTTTAATAATGGGTAAATATTGCTATCTCAAGTTTTAAATTTTTATGAAACCCTAAATATATCTTCCTGGTCGAAGAAATCGTTTTTAAAAAGAAAAAATGTTTATTAAAAATTAAAGTAACAATTTGGATTATTTTACAAGTATAAAAATTGAACGAAGAATAACTAAGACCGACTAAATAAGACTAATGAATGATTCAACAATTAAAACAAGAATGAATTCCTAACGCTAGAAACTACTTTTATATAATGCAATAAATTGATAACAAAAGTGCTTATTCTATATATTTAGCTGATATAATTCCTCCCCTCGAAGATTCTTCTTCCGATAGTTAGAGAGGAAGATGAACTTCTTGCAAGTCGAGGCTGGATATCTTCTGGGTGCATCTTTTTCTATTCTTCAATCTTCTATATATTATTAAAATAAGACTAATTATTAATATTAAATAAATTAAAATTGTCCATGAACTAGGTTTATGACTTATATTATTTTCAAAAACTGATTGATTTTTAATTATATTTTCTTTGATACTTTGAAGATCATCTAAATCTATTTGTTGTAAATTAATTTTAAAATTTAAATTTTCGTTTGTTAAAATTTTCTCGTTCATCTCTGGAAATAGAATTGGTTGATTTTGGATACTAGTTGGTTCTTCATTCTTGATCGTCTCTTCTTTTGTTATTACTTGACAGGTTGTAGGAATGGTTACTAAAAATGATCCAATTAAATTGCGAATTTCTTCTTGCAATTGACATTTTAATTTAACGGTTGTTTCTTCTGGGAAAATTACAATCCATTGATTAGTGTCTTCTAATCTTTTGATAATTTGGTAGGATACGGTAATTGGAAATTGAACACAAGTGAAAGTGGTTTTTAAGTTCAACAACTGGACTTCGCAGGAACTATTTTTGTTAATTTCTCGAAGATTGATTGGTTCACATATATAGTTTTGAATAGACAATTTGATACAAGCGTTACTTAAAAATGAATAGTGTTTGGGTTTTAAATTTAATTGGAAAATATATTAATTACTATTTTTATTTTTGGAATATTCGTGTATTTTTGGTTGTCTATTTGTGGCCCTAATATTAATTTAAATACTTTCGATACCTGTCGCGATAAATATTGGATACCTAGGTGAAAATAGTGCCTATCGAATCGCCGAGTAAGCTTGGTCATAAAAACAAAACTCGTGTCTGTCGATTGTGATTTTGCTATGAAATGGATGATTGGCAAGTAGCTACATAGAAAGAACGATTCGCAAATTGGTAAGTCCTAGAATTCCAATATTCGTATATAACTCAATCATTTGGTCCTTTCGGAGTCGGATTTTAATCTTTATTATTTTGCTTATTTAATAAAAATATTATGGCCATAATTAGTAACAATTTCGATGGTTAAAACTCATATAAGTGTGGTATAAAATTAAAACCTAGACAAAGTGATAATTGCAAGTTTTTCGTGAATCGTTTTCATTTATTCAATTGCGCTAAAATTAAATAATTAAAACACTCTTATCTGATCCTTAGTTGTAAAAGTTGTTTATTTAAAATTCACAAAACCAACCGATCAAGTTTGTTCTTTTTTGCTTCGAGTTTAATTTTTTGCTAAATTTGTCGTTTGTCGTTTATGGAAATTTACTTATCGTTGGTTTGGGATTTCGATTTAGATTTGAGGTACACATTATTATATTAGCGGATTTTCATTTTTTACTACAATTTAGTATACCGGATGGTCTTTGAAAAATAAAGGGTATTATATCGTTGGGCAATTTATTAGTTCGTTTTAATTATATGCACTTGATACATTGTCATTTATAGTTTTTGATATAGTATAAATATAATGGCAGGCAAATTACGGCACGTTAGAGGGCTACGCGATGTATGGTTTAGTCGTATGAAAGAATTAAAAGAAGTCGCGGATCTCTCAGAAACTGATGAAACTCATTATTCCATTTTCCAAATTAGATATCGAGATATTGATAATATTGCAAATGAATTTACAACTCAGCAACTCGCTACTTCGGCTCAAGCAGCTAGTCTAGAGGAAGATATTACTAATGATGAATTAATTCGTAAAAACTTTGATACAATGTATTACGCCACTAAAGATATTTATGAAAGAATATTTGACAGTCCGGCAGATAGGTCAATTCAATCGGTAGTAAGTACGAAATCTCCTAGTATAAAACTTCCTAAAATTAATTTGTCTAAATTTGATGGAAGCTATAAAGATTGGCCTTCATTTTTTGATTTGTTTAATGTCGTAATTCATAATAATCCTCAATTGTCAGACATCGAAAAATTTCAATATTTGCGATCAAATTTGAGTGGTAGTGCACTGTCAACCATAAAGTCTTTACAGATTACGGACGATAACTATGAAATTGCTTATCGTGCATTGGTAGATAGATTTCAAAATCCAAGGTCATTAGCGTCTGCTTATTGGCAGGAGATTGTTGATTTTCCAAAAGTTCAAGGTGATTGTTCTCAAAATTTAAGGAAATTGTTAGAATGTTTCTCCGAAAATTTAGATGCATTAAAAAATTTGAACTTACCTGTTGACCAATGGAGTTTTGTTTTGTTTCATATCCTTATAAAAAAGGTAGAAAATGATACGGTTAAACGTTTTGAATTACAATACGCCAAAACTTCTATCCCTACATATTCAGAATTAGTTACCTTTTTACAATCACAATGCACTGCGTTGGAAAATATTGATAAACAAAATACGCAGAAATATTCAAAGTCCTCCAATGCTAATCGTAGTACCTCACTATGTACCAATTCGGAAGCAACTATTGACGCTTCTTGTCCATTGTGTAATTCGAAACATTCCTTGACTAAATGTCAACATTTCTTACATAAAATTCCTGTCGATCGTTATAATTTTGCGAAAGAAAAACAGTTATGTTTAAATTGTTTAAAACCCTTTCATCGTTCGTCCAATTGTACTTCGTCGTTTAAATGTAAACTATGTCATGCTAAGCATCACAGTTTGCTTCATTTTACCTCTCGTTCAAATAAAATTCGTTCTGACACTGGTGTGCCTAATTCAAAACAAATTGCTTCGTCGTCGTCATCTTCTGAATTAGTAGACCCATCGTCTGATACTAACTTATCAACATATTCGAATCCTGTGGCATTAGCCTGTCTTTCTGAAAAAGAAAATGTTCTTTTAGGTACTGCGGTGGTGGAAGTTCGTGATTCTTCAGGACATTTCCAAAAGGTTCGTTGTTTACTTGATACTGGAAGTCAATCAAGCTTCCTTACTACAACTTGTTGTAATCGTTTAGGCCTTCGAAAACATCGCTTGTCATTCATTATACATGGTTTAGATGATATGTCAAAAAAATCTACATGCGGTACTCGTATTACACTTAAACCACGAAATAAAATCTCATCACTTCTATCCTTGGATGTTTTGCTCGTTCCTAAAATTTGTTGCGTTCCTTCGTCGTATATACCCTTGCAAAAATGGCCTCATATTTCTGATATTACATTGGCCGATCCTGAGTACAATATCCCATCTCATGTAGATTGTTTAATCGGGTCTGATTTGTTGCCAGATATTTTGTTAGACGGTACATTGCGTGGTCACACAGGTCAACCCATGGCTTTAAACACCATATTTGGTTATGTTTTGGTAGGAAAAATTAAGGTTCTTCCTGCAGAAACTGGGATTTCTCTTTGTATAAATTCAATTGATTCATCCATCAAGAAATTTTGGGATATTGAGGAAATTCCTGCTCCTATAGTGATGTCCCCAAAAGATTTACAATGTGAAAAACATTTCATTGAAACCTTTTCAAGGGACTCTTCAGGGAGATATATGGTTTGTCTTCCTTTTAAGCAAGGTATGCCCTCATTTGTAGACTCTAAGGTCGTTGCTTTGCGTC
Source organism: Neocrepidodera transversa (assembly GCA_963243735.1). Taxonomy (NCBI): domain Eukaryota; kingdom Metazoa; phylum Arthropoda; class Insecta; order Coleoptera; family Chrysomelidae; genus Neocrepidodera; species Neocrepidodera transversa. Next base: position 200,382 of record CAUJLB010000152.1, on the reverse strand, counting down.
GTTTGGCATCATTGGAACGTCGTTTACAAAAAAACCCTTCGTTGTTGGTAGCATATTCCGCCTTTTTGAAGGACTATTTAGATATGGGACATATGTCTCTGGTCCCTTCACTAAACTCATCTAAACTAGTTTACTATATTCCCCATCATCCTGTTTTCAAATCGGATACTCGTACTACTAACTTGCGAGTAGTATTTGATGCTTCATCGTTCGATTCGAATCATATTTCGCTTAATCAGACTCTTCTCACAGGGCCCAAGCTTCAGCAAGACCTTGTATCAATTTTATTACATTTTCGTATGCATCGCTTTGTGTTCACTGCTGATATTCGTCAAATGTATCGACAAATTTTAGTGCAACCTCATCAAAGAGATTACCAACGGATTTTGTGGAGATTCAATTTTCAAGAACCTGTCCAAGAGTACCAACTAAACACGGTTACTTACGGTGTTGTATCCTCGCCTTACTTGGCTATTAGAACCTTGTTACAGTTGGCTAAGGATGAAGGTTTGAAGTTTCCAAATGCTGCAAAGGTACTGACGTCTGATATATATGTCGATGATATTATTACTGGCTCTGATTCTATTGAAAATATTATGTCATTGCAAACAGAATTAATCTCTCTGTTGGAAAGGGGAAGGTTTGAATTGAGGAAATGGGCGAGTAATGATTCTCGGCTACTCACTCATATTCCTTCTGAATTTTGTCAACAGGAATCCTTAGAATTTGAATCTAAAGAAGAACATGTTATTAAAATATTAGGTATTATTTGGTCTCCACATTTAGATGTATTTTCGTATAAAGTCGATATATTAAACAGGCCCTGCACTAAACGAAATATTCTTTCTGATTTAGCCAGAATCTTTGATCCTTTGGGATTTCTTACTCCTACTTCGTTTTTGGCTAAATATTATATGCAATATCTTTGGACAATGGGTCTTGATTGGGATCAGGAACCTGATCCGCATTTTGTTTCTCGTTGGATCCAGTTTAAAAATAAACTTAGTGACTTATCGGCCTTGTCTCTGCCTCGTTATGTTTCCGTTAATACGCAGTCTATCCTCCAGGTACATGGGTTCTGTGATGCTTCCGAGCGAGGGTTTGCAGCTGTTGTATATTTTCGAATAGAAGGCAAGACCGGTAATATTTCGACTCCTTTAATAATGGCAAAGTCCAAGGTGGCTCCGTTAAAAAGAGTGTGTTTAGCTCGACTGGAATTATGTGGAGCTGCACTTTTAGCTTCATTAATCGATTTCATCCTTAAAAGTATGAAAGATTCCATTAAAGTCTCGAAAGTTATTGCTTGGTGTGATTCTTCTGTTGCCTTATCCTGGATTCGCTCTTCACCTCATCGCTGGCAAACGTTTGTTGCTAATCGTGTTTCTCAAATACAAGACAAGGTCCCCCCTTCTGACTGGCGACACGTTCCCAGTAAGGATAATCCTGCTGATTGTGCTTCTCGGGGCATTTCTCCTTCAGTTCTAATAATTCATGACTTATGGTGGTCTGGGCCTTCTTGGTTAAGACACTCTGAAGAGTTATGGCCTACGGATTTGCTTGTTGATATTAATGTTCAGGAAGTTTCAAAAGAAGAACGAAAGGTTACTCTTACCAATTCTTTATCTTCGTTTAATTTCGTACATGATCTTTTAAATCGATTTTCTACCTTGGGAAAGGTAAAACGTATTATAGGTTATTTACTTCGTTACATTTTTAATATTAAAAGTAAATGGAAAAACATACAGAAAAGATGTGGTCCCTTTACTATTTTAGAATTGCAACAGGCTGAGTTGGTGCTGGTTAAGTGCATTCAAGCTAGTTCATTTGAACAAGAAATTTGTGATATTCGTAATAAAGTGCCTCTTTCCAAGCCAATGCGTAAACTTTGCCCCTTTCTGGATGAGCATGGACTTCTTCGAGTCGGTGGACGGCTTGTTAACTCTAGCTTATCTTTTGATCAAAAGCATCCTATTCTTTTGCCTCAAAAGCATCGTTTCACACAATTATTAATCTTAGACTATCATTTAACCTTTCTTCATCCTGGCGTTCAGACTCTTCGATTCTTAATTTTGGAAAATTATTGGATTATTAATGCTAAAAGAGCTATTAGAAATGTACTCTCAAGCTGTGTTCGTTGTTTTAGATTTCGTCCTACATCAACTACCCCTTTAATGGGTAATCTTCCGTCGTTACGAGTGAATCAGTCTAAACCATTTGCGTGTGTTGGAGTAGACTTTTGTGGCCCTTTTACCATGACTCATTCCAAGATTCGCGGAGCCAAAACATATAAGGCATATATCTCGGTTTTTGTGTGTTTTGCCACAAAGGCTATCCATCTTGAATTATGTTCCGAATTATCTTCTGAAGCATTTCTTGCCGCGTTACGAAGGTTCATTGGTAGACGAGGTCGTTGTTCAGTCTTACACTCTGATTGTGGTACTAACTTTCAGGGTGCTAATAGGTATATTCGAGAAATATTTCAGAATGCTGTAGATACAGAACATATAGAGTGGCGATTTAATCCACCTTCTAGTCCACACTTTGGTGGACTCTGGGAAGCTGGAGTAAAATCTGTAAAGGGCCATCTTTTGAGAATTGTTGGAGAGCAATGTTTGACATTTGAAGAAATGTCTACAGTCTTGGTACAAATTGAGGCATTGCTTAATTCACGACCCATTCTAGAGTTGAGCAATGATCCAAATGATTTAAGCGCTCTTACCCCCGGTCATTTTTTGACCCTTGAACCACTATCGGTACTTCCAGATCCCAATTGTACTCATCTCGCTATAAATAGATTAAGTCGCTGGCAGTTGTTGCAACGAATTCACCAGCACTTCTGGAAACGATGGCATACCGACTATTTGCACACGTTAATGCAACGTCAGAAATGGACAAAACATTGTCCACAAATTAAGGTTGGTCAGTTAGTTTTGTTGAAAGACGATAATTTACCTCCCATGAAATGGCGATTAGGCCGCGTATGTAAATTGCATTCGGGAACAGATGGAGTATGCAGGGTGGTTACAGTAAGAACCATCCACGGTTCCTTTCAGAGACCTGTGGTGAAGATTTGCCCTTTACCACAGTCTTAACTTCAATAACTATTTTTTTTGTTTAATTTAATTTTATTTATTTTTGCATAATGGAAAATACAAGCGGTTGTATTTTGGTGTGGGAAAATGTTTGGGTTTTAAATTTAATTGGAAAATATATTAATTACTATTTTTATTTTTGGAATATTCGTGTATTTTTGGTTGTCTATTTGTGGCCCTAATATTAATTTAAATACTTTCGATACCTGTCGCGATAAATATTGGATACCTAGGTGAAAATAGTGCCTATCGAATCGCCGAGTAAGCTTGGTCATAAAAACAAAACTCGTGTCTGTCGATTGTGATTTTGCTATGAAATGGATGATTGGCAAGTAGCTACATAGAAAGAACGATTCGCAAATTGGTAAGTCCTAGAATTCCAATATTCGTATATAACTCAATCACATAGTACATTTCATTATGTACGATATATCTATTTTCTGGTTTAATTGTCTTAAACTGACTTTCTCTTAAAATTGGTATAGGATAAAGATGATATAAATTTAATTCGTATGGAAGGGTTATTGGTACATGTAGTACATATGTTATTTTGTTATTTAGAATAAAACATGATATTTTAATAATTTTTTGAAATGTTATTATATTATTTATAGTTAAATCAATAGGTATCTGATTTTTCCTCATTGTTTTAAATACATCTCGTAGAATTGTATGTAATTGTTTTAGAGTAATTATACTAGGATGTAGTATACCGATCTGAGCAAATGTTATTGAATTTTCAATATCTTGTATTATTGAGTTTAGTACTTCGTACATGTTAATTATTTCTATTGATGTATCTTTTAGAAAATTACTATATTCTAAATTAATTTCTTTTTGTACAAATTTTTCGATTGATATAAGTTTTTCGGATAATAATTCTTGATTATGATTTATTATTTTTATTGTTTTATTAAAATTATCAATTAAAGATAATGCCAATGAATTTTGTGTTTTTACTGTATTCTGTAATTTATTTTGATTAGTTTGAAGTTGTCTAATGAGGTTTTCGTAACGTTCTCCGTCATTAGCGTCTAAATTGCCAGATATTGCTTTAAAAATTGATCCTATTCCATTAATTAATCCTCTTTTAATCCTTTGTGGATGAGGTAATATCTCAGTTAATTTTATTTCTATTTTGTTTTCTAAAAACTTTAAAATTTTTAAATAATTTGCTGTATTTTTGACATAGTCTTTATTTTGTTGTATACTGTTAGTTAAATTGTCAGATTTTGTTTTTAGTCTATTAAATTCGTCTATTACATTAGTTAAGTCGTAATAATAAATTATTGAATGATAGTAGTCTGTTACTTTGACATTGCCAAGTTTTAATGGTAAAAGTCCAGGGTTGTCTTTATGATTTTTCGTAGTTATGATATCCGAGAGTCCCATAATACCGGGTAATCTGAAATAATAAATTTAATTATCAAAGGAGTAAAGTCTTTTGAGAGGACGTTTTATATTACTCATATGTATTTTACCGTGTTTTGCTGTAGTTATCGTCTTACGTTTTCTGTTAACAGTTTTAATTGCAATAGGTTTTTGAAATTTATTAGCAGCTTTTTGTCGTTTTTTATTTTTAATATAGGCTGTTGGATAAGGTTCAAATATTTTGGGGTCTTCACGATTGTCATTAATTTTTTCAATATAGTCTTGTTTTTGGTTTTGTAATTTTTCGTTTATTTGAGAATAAAGTAATTTTGATTTTTGTCTATGTTGATGTACGTAATCGTTTAATACTAATTTGTCCATGTCTATGTTAAAAGGTTCATTGTCTGTAATATGACCATTTACAATGTCAACTGGTTTTAATTTTGTCGCTGAGTGAATTGAATTATTATATGCTAATATGGCATACATCATTTTACTTTTTATTGGATTTTCCGAAAATCCTTGATTATTTAATAAACGTAAATGTTCGCCAATGGTTGAATGAAATCTTTCTACAATTCCGTTAGATTGAGGTTGATCTGGTGAACAAAAATGAATTTTTATTTTATGAAGTGCCAAAAGTTCTGTTACTACTGAATTTTTAAATTCAGTTCCATTGTCTAATATTATTTTTCTTAGGTCCATAAGAAATTGCGTTTCGTCATTGGTTGGTTTCCGTGATAAAAAAAATCAGCTGTTTTATTTTTGTTTACCTTTTTTAAGTTGTTGCATTTTCCTTTCAATTTTTTGTTTATGAATTTGAGGAAAACTGTAGGGCTTAGTATAAATAGGTATTTCATTGGTTGTTCTAATTTTATGTTTAATTTCTGAGTGTTTTGTATGTAATTTATTTATTTTCTTATTGTATTTGTAAAATTTATTTTTATTTAAACATTTAAATTGATGTGATTCGTTTTTATAATTTTGAAATTTTTGAACAGGAACGGGTTTATTTAATTGATTGCAAATATTTTTATCTGAACGATTCAGTAGTTTTGATACAGTAAATTTGTTCTCTGCAAAGGTTATTATTTCAGGTTTAATTATATTTTCAGATTTTGTTTCTTTGATAATTATTTTTCTGTCTCGTATAGTAGCTGGTAATTTTTTTACTAAACTTTCTTTTGAATTGATAGAAAATGAAAAATTTACATCATTTGAATTTTTACTCTGAAATGGAATTTTTTCATCATCAAATTTCTCTACTATAATAGGTTCTGAAAAATTTAAGGATACATCACTGGTAGAATTATTTAGAATTGTTGTCAGTGCAAAACCATTTTTTGCAGTGGATAAACTTTCTGGTATTTCACAGTTTTGAATTTTTTGATAAGGAATAATAATATCTCCATTTAGTATTGAAGTTTTTATCTTTACTAATTGCTGAGTTCTGGGTTCTATGCATACAATATTATTAAGATTATTAATTTGATAATAAGACAAAGGTATTTTTGTATGAGGCGTAATTAAATATCCTTCTTGAAAATTAATGCTGGCTTGTAATAATTTTAGATTATCTAATCCTATTAAGCCATTAAAAACATCGTGAAATTTAAATAAATAAAATTTTAATTTTTGAGGATTTGGAAGGTTAAATATTTTTGAAACGTTAATATCTATTCTAAAGTCATGTGACGATTTTTGAAAAATTGTAGTGACTATAAATGGATCTTTTTTTATTTCATTTGAATAAAATTTATTAGCAATTTCAGGGTCAATAAATGATTTTGTTGCGCCTGAATCGATTAATAGTTTGAGATTATGTTCTGGAAAAATTATATAGGGTAGTTCACTAATACTTGTATTATTTAATGAAATAATTTTTGGATTTTGAGAATTAATTGGTTGTTCAAAATTTTGTTCCGAGGCTCTTACCGAAAATTTTGATTTTCATCATTATTTTCTAAGGTTCTGTTGGGACTAGAAATTTCAGTATTTTCATTTGTAAAATTAGCGTTTATTTTTCCATTTTGAAAATATTCATTATTATCAAAGGTTTGCATTTGAGAGTTAAAAAGCTCTTCTGAAATAAAATTGCGGTTACCATTAGGTTTAAAATAATTTGAAGGGTTTCTACTAATTTGTTGAGTATTTCTTGTGGAAACTGACATAGGTGTGGGATTTGGTAAATCATTTCTTTGATTGGGTTTAAATACATTATTATTATTATTATTATTTCTATAAGGGTGATTTTGTCCAAAAACTTGTGAATTAGTGGGATAATGTCGTTGTATTTGTCTTGGTTGTATTGGTATTGGTTGAGATGGAAAATTATTTTGTCTTTTAAAATAATCGTTAGGTGTAAAATTTCTATTTTGATTTTGTCGATAGTCAATATTATTATTATTTTGAAAATTATGTCGAAAATTGTTGTTGTTGTTGTTGTTGTTAGATCTAAAATTAGATTGAAATTTTTGTTTTTGTGGTGCAGCATTTTGAAAATTTCTACTTGAATTTTGTAAATAACTAGCGTTTCCTTCTTGAGTAACAAATTGTAATGCTTCACTTAATGAGGTTGGTTTCATACATCTAATTGTTGTCCCTAAGGGTTCTTTTAGCCCTGATAAAAATGTTTTTAAAGCTAAATTTTGATATAGTTCCCTTTTAAGTGTTTTAGATGCGTCTGAATTTTCGTGAATGTTAATATAACTACATAAAAGATTTAAAATATGCAAACATCTGTCATAAAAATTTTGAGGTGATTCGTTAAAATTTTGTTTCAACATTACGAGATCCCTATTTAAACAAACTTCATCTCTTTGGTCTGAAAAATTTCTTGTTAATGTAGTTTTTAAATCATCCCAAGTATTACAGTTTTGAATATTAACCACAGTTTTGGCATTGTCTTTTAACTTTGAAATTATTGAATTTAGTAAATAAGTATTAAGAAAATTGCCAGGATTAGCTCTATCTTAAAATTGTGTAAGTAAAGATTCACTTACAGTTAAAAATCTACTTAAATCATTTGGATTTCCATCGAATTCTGGTACACAATTAAAATATTCTGGTTTAAAAGCCATATTATTTGTTAACTTATTTATTTGTTGAATTAAAACTTCGTTATTTAAGGGTGAGTCAGTTGAAGAGTTTGAACTTAAATTTAAATTTTTTAAAATTGATTCTAAGTCTTCTATATTAATATCGGACATAAATCGTACTTACATTAATAAAGTAACTATTATCATTGTCTGCTTCTCTCTTAACTATAAGGACGACGCTGGATCGGCGATTTGTGTCTTCACCAGTACGTTGTTCTTGCAGATTTGGGCAATGGGTGTCCCAATTCTCAATTGATCACTGATAATCCAATTAACTTTCACTTTTTCTTTTAAACTGTTCACAATCCGGTTAATCGTAGATACGAAAATCGACTCGTTCGATACGGCTCGATTCCGAATTATATCCTACTGACTGCGCCAAATATATCTTCCTGGTCGAAGAAATCGTTTTTAAAAAGAAAAAATGTTTATTAAAAATTAAAGTAACAATTTGGATTATTTTACAAGTATAAAAATTGAACGAAGAATAACTAAGACCGACTAAATAAGACTAATGAATGATTCAACAATTAAAACAAGAATGAATTCCTAACGCTAGAAACTACTTTTATATAATGCAATAAATTGATAACAAAAGTGCTTATTCTATATATTTAGCTGATATAATTCCCTTCTTATTTATTAGTAATATGTTTTTTTCTTTTTTTTCAGTGAAAATAAAGTGAAGTGAGAGAAAAAAACTAAAGATATGAGCTTCATTATAAAGGTAAGAATTATGTAATTTTTTTGGTAATGGTTAAATATTAAAATTGGTAAAAATTTGATTTATTGATAACAAGTACACGAATTTTCCTATACTATAAGTAATTGTGAAATTTAAGCAATTTTTCTCATATTTTCCAAGAAATTAACTACTTTCCCTCGAATATATTATTAAGAAAAGTGAGTAAGTTTTAATTTTTTTTTTAATTTTCCTCTAGTTTTAACAAGATTGAATAATTTCTTATTTTTTCTAATTTTCCCTATAACAATTTATTTAGAAATCTTAAATTTTCCAAAGTATATACAAATTTTTTGGACTTTCTTTTTGGCAAAATAAATAATGTCCTATTTTTTCTCGATTTTGTTTTTGACTGCATTGGTTGAAAAGATGTTAATTTTCCAAATAATAAACTAATTTTCCTCGGTTATATTTTTATAAAATTGGCCGTCTTAATTTTTATTTTAATTTTTCTCTAATTTTAACAGGATTTATTCAGTAATTTTGGATTTTTAAAAAAATATACTTTCATTGGACTCATATTTTTGGCAAAATAAATAATTATATATTTTTTCACGATTTTCTTTTATTTTCACTACATTGGTTGAAAAAATATTAATTTTCCAAATAATAAACTAATTTCCCTGGGTTATATTTTTATGAAATTGGCCAAGTTTAAATTTTTTTATTTAATTTTCCACCAGTTTTAACAGGACTTTTTCAGTCATTTTAGATTTTTAAAAAAAATAAACTTTCATTTGCCTCATATTTTTGACAAAATAAATAATTACTTATTTTTTCACGATTCTTTTGTTTTGACTACATTAGTTGAAAAAATGTTAATTTTCCAAATAATAAACTAATTTCCCTTGGTTTTATTTTTACTGAAAAAATCTTGTTAAAACTGGAAAAAAATTAAACAAAAAACTAAAACTTTGCCAATTTCATAAAAATATAACCGAGGGAAATTAGTTTATTATTTGGCAAATCAACATTTTTTCAACCAATGTAGTCAAAACAAAAGAAAATCGTAAAAAATTAAGTAATTGTTTATTTTGCCAAAAATATGAGTCAAAACTAATTTGTATATTTTTTGAAAAACCTAAAATTATCGAAAAATTTTTTATAAGGAAAATTAGAACAAATAAGAAATTACTCATTTTTTATTAAATCCAGCTGATGAAAATTAGCTTATTATTTGAAAAATCAAATTTTTTTCAAATAATGTGGTCAAAACAAAAGAAATAGGAAATTATTTAATTTACTAAAATATAATTCAAGGGGAATTTATTTTGGAAAAAATCTAAAATTACTGAAAAAAACTTGTTACAACTAGAGGAAAACAACAAAAAATTATAATAATAAAAACTTACCCACTTTTTTTAATAATATATTCGAGGGAAATTAGTTAATTATTTGGAAAAAAAATTTTTTTCGAATAAAAGAAAATCGTGAAAAAATAAGAATTATTAAATGTGCCGGAAAAATATGAGTCAACAGAAATTCGTTTATTTTTTAGAAAAACTACAAAATTACTGAAAAAAAACTAGAGAAAATAACAAAAAAATATGAAATCACTCGATTACTTAAAATAAAGTCGAGGGAAATTAGTTAATTACTTGAAAAATAAAAAAAAAATTTAAGTAATGTGATCAAAACGATAGAAAATCGCAAATATATGAAATCAAGGAATTTTTTTTTCACTTTTTGAAAAATCAAAAATAACTGAAAAAATTTTGTTAAAACTATGGAAAAATTAAAAAAAAAATAGGAAATTACAATTTTTTTTGAAAACAAAGTGGAGGGAAATTAGGTAGTTATTTGAAAAATCAAAATTTTTTCAAACAATAGTAAATCGTGAAAAAATAAGATATTATTTATTTTACCAAAAACATAAGTCAAGGAAAATTTGTTTATTTTTTGGACTATCTAAAATTAATGAAATTAAACAAATTTCCCTTCCTCATTGTTTTGGTAAAACAAATAATTAATTTTTTTGCGATTTTCTTTTGTTTTGATCACATTATATAAAACTTTTAATTTTACAAGCAATAGACTAATTTCCCTCTACTATTATAGTACAAACAAATGGAAATCGTGAAAAAATAAGAAATTATTTAATTTTCAAAAATATGAGTCAAGGAAAATTTGTTTATTTTTTGGAAAATAAAGCTTGTTCCAAACAATATGAGTAGTCAAAACAAATGAAAATTACAAAAAAATAAGAAATTACTTATTTTTTTTTAAATATATTGACTTCTTACATGGTTTGGAACAAGTTTAATTTTCCAAAAAAATAAACAAATTTCCCTGTACTGAAAAATTTAAATAATTTCTTATTTTTTCGTGATTTAGTTTGGTTTGAAAAATTTTTGATTATCCAAATAACTACCTAATTTCCCTCAACTATAATTTAAAAAATTTAGTAATTTCCTTTTTTTTGTAATTTTTCCATAGTTTTATAAAATTCTTTCAGTTATTTTTGATTTTCCAAAAAATGAAAAAAAATTCCTTGATTATTATTTTTGCAAAATTAATAATTTCATATTTTTGCGAATTTCTACTGTTTTAATCACAATACCAGAATTTTTTTTTATTTAATTTTTTGAATTTTTATTATGTTTTGTTATAGTAATTTTGGGGTTTTACCAAAAAATAAACGAATTTCTCTTGACTCATATTTTTAGGCACAATTTCTTATTTTTTCAGAATTTCTTTCGATTAAAAAAACAATTATTTTCCAAATAATTAACTAATTTCCCTCGAATATATTATTAAAAAAAGTTAGTAAGTTTTTTTTTTCTAATTTTCCCATAACAATTTTTTTAGAAATCTTAAATTTTCCAAAAAAAATTTAAATTTTTTTTGATTTTATTTTTGACAAAATAAATAATGTCCTATTTTTCCCGATTTTCTTTTGTTTTGACCATATTGGTCAAAAATGTATTTTCCAAACAATAAACTAATTTCCCTCGGTTATATTTTTAAAAAATTGACCAAGTCTTTATTTTCCTATAGCTTTAACAAGATTTTTTTCAGTAATTTTAGTTTTTCCAGAAATTCAACAAGTTTCCCTTGACGCATAGTTTTGGTAAAATAAATAATTTATTTTTTTTACGATTTTCTTTTGGTTTGATCATATAATTTCAAAAATTTTAATTTTTCAAGTAATAATCTAACTATATTTAAAAGAAATAACTAACTTCTTATTTATTTGTAATTTTCTTTTGTTTTTATTAAATGGTTTGGAACAAGTTTGATTTTCCAAAAAAATAAACAAATTTCCCTTCACTAATATTTCTGGAAAATTAAATATTTTCTTATTTTACTTTCCCGACCCACCTACTAGAAGGGAAAGTATTGTGAACGAGCTAAAAAAAAATTTTCGAGATAAAAACGGAAATATCCATTTTCGGGTGCCCTGAGACGATTAAGACCATTTCCAGATGAAAGTCTGTCTGTGTGTCTGTCTGTCTGTGTGTATTCTTCCACGATAGAGGCCACACGTTTAATCCGATTGAGCTAAAATTTGGTATAGGGGTTTGGGTTACCCGTCGGAAGAACCCATTAGGTTTTGTATGACATCTGTCAAACGAAAGTACCACTATCAAATAATGACAGATGCAATATGTCACAGAATTGGACATGCGATATGTCATTGGAAAGCCCTTGAAAAACTCTATTCAGAACCGTCAAAATTATTTCTCCAACTAACACCTGTCAAAAATAAACAAATGTCAAATGTTGAAACTTTAACATTAAATATCTGAAAAATTATTCGTGGATACTCGTCGGGAAAGTTTTGGGGCGACACAACCGATTTTTTTTACGATTTCCATTTGTTTGAAAGGTTTTGATTTTTCAAATAATTACCTAATTTCCTTTGAAAATATTTAAAAAAAATTGAATACTTTTTATTTTGATTTTGCAAATAACTTCCTAATTTTCCTCGACTATATTTTAAAAAAAATTGGTAATTTCCTTTTTTTTGTAATTTTTCTATTGTTTTAACAACATTTTTTCAGTTGTTTTTGATTTTCCAAAAAATGAAAAAAAAATTCCTTTACTCATATTTTTGGCAAAATTAATAATTTCATATTTTTGCGATTTTCTATTGTTTTAATCACATTACTTGAATTTTTTTTTATTTTCTAACTAATTAACAAATTTCACTCGACTTTATTGTGACAAATCGAGTAATTTCATATTTTTTTGTAATTTTCTTCTAATTTTTTCAGTAATTTTAGATTTTCCAAAAAATAAATAATTTTTTTTTGACTCGTGTTTTTAGCAAATTAAATAATTTCGTATTTTTTCACGATTTTCTTTTGTTTTGACAACATTAATAATTGTTAGGAAATATTTTGATTTTCCAAATATTAAACGAATTTCCATATTTCAAAAAAATGAGAAAATTTTAATTTTTTTATAATTTTCCAAAATTCTTATTTTTTGGCGATTTTGTTTGAAAAAATTTTGATTTTTTAAATAAATTTCTCTCGACTATATTAAAAAAAATATTAGATTTTTCCAAAAATCAATTCCCATCTTATTTGTTTTGTTTTGATCACATTATTTGAAAAAAATTTGATTTTCCAAATAATAAACTAATAATCCCTCTATTATATTTAAAAAAAATGAGTAATTTCTTATTTTTTCTAATTTTCTCTATAAAAAAATTTTTTTTTAGTGATTTTATATTTTCAAAAAAATACACAATTTTTTTTCACTTTATTTTTGACACAATAAATAATGTCCTATTTTTTATCGATTTTCTTTTGTTTTGACTACATTAGTTGAAAAAATGTTAATTTTTCAAGTAATAAACTAATTTCCCTGGGTTATGTTTTTCAAAAATTGACTGGGTTTAATTTTTTTTAAAATTTTCCTTTAAAATAAATTGAAGTGGGAGAAAAAAACTGAAGATACGACCTTCATAATAAAGATTAGAATTATGTAATTTTTTTAGTAATAACAAGTAGACGAATTTTCCTATACTATATTTGTGAAAATTTAAGCAATTTTTTTTATTTTTTTTTTGAATTTTTATTGTTTTGTCCAGTTTTTTTGGAGTTTTTCCAAAAATAAATGAATTCCTCTTGACTCGTATTTTTTGGCACAAATTCTTATTTTTTCCCGATTTTCTTTCGTTTGAAAAAAAAATTTTTCCAAATAATTAACTACTGTCCTTTGAATATATTATTAAAAAAAGTGAGTCAGTTTTTATTTTTTTTTCTAATTTTCCTCTAGTTTTAACAAGATTGATTAATTTCTTATTTTTCTAATTTTCCCTATAACAATTTATTTAGAAATCTTTAATTTTCCAAAAAATATACAAATTTTTTTGGACTTGTTGATTGTCCAAAAAATAAACAAATTTCCCTTGACTCATAGTTTTGGTAAAATAAATAATTTATTTTTATGTGATTTTCTTTTGTTTTGATCAAATTATTTATTTATTTTTTTAATTTTCCAAGTAATAAACTAATTTCCCTCGACTATATTTAAAAATAAGTAATTTTTTATTTTTTTGTAATTTTCTTTCGTTTTGGAACAAGTTTGATTTTCCAAAAAATTAATAAATTTCCCTTTACGATTTAAATTTGTTTGAAAAGTTTTGATTTTTCAAATTATTACCTAATTTCCCTAGAGTATATTTAAAAAAATTGAGTAGTTTTTAATTTTTTTTGTCAGTTTACTCTAGTTTTATTAAACAAAATTTTTTCATTAATTTTAGATAGTCCAAAAAATAAACAAATTTCCCTTAACTCATATTTTTGGTAAATAAATAATTTAAAATTTAAAAAAACAAACAGTAATTTCCTATTCTTTTTGTAATTTTTCCATAGTTTTAACAACATTTTTCAGTTATTTTTGATTTTCCAAAGAATAAAAAAAAATTCCTTGGCTCATATTTTTGGCAAAATTAATAATTTCATATTTTTGCGGTTTTCTATTATTTTAATCACATCACTTGAAATTTTTTTTATTTTCCAACTAATTAACAAATTTCCCTCGACTTTATTTTAAGAAATCGAGTAATTTCATATTTTTTATAATTTTCCTCTAGTTTTTGCAGTAATTTTAGATTTTCCAAAAAATAAACAATTTTCTCTTGTTTCTGGCAAATAAAATAATTTTTTCTCGGCTTTCTTTTGTTTTGACTACATTAAGAATTGTTAGTAAATATTTTCCTCTGCTATTTAAAAAAAAATGAGAAAGTTTTAATTTTTTTTGCTATTGTCTTTTGTCTTGAATAGGTTGTTTAAAAAATTTTGAATTTCCATATAACGAACTAATTTCTCTTGCCTATATTTTCACAAAATCGGGTAATTATTTTTGTTTTAATTTTCCTTTAGTTTTAACAATATTTTTTCAGTATTTTTAGATTTTTCCAAAAATAAACAAATTTCCCTTGACTCATATTTTTCGCAAATTAAATAATTTCTTATTTTTTCTCAATTTTCCTTTCTTTTCACTACATTGGTTGACAAAATGTTAATTTTCCAAATAATAAACTAATTTCCCTCGATTATATTTTTTAAAAATTGACTTTAAATTTTTTTTAATTTTTCTCTAGTTTTTTTACTAATTTTTGTTTTTTGACTCATTTTTTTTTGGTAATAAATAATTTCTTTTGTTTTTGCGATTTCTTCCGTTTGAAAAAAATTTTATTTTCCAAATAATTAACTAATTTCTCTCGAGTATATTATTAAAAAAATTGAGTAAGTTTTTATTTTTTTGTTGTAATTTTTTCAGTAATTTCAGTTTTTTGAAAAATAAATTCCCCTTGAATTATATTTTTGGCAAATTAAAAAATATCTTATTTATTTTGTATTGATCACATTAAGATAATTTTGATTTTTTAAATAATAAACCATTTCCCTCGGTTAGATTTAAAAAAAATGAGTAACTTCTTAATTTTTCTAATTTTCCCTATTATATTTTTTTTAGTAATTTTAGATGTTCCAAAAAATATATAAATTTTTTTGACTCACTTTTTGGCAAAATAAATAATGTCCTATTTTTTCGCGATTATCTCTTGTTATAAATATGTTGTTTAAAAAAAATCCAAATTACGAACGAATTTCCCTTGCCCAAATTTTCAAAAAATATTGAGTAATTATTTTTGTTTTAATTTTCCTCAGGTTTTAACAAGATTTTTTCAGTAATTTTAGATTTTCTAAAAATTAAACAAGTTTCCCTTGACACAGTTTTGGTAAAATAAATCATTATTATTATTCATATTTTCCTAATTCGTGTGGAGGAAAATGTATTGTTAGATTTTCTTTTAATTTGTTTGTTGAAAAATGGACTCTTGCTTTGAATTTCAAATTTTTGTATGGAAAAACGCATTGTTGCCCTGTTTTTTAAATACCTGTGTGGAAAAATGCATTTTTCCTTTATTTTGATTACTATTATTATTATTTTCGAATTCGTATGGAGAAAAATGTATTGTTGATTTGGTTGGAGCGCGTTCGTAGTCCGTAGCAGTGTTGCCGATTGGCGGATAATTATCCGATTTGCGGATAATTTGAGACTGTGGCGGATAATTTTCTCACCCACCCGAAAATCGGATAAAAAACGGATAATTTTAAATCTGATGTGATACCGTAAAATTAAAATCAATACTTTCAGTTAAACACGGTAAATATGAGGTTTTACAAGGCGATTTAATATTTTGAATTTGGCAACAATGTGGTAGATTCTTGAAGGCAGAAATGGATTAGACAACATGGCATTTTCTAGTCCTCAGACTCGTTGAAATTCGAACGGTCGAAGGTCGAAGTCATTTGTCATTATCAGATGCCGAAAGTCGATCTGAGCGGGAGTCGAGAGATTTTTATGTACTTCCCCTATTTCTCTATTCCCATTGCGTTTGCGACTTGCGTTTGTAATATTGAACAATCAAAACAAGCTTAAAATATAAAATATACATAAAACATAGGGAAGATTTATAGAATATTTCAGGAGTTATAGATTTTTAAATAATTCAGGATAGCGCTTTCGCCATTTTTTTAAATCCAAAATAACTGTAAATAATGGAAATTAAGAAACTAAATTTTTAAACCTTAAAAAATACGATTTACGCTGAAATATGCGTAAAAGAGAGAAGATTAATCCAATATTTTAGGAGTTATATATTTTTAAATAAAATATTTTTGAAAAAATCAGGATGGCGCTTTCGCCATTTTTTTCAAATCCAAGATAACTCGGTAATTACAAGAAATTAAAAAACGAAATGTAACAAGCTAAAAATATACGATCTACACTAAAATATGCATAAAACATAGAGAAGATTTATTCAACATTTTAGGAGTTATAGATTTTTAAAACATTTCAGGATAACGCTTTCGCCATTTTTTTTTAAACAAAAATAACTCCGTAATTAAAGGAAATAATTGCTGCGATTGTTTTTTAATATATTTTTCTGCGATCTTTCTCAAAAACGAGCATTTACACACTTATTCTGGTACCTAAAGTTACGCTTTATACACAATTTAAAA
Organism: Neocrepidodera transversa; assembly: GCA_963243735.1. Classification (NCBI taxonomy): domain Eukaryota; kingdom Metazoa; phylum Arthropoda; class Insecta; order Coleoptera; family Chrysomelidae; genus Neocrepidodera; species Neocrepidodera transversa. The sequence goes on along the minus strand of CAUJLB010000152.1, from coordinate 183,593 downwards.
TAGTGCCAGTTGCCTTTGACAATAGTCATTTGTTTAACTTTCATCGTCATTTAGTTTGACAGTTGTCATTTTACTTATTTGTTTATCAAATTAAATAGGTTAAGTTAATAATACTAGATTAGGTTATTTATAAAAGAATGAAAGAATGGAAAAAACACGTAATGACTGGATTAAAAAATCTAGTTAGTTAGTGAAAAGCATCAGAAAATAATGGAAAAGCACGTGATAAACGTGATAATTAAGCTAGTCTTTGAGACGATATTGTTTATCCAATCTTGTCTGTTTTTAAAGGTACTTTTCCTTCCATCTACGAATTACAAATTTTAAGGATAAGTCGTATATAAAATTTTGTATGATATACGTGCGTAAACATGTTTTTGCGCATACGTTGTATTTTAAAATACAACTAATGCGCAAAAACATTACTTTCCGCACCTTGTATCGTGAATAACTATTTTCAATGCACTTCTATCTATGGGTACCTGATAATGCGTACCAAATGTTATTTATAAAAAATAATGTATGCGTATGTTACCTTTATTAATAAAAAAAAACTTTTGCTTTTAATCATTACCATAAAATACTTAATTGCGTTCTAAAGTCCAGATCAAATAAAAATAACATGTACAAACAAGCAATTTTATTAATTTTAAAAATTCGGATAATTTCGGGTAAAATCGGATAATTTTAAGTTGATAGGAGGATCTTTTCATTTTATCCATTGGCAACACTGGTCCGTAGATCGGACTTGATAGAATTTCAGTCCGCCTGAAGCGTCATAACGTTTTGGTAGTGTCGCTTTGTGATCTGAAAGCGTCTTTACGTGTTTCGTGTTCGTGATTTGTAAACATTGTGCGAGAAAAAATTTTTATCTAAAAAAATTGAGTGATTTTTGTTGAAATTGTTTTTGTGGTTGAAGTTTTGGTGTAAAAGTGTTTGGATTTTTATCAGCTTTTTTGTTTGGAAAGGTGAGTTTGGATTTTTTTTTACCGATTTTCGGCGTCTTGTAATTTCGACGTAAATAGAATTTTATTTATTATATAAAATTATTTTCCAGAATCAGTACTGAAAAATTATATAAATGATTAAAATTAAAGTAACAATTTTATACATTATAACAATCAAGAAAGTGTAGATAACAATAAACTGAAAAATTATTAACCGACAAATAATTGTTTAAAAAATTTAGACTAGACAATTTTAATAATAATAATAAATATAATTACTGTATAAATCCAAATGTTCATTTCTTAATACATTATTATTTTAATAATTAAATACATTTACTTATATTATTTTCCCGGACCCATCAAAGGGAAAGTAAGGTGAACGAGCAAAAAAAAAATCGAGATATCGATGGAAATATCCATTTTGAGGTCCCCTAAGAAGATTGAGACCATTAGATTATTTAATTTGCCAAAAATATAATTCAAGGGGAATTTATTTTTGGAAAATCTGAAATTACTGCAAAAATCTTGAGGAAAATTACAAAACAAAAATAGAAACTTACTCACTTTTTTTAATAATATATTCGAGGAAAGTTAGTTAATTATTTGGAAAATAAATTTTTTTTCAAATGAAAGAAAATTGTAAAAAAATAAGAGAAATTATTTATTTTACCAAAAATATGGGTTAAGGGAAATTTTGTTTATTTTTTGGACTATCTAAAATTAATGAAAATATTTTGTTTAATAAAACTAGAGTAAACTTACAAAAAAAATAAAAAAGTAATCATTTTTTTTTTAATATACTCCAGGGAAATTGGATAATTATTTGTATAATCAAAACTTTTCAAACAAATGGAAATCTTGAAAAAATAAGATATTTTCCAAAAATATGAGTGAAGAAAAATTTGTTTATTTTTTGGAAAATTAAACTTGTTGTCAAACATGTGAATAGTCAAAACAAAATAAAATTACAAAAAAATAAGAAATTACTTATTTTTATTTTTTTAAATATTATATTTATAGTGAACGAAAATTTGTTTATTTTTTGGACAATCAAACTTGTTCCAAACCATGTAAGAAGTCAATATATTTAAAAAAAATAAGCAATTTCTTATTTTTTTGTAATTTTCATTTGTTTTGACTACTCATATTGTTTGGAACAAGCTTGATTTTCCAAAAAACAAACAAATTTTCCTTGACTCATATTTCTTGAAAATTAAATAATTTCTTATTTTTTCACGATTTCCATTTGTTTGTAATTTTTGGAAAATCTAAAATTACTGAAAAAATCTTGTTAAAACTAGAGAAAAATTAAAAAATTAAAACTAAAAATATAATCGAAGAAAATTAGTTTATTATTTGAAAAATTAATAGTTTTTCAACCAATGTAGTCAAAAGAAAAGAAAATCTTGAAAAAATAAGTAATTATTTATTTTGCCAAAAATATGACTCAAATGAAAATTTACTTTTTTAAAAATCTAAAATTATTGAAAAAATCTTGTTAAAAACTAGGGGAAAATTAAAAAAAAATTAAAACTTTACCAACTTCATAAAAATATAACCGAGGGAAATTAGTTTTTTATTTGGAAAACTACCAATGTAGTCGAAACAAAGAAAATCGTGAAAAAATAAGTAATTATTTATTTTCCCAAAAATATGAAAGTGAAATTTGTTTAGTTTTTGAAAATTCTAAAATTACTGAAAAAATAGTCTTAAAATTAAAGGAAAATTAAAACAAAAATAATTACTCAATTTATCGAAAGTATGGGCAAGTAAAATTGGTTCGTTATTTGGAAATTTGTATTTTTTTGGAAAATCTAAAATTACTAAAAACATTTTTATATGGAAAATTAGAAAAAATATAAAGTATCCACCTATGGAAAAATGTCATCCACATATAATCAAGAAAACGGTGTTCCTCAGGGATCTGTGCTGAGCCCAACGCTTTTTATACTAGCCATCAATGACATTTGCAGAAACATCAATTCTCCAGTAAAATTTGCTCTTTATGCCGACGATTTAGTTCTATTTTGCAGAGGAAAATCCGTCCAGGCCACTTCTAACCTAATTCAAAAAGCTGTAAATCAAATCTTGCAGTGGGCACACGAAACTGGATTTCAATTCTCATCTACTAAATCAAAAACGATAAAGTTTAGCCGAAGACCCTCATCTAAATTGAATCCAGAAATTATTTTAAATGGGGAAAAACTTGAAGTTGTAAACCACTATAAAATCTTAGGGATAACCTTTGATACTAAACTAAATTGGAAACACCATATAGAGAGTATTAGAAATAGCAGATTAAGTAAACTTAATCTCTTAAAAACACTTTCAAGTCAACAGTGGGGAGCAGAAGAAGAAGTCCTACTAAAAGTGTACAAAGCACTGATTCGTTCCAAGCTGGATTATGGATGTTTTATTTATATGACTGCCGCAGAATCAGACTTAAGAAAACTAAATACAATCCACAACACAGCTATCCGAATCTGCCTTGGAGCCTTCCGTTCCAGTCCAGTAGAGAGCTTATATTGTGAAGCTAGTGAACCGCCGTTATGGCTTAGACGTCAGCGCCTTCTGCTATCATACGCTGCAACATTATCAAGCAATTGTCAAAATCCTGCATACAGTTTAATAAGCCTATCCCATACAACCCCAACTAGTCCAACTAAAATAGACTCACTTTCTAAAGTTATATCTCAATTTTTGGATAATATAGACTTGACTGTAACTTTACCAAGACCAATCTCTCCCATACCATCCTGGACAAAAATTCTACCAAAAATTAACACATTGTTGTGTAACTATTTTAAACAAGAAACCCCTAACACACTTCTGAGACAAGCATTCCTCCACATAATCAACCAAACATCCTTTGACAAAATTCTATATACAGACGCCTCAAAAAGCGAAAATGGTGTTGGAAGCGCAGTCACTTCTAGTAACTCTGTCATATCAAAGTTCTTGCTACCTTCCTTTACTAGTGTCCATACTGGGGAAATGTTTGCCATACTGCAAGCAATAAAACACTTAACTGCAGAACATAAAGAAGTGGCCATCTGTACAGATTCTCTTGCTTCAATCAACACCATTAAAAACACCTATACTAGTCATCCTCTTGCACAAGCTATTCATGAAATCTACTCCAAATTATCCTCTCAAGGTGTAACAATAACCCTTATCTGGGTACCGTCCCATGTAGGAATTTCTGGAAATGAATTGGCTGATTTCTTAGCTAAAGATGCCACATCTTCAATAACAACCCTAGAGAAAATCCAACTATGTCACGATGTTAAGATGTTTTTTAAACGCCTAATAAATAGTTCCTGGCAAAACCACTGGACTAGTAATCAAACCAAACTGCATGAAATTAGACCATCGGTAAACCACACAAGCCTTCCCAGAATGTCCAGAAGAGACCGAATAATTATTCGAAGACTGCGTATAGGCCACACAAGGCTTACACATGGATATTTAATGACATCTGCGGAACCTCCCACATGCTGGTTTTGCGACAGTCCACTAACGGTGAAACATTTCCTGTTGGACTGCCTACAGTATTTCGAAGAACGGAGAAACAATAACTTGAAACAAACTCTTCCAGATGTTCTAAATAGTGAATTGTGCAATGTGATCAAATTCATAAAAGATATAAACTTGTACGATAAAATATAGGAATAAGTTAAATTGTAACATTGTAACCGTGTCAATAGCCTAGATGCTGAGACACATTAATTAAAATTATAAAAAAAAAAAAAAATTATTAGATTTTGAAATATTTGAAATTTGTCTTTTTTGTGGAATTTTAAAAATTTTTTTGTTTCAGTTTAAAAATATTTTTTTAAGGATTTTGGAGTTTTTTTTAAATTATTGCTGGTTTTTTTAATTTTCGAAATATTTGAAATTTTTGTAATTTCTTTTTTGGTATTTTCGAAATTTTATAAAATTTTTAAATTATCGGATTATTTTAAATATTTATTTAAAAGTTGTTTTTTTAAGTTTTTTTTTAGATTTACTGTTTTTAAAATTTTCTACGTTTTTGATTTTTTTTAAATTATTCAATCTTTTGAAATATTTGAAACTTGATATTTTCAAAATTTATGAAATTTGTTTATTTTTTGTGGATTTTCAAGATTTTAAAAAATTTTAAATTAACAAATTTTTTGATATATTTTAAAACTTGAAATTTTTTAAAGATTTAAGTTTATTTTTTCAATTTTTGCCTTTTTTTAAAATTTTCGATATTTATGAAATTTGTCTTTTTTGTGAAATTTTCAAGATATTAAAATTTTATAAATTTTCCAATTTTTTGTTATATTTTAAATATAAAATTTTTTTAAGGATTTTGGCTTTTTTTATTTTTGCCGTTTCTCTTAATTTTCGAGACTTTTCGAATTGTTTTCATTTTTTTTTTTTTGGTATTTTCGAAATTTTATAAAATTTTTAAGTTATCAGATTATTTCAAATATTTATTTAAAACCATTTTTTTTAGATTTGCCGTTTTTAAAATTTTATACGTTTTTGAATTTTTTAAATATATTTGAAACTTGCCATTTTCAAAAAATATGAAATTTGTTTTTTTTTGTGGAATTTTCAAGATTAAAAAGAAATTAAAATTTTCAAATTTTTTGATCTATTTTAAAATTGAATTTTTTTAAGGAATTTGGATTGTTTTTTTTACCTTTTTTTTTATTTTCGAGATTTTTGATTTTTTTTAAATTGTTACATTTTTTGAAAAATTTAAAACTTAGTATTTCGAAATTTATGAAATTTGTCTTTTTTTTTGGAATTTTTTAATAATTTTCAAATTATCAAATTTTTTTATATATATTTTAATTTGAAATTTTTTAAGGATTTTGGAATTTTTTTTCAATTTTTGACGTTCTTTTTTTAAATTTTCGACATTTTTGTCATTTTTTTTCGGCATTTTCGAAATATTATAAAATTTTTTAATTATCGGATTATTTTATATATTTATTTTAATCTAGTTTTTTAGATTTGCCGTTTTTAAAATTTTCGAGATTTTCGAATTTTTTTAAAATTATTAGATTCTTTGTACATCAAGTATAAACAATTTAAAAATCAAAATTAAATTAAAAAAAATAGAAACAAACTAAAAAATATAAATTTTTTTATTAATGTATTTTTTAGCCGTAAACCATTTTTTTATAATTTTTATATTTTTCAAAAAAAATATTTTTGCAACAACCTCTGCAGTTCAATTTTTGATTATTGATATTTGATATTTAATCCAATTTTTAGACTTATAAATACTTGGACAATTAAAATTCCCCTTCACCGGACTAAAACTAATCCTACGAAATATTTTTGGAAAAATATTTAAACACCTAAAAATAAATATTTTTCTACTGCGAAAATAAATAAAAGTTAAATATAGTATCATGTAGCGGAAAAGTAAAAATTAATGCGCAACAAGTTTCCCACTAAAGCTCCGGCCAGACGCTTCGAGCCTGGTTTGCACAAACAGTTTGTGCAAACTGACTGAACACGCTACGAGTGGCCACACCAGGGTCCATACATATTATCAGAATCATATTATATCAAACAATGTGTTTAACAAAATTTACTGTTTCAAACCATCATACCAACGAAATCTTACTTGTCTGGAAGAATATTTATTCGGAATGTAATAAAGTAAAATGGAGACTGTCAAAATGATAAAAAAAACAAAATGATAATCCATAAGACTAACATAATGACAAAAGTAGAGGTCCCCCCCCCCAGACAGACGACCAGCCGACATAGGTACCTAACTTCACGTTAGTCGCTGACGACATAGGTACCTAAGTTCAGGTTAGTCGCAGACCTGTCTGAGGAAGCGGAACCATAATTGCGCGCGTCTATAAATAGAGCGAAGCATATGCGGGTATGAAACTTTACTATACCCTTAAATAATGTAAATATTTTTCCGGAAGTTATATTATAGATAACTATTGTAATAGATAATATTATAAAATAAAATGGTGGGCTAAAAGGTGGTAATATTGGCACCTTAAGAGAAGATAGTGGGTGTGGGGAGATAAATTTTACTTCAGATATCACATAAAAAATAAAAATAATAATAATTATGAAATATTTTTGTAAAAATACGGCTATTTATAAATACAGCAGATGGCGCCACTATCATATAGCTGCTAGAACCGCAAATAATATATTAGTAAGCTAGATAGGCTCCTAATGTATATTAAGCTTATTAAGCAGTTTTGTTTGTCCCCACCGGGTTTAATTTATTTGATATGCCGAGTTGTGATTTTTTTGGAGGATCTCAATACTGCGAGTGTAGCGACTGCCAAACGAAAACGTGTCCTAACTGTGGGAAAAAAGTCCTCTGTAAAGTGTACAAATATAAAACCGATCGAAAAGGTATAGGCTACTACAAATTTATCTGTGAGGAATGCTCTAAACCGTCTATGCTGTAAAAATGAAATTTACTATAAACTAACTGTTAATTTTATATTGTAATAAAATATAAACTAAAAATATCCGATAAATGAATACCTATTTAAAAATAAATTAAAAAAATATTAAAAGCACTAATTGTATTTTATATTTTAATAAATATGTTTACTGAAAATTTCAATATTCCTTAATTCCTTCAACACGCCTCTGATTCATATCAAATATCATTTGTGTTTATTTCGTAGAGAACAGATGAGCAAAAGCAATAAACTTGAACTTTTTTAATCGCAAAAAGATGAACTTTATTTTAGACATCTGATAATTACAAACTTTTTACAGCCATATCGGGGGCTTTCGCGGTTTCAACAGTTTACGCGGGAAAATTAGATGAATAACAAAATATATTAATTTAACAAGAAATGGTTAATAAATTTAAAGTTTAATTATTCCAAATCTCGATATTTTTATACTATTTAGATATTTCAATTTATTTAATTAAAAATAAATATCCTTTATTTATATTACGTAAACATTCAGAACATATGCGTAAAGTAGTGAACTTGAACCTTTAAACGAAACATGATGTGAATTTCGCATAAAAAATTAAAAGATTATTACACAAATATTTAATAAAAATTATATTATAGTTTACAAATTCTAAAAGGGGAAAGGAGATAGGAGAACCCACCACTCACCCCTGACTATCGAGAACAAGTCAGCCTCTCCACAATAAAGTAAGGATATAAGGGATGGAAAAAAGGGTGGGAATAATGTTTCAGTTAAATATAATTTAAGAACTAACATTAGTATTTGTATTAAAATCAAAGAAATATTAATCTAAAATTATAAGCTAAACATATAAATTTTAAAATATTAACATGTTAAGTAAGTAAATTTATTCTAATCTTCTCTTTTTAAAACCGTATGGAAGAGATGAGCCATCTTCAAAAAAAGCCCTTTTTAAGGAAATTGTCTTGTATAATTTAGTTTCTTCTTTTGTTACCACCATATGGTCCAAAGTTCTTCTTATTTTCTTCGAAATAATAGGAATGGGTTTTATATTTTGATCTAACACCATATTTTTCATTGTCTCAAAATTAAGCAATTCACTTGCTGCATGCGTTAACGAAATACCTTTTACCTTACACACAAATTTATATTTTTTATCGGCAGTGCTCCATACCTTATACGCACAGTTTTTAGGTCCTCCAGAAACAAAATCAGTAATGTAACTGCCCACACCGTATTTTTCTAACTCGTCCGACATATCACCGATGCAGGCTCCAATAGGTATATCAGGTAATTCAGGATCTGATATGTATACAACACTGTCTGTGTCACAATACAATACACGTTCTTTTATTTGGTCCATGAAATTATATAGCATTATTCTGGCTTGAGCTGTCACGTAGGAGGCAATTACTACGTTTACCGTAGATAAGTTTTGAAAAGCTTCTTCTATATACTCATAATTTACAATTAGCACTTTTTCATTGATAGGAAAACATGAATTAACATGTATAGATGGGTTAGTAAGCAAGACATACAATTCTGACGCATCATCTATAATTTTAGTTTTTACTTGGTTTTCTCTTTGACCAAACTTTCCCCAAAACGAATTTAATATTATCTTTGCAATTGACCGAAGACCTGGATTTTTAACAATTTTGTCAAATTCTAACAATACATCTTCTTGTTGTAAAAATTCTTCAATGTAACGCTCTTTCTCTTCCTCAGTGTGTGATTCACGCCCGACGCCTGTGGTACTACACATTAGATTTATGAGCAGACGACATCCCATCGATAGAAGAGCGGTGTTTATGTTATGTCTGGGCACCGCAATTAAGTCCACAATCAGTATTTGTGAGAAAGGGTATTTTTATCCCGAATGCAGATATAAGACACTTTTAGTTAGTTAAGATTTGGTTTTGGTTTCGGTTGTATCGTTTTTAATAATAATTCATATGTTCCCAATAAATATAGTTTTTTTGTTATTTTAAGATTATTTTAAATATAGTGATTTACAGTTCAGGTGTGGGGTAACCTTTTGTTAAACTATTAATTTTTCGTTTGTGTTTGTGTTGTGCGAAAATGGGACGATCAAAACGTAAACGAACTCGTTCCTCCAGTACAAGTAGCAGTTCGAGTAGCAGTAGCAGTTCTTCTGGAGGACGCTACAGAAAAACTGTTGAAAAAGATTTATCGAAGCGGTCCCGAGGCAAAACACCCACATACGAGGGGAGAAGTACAAGTAGGTCCAGTCGAGATGGACAGTTACGAATATCTCATCAAGACGAGACGGTGTCTCGGTCTGAAGTCTTGGTTCACGTCCCAAATATTTCAGATTCCAATTTACGTGAAAGGAGGTCGGAAAATAATTTGAGTGGACTTGATAGAGCAGGGTATGAGGACCGAATTAAAAGGTTAGAAGACTCGATAGAGAGGATGTCTAGACACACTCCGAGTTTAAACAATTCTACAACAACGGTCCGTAGTGATTGTATACCTGAATTTTCACCAGAAAATGAAAATATGTCATCTGCCAAGTGGATCGATAAAATAGATCAAATAAAAACGATCAATAGTTGGGATGACGTCACCACTATATACCATATGCAAGCGCGATTGTCTGGAATGGCAAAAACATGGTACCACAGTTTGTCTTCACTTAATTATACTTGGGTCGAATGGAAGAACATTATTATCAAGACATTTCCCGACCATGTCGATTTTGCCAAGGCGCTGAGAAAAATGTTGGATAGGAAGAAGCTGCCAGAGGAAACGATGACGTCGTACTATTTCTCAAAGATGGAGCTGATAAGAACGTGTCAGGTCGCAGAAAAAAATGCTGTGTCTTGTCTCATCGATGGGATTCCAGACGTAACCATACAAAATGCTGCCAGGGCAGGCCGTTACGTAACGCCTGAAGCTTTATTCGAAGACTACTTGTCAATGTTACGAAACGAAATTAAAGAGGAAGGGTCTTCAAAAACTGCTCATTACGTGAACAAGTTTTCGAAACCTGATCTACGACATCTAATTCCAAAACGTCCTCAGCAAAGTGCTTCAAGGGATACTCAAAACGTTAAGTGTTTTAACTGTAAAATGAGAGGTCATTTTCAATCGCAGTGTCCAAAACCACGTCTGAGTTGCTCCCGATGTCATCTATTGGGACATGAAACTTCTCGTTGTACCGTCGTTATAAGACCAAATCCCCAAATGGATCGACATAATAAGGGTAAGTCGAAACAAATATTATCACTTTCTAAGTGTGAACAATCGAGTACCTGCTATTTCATAGATTGCATTATAGATAATATACCTTTACGAGGCTATGTAGATTCGGGTTGTGCTGCTGTTACTATCAGAAACTCAAATGCGAATGATTTAAACTTAAAACGTAAACCAACATTAGTACGTTTGTGTGGTTACGTTGGGGGCTCCGTTATAGTAGATTCAAAAGTAGATATAACTTTAAGTGTAGATTTGGCTACAGCGCCGGTTGAAGCTTTAGTCGTTCCCGATCACGTCCAGGATGTTCCTGTTATCGTTGGACAGCCATTCATAAATAATGAAAACGTTACTGTTCTTGTTAAAGGCAATCAAATACGTTTATTTAATCAAAGTGCAGGTACTCTTGATAAAATTAATGACTTTTTATCTAGCAAAGTTGAATTATGTGCGAGTGAAACAACTACCATCCCTTCTAAACATATGGGATTTATTTCTTTATATCCTAATGATAATTTCGGCGATGTTTTTATCGATTTTCAGTCAAGAAATTGGGAAAATAACTGTCATTTTATTCTACCATGCGTAATAAATTTGAAAAATAGTAATTATCTCCCTATAGTCAATTTAGCCGATAAATCTCTTTGTTACGAGAAGAACAGAGTGGTTGCGAGGGGATTCACGTGTCACGAAAATAATGTAACTTCCATGAGTTGTTTGAAAACGTTAATAACCGACTTGAAAAAGTTCAGCTTAAAAGATGTTGAAAATCAAATTAATCCCAGTTTAAATAAAGAAAGCTGTTTTCGCTTAATTCAGTTACTAAATGAATATCGTGATTGTTTTGCTACCAATCTCGACGAAGTTGGAGGAACGACGGTTACCAAAATGGCGATAAAAGTAACTGACGATGAACCTGTGACATATAGACCATATCGCATGCCATTTACAAAACGAGAAACTGTAAGGAATATGGTCCAGGAGCTTATAAATAATGGAATTGTTCAGGATTCAGAATCTCCCTATGCCAGTCCTATCCTTTTGGTGAAAAAGAAAAATGGCGAAGAAAGGATGTGTGTCGACTACAGGGCCTTGAACAGGAAGACTGTTAAAGATAAATATCCTTTACCACGAATTGATGATTTGCTAGACAATCTGGAAGGTAATAAGTTCTTCACATCGCTTGATTTGGCTTCAGGATACCATCAGATCCCTGTCGAAGAAGAGTCTATAGCAAAAACAGCTTTTGTTACACCAGATGGTCATTACGAATATCTTAGGATGCCCTTTGGCCTAGTAAATGCCCCTGCAGTCTTTCAAAGAGCCATGAATAAAGTATTGGGACCATTAGGTTTTGGAACAGCGATGGCCTATCTAGATGACGTTCTTATTCCATCACGGTCCATAGACGTAGGCATCGAAAAACTAGAAACCGTTCTGAAAGTATTCCGAAATGCGGGAATGACGATGAGGTTGAATAAATGTCACTTCCTTCAGCCAAAAATTGAATACCTTGGACATGAAATAACCGAAGAGGGTATAAGACCAGGTCATGATAAAATACGAGCTGTCGCAGATTTCGCAGTACCTACAGATGTTCATGAAGTGAGAAGATTTTTGGGACTGACAAGTTATTTTAGGAAATTTATCAAAGGGTTTGCTGACATTACTAAGCCTATTTCGCTTCTAACGCGCAAAAATTATATGTTTGTCTGGAAAGAAGAACAACAAACTGCTTTCGAAGACCTAAAGAAAAAGTTAGTGGAAAGACCAATTCTTGCTATCTACAACAGGGAAGTTGACACCGAAGTGCACTGTGATGCAAGCAAAGTTGGACTTGGTGGTATCCTTATGCAGAAACAGAACGACAACACTTTAAGACCTGTCCAATATTTTAGTCGAGCCACCACCAAGCAGGAGCAAGATTACCACTCATATGAGCTCGAGACACTTGCAGTCGTAGAATCTTTAAAGAAATTTCGTATTTACCTTATCGGCATTCATTTTAAGGTAGTTACTGATTGCAATTCACTACGACACACATTGCTAAAAAGAGATTTAGTTCCTCGCATCGCTCGATGGTGGTTAACTATCCAAGAGTTTGATTTTACAATAGAATATCGACCAGGTACAAAAATGGCTCACGTAGATGCACTAAGTAGAAGTCCTTGTGAAACTACTCTTGATGCAAATGTTGCTTTAGTCAGTGTGATCGAAGATGATTGGATCCTGTCTGCTCAACTACAGGATGAAAAATGTAAGAAAATTATCGATGTTCTTTCGGATAACAAAATGAAAATGACCAATGAATACAAAGAACTCCAGAAGGAATATTGTTTGAAAGATAACCGCTTATATAAGGTCACGAAAATAGGACCTAAATGGGCAATTCCAAAAAGTGCGAGACGAAGAATTCTTATGTACTACCATGATGGGTATGGACACTTTGCTGTGGACAAGACGCTTAAGGAAATCCAACAACGTTATTGGTTTCCTTATATGAAAAAATATGTACGTAATTATATAAACTCGTGCCTTGGATGTTTGTATAATAAAGTTCCATCTGGAAAGACCCCTGGAAAACTAAACCCTATCGAAAGGAAAAGTATTCCAATGGATACATTACACGTAGACCATTTAGGACCATTTGTAAAAAGTATAAAGAAAAACAGCTACCTTATAGTAGTAGTTGATGGTTTCACGAAATTTGTATTTTTAAAAGCTGTTTCCAATACCAAAGCAGGTCCAGTGATTAGGTTTCTGGATAGTATTGTTGAAATTTTTGGAGTTCCACGGCGCTTAGTATGTGATCGAGGTTCTGCTTTTACGAGCGACGATTTTACCGATTACTGTTTTAAGTTAGGCATTAAACGAGTGCTATGCGCAACGGCAACTCCTAGAGCTAACGGCCAAGTAGAACGTATAAATCGTTCGATTCTTTCTTCGCTTACGGCCTCAACGGAAACAGAAGAACGTTGGGATGAAACCGTAAGTATTGTGCAATGGGGAATTAACTCGACGGTTAGTTCTGTTACGAAAAGAACCCCATATGAGGTATTTTTAGGATACCGACCACGAGGCGTTAACGATGCCTTCTTAACGACAGAGGTTTGCTCTGAAGAAACTCCAGATCTGGAGGTTTTAAGAGATAAGGTCTCTGAAAATATAAAATCAAAGCAAAGGTACCAAAAACAGAATTATGATAAAAAGCATGCTTCCCTAAAAACGTTTAGGGTTGGACAACACGTTTTAGTCCGAAAGACAAAAGGCTCCAATGATGGTCAGAGCAGAAAGCTTGAACCGAAGTACAAAGGATCTTTTGTCGTTACGAAAGTACTCGATAAAGACCGTTACGTGGTTAGCGAGTTGCCTGGCTCGAAACGTTCGAGAACGGCTTATACGGGGATTTGTCCCTCTGAACGTATGAAGGTATTCTTTACGAGAGTATCATCGAGTGAGAGTGACTCGAATGACGGGTCTAGCATGGCTACATGATCCTAACGGGATAGTGTGGTCGTACTAGGACCTTTTTATTTGAATTTAGGTATTATTATAATTTTTTTGTTTGTAGGAAGATTTTCACGAGGACGTGAAGATTAGGTCAGGTTAGCCGACTGTGATTCACGCCCGACGCCTGTGGTACTACACATTAGATTTATGAGCAGACGACATCCCATCGATAGAAGAGCGGTGTTTATGTTATGTCTGGGCACCGCAATTAAGTCCACAATCAGTATTTGTGAGAAAGGGTATTTTTATCCCGAATGCAGATATAAGACACTTTTAGTTAGTTAAGATTTGGTTTTGGTTTCGGTTGTATCGTTTTTAATAATAATTCATATGTTCCCAATAAATATAGTTTTTTTGTTATTTTAAGATTATTTTAAATATAGTGATTTACAAGTGTTACAGGTTTGTGGCCATCCGGAGGCTTCTTGTTTAATTTTTATAAATTTATTCATCATTTTAGTAAATAATCCATCATTATTTTTGTCAAATTGTATAACATTATCATATTTCCATATTTCGTAAATTTCCCGAATTTGATAACCTTTATTGATTGCTAAGTTTACTTCAGGTATGGTCCAGGTGCCGATAAAGGCTCGCTCTTTATCGCTATGGGTACATAATGTATAATATGTATATAGTATGTGTGGTTGCCTACACAGTAGGACCCAGATGTATCGGGTATCCTCCTGATGTGCGCGGTCATGACATACAAGATGGCGCGTCAGGCATTGTAAGACGCTACTAGTAGTTAGACCTTTTAATCTTGTTCTTGTAACTTGTATCCTTCGGGACATTTATGTTTGACAGAATACACATCATAAGTTACCTCTTGTCTGTGCTTATTATTTTATCCAAACATAATACATGGTGTCAGGTTCTAAAGAAGGATAAATTACCAGTATTGCACGTGAACGAGTAACCGGCAAACTTGCGAATCGGCGTTTAATAAGTCAAGATGGAAGCAATTTTCAAACCACCAGAGCCCTTGGAGTTGGAAGGCAATGTATCCGAGAACTGGCGAAAATTCAGGCAGAAATTCGAATTATTCCTGACGGCGACAGGATTAGACACAAAGCCCGATACAAAAAAGGTAGCAGTTTTGTTAAACCTTATTGGAGATGAGGCTTTAGAGCTGTTTAATACTTTCACATTGTTAGATGCAGACAAAACGCTTGCAAACATACTAGAAAAGTTTAATGATTATTGTTCTCCAAAGAAGAATGTCATTTTTGAAAGATTCAAATTTCATAGTATATCCCAGAAAGAAGGCCAGGTATTCGATAGTTTCTTAACTGAATTACATAAAGCTGTGAAAACTACAGAATATACGCAACCAGATGATATGGTAAGAGATCGACTAGTAATGGGAATTTATAATAAATCAACACAGGAAAGGCTTCTTCGAGAGCCTGATTTGACATTAGAAAAAGCAATTAATTTTTGTCGTGCTGTAGAATCTAGCAAGAAGCAGTCAAAAATTTTACAATCGGAAGCAGCTGTTAGTGCAATTAGAAGCAATAGAAATACTGTAAAAGATGTTTGCAAAAATTGTGGCTATGCACATAGAGTCAATAGGTGCCCTGCATATAAAAAAACGTGTGCAAAATGCAGTGGTCGCAATCATTTTGCAAGAGTGTGCCAAAAAAGTGGTGAAGAAAGAAATGAAAAACAGAATGAGACGAAGCAAGAAAAATGGAGGAAGAATGTCCATGAAATAAGCATCATATTACTTTAAAAGAAAACGCTAGACCACATATTACTCCTATTAGACGTGTGCCACAAGTTTTGCACGATAAACTTAAAAAAAAGTTAAATGAACTAGAATCAAAACAGATTATAAAAAAAGTGGACAAACCTACTGAATGGATCCATCCATTAGTTATTGTAGAGAAAACTAATGGTGATTTAAGACTCTGTTTGGACCCAAAACACTTAAACAATGTAATACAGAGAGAGCACTTTCTAATACCATCCCTAGAGGAAATTACAACAAAATTAACCAATAAAAAATATTTTACTGTCCTTGACATGAAGGATGGGTATTGGCAAGTGTCTCTTGATGATGAGAGTGCAGAGTTATGTACTTTTGGCACTCCATTTGGGCGATATCAGTTTATGCGTTTACCTTTCGGAATATGTTCTGCTCCTGAGGTTTTCCAAAAGAAAAATTATGAAGTTTTTGGGGACCTTGAAGGTGTTGGTCTGTATTTTGATGACATTATTGTGACGGGCTCCTCAGAAGCAGAACATGACAAGAATTTGAAAGCTGTATTAGAACAAGCATCTAAGTATAATATAAAATTCAATAAAGCAAAAATTCAATTAAAAAAAGAAAATGTTAAATATATGGGCCAAATATTTTCAAAAAGTGGCATAGAAACTAATAACATGTATATAAAAGCTATTTTGAATATGCCAAATCCTGCATCCAAAAAAGATTTACTTCGTTTTCTGGGCATGGTCAAATATGTAGGAAAGTTTATTCCTAATCTCTCTAAAATTTCTGCTCCTCTGAGAAACTTAACAAGACTAGATGTAGAGTGGAATTGGAGTGATAATCATCAAATAGCTCTTGATCAATTGAAACACTTGTTAACAAAAGCCCCAGTATTGGCGTTTTTTGACATAAAAAAACCAATTCAAATTGAAACTGATAGTTCCAAAGATGGACTGGGTGCCTGTCTCTTGCAAGATGGACACCCTATCGCATTCGCATCAAGAAGTCTAAACAAAAGTGAGGAAAAGTATGCTCAAATAGAGAAGGAGGCACTTGCTATTTTATTTGCTGCACAAAAATTTCATTTTTTTATATATGGATTAAATGTAACAATACTTAGTGACCATAAGCCCCTAGAATCAATTTTTAAAAAAGATATTCAGAGCATTTCTCCCAGACTTCAGCGAATAAGATTAAAATTATTACGGTATAACTTAAATATTGTGTACAAACCTGGGAAATATATGTACATAAGTGACACTTTATCACGTGCCTTTTTAAATGAACCCGGTTTAAAAGCAAATGAGGAAATAGAATTTGCTGTTCACTCCCTTTCAAATAATTTACCGATGTCAGATTCTAAAAAAACCCAGTTTGCACAAGAAACTCTAGAGGACCCAGTTTTAAATATAGTTTTAAATTTTGTCACTAGTTCTTGGCCAGATAAAAAATATAATATTTCTGATAGTGCTAAAATTTATTATAAATTAAAAGATAAATTAACTGTATCCAATAATTTACTCTTTTTAGAAAATAAATTAATTGTGCCATTTAAACTGAGACAAGACATGCTTAAATTGCTTCATGAGGGACACTTAGGCATAGAAAAGACAAAAGCCAGGGCTAGAACAATCTTTTATTGGCCTGGAATGTCAAATGACATAGAATCATATATAAAATCATGCATAGAATGTGAAAAATATTCTCGAAAAAATTCCAAAGAAACTTTAATTTCATACCCAATACCAAATAGGCCATGGGAACGAATAGGTATTGACATATTCACTTATGCAAATTTAAGTTATTTAGTTATCTTCGATGCTTATTCTAATTGGTTGGAACTTTTAAAGCTTGAAAATAAAAGTGTAAGCTCTGTCATAAAAAATATAAGACCTATATTTTCACGCTTTGGGTCTCCTGATTTTGTAGTATGTGATAACATACCCTTTAACAGTGAAAAATTTAACCAATTTGCAAGTGAGTGGAATTTTACTATTATCGTTAGAAGTCCGAATTTTCCTCGCTCTAATGGACTGGCAGAAAAAGCTGTATCAATTTGTAAAAGTATACTTAAAAAATCATTAGAGGGAGGAAATGTTGGAAATAATATTGAATCTGCTTTATTAAATTACCGAAACAGTCCACTTAAAAATATGAATTATTCTCCATCTCAGTTATTGAACAGTCGTAACTGTAAGACTAAAGTCCCTACTCATGAAAACATACTAAAACCTCAGTTATGTGAAAATGTTGATAAAAAATTAAAAGATAAACAAAAAAGAAATGAAGACTATTTTAATAAAAGTGCTGTAAACTTGCCCCCTTTACAAGCTAATGATAATGTCAAAATTTATGATCATAATTATAAAATTTGGAACTCAGGTCAAGTTGTGGAAAGTCACTCAGCTCCAAGAACCTATATTGTAAAAAATAGTTTAGGAAATAGATTGCGCAGAAATAGATATGATTTAAAGCCTACTCTAAACACTTTTGTTGAACAAAATAGCACGGAAAATATACCAATCAACAGTAGTGACATGTTACCTGTTAATGCTGTACCAAGTGAAGTATTTCCTGCCAATGAATTACCTAGTGAGAAAAATATTATTCAGACTAGATCAGGTCGCATTGTTAAACGACCTGAAAAGCTAAGTTTGTAAAAGGGGAAAGATGTATAATATGTATATAGTATGTGTGGTTGCCTACACAGTAGGACCCAGATGTATCGGGTATCCTCCTGATGTGCGCGGTCATGACATACAAGATGGCGCGTCAGGCATTGTAAGACGCTACTAGTAGTTAGACCTTTTAATCTTGTTCTTGTAACTTGTATCCTTCGGGACATTTATGTTTGACAGAATACACATCATAAGTTACCTCTTGTCTGTGCTTATTATTTTATCCAAACATAATACACATAATCCTGAATTAAATGTCTCTCCACAACAGCGGCATAGTGTAAACATTAACTTATTATTAACCCTTAAAGGTAAAACAGGAATAAATAAGTTGTTAGGGGGCAATATATTACATTTAATAAGTCCCTGTATATTTGTAATATCTTTTGGGCACTCTTTTCCAACTAGAACTGTAGGATGACCAACTGGAAATACCCCTTTTTTGCAAACTGCGGGATAAAGACTTATTATGTCCACAAATTTTATTATTTGGTCATTTTCAAGTTGTGCATGTGTTACAAAGTTTTCAGTACGACCACCAGTGAAAGCGTCCCTTGCTAATAAAGGGGTGTTCAAAATTAAGGGATGGTTTTTAGTATACGCTTTTATTTCTTTATTTTCTTTCATTTGATTTCTAAAATGACATTCCCACATTTCTGTTACAATATACCCAAAACTCCGTAAACGCTCCTGTGTTTCGGCAGTATGTTCGAAGCGACTGTTTAAAGTTTCTGAACAATTTTCATAAAGAGGTGTATCCCGATTACAGGGAAAGCAATGATGTCCGTGGTAGTAACAACCGTGAAACTGAAATATTTCTTTTGTTTCTTCACAAAAACCATCCACTTTTATTCCTTTTGCAACACTTTTTTTTATATGATGTTAATTACAATGAAAAGTTGATTGTGTTGACATTATGCGAACGGCTGCTGTTCACCGGTAGAGCGGTCGTGAATTCTTTTTGATATTATTGAAAAATTAAAGTCAAATTGTGGGCGCCACGAGGCTTAATAATTAAACTTTCAAACAACAAAAACGTAACTTTACATAGCCCCGAAAAGTAGAGTATTACAAAAAGATTTTACATAAATAGTTTGAATGTTTTAGTAAATATATGCATAAGAAATCAAACACAAACCTAAAAGTGTAAATGTTTAATAAAATATAAAATAGAAAATAGAAATGTACAATATGAGTGTATAAGTGAATCGTATAGTTGTATACCATCAACACATTTTAATAATCTTACACCTTATATAACATTTGGTATAATACAAGTGACATATTCGTCTAACGAATGTATATTTTTGACAATACAAATTATGTCAAACTATATTAAAATTGTTAAATTTATATTTTCACCAATGTGGTGACCCAACCATAGCTATGTTTAGTTTACAGTAGGTAATTGAAAGAATGTTGTACATACATATTGTAAAATTTAGAAAAATTAAATTCTTAAGTGAAAAGTTAA
This sequence comes from Neocrepidodera transversa, assembly GCA_963243735.1. Taxonomy (NCBI): domain Eukaryota; kingdom Metazoa; phylum Arthropoda; class Insecta; order Coleoptera; family Chrysomelidae; genus Neocrepidodera; species Neocrepidodera transversa. The sequence goes on along the minus strand of CAUJLB010000152.1, from coordinate 163,619 downwards.
ATAAATGTTAAATTTAATATTAAACCGCTTAAATTTTGTCAAAGGTAAGTGACATTAAACTCAAAATGAAATGAAATAAAACCAAAGTTAAATTTAAAGTAAAAACACCTTACTTGGTAAACTGTAGTGTTAGTTACACTGAAAATGTTCCACAATCTTCAGCACCAAAAAGGAATGTTGAAAAGGTCTCGTTGATCAACATTAACGAATACGATGGACGATGATTCAAGTTCTTGAATCCAAAAAAATGATGTTCACAAAGTTGGTTTCAACAGGCATAACCCATGGTTACAACTAACAGTTGTAGAAGAACGAAGTGGTAAAACGTAATGAAACGATCCCAAAGGAACTGCAATCCTGCTACCAGTAATTGTCGGTAAGACAAAGGGGTTTCATAGGTGGAAAATTATCCAAAAAAAAAAATAGAACATTACAAAATGTCCAGAACGTAGATTGTCCATTTCCAGAACGTAAATCAAAATTTGTACTTCATGAAACGATCCCGCACGGCACTGCTATCCTGCCACCAGTGATATTGGTGCACAAGGGGGTTTCAGAACATCAAAAAAACAAAAGCCGGCATCGACAAGATGGCTGACGACATCAAAAAAATCGGAGGTCCAGAAACGTCCCTAATAAGAACAAATAAAATTGGTAAAACATCACGAAAATATTTCTACCAAAAGCTACAAATTAGCGAAAGTAAATTAACATACCTTTTTTTAAAAGGGAATCATCAAAACCATGGACACAACGAATAAAAAAAAAGTCGCGAAGACTCTTCGACCTGCACTATTGCCGATCCAACGCCAAAAGGAACGTTTGTCGTTCAAAGATAGAAAATCTGACCTAAATGGCCTTACCCATCAAAGGTAGTGAGTTAATTTAAGTGGATTACCACTAAGAAAAAGACCAAACTTTCATTAATGGGAAAGAAGAATGTAAACAAACTTACGGATTCGACCTTCGACAACAATTTGGCATTAATCATAACCTAAGTTATTAAAAATCAAAATAAACATATTTATACCTGGAAATCTAAGGACATAAAATACTGAAATGGTTTGGATAATTAGAATTATATTAGATTACAAGTACAAAGACTTATCAATCGATATTACGGTCTGAATGGTATAATTAAATCATTTTCATACGATACCAACAGGTGTTTATTACAAAAAAAATAAGCAACGATTCTAATAAATGTTTACCAAAGTTGAAATTAAGGGAAGATAGTGTAACAGGTTAGTACTATATTATACTATTGAGTATAAATATTCCTGTTTACATGGACTGCTAATTTTTAAATGCTACACCACCCCTTTCTTTCGAAAAAAAAATATGTTAACCTAATTGTTTATTAGTTGACATATTTTTATAAAAACAAAATAATCGGACACATTACTAACACATACTCCAAAAAATGAAATATTTTATTTGCAGGAAAATAAAAATATCCTAGCTATGCTAAAAAAAATACGACAGAATTGTAACAAAAAAAATTAAGAAAATTCCAAGAGAGTAAAAAAATATAAAACAACATGGATCAATTTATTTTACTTGAGCACTTGAAAATTTTAAGAAAAGTATCCTCTTATTTACTTTTAATGTTAGGTAGCTTCGTGTACCACACGTCCAAGAAGGAAGTCATAACCGGAAAGTCTAATTCAGTAGGGGTCATCATCGAGAAAAAGTCACTATCATGAAATGTCTACATTAAAGAAATAAGATTTAACAGAAAAATAAAAAATTACAAAAATATTAACGAAATGCCTAATTCAAGTAAGTATGAACGGTAAATATTCGAAAGGATTGTTTCACCTTTTTAATCCAGAACAAACATAAACAAAAATAAAAAATATTTTCGAACAAAATGAATTCCGAAAAGAAAAACAATAAACAAAAGATAACTTTGCTATAATTGTTTGAAGATAGGGCCAAATGAAAATAAACAGTATTTAGGTGATTTCCTAGGATCAACACAAAATAAAGTTTATGTGGGGGACATAAAATTTTACTATTTTAAACTAAACTTATCCTACAGAAACATCTGAGTTAGATCCGAAATAAGGTTTTAGATCATTGATATGCCACTCTCCAGCGTCAGAACCATTAATATGATCAAGAGCATAAACTAATCTAGAGACCTTTTTTCTAACTTTACATAGGACGTATTTAGGGGCTAGTTTAGCTGAAAATTTTGCTGCAGCATCTGAAAGAATTTTATTTCTACGCCACACTTTATCACCAACTTGAAAAGTGTGATCTCTTTTCCTTAAATTATAATTTTTCTCATAACGTTTATGAGCTACATGAAGTTTATTCTTAACTTCATCAAAAACTTGCCTTAAGCCTGATAAATCACTAACATATACATCTCTATCACCAGGTGATAGGTCAAAATTTTGAGTACTAGATAACTCACCATAAAATTTACCAGAAACTGGTACATTTCTACCAAAAACTAAAAAAGATGGGGAATACCCATGAACTTCATGTTTAGCTAAATTTATTGATAATTGAACCTTTTTTATTTCTAAATCCCAATTTTTATGTTCTTTGATATAACTTCTAACAACCGTACCGACTGTTTTATTATTTCTTTCAACAAAATTACAACTAGGACTATATCTAGCCGTAAACCAAATTTTTTGTATTTCATATTTATCAATTAAAGACTTAAATTGTTTACCCGCGAATTGAGTACCATTGTCACAAATTATTACTCGAGGTACACCGTAAACTAAAAAGATTTGTTCTTCCATTATTTTTGTTATTGTAGGAGCTGTAGCATTGCGAATAGGGAAAAGAAGTGTATACTTGGAAAACCAATCTCCTACCACTAAAAGATATGAATTTCCACGAGTACTTCTAGTGAATGGACCTTGTAGATCTACTGCTAAAATTTCAAAAGGGAAATTTACTGATTTTTCCGAACCCATGAGACCCATACGAGATTTGTTTGGCATCTTTTGAGCTTGACAAACTTCACAAGATTTTACATATTTTAAAATGTCCACTCTCATTTTTGGCCAATAATATAATTCTTGTACTTTAGAAAACGTTTTATAAAAACCAAAGTGACCTGAGGTAGGTGGATCATGACAATTATATATTATTTGTTTTATCTGAGATTTAGGGATTAACTTTTTCCACTCTACACAATTCGTAGAAACAGGAGAAGTATTAGGGACAAATTTAAAAACAGTATTATCTAAAACTTTCCATTGAGGGTAAGCAGTAGGGTTACTTAAAATTTTTTCTCTAAGATTATTATACCATGTATCGGTATTTTTAGGCAAAATATCAATAACAAAAATTTCATTAGAGTTTTCTAAATCTTGATCATTATGTGGAATTCTACTAAGTGCATCTGGAAGAATATTCGAAGTACCTTTTTTATGAATTAATTCAAAATTATATTGACGTAGAGCTATAGCCCACCGAGCTAGTCTACCCTGAGGTTCTTTGAGATTATTTAACCAAAGTAATGAGTGATGATCTGTGATGGCTTTAAATTTGGTACCTTCAACAAAAGCTCTAAATTTTTGAACTAAAAATAACAAAGACAAACATTCTTTTTCCGTGACCGTATAATTACGTTCAGCTCGAGACAAAGATCTGGAAGCATAAGCTATTACACGTTCTAAACCATCAATTTCTTGAGTTAAAGCACCACCTAAGGCTGTTTGACTGGCATCACAATGAATAGTAAATTCTTTAGAAAAATCTGGGGGAACTAAAATAGGTGCGCTCACAAGAGCTTCCTTAATTTGACAAAAAGATTTTTCAGCAGAAGAATTCCATTCTATTTTATTATTTTTCTTTTTTCCTTTTAGGAGATCATTAAGCGGAGAGACAAGATCTGAAAAATTACTGATAAAACGTCTGTACCAAGAACATAAACCTAAGAATCTTTTAACTTCCGTGAAATTAGTAGGACGGGGGTAATTAACCATAGTAGCTACTTTGTCAGGATCTGTACGAAGTCCTTCTACATCTATTACGAAACCTAAATACTTTAACGACGTCTTAAAAAACTCACATTTTTTAAGATTAATTGTTAAACCTGCTTCTAACAAAATATTCTTAACTTCATTTAATAACCTAATATGTTCTTCAAACGTAGTAGACGTAATAATAATGTCATCAAGGTATGAATATACATTCGGTTCGTATTTTGGTCCGAAAAGAGCATCTACAAGTCTTTGTTGTGTCTGCGCACTATTGACAAGTCCAAAAGGCATTACATTAAAATGAAACAAACCGCGACCAGGTATACTAAAAGCAGTTTTTTCTTTAGATGATTCTTCAAGGGGAATTTGCCAAAAAGCTTTTCGTAAGTCTATACTAGAAATAAATCTGGTTTTTCCTAACATATTTAATATACGATCAATTTTAGGTAAGGGATATGAATCGTGTTTAGTCAACTCATTTAATTTGCGTCCATCGAAACAAAACCGATATTCTCCATCGCGTTTCTTAACTAATAACACAGGAGAGGACCAAGGGCTAAATGAGGGTTCAACGACTCCTAATTCTAACATTTCGTCTAGTTCTTTATTCAAAATTCCTAACATATAAGGAGACATAAGATATTGAGAAACTTTAAAAGGTTTAGCATCAGCTGTGTCTATTGTTAACTTAATTTTATCAGTTCTTCCTAATTTATGTTCACAACTTACATCATTAAAGGAATCAATAACTTGTTGAGCTAATATTCTTTGATCTTTATCTAAACAATCAAATGCTGAAATTCCTACACTATTATTATTAAGACCACTCTTAGAAATTTTATCTAAAGGAGATGTTACCAAATTACATTGAATATCCCAAACTAAATTTTTAAAATCCATTTTTACTTGAAAAATTTCACAAAAATTCATGCCTAAAATAATTGATTGTGGTAAAGAAGGTACAACTAAAGCTGGGACTATTTTATAAACATCGTTAATTAGAATAGGTAAATCTACTATTCCTGAAACTGACTGTGATTTACCATCTGCTGTAGAAATACTTTTGACAGAGTTATTGGGATCAATTTTAATATTAAGTTTCTCTAAAATGGGGATACTTCGACTACCTACTATAGTAGTATTAGCACCACTATCGAGCAAACACTCTACTAACATATCTAATAACATTACTTTAATATATGGTCTATTATCATTATTTTTAGTAACACAAAGGGGAGAAATTTCCTTTTTATTGACTCTATAATTTTTGTAAAAATCTTTAACACAAATTTTCCATTTGTTCCAATCATTCTCATTAAAATATCTACCGGAAATCTTGTTGGCATGTGAAAGCGTAACTGGTGTGTGAGAGCCAACGCCTCTAACACCACAATTTAGTTTTTTGAACACTTAGGGCACTCTTTTACTGTAACATTTTCTTCTCCACACTTAAAACAATATTTCTTACTTATAGGAGCTTTACAATTTTGATGAGTATGATTAGGTAACTTACATTTCCAACAAACAATTGTTTTGTCATTTCTAACAATCGTATTTGCATTAACCTTTTTCTTATTATTAAAAGGAGTGAAACCTTTATTTTTACTTTTAAAATCTTTACTTTTGCCATCTGACTTATAACTTTCCGAATAAGAAGGATTTTCTGAAACATAAGCTAATTCTGATTCTAAAAAATTGTGTTGTGGCCTACTAGAAGAACACAAGCCTAAAATATCAGCTTCCTCTAATTTTTTACATAACGTACTTAATTCTAAAACAGTACTGATATCATGTAAAGCTAACCGCTTTCTATATTCTGACTGAAGACCTAAACGAATGAATTTAACTTTAGTGGTTTCAACTGGAACACGAGATAACCTGGAAAACAAAGTTTCCATACAAGCTACGTACAAAATAATCGGTTCAGTTCTACCCTGAAGTCTTTTCTTTATTTGTTCCCATAAATCGTCGTCTATATCTGACTTTAAAAAATCTTCTTTGATTTTAACAATTAACGAATCCCAATCGTGAACGAGATTTTTGACATGCCTATACCAAAAAATTGCTTTGTCTGAAAAAAGATCACTAGCTTGTTCGTAGAGCTGTATTTTAGTTATATTTCTAGAATGTGCCATTTCCTCAACATTTTCTATAAAAGATAATACATTCCTAGGATTTCCATCAAATTTTAGGCCTAACTTATAAACAGGTACTGACTTAAAAGAAGGGTTCTGCAAAAAACTTGAATTTAGAGGCGTACTATGATGTGAGGTATTAACATTTTGGACTGGGTTACTAACTGAAAAATTTACATTACCTACATCAGGTTGAATTACTTTTTCATGTAACTCTGAATCTAATTGTAAACATGAAGCATAAGATTCGTTTTTAAAATCTAATTTGACAGCATAATCTGTATCTGAGGGATCTAATTTTAATCTTTTGACTCTAAACGTAATATGACTTAAACGCGCGTTAATCCTTTTATATGACGAATCTGATTCAGGACCTTCGAAATCATTAACTAAAATTTTAATTGAATCTAACGTACTAGTTATCTCAGTTCTCTCTATGTCAAAATCATAATTTGGGTCATTTAAAGTTAAAACATCAAGATTTTGTTCTCTTTCTACAACTAACATACGACCTAAAATTTTTCGCCTGTCCGCTACTGGACGTGTAGAAACAACATTTCTAATTCTTAATTCATAATCAAGCTCCTTGATTAACAAATACACAGTCTTAAAAGTTATATCCATCGTGAACATTTACTAAATTATATCCGTACAAAATTATAAAAGTTCAATTATCATTTAGCAAAACATACCAAAAAAATTCAACAAAATGTTTCCACCACTACATACACGTATAAGAAACCAAAGTGATACCTTATTTTATTTTCGAAAAAATAAATCTTAACTTAGAACTTCGTATTCGTTGCAACTAAATTGACCTACTTCAGTTTAAGTTTATAAAAAAATATTTCACTTATTGTCTGAATTTCTGATGCATATATACTAAAGATTTCCATAAATTTCAAAAATTATTTGACTCTAATTTACTTAAATGGTGGCCCCACGCACAGGGTGCCAAAATTATGTGCAACACTTTTTTTTATATGATGTTAATTACAATGAAAAGTTGATTGTGTTGACATTATGCGAACGGCTGCTGTTCACCGGTAGAGCGGTCGTGAATTCTTTTTGATATTATTGAAAAATTAAAGTCAAATTGTGGGCGCCACGAGGCTTAATAATTAAACTTTCAAACAACAAAAACGTAACTTTACATAGCCCCGAAAAGTAGAGTATTACAAAAAGATTTTACATAAATAGTTTGAATGTTTTAGTAAATATATGCATAAGAAATCAAACACAAACCTAAAAGTGTAAATGTTTAATAAAATATAAAATAGAAAATAGAAATGTACAATATGAGTGTATAAGTGAATCGTATAGTTGTATACCATCAACACATTTTAATAATCTTACACCTTATATAACATTTGGTATAATACAAGTGACATATTCGTCTAACGAATGTATATTTTTGACAATACAAATTATGTCAAACTATATTAAAATTGTTAAATTTATATTTTCACCAATGTGGTGACCCAACCATAGCTATGTTTAGTTTACAGTAGGTAATTGAAAGAATGTTGTACATACATATTGTAAAATTTAGAAAAATTAAATTCTTAAGTGAAAAGTTAAATAAATGTTAAATTTAATATTAAACCGCTTAAATTTTGTCAAAGGTAAGTGACATTAAACTCAAAATGAAATGAAATAAAACCAAAGTTAAATTTAAAGTAAAAACACCTTACTTGGTAAACTGTAGTGTTAGTTACACTGAAAATGTTCCACAATCTTCAGCACCAAAAAGGAATGTTGAAAAGGTCTCGTTGATCAACATTAACGAATACGATGGACGATGATTCAAGTTCTTGAATCCAAAAAAATGATGTTCACAAAGTTGGTTTCAACAGGCATAACCCATGGTTACAACTAACAGTTGTAGAAGAACGAAGTGGTAAAACGTAATGAAACGATCCCAAAGGAACTGCAATCCTGCTACCAGTAATTGTCGGTAAGACAAAGGGGTTTCATAGGTGGAAAATTATCCAAAAAAAAAAATAGAACATTACAAAATGTCCAGAACGTAGATTGTCCATTTCCAGAACGTAAATCAAAATTTGTACTTCATGAAACGATCCCGCACGGCACTGCTATCCTGCCACCAGTGATATTGGTGCACAAGGGGGTTTCAGAACATCAAAAAAACAAAAGCCGGCATCGACAAGATGGCTGACGACATCAAAAAAATCGGAGGTCCAGAAACGTCCCTAATAAGAACAAATAAAATTGGTAAAACATCACGAAAATATTTCTACCAAAAGCTACAAATTAGCGAAAGTAAATTAACATACCTTTTTTTAAAAGGGAATCATCAAAACCATGGACACAACGAATAAAAAAAAAGTCGCGAAGACTCTTCGACCTGCACTATTGCCGATCCAACGCCAAAAGGAACGTTTGTCGTTCAAAGATAGAAAATCTGACCTAAATGGCCTTACCCATCAAAGGTAGTGAGTTAATTTAAGTGGATTACCACTAAGAAAAAGACCAAACTTTCATTAATGGGAAAGAAGAATGTAAACAAACTTACGGATTCGACCTTCGACAACAATTTGGCATTAATCATAACCTAAGTTATTAAAAATCAAAATAAACATATTTATACCTGGAAATCTAAGGACATAAAATACTGAAATGGTTTGGATAATTAGAATTATATTAGATTACAAGTACAAAGACTTATCAATCGATATTACGGTCTGAATGGTATAATTAAATCATTTTCATACGATACCAACAGGTGTTTATTACAAAAAAAATAAGCAACGATTCTAATAAATGTTTACCAAAGTTGAAATTAAGGGAAGATAGTGTAACAGGTTAGTACTATATTATACTATTGAGTATAAATATTCCTGTTTACATGGACTGCTAATTTTTAAATGCTACACTTTTACCACACTTTCTTTTTGCTTTGCCGAGTGAATTATGTTAATGTTTCGTTGTTTTTCTTCCCATATCAACCACTGTAAAGCAATTTTTGACTGGTTATCTCTGTACCTGTATCCTTGTTTTGGTATTATACCTATAGTTTTGGGTTTCAGAAAATTTCTTCTAAATATTTTATTACATGTTCCTGCGATTGTTATTGATTCAGTAAAGGGACATACGTTACAAGTTTTCAATATTTCTTCTTTGAATTTTTTACAGGCCTCTGTTAAAATTTGTACATCTGACAAACAGTAATTTGTAATTTCTTTTTGAAAATCGAAAATGAAGTTTTCAGCATCTTTTTTTTGATACCATTCTAAAAATTCTTTTATTTTGTCAGGTTTCATATTATTAGGGTCGTAATACTTTATATCTGGAATTGAACCGATATATTTGTAATTTTCTTCTCTATTGAATAAATGAGGAAAATAACCCTTTTTTAATTCGGTTAAACCAAATGCTTTAGGAAGTTCCGACAAAGCCATCGGAAAATAGTTGAGCGAGTCCAAAAATCTTACATTACCTATGGTCATTAAAATAATTTTTGTTCCGCGCATAATAAGTTCAGGTTTTATTTGAGAAGTGGTAAGTATCTGATGAAGTATGAACTGTAAATCAAAAGATTGGGCGTTATGAGCAATCGCAATAACGCTTTTAAATAACTTTCTTTGGTTCAACAAATATTCCGTGAAATTAGGGACGCATAGAGCTCTTATTATCTGAGTTCTCACACCACATTTTAAACAAATGTTACCTTCTAAATTTTCACACTGGTCACAAAATTGTGAAAAAATACATAAATTAGGCTGGTGTAATAACGTACCATCTTCAAGCTCTTTTTCCTGTCGTGTTTCAAAATCGTAAAACACGAACAATACATCTTTAATTCTTGGAGTCCCTTTATCAACGGGTATATAACATTCATGATTTTGGGGTACATGCATATAACATATTTTACAAAATATTTCATTACACGCATGTACTCTATCATTCGGAATAATTTTGAGACAGTAATTGCACTTTCTTATTTTTAAACAAAGAGAATTTTTAATATGGTTATCAAAGCATTCTTGACCTCTAAAATACCTATTACAATTCGCGCAATTTATTTTTGTATTTGTAGCTTCACAAACGGACATTTCTCTACATCCAGGGCATCTATTTTTACATCTGTGCTCATTTTTATGATCATAGGGTACATGGCACGAGTCGCAGAAAAATTTGCAACAAAATGCAGAGGTTAAGGAGGTTATTGTATTAAAATGATTATCATTAAATAATAAATCTATGGGAAATCCCTCATTTTTTTGCTGAAATATTACGTTGCGCCCCTTAAATCCATACTGATAGACAGTAATTTTATAATCTTGCAAATATTCTTGAATTTTCTTAATTTCGTCAATTCCTCCACCTTCTTGAGGAATAACCAAATTACAATTTTCCATTAGTTCTCGAACCATAGTGAGTTGCAGTGTTTTATTAATACATATTTTTTTAAAAAGAACATTTTTATCAGCGAAGGCTTTACCTATAGCTATGGCTATTGGTAGACATAGGTTATCGTTATTTTTAATCGTTATTATTCCTGATCTTTTTAAACATTCTTCTTCAAAAGAATTATATTTTCTTCCTCGACCTCGTCCAGCAGGTACTTTAACTGTGGTAATAGTTGAACAAAAAGTTTCAGTATCAAAAGCGGAAGAATTTGACTGATATAGCCCCGAAAGCACTTCCCATATGGCACTATAAGTCAAATATTGGGCTTGGCGAAAGCTAAGAAAGCCATTACCGCCAGAAAATCTTTCGAACAAAAATTTAAGCCTACATAATCAGTTGGTTCTAAATCTTCAGTAGCTTTATCAATAATTTCAGTAAGAGCGTTTCGTATCCATTTAATTGGATCGCTGTTTTTCGGAGCAGGATTTATTTTAAAGTCTATCGAACGAACATATAAATTAAACCTTTTTACCTTTTTAGTAGTATTTCTTATAATTGTATACTTATCCATGTTATTCACTAGCACTGGTGATTTCAGTAAATATTCTCGGATACGGGTTAGTTAGGCACAAACTTGGAAGCCGGTAAGCGATAGAATAACTATGTAGAACTGAAGATATCTAGCCTTGTAAGTACTATTTGTACTAAAAAATATATTTACCACGCATGCGCAAAACAACCCATCTGGCATACAAACGACACATATTATGGTTACCATCTGTTTCACATCCGGTACATCTGCGGAACATGCTATAGTGTGAGAAGTACAACACTTCCGGCCACATGTCACATCTGGCGATCACATGTCACATCTGACAACCATCTGGCATACAAATGACACATCTGGTTACCATCTGCTATACATCCGGTACATCTGCCGCACAGATGGCAGGGTGAGAAATACATAAAAGCTTCATTCCCACGATAACATCTGCCATACATCCGGTACATCTGCCACACAAACACACGCGTGATGAATATATAAAAACTTCATTCCCACACCAGAATCTGCTATACATCTGGCACACAAATGGTAGTGTGAGAAGATAAAAATCGCAAACTTCCTCTCCTCTTCTATATTTTTCCGCACGGGTTGCACATTCTTCTTCGCTATAAAATTTTCCCATTCCATATACTGTTTCATGTTCTGCGTCAAAACCCATATTGAAAACTGTTGAGAAAGGTGTTCAATTCCAGATTTTAAATCTGTTATTGGTACTTCTCGAGTATACATCATCAACATGTTAACAAGAGTCTAAGAGTGTGTTTACATTTTTAACTGGTTAAATACATAATTCCCCAATACATGAATTAGATATAACCGTTTCAGAAAACTAGATTCCGCCTGTTATCATCATTAGATTGGTATCATTATAGGTAAAAAAGTAGGATTGAGAAGCCGCCAAAATTCAGAACTTTTTTTACAAAATTTTTACCCGGAGGATTTTTTAACTTTCAATTGACCTATGAACATGCAATTTGGTGATGTTTATTGTTACGTATATTTTACCAACAATTATGAATATATTTATAAATATAATTTTTTCATAAGCATTCCCTCATTTTTAGGGGTTCCATACCTTCGTATATATTCGAATTGTAATATTTGATATTTTATTATTTTTATCTGTGCAATTGTATAAGTTTTGTTAAAAACACATTTTTCGTCTTTTAATTATTTCTATCGGTGTTCGATTATCTTCATCGATATTAAAAAATTGTTCGTTACATTTCAAAATTTGTTAATATATCTAAGTATATATACGAATTGTGATATTTGATATTGTAATATTTTTATCTGTGCTATTATTAGTTCTGTTAAAAATGCATTTTTCGTCTCATATTTATGTTTCTTCATAGAACGCACATCCGCCAGGTCATTTTTTCTTTTCAGTTCTTTAAATTGTTTTACCAAGTATTTTTCACTTTATAGTTCAATTAAAATTCAGTAGAATTTGACCAAAAATTAATTGGTTGGCGCCCTTAATATTCAGGTCTCGTTCTGGTAGAACTAACGCTATTGAACAAATAACATATCTATAAATAATTATCAAAAAGTAAAAATTTTATTGCACAAAATTATTTTTTTACAAAACTTTTCTAATTCGTGCGTTTTAAATTTATTTTAACACGTTAACATTACCTTATGGTAAAGACATTTTTTTTCAAAATCATGGCGACCTATTTAGAGATACCGCAGTGAACGCGTTAATCGAATACTAATATAATTCATTATTTATGAAAAAACGGGTTTTATAAATATAATTTATGATTTATTTTCATCAGTATCAAAATTTTTTGAAATTCGAAGCTTTAAAAATTTCCTTTTCCAAACTACCTTCAACTAATCAAAACAAAATAAAATCAGTAGTTAAAGAAGGCCGATTCTATCCGGAAAAAGATGGTAACCTTGACATTGACCTTGATATGAATGACCCGAAGACTAGGTCTGTCAGATACTTTTTTTCCAGGACGCTGGACACGGTAACGGTGGATAATTTTTTTACACCAGTCCAATCCCTATAATTCCTATCAATCACTTCATCTCTTTTTTTTACGGGTCCTGCGCATTTAAATTTACGCTCGTCGGGGGTATAGCGTGTACAGCATCATCGAAAACGGGGAGTGGGATATACATTTGCCGCTAATATAAAAAAAGTCCCCCTCTCTGGGGCGCGTATTGGCAGGGATCGGACGCAATATCCAACACTGCCACCGTGCACAGTATCCTCGAAAACGGGGAGGAATATGTTTCCCGCTGATATTTAAAAAGATATAAAAATTCACCGCTTTCGGGGGCGAATATTGGCCGGTGGAGGGGTTGGAAGGGGTCGGAATAGATGTTCAACACCACCACCGTGCTCAACATCCTCAAAAACTGGGATAAATTGTGTTTCTCTGCAGGAAACCTTTTGAAGCCCATTTAACCCCTCCAGGGAGTGGATTTTGGCCGTTTTGAGGGCTCGCTAAACCCCAAAGAGAAATTCTAACGCCGTCATCGTGTTCAGCATCCTCTAAAACGAGAAAATATTTCCATTTTTCGACTTTTTTCCGACTCACACACGCTACTATACAAAAAAGGGGCATTTGTAGAAACTTGAAGAATAAAGGGATCAAATAGACGTATTCGCCTCATGGTTGGGAGCATACATTTGGAAAGGGGCTTAAATTCCATTATGACAATGGTATGTTGCATAAGGGGGTAATTACACCGTGACCTATAAGATCTACTGTGTCATATTCTCCTCAAGATATTTAGGATGTCTGTTTCTGATTCGGTAGGTCTCTCTCTTCTATCTCATGTGCTCCCGGGTATTGGGCCAATTAGGTCTTGCAAAGCAGTGCATTCTTAGAGTATGTGGATTATGTTTTCAACATCTAAGTAATAAAATCAGCATTCTTCTTGTTCTGTTTATACAAGCTTCTTAAGATGTCCTTTCAGTCGGCAATACTCTTTTAGGACTCTTACGAAGCTTGTTTTTACATAGGTTGATATATTCTGTAGACCTCTTGAAGTTATAGTTTCCCAGAAGAACTTTCGCTTTCCACATTTCTTGTAGTTTATTTCACTGGTTGGATCTTTTTATTTCCACTTCTCTTTTTAAGTCTTCTGGTATTATGCTACTACTGATTCCACAAAATGATTCAAGCCCTAGAAGTAGCGTTTAAGACGCTTTTTTTGATGAATTTATCTGCTACTTCGTTTTCCTCCACCCCGATATGTCCCGGAACCCACAGGATGGTAACTGTATTATTCTTGTTTAGCTCATTTAATATTGCTCATCATTCCTTGACCATTTTCGAGCTCATTACGTGGGAGCTCTGTGCTTTAATGGCTGCTTGACTATCCAAATTAATGACAATTTCTTGTCTGCCGAATTTTTTTTGTCGACGTTGAACTGGACACTTTTTTCAATAGCGTATATTTCCGCTTGGTGATTTCCCCAAGCATTTGGTACCAGGTACATATATTCTTATTCCAGTGCTCTCTGCTGTCCTGGGCCCATCAGTGTACCATTTAATGGAATTTCTGTTGAGGCCAGAAATGGAGTATTCATCCCATTCACTTTTGTAAGCCAGCTTTGTGCTGAGTTCTTTGACGAAGTTGTGGCCTCTCGGACCTGACTTAGATTGGCTTTTGTGCCTTATATAGGTTCCCCAAAGATCCTACGTCCTTTCTGAATATTTATTTTTCATTGATCAATGTTAATCTTGAGCTTATTACTCATATTCAGTAGATCAATATCCGAAAGACGCCGCTTGGTGAAGCCATGCTGGGAATGGCGGGAGTTCGCTGGGTCCAAAGCTGCCAACCAATTTTTCTCAACACTAAAATATCTTACACTAGATTCGAGTCTTCGTTTACAACGTTTCTACCTGGAAAACGCCGATTTGAATTTATTGACGTTTACAACATTCTTGGCGGGAGCCATTCAACTATAAACTATTTTCTTTATTTATCGCATGGTTAATAATGATATTGGAATTCGAATATATTACTGAAAGCTTTAGGTTTAAAAGCTGGAATTTATTCGTAGCGACATGTGCCATTCCAAATATTCTAATTGGTTTGTGGCTGTCCTTCTTTCCTGAAAGTCAAAAATTTCTACTAGAATGTGGAGAGGCTGGAAGTGATAAGAGACATATATGAAAGTAACACCGGAGATAATGGTGCTAATTATCCGGTAAATAAAAATGTAGTACTCGTCCCATTCATTTTTGCAACCCAGCTTTGTGCTTAATTCTTTCACAAAGTGGTTGCCTCTTGGACCATCCTGCTCGTTGTCCTTTTTGCCATATTCACTACTTCTATGTGCAGAGGTGTGATTTTTATGATTACCTCCATTGGTTCCCGTTATGCATATAAAGGTTAGCCTCTGGACCTTCGAGAGATTCTTCTACTCTAAGCAGCAGCTTCGTAAGTGATGATTGGTGTCAAGGGTAACTAGGACTTTTAGATATTTTTTTACCAAAATATCAATATACTGAGTTGTATTGATATCAGGAAAATGGTAAATTTCCTGAGATAGTTTTCTGCAATTTTATAACTTCTGGTTTTGATTCTAGTTGATCTGGAAGGTTTGGGATTGGGATTTAATAAATAATGATCAAAATTTATTATAATGCACAGTTATAACCTTAAGAGGAAGTGGTGGTGCGGCTTTAATTCTTCTAAAGTAAATTCAAGTCTCAAGTAGTTAGAGCGTGTCATTGTTTTGACGCTTGGCCTCTTAGTTTTAAATCCACTATACATTTGTCTTTGAGTAGGATGTAGTTGAAGATGACACATAGAAATTGAGATGTTGTTGGTGAAAAGTAACAATAAAATGTATTTCTGATTCGATATATTTTTCTTTGGATTTAATCATTTTTAATGTATGGAATTCGTCAATTAGTTATGAGAATTATTTATTAAACGATTTTTTTATAATTGTTAGAAATTATTTCTTAGTCTTCAAAAGTTTATTGTTCAATTATGCATCAAAGGAACACTTTGGTTTTCAAAACTATCTAGCAAGGTTAATAGTAATAAATTATAGGAATTAAAATAAGTGCCGTGCCTTAGGGGAACCTTTAAATATTAAAAGCCTTAAACTTAATGGTGGACCGCCGAAAATTATAGAGCGGAGAATAAAAACAGGTCGGGCCTAGGAACAATTTACAGATTCCAATTTTTGAAGTATAGTGTCCATAATTATATTTAAAAAGTATGGATTAAAGCAAAATATAAAAAAATATTTGCCAAATCCTATTAAATTTTAAGAACCTACTGAAAAAATTTAAAAAATTCCTACAAATTTAAAAAATAATAATATGATCGAAAATTAATAATATTTTAATATATTCTCTAAAATTTTGAAGCATTTCTACATGATCTGAAACAATCCTGCAAAATTTAAAAAAATATTTGCCAAATCCTATTAAATTTTAAGAACCTACTGCAAAAATTTAAAAAAAATATTGGCCAAATCCTATTAAATTTTAAGAACCTACTGCAAAAATTTAAAAAATTCCTACAAATTTTAAAAATAATAATATGATCGAAAATTAATAATATTTTAATATATTCTGTAAAATTCTGAAGCATTTCTACATGATCTGAAACAATCCTGAAAAGTTAAAAAAAATATTTGCAAAATACTATTAAATTTTAAAAACTTCCTGCAAAAATTTAAAAAATTCCTACAAATTTAAAAAATAATAATATGATCGAAAATTAATAATATTTTAATATATTCTGTAAAATTTTGAAGCATTTCTACATGATCTGAAACAATCTTGAAAAATTTAAAAAAATATTGGCCAAATCCTATTAAATTTAAAGAATCTACTACAAAAAAATTTAACCAATTCCTAGAAATTTAAAAAATAATAATATGATCGGAAATTAATAATATTTTAATATATTCTGTAAAATTTTGAATCTGAAACAATCCTGCAAAATTTAAAAAAATATTTGCCAAATCCTATTAAGTAATACTTATTCTGTAAACTTTTAAATATTTCTGGAAAATTTAATACATTAATGCAAAATCTGAAAAATAATACTATAGAGCGGCTCAACCGTAGGTGCACCGTTTCCGGACTTCGGCCCATCGATTACCAGAACGTATGAATAATACAATGATGTGACGTGGAAACGTTTTAAAATTTAATCTGTGAAAAAATGAAAAATACTGAATTTGTATGGTGGGTAGCCCGATCCTGAAAACCAGAACTCGATCGGAGATTTCGTTCGAGAGTTATAGTGTTTAGATTCAGACAGACAGAGAGATGTATTTTTTTGCATTTTCGGAGTTCAGAAACATCGAGAAAAGTGATAAAAAGTGGAGGTAAGAAATTTTTTGCTCCCTCACGAAACTTGACATTTACTCTTGATAAATTCAGATTTACGTCTATGTAGCTGGAATACCCCCTACGGCAGAATTTAATGGGACATGCGCAGGATTTATGTGCTATTTATGTGCTAATTTCGGACGCCAATAAAAAATTTTGTGCTCTTCTTTTTCAAAAAATACAAGTGGTTCTGCTGGCTTCAGACCAAGCTGGAATACCCCAGGTCAAATATATTGGAAAAAAAAAATTTAAAAACATTTTTGTTACCTTCTATTTATGTGCTAATTTCGGACGCCAATAAAAAATTTTGTGCTCTTCTTTTTCAAAAAATACAAGTGGTTCTGCTGGCTTCAGACCAAGCTGGAATACCCCAGGTCAAATATATTGGAAAAAAAAAATTTAAAAACATTTTTGTTACCTCCTATTTATGTGCTAATTTCGGACGCCAATAAAAAATTTTGTGCTCTTCTTTTTCAAAAAATACAAGTGGTTCTGCTGGCTTCAGACCAAGCTGGAATACCCCAGGTCAAATATATTGGAAAAAAAAAATTTAAAAACATTTTTGTTACCTCCTATTTATGTGCTAATTTCGGACGCCAATAAAAAATTTTGTGCTCTTCTTTTTCAAAAAATACAAGTGGTTCTGCTAGCTTCAGACCAAGCTGGAATACCCCAGGTCAAATATATTGGAAAAAAAAAATTTAAAAACATTTTTGTTACCTCCTATTTATGTGCTAATTTCGGACGCCAATAAAAAATTTTGTGCTGTTCTTTTTTAAAAAATACTAGGGGATATGCTGATGGCTTCAGACCAAGCTTTAGTAACCCGGGTCAATTTTATTGAAAAATAAAAATTGAAATGTATTTTTGTTATCTCCTATTTATATGCAGAAATTACCATATGTTAGGCGCTGACTTTGAAGGAAGCAGGAGTGTATCTTTTAAATGTATAAAACAAATATACGTTGACATCTACTTAAAAGCTAAGTTTAAAACAACAACAACAAAAAATCGAATATTGGAATTGGGCTGATACCTACTCTGCTGCCCGTACATGTGTCAGCTGAATTACACCCGAATTATGACTCCCGATTCAAAGTTTTGTGCAAGTTTAGCTTTTTTTAGAATAGCGCAAATTCAGTACCATTCTAAACTGAATTCTAGCTAAACACAAACATATCTTTTAGCAACCACAAGTGCTGATCTTAGGAACAATCAGGTGTATCTTGTTTTTATTTTTTTGAGAGGTTAAATAGTGAATTGTGCTTTGTTTTAATAAAATTTGTTACTTCAAATACAATGGAAGTTTCTCGAGGGAGACCTTCTTGTCGAAACAACAAATTAATTACAGAGATAGTTTTAAAACATAGGGTGTCTATAGTCGACACTGAGGAACACAAAATTGTTTCAAAACTTAAACCAATATGGAAAGACATTGAAATCGAATTAGACTATATAATATCAGCATCAGCACTTTATACTTTTGTTACAGCAAATAGAAATAATGTTCGTAATTTGCTACTGGGAATTGAAAACACTTCTTGCTATTTTCCAAAAAATATCAAGCGTATCTCCGACCTTGATTTATCTTTGGATACCTCAAGCGAAAACACAAATTTGTTGTTCAATATTTCCATTCCACAATATGAATTTGAAAAACTTATAGTTACAAGGGCGTATAAAGGAGGCAAAAAACAGTTTAGGTTTCGTATAGTATTTAAACCAGGGGAGTGGCAGGACTTTATAACCAAAAAAGTGTGGCAAGAAACGAAAATTAAATGTGGATTTAATTTTAAAAATCATTACATCTCCAATGACTGGATGGGTTACATGAATGGTAAGTACGCATTTTTACAAAAATTTTATAAACCGCCATTTATGGTTTAAATTAATAACATATAAACTTAACATATTAATTTTCAAATAGGTTTGTGTAACTGTGGTAGCCAGTTACAATGCACTTTCAATAAGGATGTTGAAACAAGAAATATTATATTTCAATTTAACATTAAACCCGGGGAGAAAAATTGTGGAAAGAGGTTCTTACGAAATCCTATAAGGACAACTGTCGCTGAAAAGCTTGTGACAAAATCTGTTGAGCTTTACAGAAGTGAGTTAGCTCAAAATCTCATGATTGAAAATGATGCAGAACCTCCACACTTGTATTCAAGAAATGTCTTGCACACGGCGAAAAAAGAATATGTGAATGCTGCTCATCTAGATACGAATGCTTTTATTGCATTAAACTTAATGCAGACACACACTCCAGCTATAGTAAATATTGGATCATCTCCATTTTATGTTCACTATTGGACTAATTCCCAAATTCAAATTTATATAAAAATGGCTAAACGAAACCACACTCCTTTATATGTTGATGCAACAGGAGGGATAGTAAGAAAATTCAAGAAGCTAAATTCAGATGAAACTGGCCATATATTTTTATATATTATTGTTGTTAATCAAGAGGGACAACAAATGAGCGTAGCTCAGATGCTAAGCGAAAAACATGACTCCAACAAAATTTCGTTTTGGATGTTAGAATTGCTAAGACAAGGAGCACCTGTTCCTAAGGAAATTGTATGTGACAGATCAAGAGCACTTCTTAATGGCATAAATAAAGCATTTGGAACGGGTTTGACAATAAGCCAATATGCCGAATATTTTTACACTTTTCCTTTTGATACTCCCGATTGTTACATTAGAGTGGATGTAGCCCATTTCATTAAAAATTACGCATCTTTTTTTAAATCCAAAAGTATCTCCAGAAGAGTAAAAACATTCTATCTGGGAATTGTGGGGCTACTTGTAGTTTGTACGGATTTAAAATCAGCTGAACGTCTTATTGAAAATACATTCATAGTAGCTCGTTGTGAAACTGAGGGAAAGCTGGTAAATGGGAAGGACACTACATGCTTTTTAAGAAAGAAGTCGCTAATAGCACTAATGACAGGTATGTTTAAATTTTACATGTTTAAGTTACACATTCGATTTCTAATAATCTATGGAGAGCGTTTTGCAATAATACTTACTACGAAACTATTTTCACACTAAAATGTTCTATAGCTAAGTATTATTTTCCTCTGAAAACCAAAAAAAAAAATGCATAACTCTCCAAAATACTTTTCAGATAATGTAATGAGAATAAATGGCAAAGCTGGGCAAGATCTATTTACAATAATATCCAAATGTTTGTTGACGAAGAAGGAGACGTAGATAATGCCCATTACATGCCACAATTTATTGAACATTTTATAAAGGACATGGAACTATTTCCTCTTTGGTCCTCAGTATTTCAACCACGTTTTGGGTACGGAAGAGTTCCGGCTTCTAGCGCAAACGTGGAATCAGAGTTTAACAAGATCAAACATCAGATTTTTACAAGTTCACTTCCAGTTAGAATGGATGACTTTGTTAAACAGCATCTTAACTACTTGGACGGACGGACGTTAATTGCACATAATGAAACATCAATAAGTAAGTCAGTACTTTACCTAACAAATTTGGCAACAAATAAAGGAAATACATGGAAAAATATTTGGTACTTGCCATTACTGCACGTTTCTATTAACAAAAAACAATATAGTATAACATGACTTCAATCATTACAGACTGCACACATTTTTTTGCCAGTTTTTCACCATACAATTTAATTTTGCATTTTATACAGATAAAACCAGAGACGACGACAACGAAGCAGTAACTTTAAATAAAAATATTCATGAAGAAAATATTATTGAAGAAATGCAATGTGAAGAAGATTGGCGTGGGCTGATTAAAAAGCAAAGACCATCTATTTATTTGGGACACAATAAAGTCGCAATTAAAGAGGGTTTAAATTGGGAAAAGCATAAAAAAATTCCAATTTTGAAAAATGGTAGTTGTATGACTCTTCAGGCTGTCAAGGCTGAAGTAGGACTTGTCTCACTCATTAATACCTGCGCCTTTGATAGCATTTTCCAAATACTTTTGGCATCTCTAATCGACGATGAGCTATTATTTCAACAAGTAAGATTTGCAAATAAATTTACATTAAGCAGTAAATATTATTTTTCATGCCTTCATATTAAGAATTAACCACAGAGGTCCATTAAAGGTTGAGCTTTATTTTCAATTTATCTCTAAGGTTATAGATTATTTATATCACATGAAACTCCTGTACAATACGGATACTATTTGCAGGATGTTTGTAAACCTGGTAAACCCAGGTCAAAATTTTTGTAGGTTTTTAGAAGGAGTTAAAATTTTAAATATTTATATATTTTTTAGGTTGAATTAAACAAAGAGCAAAACTTATTTTTTTCAATGATTATTAATACAGCAATAAATGGAGTTACAAAAAACACCTACATACAAAGGGCGAATATTTTATGCCAAATTCACAAGGCTCAAATAAAACCCAAGGAAATCGTTACCAAATTAAATTGCGAGGTAAACGCTGGATGGCTAGCTGGAGCCTTAATCAAACAAAGTCCCAGTATTTTGGAAAAATTTAAATGCTCTGGAAAATGTCTAATACAAATAAAAAAAATAGGGGCGCTAGAAGTTGAAATTAATCAACTAAAAGATGATAGTTTTCAGAATATTCTGAAAGAGAAAATCTTTAATTTTACAAAATGTCCGATTTGTGGAGGAAAAGGCAACACATCAACCTCCCTAGGTAAAAATCTACATTTCTGTCCCTAATTTAACAATATTAAGTTATTTGTAATTTAAAATTCATTCTCAGTTATAAATTGTCAGTTATTTACTTTTTACAGGTACTTTCATTATATTTGACGTGGCCTATTTAAGTCACGATGACCACGAATATTCAATTCCCTTAGAGGAAATTCCTGAACATATTAGCTGTCCAAAAACATCAAAAAAAATGCCACTTACTGGGGTTGTAACATATAAAGGACCACCATTGTCTAAGAGCAATTTAAGGCAAACTTGTGGCCATTACATGGGACTTGCCTTTAGACAAGGGAAAAAATGGATTAACTACGATGACCTTAATAAAAACTCAAATATAGTTAAAAAAGAGAATAAAGTACTGACACATGTTTTAATTTATAAAAATATATAATCAACAACAATTTATACGTTTGTATTATTAATTCCAGCTTGGTAAAATCTCTTCTATTATTAAAAAAAAATTATTGGCGTCCGAAATTAGCACATAAATAGGAGGTAACAAAAATGTTTTTAAATTTTTTTTTCCAAAATATTTGACCTGGGGTATTCCAGCTTGGTCTGAAGCCAGCAGAACCCCTTGTATTTTTTAAAAAAGAAGAGCACAAAATTTTTTATTGGCGTCCAAAATTAGCACATAAATAGGAGATAACAAAAATGTTTTTCAATTTTTATTTTCCAATATATTTGACCTGGGGTATTCCAGCTCGGTCTGAAGCCAGCAGAACCCCCTGTATTTTTTAAAAAAGAAGAGCACAAAATTTTTTATTGGCGTCCAAAATTAGCACATAAATAGGATATAACAAAAATGTTTTTCAATTTTTATTTTCCAATATATTTGACCTGGGGTATTCCAGCTCGGTCTGAAGCCAGCAGAACCCCCTGTATTTTTTAAAAAAGAAGAGCACAAAATTTTTTATTGGCGTCCAAAATTAGCACATAAATAGGAGATAACAAAAATGTTTTTCAATTTTTATTTTCCAATATATTTGACCTGGGGTATTCCAGGTTGGTCTGAAGCCAGCAGAACCCCTTGTATTTTTTAAAAAAGAAGAGCACAAAATTTTTTATTGGCGTCCGAAATTAGCACATAAATAGGGGGTAACAAAAATGTTTTTAAATTTTTTTTTCCATAATATTTGACCTGGGGTATTCCAGCTTGGTCTGAAGCCAGCAGAACCCCTTGTATTTTTTAAAAAAGAAGAGCACAAAATTTTTTATTGGCGTCCGAAATTAGCACATAAATAGGAGGTAACAAAAATGTTTTTAAATTTTTTTTTTCCAATATATTTGACCTGGGGTATTCCAGCTCGGTCTGAAGCCAGCAGAACCCCCTGTATTTTTTAAAAAAGAAGAGCACAAAATTTTTTATTGGCGTCCAAAATTAGCACATAAATAGGAGATAACAAAAATGTTTTTCAATTTTTATTTTCCAATATATTTGACCTGGGGTATTCCAGGTTGGTCTGAAGCCAGCAGAACCCCTTGTATTTTTTAAAAAAGAAGAGCACAAAATTTTTTATTGGCGTCCGAAATTAGCACATAAATAGGAGGTAACAAAAATGTTTTTAAATTTTTTCTTTCCAATATATTTGACCTGGGGTATTCCAGCTCGGTCTGAAGCCAGCAGAACCCCCTGTATTTTTTAAAAAAGAAGAGCACAAAATTTTTTATTGGCGTCCAAAATTAGCACATAAATAGGAGATAACAAAAATGTTTTTCAATTTTTATTTTCCAATATATTTGACCTGGGGTATTCCAGCTCGGTCTGAAGCCAGCAGAACCCCCTGTATTTTTTAAAAAAGAAGAGCACAAAATTTTTTATTGGCGTCCAAAATTAGCACATAAATAGGAGATAACAAAAATGTTTTTCAATTTTTATTTTCCAATATATTTGACCTGGGGTATTCCAGCTTGGTCTGAAGCCAGCAGAACCACTTGTATTTTTTAAAAAAGAAGAGCACAAAATTTTTTATTGGCGTCCGAAATTAGCACATAAATAGCATATAAATCCTGCGCATGTCCCATTAAATTCTGCCGTAGGGGGTATTCCAGCTACATAGACGTTTCAGATTTGTAATTAGATTTTTTTCTCAAAGTAAATCCCATCATATTTTTTGACATTATAAGTACGGCTCTGATTTATCTAAGATCCATAATTTGGCAGTAATTCCGACCAACCCTGTATAATAAACTCTTAATGACTCCGCATAAAACGGTTCTGTGTTATTAAATTAATTACAAAATATCCAACCTACACTTTTTCTCGTGAAAAAGAACCTGTCCTACAAGCATTTTTTTCCACGATAGTTTTATGGATCCATTTAACATAGTTTCAAGTTTTTGATTGTGATGCTGACCGTTAATTAATTTTAATGGGGGACTATATTTTTGACAGCTGCTGCCGGTATACACTTTTACTGTGAATTTTAGTGAAAAATGGACATGGGAGTAGATTTAATAATAATATTTGATAGTTAACCAGGTTGTTAAGATTGTATCTAGTATGAAATATTGGATAGATAAATACAGGTAGTACTTGATTATTAGACAAAAATTTAACTGTTTAATGACCCATATGTAAAAATAAACTTGTTTAAATTGTTCGACATTTTCCGTCTTTCTTGTCTGCGCGTTAGAAGGCATGTAACGACTTCTGTTTAACTTGTTTATTATAAGACCTGATGATGATGATTTATGTTTATATATATAACTCATGTTCATGTGAGTGTGAAAAACCCAAATAGTAAATACATTTTTATCCGGCTCGAAGGACCAGTTACTTTGAAAAAGCCTCAGTATTAATTTTTTAAGAGTGAAAAAAAAATCTTACCCGCACTTTTATCGACGTTTCTGAGCGCACACAGTTCGAAAGTGAAAAAAAACCTCCTGTTCGGACATCTGTCTTTCTGAATGTAAACACTATATATATAACTCTCGAACGAAAGCTCCGATGGAGTTCAGGTTCATTTTAGTAGTTAGTTTTCTCCAAGGAAAAACCTTATTGAATTTGAACAGGATCAGACCAGCCCATCCGGTACTCACCATACAAACTAAATTATTTCCACATCACTTAGTTATCCAGGACCGCACGAGTCATTGACGTTTCACAGCATAAAAAGTGATCGCTAGATGGGCCGAAGTTTGATCGTCCCTGGAATTTTTATTTTTTTTTGTTGTATTTCCTGTATTTGATTTTTTTCTAAAGGACCCCGTTAATTTTTTATAGACAGTCCCCTGTGTGAAATTCATTAAAATCAATATATGTTATTTTTTTTTAACTCCTGCGTTCTCATGGTCACACGGACAGTAAATGGATAGTGTTCCTGATAATGGAGGTGGAAAGTCCATGTTTCGGGTTTTTTTCACAAAAAGTATGGAGCTATAATTCACTCAATGCCTTTTTACTAGTTTTCTACTTGGTTTTTTCGAGTCACTGATTTCGATTCTGTCAACTAACTGTATTTGTCAGATCAGGAGAATCAGCCAATCTGATGTAAGAAGTAGCATTTGACAATTGACAGCTGCCAATAGCAAAACAAGTTGAGATACTGATGAAGAATTCCAAATCGCTCAACTGTTCAGTGAGGAGAATTTAATTAGGATCCGCGTCTATTCCAAATTTAGGCTAGCTGTTGATATCATACATTCCCCAAAGTAAGATCAAAAATGATGATGATGATGAGCATATGCGCATGTACCTAACATTCTCTGGTGGCTCTGTTATGCACGACATCAAGTAAATATAAGGTGACCCAAAACGAATCTTCCCACGATAATAAATCACGCCTGAAGTGAGATGCGATAGGTCTCACGATAATAAAGCACCATGGAAATTAGAGGCGAGGAGACTCACGATAATAAAGAATCCCGAAGATAATAGGCAAGATCACTTACGATAATAAAACACCCCGGAAGTTAGAAACGAGGTGACTCATGATAGTAAAGCATCCTACAAGTGAGAGGCGAGGTGGCTCATGATAATAAAGCACCCTGCAAGTGAGAAGTGAGAGGCGAGATAACTCAGGATAATAGAACACCCAGTAAGTGAGAGGCAAGGGGATTCACGATTATCAGTCACATCTCGGGGATAAAAGGCGAGATCTGTCACGATTGTAAAACATTCCGGAAGTTAGAGGTGAGGTGACTCATGATAATAAACCACCCTGCAAGTGAGAGGTGAGATAACTCACGATAAAAGAACACCCAGGAAGTGAAAGGCCATTGAATTCACAATTATCACTCACATCTCGGAGATAAAAGGTGAGATCTCTCACGATAATAAAACACCTCGGAAGTTAGAAGCGAGGTGACTCATAATTAATAAAGCACCCTGCAATTGAGAGATGAGATATAAAGATATAAAGCACCGGAAGTGACAGGCGTTGAGACTCACGGTAATAAAGAAGCCCGGAGATAAAAGGCGAGATCACTTACGATAATAAAACACCCCGGAAGTTAGAAGCGAGGTGACTCATGATAGTAAAGCATCCTGCAAGTTAGAGGCGAGGTAACTCATAATAGAACACTTAGAAAAGTTAGACGTAACGTGACTAACGATAATAAAGCCTCCCGGAGATAAAAGGCGAGGTCACTCACGATACTAAAACACCCCGGAAGTTAGAAGCGATGTGACTTGTAGTGTGCGTTTTCACTTCTCTACATTTTCCTTAGATTAGGTTGTATAATGACAGTTGGTCGGTTTTTATTTTATAACCTCTTTTATGAATTTCTGGTACGGAACTAGCAGAAGAAAGAAATCGTTCCGGAGTTTCAAGTTTCCGGATTTCTCGGCCAACTAAGAAAAAAATGAAAACAAGGAAGAAAGAAAAAACATCTGAAAATTAACATTTATTATTATATATGGAACAATAACGTATTCCTCTAGACCTTCACGTGGATATTCGGCCTTGGTCTCGATTTTTTGCCGAATTCTACATGACCCATGATAATAATCCACAGTGCAAGTAGAGGGGAGATAAATACAAATAACAGAACACCCAGAAAGTGAGAGGCGAGGGTATTCACGATTATAAAGCACCGGAAGTGGGAAGCGATGAGACTCACGGTAATATAGAATCCCGGAAGTGAGAAGCGAGGTGACTCACAAGGAAGTGAGAGGGGCTCACGTTAATAACGCAAAAATACCCCTTTGTATACAACGTGATAATTTTGTTACAGAACGAACGGCGATTTAATATAATTATATTCAGCTGTCAATTGTCAAATGCCACTTTTGACACCTGATTTGACATTGGCGACCCAAAAAATCTCCTTTTCTATATGCAGATATTTAAAACGAGTTGGCTGGCTGTGCTATTGGTAGCTGTCAACATTCGACACTATACTCTAGAATCACCCCAGTAGGAGACGCGTAGAATGAATTACAGCTCCATACTTTAAATGAAAAAAAAACGGAAAGATCGACTTTCCATCCCCCATTTTTCGACCATGTGACGCTGAAAAATTTTAATCAGCACAATCGATTCCAGCGAATTTAAGGTCAGCTTCCCGTAAAAAATGTGCGGGTTCCTTTCATTATAAGTTCATTTTATTTGTATTTACATAAATTTAAGCAAAACTGATTATAAATGCTGATTTGCAGCGGTCCACGGCCGGACCCTTGCGGTACACCTGGCTTGGCCGAGACCCTTGCGGTACACCTGGCTTGGCCGAGACCCTTTAAATTAGGTTTAAATTGACTCAAAAACATTCATAACACGGAATTATTCATATATTGTTGTCGTTTCTTATAAATGCAAGCAGTCATGATGAATATACTGCGAATACATGAATATTTAATGCAACACAGGAAGTCGCTCGAGGCTCAAATATAAATATAAATACATTTGAAGTGGTCACATTCATGTTCGCCGAGATTAATGAGGATGAAATTTATTTTATAGGCGGTGTTTGCGAAAAGCTGGATTTTGATGGGTTTGCTGATGCCGTAAAATATCTCTTCTTGTTGGGCAAATATTATTACGAGATGAAATATGCGCCAGGCTTTTAGTGGAAAATATAAGTCCATAAAATGATTAATGTTTATTCATCAAAGAGCGGAATTTTAAAGAAGGGAATTAAACAAGGATGAAAGAAAATAATCAAACACAAACGAAAATTCGTTATCGTGGATCCACATTTTCATTTTTCTTTCTACGGATCCTGGTATGCCGTAGCTTTTTTGTATTGTATTTTATATTATATCCATTTTTTATTTCCTGTCTGATCCTTCCATCTCTTTCTGTCTTTCATGTGCTATCCAATATGGTAATTTTCTTCCCAGTACTCAGTTCAATAAAAAAATTACAAGTTACTAAATCAACGAGCGCCAATTTGTAACTGGAAAATACCCTTTTTAGAAAGAATAAATCGGTAATAAATATTGAAAAAAAAATACTTCAGTAGCGCAATGAAAATCATGGTTTTTCCTAAAGTATGAAAATTTAAAATAGTAGGAATATATCATGGCCGGTATTGATAATAATAATTTTGATTAAAATTTTTTATCAAGTATGAAATTTTTAGTTTCGTACCACAAATTCCTAGATACTTTTTCTCCGTCATATTTAGGTGGGGCAATGGAAGTGTCCTTTCTAGATCAAAAGTAACTAATACACTTATACTTTTGGGCTGCAAGCATTCGTTTTTTATGCTCTTTCTAGCTTTAGCAGCTATCTGAATGTGCTGTTTCTTTTTTCTTCTAATTTCTATAGATTTGGAAAGTATCGCAAAATTTGCATATGCCCTTTTTGATCTTATCAAGGTCAGTTTTCTGTCAATGTAAGTCCTAAACCCTCTCTCCGTAATGACTTGTGTATCTAGGAAAACTTTTAATATATTCCCTTATCCAGTCCAACTTCTCCTCTGAGATCTTTTTCCCTGGGACTTCCTTTCCTCTGTGATCCGGAGATCTAAGGGTGCTACCATTAATATTTTTAATCCTTAGTGCGTAGTCCAAGCGGTGGTTACTTATTTGCAATACTCGCACAAAAAAACTATTGCAAACCTTCTGATTATATAACTTAAATTATCTTGTACGTAGCTATGCGCAGGGACTCATTTCGGTGAAATAATACGATATTTATACTCTATGGATAATACAAAATCTAACCAACCAGATAAGGTATGGAAACTGAGGTCTCTTATGGATCTGATAAACAAAAAATATAACACGGGATACTTCGGACCGAAAAATTCACTTTAACAATAAACACAAGAACTGTACGCAACACGAAATTTGTTTACATGACGGTATGAAGACATTTTAGTTTTTTGAACAGACGTAATCAGAATGACTTTTTTCATTTTTATTGAAATTAAATTTTGTAGGGTCTTCCTATTTTTTTTTTAATTTTTCCCATCTATCCCGAGTTTTTCCGTCTTTTTTTTTGTTTTTTCCAATTTTTTCCGATTTTTATTATTTTTTTTTTCGATTTTTTCTAATTTACTCGTGTTCTTTTATTTTTCCGATATTATCCCTTTTTCCATTTGTTCTACATTTTTCCAGTTTCTTTTCGGTTTTATACGATTTATTACGATTTTTCATGATTTTTTACGATTTTCATGATGTTTTACGATTATTTAGCATTATTTACGAAATTTTACGACTTTTTACGTTTTCTACGATTTTTTACAATTTTTTGCTAATTTTTACGATATTTACGGTTTTTTTTAAGATTCTCTACCAGTTTTACGATTTTTTCCATTTTTTTCTATATTTCTCAATTTTTTACTTAAGAAATTTTACGACTTCTTACCAGTTTTTTACGATTTATTACAATTCTTTACGATTTTTACGTTTTTCAAGATTTTTTGCTATTTTATACGATTTCTTCCATTTTTTTCTCTTTCTCAATTTTTTAATTTTTTTACGAAATTTTGCCTGTTTTACACAATTTTTTTTACAATTTTTTACGATTTTTCACTGTTTTTTACGATTTTTTCCATTTTTTTTCTATTTCTCAATTTTTTTAATTATTTACGAAATTTTACACCTTTTCGCCTAATTTTTTACAATTTTTTTACGTTTTTTTACAATTTTTTATAATTTTTTCAATTTTATTTTATTTTCATGGCTTCATTCTAATTTACTCGCGTTTTTTAATCTTTCCCGATATTATCCGTTTTTTTCGATTTGTTCCAGATTTTTCCAGTTTATTTTCGGTTTTTTACGATTTTTTACGATGTTTTACGATTCTAGCATTATACGACTTTTTACAAGTTTTTTACGATTGTTTACAATTGTTTACCATATTATATGACTCTTTACGTTTTTTTTTTAGCATTTTTTACGATATTTCCATTCTTTTTTCTATCTCGCTCAATTTTTTTTTTAATTTACGTAATTTTACAACTTTTCGCCTGTTTTTTACCTCTCGCCCTTCAGATAAGAGAGGTATAGGAATCATGCTAAAAATTGGGTAGTGAGTTTTCAATTGATAAACACGTTTTGGGGTCCCTAGAATACGATTTTAATATTTTCGCGATGATGTCTGTGTGTGTGTGTGTTAGTGTGTGTGTGTGTGTGTGTGTTAGTGTGTGTGTTTGAATGGATGTTGTAGTAACGATAACTCAAAAACTACTGAATAAAAAAATTTGAAATTTTGCATACAGAATTCTTATACCCTAGATTAGATCTGATTAGATTTTGGTGCCAATCGCACAACCGGAAGTGGCAGTTGCTATGGGTGATAACGCCATTATTATACAAAACGACAATAAAGTTTGACACATATATTTTGAATACCCTATAGTCTCATTAAAATTTTCGAAACTTTTGCCATTGTTGCCAGATTTACAAAAAAATAATTTTTTTTCATACTTTTTTGTGTCAACCTGTAAATTTTTGATTCCAAAATGGCGAGAGGTCATGTGCTGGCCACATCAGATTTTTTATAATTTTTTTACAATTTTTTACGATTTTTTACGATTTTTTACGATTTTTTATGATTTTCCGATTTCATTTTTTTTATATTTTTTTCGATTTATTCTAATTTACTAACGTGTTCCAGATTTTTTCAGTTTCTTTTCGGTTTTTACGGTTTTTTCGTTTCTTTACGGTTTTTTACGGTTTTTACGATTTTTTACGAGGTTTTACGAAATTTTACGACTTTTTACCAATTTTTTACGATGTTTTACAATTGTTTACCATTTTTTACGATTTTTTACGTTTATTTACCTTGTTCCAAATTTTTCCAGTTTCTTTTCGGTTTTTTACTTTTTTTACGGGTTTTACGATTTTTTTACGATATTTTGCATTATTTACAACATTTTGCTACTTTTTACCAGTTTTTTACGATTTTTTACAATTGTTCAAAAATTTTTCCGATTTTTTACGATGTTTTAAGATTATTTAGCACTATTTATGAAATTTTACGACTTTTTACCATTTTTTACGATTTTTTACGATTTCTTACAATTGTTTACCATTTTTTACGTTTTTAGCATTTTTTACGATTTTTTCCGTTTTTTTGTCTTTCTCAATTTTTTAAATTATTTACGAAATTTTAAGACTTTTGCCTGTTTTTACGATTTTTCACGATTTTTACGATTTTTTCCATTTTTTGTCTTTTCAATATTTTAAATTATTTATGAAACTTTACGACTTTTTATCAGTTTTTTACGATTTATTTATGTTTTTTTTACAATTTTACAAGATGCGCCGGTAAAGGCTGTACGTCCAGTATAATAACTAAATGCCAAAAATTTGATATAGGCTTATGTATAGAGTGTAATGAAATTTTTCACATTAAATAAGTTTTTTATGTCACATTACGCGTTACGTTAGAAAGAAAAAAATTGTTTAGAACAGCTTTTTGTTAGGTTTGATCGGCTTCTCATCAGGTTTGATCCGCGTACCTGTTAAAAGCTGTTCGAGATCTGTTAAAAGCTGTTAGAGGCCTGTTGGGTGCGGCCAATATTGGAGACTGTTGCATTTATTTTCTTTTCATTATGGCCCCATGAGGGCTAATTAAAGGGGTGTGGTCATCAGGTGAGTTCTTCTTCTTCTTCAGATGGTGACAAATTAAAGGATGTGGTCGTCAGGTGAGGTCTTTTTCAGGTGGTTATAGGTAAGGAGTATCGAGCTCAAAAAGTTACAGAACCCCGCTATCTATACTACTCCCATTAGTCGATGGTATCTTCCCAGCTCTGCTTCAGCGAGGACAGGAAGCTATCCTGCCTCATATCATCCGCATTAGTCGGAGCAGTCTAGAACTGGGCTACATAGCAGAAATATGAAGAAGGGCTACAGTCACCTTCATTCCAAAAGCAGGCAAAAGGGACATCACACAGCTCAGATCTCTACGACCTATCAGCCTCACATAGTTTGTCCTCAAAACGGTGGAAATCTGTAGATAACAATATGAAAACAGAGATCCTGGAGCGGGTGCTGCTGCACCCCAGCCAGCATGCATATCAAGCAGGTAGATCCACGACACCGCACTTATGCAACTGACTGAGGTTATCCAGGAAGCACTGACTGATAAGGAAACTGTGGTAGGAGTCTTTCTAGACATAGAAGGGGCTCTACATGAAGCTATCAGAAGCGCACTCGATGACAAAGGGATAGACAGCACAACTTCCAAATCGATGTCACAACTGCTTTAGAGTAGAATAGCAGAGACAAAGATAGAGCAAGACACCATCTCCATCTGTATCACTAAAGGATGTCCACAAGGGTGAGGGTGGCTTATGTGGAGCCTAATAGTAGACAAAATCATCCACATTTTGACTGACCGTAGTATAATCTGCCAAGGAGATGCTGATGACATAGTCATAATGGCCAGAGGCAAGTTTGCAAACAGTTTGTGACATAATTCAAAGGCGACTTAACCTGATAAAAAAATGGTGAAAAGCGATGGGACTAAACATCAACCCCACCAAGACCACTCTTGTAGCCTTCACGAGGAAAAGAAACCTCAATCTCAAAACCATCGATTCAGGTGGGAACATTATTCAGTGAAAACCAGAAGCGAAATACCTGGGACTTACCCTAGATAATAAACTGCTCTGGAATAAGCACGAAAAATAAGTAACGACTAAGGCTATGAAAGCCTTAATGGTATGTAGAAACTTTGCAGGAAAAGGAAAAAACTGGGGTTTCTGCACTGGATGTACACAGCTACTGTGAGCCCAATCATCACTTACGTAGCTGTTGTTTGGGATTAGAAGAACTAACCTGGCAACCTCGAGAAGCAACCTCTTAAAGGTCCAGAGGTTAGCCTGCATATGTATAACAGGAGCAATGAGACCGTGTCCAACGGGTGCAATGCAGGATGGTCAGAGAGGGAATCACCAGAAGTAAACTCGATTACCGTATCGGAGTATAACTTTGTGAATGAATTCAGCACAACGCTTAACGGTCGGTAGAAAAGTGAATGGGACGAGGACACCATTACTAGCCTCAACAGAAATGCCATTAAATGGTACACTGATGGGTCTAGGATAGCAGAGGGCACTGGTATATGGACCTAGTACAAGATGCTTCAAAAGCTTGGGTAATTCACCAAGTATTTTTCAAGCAGAAATACACGCTATTGAAAAGTGTTCACTGAAACACTATTTCTGGGACCATAACCCTTTTGTGGGATCAGTAACATGATACTGGAAGAATTAAAGAGAGAAGTGGAAATAACTAATGGTGCGACTAATTACTTGAATACAAATGATAGGATTTAAAAATTTGTTTGTCCCCATACCCGCCTATGGTTGCGATTGAATAATTTACGTGCAATGATATAAATGAGAAATAAATTGCTGACTGTAATCTTATAATTTATGGTATCTGTATGCGTTGTGTCAAACAAAAACAAAATTCAAAATATGCGGGAAAAATATATCGCTGTCTATTATTTTTTTGGCTCCAAGGTGGTCCATAGAAATATTTATTATATTGTACACTATATACCAGAAACGGATTTTTGTTTATCATTTTTAGCCCAAAAACAGCTACGTAATTTCAGAATATAATCTAGTAAAGGATAATAAACAGCTATTTGCGGCAAATGGAAGCATATTTACCTCTATTAAACCGTTCACAATTCCCAGTAGTGCATCTATACCAAATACCTAATCCTGATTTTATCTGATTTTAGCATGTACCTGTAACCTATAATTTCTATGAGGGGTGAATTCCAGACGGCGGTGAGGGAGGGCGAGTTGTTTCGGAACCCACCCCCCATTTGTGTTGATTATTACAGGCACTGTAATTTACTTTATGGGTAATAAAAGGGCCATACATTTACCTAAGTTTGCAAATTTAATCAAGAAATGTCACAGACTGACACGAAAGTCTGCTGTCTGGCTCCAACTGAAGTAGAAAATTAAAAAATGTCGCAAAAAATTGTAAAAGAATCGTAAAAAATTCGGAAAAAATGCCAAAAAAAAACCCGGAGGTAATAAAAAAAATTTTAGAGGAAAAGTAACAAAAATTTTTAAAATAGAAGAGGGGAATTTTGATGTGAAAAGAGGAGAAATTTGATAGGGAATATTCTCAAAAATTCATGGGAAAATAGACAAAAGAGGGACAATTTTCAAGAGAAAAGAGGGGAAATTTTCAAGAGAATAGAGGTGAAATTTAAAAGTTGAAATTGAGAAAATTAAGAGAGAATAGAAATTTAAAAGAAAATAGAGGGAAATTTGAGAGGAAAAGTAACAAAATTTTCAAAATAAAAGAGGGGAAATTTTCATGTGAAAAGAGGAGAAATTTGATAGGGAAAGTCACAAAAATTCATGAGAACTTTGACAAAAGAGGGACAATTTTCAAGAGAAAAGAGGGGAATTTTCAAGAGAACAGAGGAATAATTTTTAAGAGAAAAGGGGGAAATTTTCAAGAGAATAGAGGGGAAATTATCTAGAGAAAAGAGGGGAATTTGATAGAGGTGTAACAAAATTTTAAAGAGAAAAGAGGGGAAATTTAAGAGTTAAAATTGACAAAATTAAGAGAGAATAGAAATTTAAAAGAAAATGGAGGGAAATTTGAGAGAAAAAGTAACAAAATTTTCAAAATTAGAGAAGGGAAATTTTCATGTGAAAAGAGGAGAAATTTGATAGGGAAAAGTCACAGAAATTCATGGGAAAATAGACAAAAGAGGGACCGTTTTCAAGAGAAAAGAGGGGAAATTTTCAAGAGAATAAAGGAATAAATTTTAAGAGAAAAGGGGGAAATTTTCAAGACAATAGAGGGGAAATTATCTAGAGAAAAGAGGGGAATTTGATAGAGGAGTAACAAAATTTTAAAGAGAAAAGAGGGGAAATTTAAGAGTTAAAATTGACAAAAATTTGAAAGATTTAAAATAAATTGGAAATAATTTTCAAATAAATCTCAAACAAAAACGGTACAAAAAAGGCATAAAAATCGAAACAAAATAAAAAAAAATCAAAATAACCGCAGCAAATACCAACAATTTTCAAAAAATCACAAAAAAAACCATGTAAAAAAAAGTTAAAATAATAATAACATTCGAAAGATTTGAAATAAATCGAAAAAAATCAGAGAAATAAGAAAAAAATCAGAAAATAATAGAAAGAAGGAAAAAAAAACAGAATGAGAAAAAATGAGGAAAGATTTGAAACAAACGTCAGATTTCTAGGAATATATATAGATGAGTATTGTTGTTGGAAGAGTCTTTGTAGTAAACTTATTTCAAAGGTCAATTCACTCAAATTTCTTTTTATAAACTTGAGAACGGTATTGGAGATCAGTCAAATGTTACCTGTATATTTTGCATTAGTTGATAGTAGACTACGCTATGGTATCTGTTTATGGGGAAATAGTACAGATTCGGCGAAAGTATTCTTAGCCCGAAAAAGAATTATTAGGTCTATAGCAAATATTTCCCAAACGGAATCTTGCAAAGCATATTTTCAAAAATTCAGAATCCTAACAGTACATTGTTTACATATATTTGAAGTTTGCTTATATGTGTTTAACAACAAAGGAAAATTCAATTTAAATAAGGATATTCATAATTATAATACAAGGCATTTGAATGATCTTGCTTTACCATTTTCAAAGTTTACAATAACATCGCGAGCACCCAACAATATTGGGCCACGTCTATTTAACAAATTGCCTGAGGAAATCAAATGGTGTAAAACGGTCCAAACGTCCAAATATAAATTGAAATATTATTTAATAGACAAGTGTTTTTACAGTGTAGACGAATATTTGGAAGGATAATTTTATATTTATGCGTAATAATGTTTTTAATTGTATCTGTTTTATTGATGTAATGATGTTTCTTTTTACCTCTCGCCCTTCAGATAAGAGAGGTATAGGAATCATGCTAAAAATTGGGTAGTGAGTTTTCAATGGATAAACACGTTTTGGGGTCCCTAGAATACGATTTTAATATTTTCGCGATGATGTCTGTGTGTGTGTGTGTTAGTGTGTGTGTGTGTGTGTGTGTGTGTGTGTGTGTGTTAGTGTGTGTGTGTGTGTGTGTGTGTGTGTGTGTGTGTGTGTGTGTGTGTGTGTGTGTGTTTGGATGGATGTTGTAGTAACGATAACTCAAAAACTAGTGAATAAAAATTTTTGAAATTTTGCATACAGGATTCTGATACCCTAGATTAGATCTGATTAGATTTTGGTGCCAATCGCACAACCCGAAGTGGCAGTTGCTATGGGTGATGACGCCATTATTATAGAAAACGGCAATAAAGTTTTACACATATATTTTGTATACCCTATAGTTTATTTTCATTTCATTAAAATTTTCTAAACTTTTGCCATTGTTGCCAGATTTACAAAAATATAATTTTTTTTCATGCTTTTTTGTGTCAACCTGTAAATTTTTGATTCAAAAATGGCGAGAGGTCATGTGCTGGCCACATCAGATTTTTTATTATTATTATTATTATTAATAAGTAGTACTAAAATTTTACTTTTTTTTTCTGTAATTAAATAGACGACACCTATACATGTACAATGTCTTTGGTAAATAATAAATAATAAATAAAAAAAAACGAATAAAAATTAGAAAAACCAAAAAAAAAAATGAAAAAATAGTAAAAAAAAACAGGAAAAAGTAGAAAAAAATAGAAAATGGATCAGAACTTGATAAATTTCACCCATAGTTTAATCTAAATCGGTCGCCAAGTTTATGGGTAAGGTGAAAGGGCTACGCTACCAATTTATTACTGTTTTAGTAACTCTCAGAGTGAGCAGTCACATCAGTAACATATTTCTATAATGAGATGTTGATAATAATTCTATCCAATCGTGTAGACATTAATGTCTCTTATTTATGACGTTGACGTTCCTTAGTATAAATATGGTTTTGAACCAACTAAATTTGACAATTGACAGCGTCCAGACCCCTGTTACATTTTTACCCTATAATTGTTACATTTTACCTGTCACCTGTATTTTCTGTTTTATTTTCTATTCTATTTAATAGGTATCATTTATTATGTAGAGTTTATGATTGATTTTAAAGTGACCTTGTAAAACACCGTTAATTGACTGTAGGCCGAGCGAGGCATACGTGGATTCTGTAAGAGGAAATCGCGAGACAGAAATAATTCGCGTCGCGAGCACAGAGAATTTCTATATCTAATAAAAAATACATTTCACCTACCTTTTTCTTGACGAACCATCTTGAACTCGCAGTCATCACGAAGGAGGTCGTAGCCACTATTTTTCACACATTTTTAGGTTACGGGAGAATAATTATTTTCATTGATTAAAACACGAGATAAATACTAATTAATTTTATTGGCGAGAGATACTTAAATGCATGACCATAAGTTGGACCAAGTTACTAAAGAGACAATTAGGAGAATTAGTTTACAAGTTATTAAACAAGATGAAGTTAATTAATTAGTAAAGAGTAACAGCTACTCAGTTCCCTATCAAGCGGACTCTCATCAATAGCTAGGCGCGCAAAAACTATTATTTACTTAAACAACCCCGTAACCATGAAACCCGAATTTTAGTTGAAAAACTTACTCTGAATACTAATATTTAAAACCACTGCTTATTAGAAGAAGAACCGATCCCGAGCGAAGTTGGAAATTAACTAACTCAAATTTGGAAATAATTTTCAAAGTTACAAACGAAATTATTGTCGCATAGTGAAAGGCTTCCGGATTGGTTCGGACACCGTGAGGTGACCGTACCACCCTTAATCTTACTGGAATCTAGCAAATCAGAAATGAGAACATTTTACTAAGCGAACCAAGAAGGGCGTATCCCTTTTTATTACAAATTTAACTTCCAGTTAGTGCTGCCCTCTGGGTAAATTTGAAAGAGTTTACTTAAATTTAATTATGCGATATATCAGCGACTAGCTATGTAATTAGAATCCGCGCCATACAATATTAAGTCTGATCTCTCGAGACAGGTAAAGGTCGGGTTACAATCATGAACTTTGGACTTTTCAGGGATGGAAAAACCCGCCAAAAAACCATCATCCAAAGCCATGTCCTGTTTCCAATTTCTTATCTAATAACATAATTTAACTAAACTAAATACGTTGTTTTATATTTTTATATTTTTGAACGAGTAAATTTAATTTCGTGTCAGAAAGTTTTGTGTATAACATGTGTTAAGAACCGTTGCCTTTTGCAAAGGCCTTTCTAAGAAGGGCATCTTTTGTCCTATTGATTTATATATCCTGGTAAATATTTCTTAAGTGACTTATTAGAATGTATTGAATTTAAACGAAATAGACTTATTTTTCTGAAGTGGCTAAGAATTTATTACTTCCTTCATGTCAAATATAAATTACTAAGACCCCCTTGAATAAGGTACTGTTACATTCCCTCCCCCTTTAGACGGGTCATTTTTCTGACAAGAAGTAAATTGACACGTCCAAACCTATAACTCGAAATATACAAACTCCTATCATTTTAATGCCTTCTGGAACCTATACGACAACGCTTTCGTCCGGCTTCGATGGACACGGGCCCTTGTTTCCTTTGAACCTGAATCCTTCTCGCCCTGGATTTGCTCGTCGTCGACTCCGAAGACCTGCAAATGCATAGGCATCAGACCTAACAACGTACTATAATTTCTATGATCTACTAGAACACACTACAATTACTACCACAATTAGACTTCATGATTTACTTCCGCTGTCCTGCTGAGCTAAACTAATATTGGCTTTACTGCCATGAAGGGCAATAATACAAAAAAAAAAATAAAAAAAATTACTAATAAAATTAATAGCTTGTCCACTCAACGAATGTCTTTCTTGAAGTCTCCCTGTTGTACTCGTATCCTCCTATTCCTATAAAACTAGCTACCTAATAATTAACTACTTAGTATTGAAATGTACTCCCCCTTTTCCTCAAATCCTGCTCTTGCTAATCCAAGGGTAGTCTTGGGCCGGTCCCATTCCCCTAGTGGTTCTCCTGTAGTGCTGCGAGTCCTTGTTGCTGAGGTGAGTTGGTTCCTGTGGTCGGGTTGGTTCCTGTGGTTGAGTTGGTTCCTGTGGTTGGGTTGGTTCCTGTGGTTGGGTTGGTTCCTGTGGTTGAGTTGGTTCCTGTGGTTGGGTTGGTTCCTGTGGTTGAGTTGGTTCCTGTGGAGTCTTCTTATTTTTTTTTATTCTTCGTCGTCGTTCGTTTGCTGCTCGCTCTCGCAGACTCGGTTTTGGACTATCCAAGTGGGTTTGCACGAACCTTGGTTCCTTGGTGTTCCGAAATGGATCTGAAAAATATTCGTTAGCACATGTTTTCCTTGCCCTAGCTTTCCTTCGCGAATTCTGACACTGTGAATCTTTAATTGTTACTAAACTACTATTTGGCGAGCTATTACTAATATTTTCATTAGATAATCTTTTTATTTTATCATCACTTACATCTTCCACAAATTTACACGGTTTTAAACGATTTACGTGTACGCGTGTTACTTTCTTTCCGTTTATTTCCTCGACCGTTGCGTTTACGTCTCGCAGCTCCGTGATCCTGTATGTGAATAATACCTTCCTGTAACATTTCGTCAATATGTTCTCGCAAAATTTCTTGTTTTTTTAAACGGTACTCTATATGGTGCTTTATAAATTGGTGGGTTATCTCCTATTTCGATTCGATGCTTAACTAACTCGGTCGCTTTCAATGCTTTTCCTTTTATGCTAAAAATATCCTCATATTTATCCAAAAAAATCTTAAAATTATTTCTTTCTTCTTCTTTGAGATGTTGTAGCTTATATTCCGCTGTGTAGGTTTTTGTTTTATGTGATACGTCTTGACCTATCAATTCCGTAGCCTCCGCCAATTTTATGATTGGGGTATTTTTATGTATGGTTTGAGGTATTGGAGATGCATTTAATAGACGCACGACAATATGCGGTTTATCTGTGATTTGAGTATGATCTGGTATTGAAACTATAGAACGAGCAACAAAAATTCCTATAGGTAGGTTGAGTGGTTCACACACTTTTACGCCGGCAGAGTTCCGGATATCCACCGCAACGCTCAAGTCGCAACCGTGAAATGGTGGTATGTACAATTGGTCTCGCATCCTGACTAGGTTCGGTCCTTTAAAAGTATTCCCCTTTCCAGAGCTAACAACTTGGTTGCTCGCTTCTTTGTCGTCGAGGAGTGCAACTATGGGTTGTTTGGTTTTGTCGTGCTGCCCTTCTTGTCTATTTGTGTCCTTATCCACAATGTTCAGATTGTGTGTCCTGTAAAGCGGATCAAGGTCATTCCACGTATCAAATGCAGAGTCGCAAACTGGTACCGATTGCAATATAGGGGAGTCCGTCGGTAGTGGAATACCACAATTCTCACTGCTGTGAGACATCGGAACATAGTCTAACTTATTCTCACGTACCAAGACAGCTGGACGTGGAGTACCACAATTCCCACTTCTGTGAGACATCGGAACCTCGTCTCTTGTACTCTCACGTGGCCTTCCTGGACATAGAGTACCACAATTCCCACCGTCGTAGGACATCGGATTATCATCTATTGTACTCTTGCGTATCTCTCCTGGTCGTGTAGTACCACAATTCCCACTCCTGTGAGACATCGGATCATAATCTCTTGTACTCCCACACCCTTTTCCTATGAGAGAATACGGTCCAGACTTCCCAGAACTTTCATACTTCATCCACTCTTCATTTTCTTTTTGGCTTCTTTCACTTTTCCTAGGAACGGCTCCTGACATATTTACCTGCGCTAATTTCTTCCCTATGTCACTAGACCTACATTGCAATACATTTACGTCTTGTGAGCTTGATAGCTGGCCATGTTGGTCAGACGGGTTTTCACTCTGTTCCAGGTCATTGTTGTCTATGACCCGGTGGCTTGGTATTAAATGGTCATTTGACAGTATCATGGCGCACCCCCTAAGTGTCATCACATCCCTTCCAAAGTCAAGTATTGGTTGAAACTTTTCCAAAAAGTCTATTCCTAGTAGGCCATCTGAAGGAAAGTTCAACGAGTCTTCACAAATTAGACACTGATGTCTGATACTTTCTTTCGGTAATTCAAACGTGACTATCGTTGACCCTTCCTTACTTAAAATATTTCCTGAGATATCCGTAAGTATATAATGCGATTCTTCGTCGATCTTTAAATTGAATTTAGATATAACGTTTCTCTTAACTAATGAAACCGATGCCCCTGTATCTAAGAGCCATGTCGTCGCTATTTGGCCTATAAACAGGTCGACATACTTCGCGTTATTGCCATCGATGTGGCATATAACGGTTTTAATTACCTTCGGTACTACTATCTCCTTTGCTGATCGCCGGTGCGCGAGTAGTTTAAAGAACACATTGGTCCATCCTTTCCGCAGTGGAAACAGAATTGTTTTCCAGGACTTCTGCAACCCAGTCGGAAATGTCCTTCCTGGCCGCATCTACGACAGCGGTTTCTCATGTAAGGGTAATCCTGCCTATCTACCACATATCCGTTGGTTCTTCTTCGATAATTGCCCCCGTGGGATCCATATCTTCCTTCGTTTTGTTCAGACCGTCTTGGGTTTTGCTCGTATCTACTGGGGTAGACTTCTTGCTGTTCTTCTCTTCTGTTTTGAGTAATGTTGGGTTCTTGTACCCCTACCTTTCTTATGGTTGCCATTCTGGTGTCGTACAAGGTTTCATTAACCATACGAGATACTATATCTTCGCAGGCTTCGGCCTCGCGTAAGACATCCTCCATTGTATTGAATTCTCCTCCTCTCAAAACTTCATTTGCCAATCTACCTTCTATGCCAGCCATAAATTGTTCCACCAGCAGTAGCTCACGGTGGTATAACTGTGGAGGTGCTAAGTTATTCATTGGAAACATCTTGTTTGCTATTACTTTAAGTCTTTGGGCATATTCACCAAGGGTCTCATCTGGGTTTCTAATGCACCTTTCTAGCTCTTTCTTTCCCATTCTTATCGTTAGTCGTTTTCCGAAAACACTTCGAAGCCAATTTTTCAATTCTTCCAGGTTTGTAGGCCGTTCTTGTGGCATTAATGCATTATAATACTCTCTCGCTTTTCCTCTAAACTTCATGATTATAGTTCTC
Source organism: Neocrepidodera transversa (assembly GCA_963243735.1). Classification (NCBI taxonomy): domain Eukaryota; kingdom Metazoa; phylum Arthropoda; class Insecta; order Coleoptera; family Chrysomelidae; genus Neocrepidodera; species Neocrepidodera transversa. Next base: position 121,110 of record CAUJLB010000152.1, on the reverse strand, counting down.
ATCGTCTGTTCTTGAGACCATCCATGGTAGGAACCCAAATTTTGCACTGATGTCAAAAACATTTCGTAGTCTGGCCCTCCATTAAAAGATTCAATTTGTGACAACTCTGTGTTCGAAGTCAGTGCTAGCCTTCTTAGATGAATATTCATCTCGTCAATAGCTGATGGGGTTCCTTCATTCGACCCCGATGTTGTCGAATTTTCTTGCATGTTCATCTGCATTCTCGGATTACTTGTCGTTGGGTTGGTTTCCCCACTCCTATTTGTTGATTCGTTATCAAACTCATCCATGTTATTTCCGTTTTTTTTTTCCTTAATTATTTTCTTCCAATACTTAACTTTAATTGACTAAATGCACTTCCTTGGTTCAATTACCGACTTTCTGTCGCCTTTTTTGTTTTAACTTTTATTTTAAATATGTACACTTCTATTATACCTATCACTATTCACCTATTACCTATCTATTCCTTCCTAATACTTTTATACCTTAACTACAACAATATCAAATCACTCGTATCTGATTAAAATAACACTACAACACTATATTGAACTAAACACAAAGCACTATTTCACCGATTAATCCGTGTTCACACCACTCACCTGAACGACGGCGCGACGCGGTACTAGATTATCTAATGGTTATGCAATTATTATAGGGCAAGAAAAATAAAACATATATAAACAATAGAAAAAAAAAATTCAGCAAAAATCCTGAAAAAGAAACTATAATTAGTAACGCATCTCCGAAGGCACGCCCTCCTATAAAAATAAAAAAAAAATCTGTCAACTTTGTATTTTTCGAATTTCCTTGCTTCTTAAATCCGTTGCCCGAGCTGAAAACCCTATTTCTATTGTTCTCTTATTAATCCTAATTCCTATTATTTACCAAGTTACATTATTCCTAATTTTTTTTTTTCTTTTTTAACAATATCCGACCAACCATTCTTGTCATTGAAAATTTGCAATTATTATTAATACTTTATATCCAAAACTTTACACTCTTTCTTTATTATGTGGCTAATAAATACCCATAAACAGTACCACTACTATACCCTTGTTCAATAAAAGAGATTTGACCCATATTTTATTACAGGCGCCTAACTGCAGGTGCCACTTGTTATAGTGACCTACTACCATAGTAACGGTTCCTAATCGGTTTTATGAGGGTTACTGAACTAAAATAAATAAACCAAGCAAAAATAAAAACATGCCCTTAACTTTAAGTATCTCTCTTAATTTATCTATTAACGGATATATGAAAAAAATTGAATTATTTAATAAACTTTATAATGACGATTACTTGTTACTAACTGCTTGTTTACAAAAGATAATAATGATGCCCAAAGTAATTAAAAAAAACTTTTTTCTTTTTTCTTTCAAAATTCTGTTTCTTATTAAAAAAAAAACTCTGTGGTTTTACAAATTGTCTAACTATTGTGGTTTACGTGAATAATGGCGTACCTATTACCCCTACGGATATTTACAATAACAAGAATCGTTTCGGTTCTAGAATATTTTTTTTTTATTACAAAATAGTAGGTATTCACACTTTACTCTAATAACATTGTTGCATCTTTTGCCTTTGAATTTCCTTATAATTTCATTTTCATTCCAAAATAATGCTCAAAAAAAAATTCTACGGTATCTGTACTTTCTGTTAATTATTGACGCAACCTTTATGAAACAACTTTAATCACCAGCTTTCCATAAAAATTTAACTTAATCTTTCTTTTCGTGAAAAAAAACAAAACAATATCATAATGATTCCTATAACTTATTACCGGCTAGCTACCTATCCCTAATCTTGGTTTATGATGCATTATTTCTCTAATTAAATTTCCTTTCTGTTTTCACTTGTTTATACTAAGACATTACTTCAAAATTTACTTCAATATTCCTAGTTATTCCTACTTTTACTTTTAATTAGAGAATAATCATCGTTTACGGTAATATTCGATACCGGAGTTAATTTCGTTTTCGTCCCAATAAACCTTCTTTCTTCATTTCCAAACAAATAAATAAACAAACAAAACAACAACAAAAATTTATAATTATAGATATTTCGTTCACTGTGCACCTGGTTCAATACGGTTTTGATTAATAAAAGGAAAAGAAAAAAATTAAATTAAATTGACTGTTTTGTGAGATAAAAATAATACAAATAAAAAAAATTTTTACAGTTTTCTTGTGTGGATATTTTTGCTCTATTAAAAAAACATTATAAATTACTTTATTTTATCAATTTCGACGTATTCTTAATCTGTCCACAGTTTTTCTTACACCGAACAAACCTGACACCATTGTTACATTTTTACCCTATAATTGTTACATTTTACCTGTCACCTGTATTTTCTGTTTTATTTTCTATTCTATTTAATAGGTATCATTTATTATGTAGAGTTTATGATTGATTTTAAAGTGACCTTGTAAAACACCGTTAATTGACTGTAGGCCGAGCGAGGCATACGTGGATTCTGTAAGAGGAAATCGCGAGACAGAAATAATTCGCGTCGCGAGCACAGAGAATTTCTATATCTAATAAAAAATACATTTCACCTACCTTTTTCTTGACGAACCATCTTGAACTCGCAGTCATCACGAAGGAGGTCGTAGCCACTATTTTTCACACATTTTTAGGTTACGGGAGAATAATTATTTTCATTGATTAAAACACGAGATAAATACTAATTAATTTTATTGGCGAGAGATACTTAAATGCATGACCATAAGTTGGACCAAGTTACTAAAGAGACAATTAGGAGAATTAGTTTACAAGTTATTAAACAAGATGAAGTTAATTAATTAGTAAAGAGTAACAGCTACTCAGTTCCCTATCAAGCGGACTCTCATCAATAGCTAGGCGCGCAAAAACTATTATTTACTTAAACAACCCCGTAACCATGAAACCCGAATTTTAGTTGAAAAACTTACTCTGAATACTAATATTTAAAACCACTGCTTATTAGAAGAAGAACCGATCCCGAGCGAAGTTGGAAATTAACTAACTCAAATTTGGAAATAATTTTCAAAGTTACAAACGAAATTATTGTCGCATAGTGAAAGGCTTCCGGATTGGTTCGGACACCGTGAGGTGACCGTACCACCCTTAATCTTACTGGAATCTAGCAAATCAGAAATGAGAACATTTTACTAAGCGAACCAAGAAGGGCGTATCCCTTTTTATTACAAATTTAACTTCCAGTTAGTGCTGCCCTCTGGGTAAATTTGAAAGAGTTTACTTAAATTTAATTATGCGATATATCAGCGACTAGCTATGTAATTAGAATCCGCGCCATACAATATTAAGTCTGATCTCTCGAGACAGGTAAAGGTCGGGTTACAATCATGAACTTTGGACTTTTCAGGGATGGAAAAACCCGCCAAAAAACCATCATCCAAAGCCATGTCCTGTTTCCAATTTCTTATCTAATAACATAATTTAACTAAACTAAATACGTTGTTTTATATTTTTATATTTTTGAACGAGTAAATTTAATTTCGTGTCAGAAAGTTTTGTGTATAACATGTGTTAAGAACCGTTGCCTTTTGCAAAGGCCTTTCTAAGAAGGGCATCTTTTGTCCTATTGATTTATATATCCTGGTAAATATTTCTTAAGTGACTTATTAGAATGTATTGAATTTAAACGAAATAGACTTATTTTTCTGAAGTGGCTAAGAATTTATTACTTCCTTCATGTCAAATATAAATTACTAAGACCCCCTTGAATAAGGTACTGTTACACCCCAAGAAACGTAATCGAATTTCAATTAACGTCGATATTGAAAAAACCAGATTATTTTCTATACTTAAATATCAGATACCGCAATACTCCAGATTACGAATGTGATTTCTTGTCAACCCATGAAACGGATGATTAGGTTCGGCTTACTTGTGTTTTTATTAGTTATTTGTTTAAGAAATATTCATAATGTCATTCACTATTATTAACTTATGTAACAGAAATTTAAAGATTGCCTCGCTGGTATTGATTCGTTCATACAAAAAAAGACAGTGTAAGTCTGCTTACATAAATCTACGAAATTTTTGTTTTTTTTTTTGGAATTTTGGAGAATTTTGTGAATTTTTTAAAATTATAAAATTTTTTAAACATTGTAAATTTTTTTAACCAGGCACACATCTTATGAAAAAAATCGTTTGAAAATGGCTGAATTTTTGTCTTTTTAAAATTTTCGAAATGTTTGACATTTTTCAAAATGTTGAATTTTTTAAATTGTACGAAAAATTATCGAATTTGTTTATACAGTTTAAACTTGAAATTTTTTTTTTTTTGTCTTTTTTCAAGTTTTTTTTTTTATTTTTGGCTTCTTTGTGGAATTTTCGAAGTTTTTGAATTTTTAGGTTTTTTGAAATTTGTTTCGAAATGAAAAAAAGCTGAAAATCGCAAAAAATCGTATGAAATGGAAAAAAATCGAAACTCATTTAGGCTATTTTATAAAATACTAAAAATTATTGATATTTATTTTTGATTTTTAGAAATTTCTATCTGTAAAAATTTTCAAAATGATTTTCAAAATTTTTAAATTGTTAAAATCCCTCTCTTTTTGATGTTTTTTTTTTTAAAAATTGACATTTTTTTGATGTATTTGAAATTTCTGGCTGTGTTAAAATTTTCAAAAATTTCGTTTTCCAAAATTTTTAGTTTTCAAATTCTTAAATATTTTATTTAAATGATCTCAATTTTTGTTATCGAAATTTTTGAATTTTTTAAGATCATCGTATCTTTTTGGAGATTTTTGGAATTTTTGAAATTTGTTAGTCTATTTTATAAAATACTAATAATAATTGTTTGTGTGAAGTTAGCCACACTTTTCCAGCCACGGTTTCTGACGTGTAGACTGTCGACTGCTGGAAGGCTTGTTTTTACTCACAGTGTTGCCAAATTTATAAACATCATATAAATTCAACAATTTCGGCTTGAAAATGTAGAATGCATCTTTTAAACTCTATGAATTTATACCTGGATTTAATTTCAACCTCGTCCATTAACAAATGACAATTATCTATGAGAGAGTCGGAACACAGAAAACAAAAACTTTTGGGGAAGCCGATTAAAAGAGTAAAAAATATTAACATTAATTCTGATACTTTAAAAAGACAGGAAGCAGTAGCTCTGCCACGAAATTAAAAATTCCAAATATTATATAGAATAGGTTAAAATTCTTTGGACGGTCGGTAATCAGACATATAAAAAATAAAATAACTTCTCGGGCAATAAAAATCCAAGAAATAGTTGCGCTGCCACAAAAATAAAAATACCATTGGAAAGAGGGGATCAACTATATAGAACGGGTAATGAAATTCTTTGGACGATCGGTAATAAGAGAAATAAAAAATAAAATAACTTCTCGGACAATAAAAATCCAAGAAATAGTTGCGCTGCCACAAAAATAAAAATACCTGTTCTATATAGTATTTGATCCCCTCTTTCCAATGGTATTTTAATTTTTGTGGCAGCGCAACTATTTCTTGGATTTTTATTGCCCGAGAAGTTATTTTATTTTTTATATGTCTGATTACCGACCGTCCAAAGAATTTCAACCTATTCTATATAATATTTGGAATTTTTAATTTCGTGGCAGAGCTACTGCTTCCTGTCTTTTTAAAGTATCAGAATTAATGTTAATATTTTTTACTCTTTTAATCGGCTTCCCCAAAAGTTTTTGTTTTCTGTGTTCCGACTCTCTCATAGATAATTGTCATTTGTTAATGGACGAGGTTGAAATTAAATCCAGGTATAAATTCATAGAGTTTAAAAGATGCATTCTACATTTTCAAACCGAAATTATTGAATTTATATGATTTTGATAAATTTGGCAACACTGTGAGTAAAAACAAGCCATCCAGCAGTCGACAGTCTACACGTCAAAAACCGTGGCTGGAAAAGTGTGGCTAACTTCACACAAACATAATAATTGCTATTTATTTTTGATTTTTAGAAATTTCTGTCTGTTATAATTTTCAAAATGTTCGACGTTTTCCAAACTTTTTAAATTTTTAAAATGTTTGATGTTTTTTTTTTAAATTTTGACATTTTTTTGTTGTATTTGAAATTTCTGGCTGTGTTAAAATGTTCAAAAATTCGTTCTCCAAAATTTTGAAAGTTAAAAATTCTTAAATATTTTTTTAAATCCTCTCAATTTTTGATGTTTTTTTGTTCTCGAAATTTTTGAATTTTTTGACTTTTTTGGGACAATCGGAAAAAAGATAGGTATATCGAAAATCGGAAAAGTTTTTAAAAAATCCAAACAATTCATATAGGCTATAATAATAATAATTTATATTAATAATAATTCATTTTTGATGTTTTTGAAATTTTTGTTTTGTTAAAATTTTTAAAATGTTCGACGTTTTCCCAAATTTTGAAATATTTTAAAATTCTTGGCTTTTTTTTAAATTATCTCAATTTTTGATATTTTTTTAAAATTTTTTTATTACTTTGGGGATTTTTGGAAATATTTGGACATTTTTGGAAATTTTTGGAAATTTTTGGCAATTTTTGGAAATTTTTGGAAGTTTTTGGGAATTTTTTGAAAATTTTTGAAAATTTCTGGAACTCTTTAAAATTATCTGTTTTTTTTTAGTTCATTAGAAGTTTTTTTGATGTTTTTTTGTTCTCGGAATTTCTTAAATTTTTGATTTTTTTAAAATCATCGGATCTTTGTCGACATTTTGGAAATTTTTGACAATTTTTGGTATTTTAGAAATAATTTTTAAAATTATTGAAGTCTTCTTAAAGTTTCTCTAAAGTTTTGAAGATTTTTGAGGTTTTTATAAAGTTTTTTTTAACTTTTTTTTTAGTAAATTTTCGAGATTTTTTAATTTTTTTAAATTATTAGATTTTTTGAAATATTTGAATTGATATTTTCGAAAATGAATTATTTTATTTGGAATTTTCGACATATTTGTCTTTTTTTTGGAATTTTTAACATTATCGAAATTTTTAGATTTTTTTTAAAAAGTACAACTTGATATTTTCGAAATTGAAGATCAATTTTATCTTTTTCAAATTTTCAAAATGTTCGACGTTATCCCAAATATTGAAATATTTTAATTTTCTTAGATTTTTTAAATTATCTCAATTTTTGATATATTTTTGTTACTTTGGAAGTTTTTGGAAATTTTTGAAAATTTTTAAAATTATCTTATTTTGTTAGTTCATTTGAAGTTTTTTTGATGTTTTTTTGTTCTCGAAATTTCTTAATTTTTTTATTTTTTAAAATCATCGGATCTTTTTCGAAATTTTTGACAATTTTTGGAAATTTTTAAAATTTTTTGGAACTTTTTGGAAATTTTTGGATATTTTTAGAAATTTTTGAAATTTTTTGAATTTTTTTGGAACTTTTTTGAAATTTCTGGAAATTTTTTAATTTATCTAATTTTTTTAGTTCATTTGAAGTTTTTTTGATGCTTTTTTCTCGAAATTTCTTAAATATTTAAATTTTTGAAAATCATCGGATCCTTTTCGAAATTTTGCGAATTTTTGATATTTTTTGGTATTTTAGAAATAATTTTTAAAATTATTGAAGTCTTTAAAGTTTCTCAAAAGTTTTGAAGATTTTTGAGGTTTTTATAAAGATTTTACCATTTTCGAGATTTTTGAATTTTTTTAAATTTATAAATTTTTCTTGAATTGTTTGAAACTTGATATGTTCTAAATTTTGAAATTTTTAAAATTCTGAGTTTTTTATATAATATCAATTTTTGATGTTTTTTGTTCTTGAATTTTTTTGAAATTTTTGGATGTTTTAAAATCATCGGTCTTTTTTGTTTTTTTGGAATTTTTTACATTTTTTGGTATTTTCGAAATTTTTAAATTATTTAAAATTAAGTTGTAATATTTGTCGTCGACAGTGAGTTAAAATAAAACCGTTTACTTCGATTAGAATCCTTGAAAAGATTTTATTCACAATCAAAACGTTTATTACAACAATAATCTAAGAAAATTAACAAAATGTATATAAGTTAAGGAAAGAAAATTAGTTTCGCGTACTAGGCACAAACGTGTAAGTCTGTTAATTGTCGTAGCATAAAGATCCTCCCGCGCACTGGGGTGTCGACTTTTATCCCTTGTGAGCCGTCGGAACTCGCTAGGGGCTCGGTCCCTCTCGTGTCGCGCAGGAGCTTTGGCTCTACCCAAATGAATTTGTAGCCAGGGCCGGCTTGGCCTGCTACAACCTCCCCCTCTGACTACGAAGCTGTCTCGGCGAGTGGTCAGATTTTGCAGGTGAAGCTGGCTCTGCAGGTGGTGTCTGGTTCTTCTTGGGCCTTCCTCTTCGGCGCAATTTCCGTACTGCTTCTACGGTTTTCTCTTGATTTTCTTTATAAGGCGTCAGGTCCTTAGCATGATACACACCCAAGGGTGTTGTTGGGTCTTTAGGATCAGCTAGTTCATAACTGGTTTGACCATGCGATCGTAAAACAACATATGGACCATCTCGTCGTGGTGCTAGTTTTGCGGAGTACCCTTTTTTGGCGTCACTAAGAAAATGACTACGTAAGAGCACCTGGTCGCCTATTTTATAGATTGGACTTGGCCTACGGGTCGCATTGCCACTATCTTGGTTTCGATCCTGTCTTGTCTCCGTGATCTCTTTTGAAAGCGCCAGTGAGTGAACCAACGACTTTAGTTTTGGTGTGATTTCAGCAACGAAATTCTCACTCTCAACGACGACACTCAGGTCATCTGTGACATCACTTGGGGTACGGAGCTCGCGTCCGAATGTCAAATAAGCAGCTGTGTGACCCGTACTTGCACAATGTGCCGTATTCATTGCAAATCTTATTGTGGGTAGATGCTGAGACTAAGTCTGATGCTCTTTACCGACTAATATTCCAAGCTGGACTTTTAGATCCCGATTCTTCCTCTCTACTGGATTGGATTCTGGATGGTACCTTGGTATAAAGGTTTGTTTGATTCCCAAACAGAATGTTAACTTTTGGACAACGGCGGCTACAAATTGGGTTCCATTGTCACTTATTATTCGTCTAGGTAGACCGTAGCGTAGGAAGATTTCATCAAGCAGAAGGTACGCACAAGCTTCCGCCGTAGCTTCCACCAAGGAGAACAGTTCTACCCAACGACTTGTTATATCTTCTATGATGAAAATCCATCTTTTACCATCTTGTGCGGTTGGTAATGGGCCAAATAAGTCTATGGCAATCACTTCGAATCTTCGGTTGGTCACAACCGTTTGCATTAAACCGGCGGGTTTTCGGTTGTCTATTTTGTATCGCTGACACTCTACGCAGGCGGCGATATGTTTCGCAATTTCTTGCCTCATTTTTGGCCAGTAATAACGCCTAGAAATCTTATAGTAAGTTTTTTCCACTCCATAATGTCCCGCAGTTGGGTCATCGTGATGAGCTCGCAGGATTGCATTTTTATCTGATACTACCAACCTAGCGTCATCCTCCTGATCATCCAGATATCGGTAGAGTACTCCTCTGTGGAGAATATATCCTCTTTCAAACCATCTCCGATTATTCTCAGGATTTTCGATGTCTTCCATAGCATCGATTATGTCCTTTAGATTTGGATCAGTGAGTTGCCTTGTCCGTAATTCCTTTTCTCCTTTTTTAGGTAGATCAATTTCGACACTGCATATGGTGCAATCAACAGTATGCGCGGAGCACGGTGGTCGTGATAAAAAATCGGCTACAACATTTGTTTTTCCAGGTGTATATTGTACTTTCAAATTATAGGGTTGTAGCTGCAAAGCCCAGCGAGCTAATCGCCCAGTAGGTGTCTTTAAGGTCATCAGCCATCTTAAGGGTTGGTGATCTGTGACTAATAAGGTTTCTGCTCCTTCTATGTAACCACGAAATTTTGATATAGCCCAAACAATAGCGAGTGCCTCTCATTCAGTTGTCGAGTAGTTTCGTTCGGCATCTGTTAGTAGTCTACTCGCGTACTCGATTGGATGTTCATGTTCTCCCTCCCCCTGGACCAAAACTGCCCCAACAGCATAAGCGCTGGCATCGGTCTTAATAATTAAGGGTCGGTCTACTTCAGCCTGTTTTAAGACTGGTGCAGTAATTAAGCATCTTTTTAGATCATCGAAGGCTGCCTGCTCTTTTTCTTCCCATTTCCACATTGCCTTCTTTCTTGTGAGATTAGTGAGCGGCTGAGCTCGTTGTGCGAAGTTAGGAATGAAACGCCTATACCATGAGCAAGTCTGTATGAACGATAATAGCTGCTTTATGTTCTGTGGCACTGTCAAAGACACAATAGGTTCTACCTTTGTCGGATCAACGCAGATTCCATCTTGGGTTATAAGGTGTATCGAATAGAGGTGCAGCTGAAATTACATTTTTGTCTATTTGCTCTGAGTCGATAATGGCGAAGATGACCAAAGACTAGTTCGAGATCAGCAATGTGTTGGTTGAACGTACTGGATCGGATTATAATGTCATCTAAGTACGTCAGAATGGGCACTGTGCTTAAGGTAGCAGCAAAACGATCGATCAACCGTTGGAAAGTAGCAGGTGCATTTCTGAGGCCAAAAGCCATTCTAGTAAAGCGATAAACTCCAAATGGTGTTATGAAACCTGTTTTATCTCTATCTTCTTCGTGAATTTCTATTTGCCAGTATCCTGATTGTAGATCTAAACTAGACATAAATTGACATCCTTTGGCGGAATGCAATAGATCATCCACACGTGGAAGAGGATATCGGTCAGGTACTGTTATGCTATTGAGTCGACGATAATCGACACATACTCTAAAGTCATTATTTCTCTTAGGTACCAAAATTACCGGCGACACCCAAGGTGTGTCACTTTCTTCAATTATTCCTTTCACTAACATATCATCAAGCTTCTCCCTTAGTATAGCTTGTCGAGAAGGGTTAAGCCGATATGGCGGACCAGCTATTGGTAGATGATGAGTAGTGTTGATTCGGTGTTGAGCGAAAGTTGTTGGTGGACCTTCGTCTGCAAATACATCTTGGAATTTGTTTAGAGTATTATTTAACCTCTGCTTCTGTTCACTGTTTAAGTTTGTGGCTTCATTTGGTTAAAGTTGTATGTCACAACTAAATAAATCTATTCTTGATCGCTTACGCCTGGGATCTGATGTGGAATATATAAAATTTAGAGGAAGAGAGTCTCTAAAAATGTCTTCTATTTCTTCAGGGTAGTAACTATCTGAAATAGGTGTTGGCAGTAACGGAGTTTCCACTTCATGCAGTTCATATGGTGTAAAATTTGACTCATTATCTGGTAGCGGTGAAGTGAAAAATTCTAAAAATGGTGAAGTAGTTTCCTCTACTTCAGTTGAACACACTGTTGTATCCGGGATCTGTCGGGTATCGACTTTTGACTTTCTTCCATAAACTATTTCTGGAGATGTCCCACGTTCCAACTCTAAGAACTCAAAATGTCTATTAGGAGTATCTGCGAAGAACCAACATCTTTGTGGAATATTCAAGACTACTGCTGCTTTCTCTAGAAAGTCTATGCCTAACAACGTACGGTTATCTTCCGCTTCTGGGAGTATAACAAAATCAGTTGTAAATGTGCGATCATCAATTTGAACTGGAACGGTTGTCACAAGTATCTGTTCTGATCGCTTCTTGCCATCAGCTAGAGTAACGTCAGCTGTTTGTTTTTTAAACAGACATTTGTTACTATTTCTTAAGCATTCATATAACGATTGGCCAGTAACGCATGTCTTTGCCGCAGTATCCAAATGTGCCTGTCCAGGGATTTCATTTACCGTAATCGGTATGGTGGGTACCTGAGTTGAAAAATTCGTTAGGCTGTTTATGGAGTAAAAGTGGACAGCTTGCGTAGTGGCATTTGTACTTTTGCGTAAGCAGTTGGGACAATTGCTTCTATAGTAGCCAGATTTTCCGCAGCCATAGCAAGAAATGGTGGGCTGTGGATCCGTCTTACTTTCAGATTCTATTGGCTTGTCTTTGATAACTCTATTAGGTTTTTCTTTGCATGATTGTTTCGCTAAGCGTTTCCGGCATTCCTCAGTCGTATGTCCACGATAGTGGCAGAATCCACATCTTAATGGTTTTGACGTCGTAGAATGGGTATCGCTTTTTTCTTTTTTAGATTGAGTCTTGACGGGCTTTTCCGCTTCTCTTCGGACTTCTTCGATTTGCCGACCTTTATCTAGTAGATCAGTGAAAGATTCTACCTTATCTCTTGCCAGATTTTTTCGAATGTGGAGACCTAGTAACCCATAAATTAGATCAATTTGAGTTTCTTCATTATGTCTATTTAATGGTAATTGGGCAAGTAGCGATCTCTTTTTAGTAATAAATTCATCTATTGGGACGTTTGATTCCTGTTTATTAGTAAAAAGATCTATGTAGACTTGATATGCTGGCTTGCTAGGAGAAAAAGCTGTTCTAATTAGGGCAGTGGCTTCTACCCATGTTGCTGCTTCATTGTTTACCCCTTGCCACCATATAGCGGCGTCTTCAGTTAGCAATAGTGTAAGATGGAAAACGCCGTTCATGACTTTTGAAGAACCGGGTATAACACATAACCCAAACAGAACGGTTGACGATGGATATCGACACTTGAGAAGTGTTGACTTATGAAAATGCTTGAGAGACAAAAACGTTGGAATGCACGAATAGTTTATAATATAGTTTTTCAGTTAGAGTTTAGAGTTTGTTGCGAGACGAATAAATGATTTTCGATAAGCGATCGTTCGAGTTTAATTTCTTACAATTCAGAAGTGGGATAAACAATTAATACGGGCTGGTCCTTTTTAAGATTGATTTATGTGATTTAAGCAAAATTTAAATAAAACAGTGACTTTTTTTTAGTTTTCGTTAACTTTAAGTAAGAAAGTGAGCGTAATAAGTGAGACAATAAACTATAAATATGGGGAAACGTGTGCGTCAAAATAAACGTGAACTTACGCGCCGGGCGAGAAGACGGCAACGTAGTTCTAGTAGTGACTCAGTTTCTACGACTTCTAGTTCTAGCAGTTCGCGGTCGACGAAGCTAAAAAGAAAATATAAGGATCTCAGAAGGGAATTAGATGCTCTTAAAAAGAAGAAGGTTGCTGACGTGCACTCTGGAGATCCAATTTTTGATCCCGCAAGAGAGGATACCACCATAGAGCTCTGGGCACAGAAGGTTGATGCTCTTGTTGACAGATATGACTGGGATGATAACGCTGTTGTTCGTTTGATTTCAAGTCGCCTCAAAGGAAACACAAGGCAGTGGTTTGACGATTATAATTAGGCAGATGTCACTTGGACGGAGATCAAGATGAATATAATCGACCAATTCCGTAAGTCTGTTCCTTTTTCTAATTTACTTAAGCATGCAGCTAATTACGAAACTAGATCAGGACAAAAATTGGGCGATTATTGTTTCAAAAAACTGTCAAAATTAAGAGCATTAAAGATACCAATTCCAGATGAATATCTTATTGACGCCGTTATTGGCGGAATTACAGACATAAACATTGCCCGTATGGTACTTTCAGCTCAGCATACGAATGCCAATTTACTCTATGCATACATGAATACATTGGGCCATATGCCTCGAAATCTTGTCTCTAGATATTCTGAAATACCGAGCACGAGTACAAGTGTTCATAAAAGTTCTTATACGCCCAATATTCAACACCAGGCAAACTAAAAAGTACGTTGTTATAATTGTGGTCACCCAGGCCACTTGGCCAGAAAATGTAAAAAACCGCGGATAACATGTCAGAAAAGCAAGCGCTTAGGACATGAAAGCGACAAATGCACGTTTTCAAAAACTGTTAATATTAATAATGTTCAACAAAATAACCACAAGAAGCACATGTCAACAATAAAAAGGGTTGTTTGCTTAATCGATACGGGAAGTTCAAATACCCCCATCAGGCGCTCTTTAACGAGCAAATTGGGTTTGTTAACGACTACCACTTCTAAATCCCTAACCCTTCGAAGCTTCATGGGAACCACCACCAAAAGTAACTTGTCGGTACGACTCAACATACGGATTAAGGAAGTAATTTGTATGGTTGACGCCATAGTACTCGATGATGAAATTCTTATTCAAGATATGATCATTGGCCGAGATCTGTTGGATCAGAACCATGTCATGATGATAAAAGCAGGGAACACCTTAACATTTCGAAATTTCCCAGATCTGACAGCTGGTGCTTCTAATTACGTGGATGTGACGGATACGAGTCTTGAACTTGACAATGTAAATTTTGGAAACATTCCTGATGAATTCAGAGATAAGTGCATGAAACTGCTGAACAATTTCTCTGACTGTATCTCTAGTTCTCTTGGTACGTTGGGTAAAACCAATACCGTTTCAATGGAGATCAGCTGTATTTCTGATGTTCCAGTTGTTAGAAATCCTTACCGTATGCCAGAACCTGAAAAGGCTGCTCTAAGAGAAATTATAAGAGATTTACTTGAAAACAATATCATTCAAGAATCCAATTCTTCTTATGCCAGTCCAGTGATCTTGGTGAAGAAAGGCAATGGAGAATATCGCATGTGTATTGATTATCGACGACTAAACAGCCTAACAGTAAAAGAAAAGTATCCATTGCCACTTATTGAGGACCAAATAGACCGACTAGGAGGGAACAAATACTTCACAACGTTGGACTTGGCGTCCGGATACTATCAAGTACCGATGAATAAAAACTCAGTATCAAAAACAGCATTTATAACCCCAGAAGGACACTTCGAATTTTTAAGAATGCCTTTCGGCCTAACCAATGCACCGGCAGTTTTTCAATCGCTGATGACGAAAGTATTGGGAACTTCTGGCAACCCAGTCGCTTTTCCTTATATGGACGATATAATTATTCCTTCGAGTTCTTTGGAAGATGGATTAAAGAATTTACAAGCTGTATTGTCCAAATTGCGTCAACATAACCTTACATTAAAATTGAGTAAGTGTGCCTTTTTCAAATCGGAAATCGCATATCTTGGTGTGAAACCTGGCAAACGAAAAGTGGAAGCTTTACAAAAGATGACTCGTCCAAAAACGGTTAAGCAAGTAAGGCAATTTTTGGGCCTTTCCGGATACTTCCGAAAGTTCATTAGAAGTTATGCAAGCATTGTGGAATCACTAACTTACTTGATTAAAAAGGATGCGAAGTGGAGTTGGGCGGAACCTCAAGAAAAAGCATTTACCATCGTAAAGGAAGCACTCACTTCTGCACCAATTCTATCCATTTTCAATTCTGAGCTACGAACCGAATTACATACAGATGCAAGTTCAATTGGCATTGGCGGAATACTTATCCAGTTCGACAAGGACGGAAACCAACATGTGGTGGCATACTTTAGTAAGCAAAACTCTATTGACCAACGACAATACCATTCATACGAACTTGAGACTATGGCAGTAGTACTCTCACTTAGACATTTTAGAATTTACCTATTAGGGTTAAATTTCAAGGTAATTACGGACTGTAATGCACTACGAACGACCCTGACCAAAAAGGATTTACTGCCACGGATTGGAAGGTGGTGGTTAGAAATTCAAGAATTTACGTTCGAAATAGAGTATAGGCCGGGACACAAGATGACACATGTTGATGCCCTCAGTAGAATGCCGATTGGGGAAGTAGAAGTATTCCAAATTGACTTGACCGAAGGTGACTGGATTGTAGCAGCCCAATTAGAGGACGAAGACATATTAAGGATTAAAAAAATATTAAAAGAGAAACAAAACAATAAAGAAAGCAAACAGTATTTTAAGGAATACGAGTTGCGAAATGATAAAGTTTATAGGAAGCTCAAAGACGGATCTAGGAAGTGGCTAGTACCACGGATGGCACGAATGCAAATATGTCGCTTATGTCATGATGACAGTGGGCATATGGGAATTGAAAAAACGATCAGCAGAATTTGCTCCAAGTATTGGTTTTCTGGGATAAGGAGATTTGTCACAAAGTATGTGAATGCATGTTTAAACTGTGCATATTATAAGAATAAACCCACAACGGCGCAAGGAAAACTACACCCAATAGAAAATATTCCCATACCTTTCCATACAATACATGTAGACCATGTTGAACCGTTCGAGACTAGCCGATCACAAAATAAATTTGTATTAGTCATTGTCGATGCCTTTACTAAGTTCACAGTAATCGAAGCAGTCAGAAATCAGAAAGCGAAATACGTGATCAAAATAATCCAGGATTTGATTGCCCTCTTTGGATTACCTGCTAGGATCATTAGCGATAGAGGCACAGCATACACCTCCCATGCGTTTAGATTATTTTGTGCGAATTATGGAATCAAACATATTCTCATTGCAGTGGCGACACCCAGAGCCAATGGTCAGTGCGAGCGATACAATAAGACGATAGTAAGTGCCTTGACAACAACACTAGCTGGAAAAGACGCTAACACATGGGACAAATATATCAAACAAGTGCAGGTCTCAATAAACACATCACGAAACAAAGGTATAAACAAGACCCCGATGGAAGCGTTAATTGGATGTACCAAAACCCACAATACAGAAGGACGAATTTTAAATGAATTACAACTGGAATTAGAACGATTAGATTTTACTGAGATGAGAGAAGAAATCTCCAAACATATTACGGAAGACCAAAAGAAACAAAAGGAGAGATATGATAAGAAAAGACGTGAAGCCATTAAATACAAACAAAATGACTTGGTGATGATAAGGATAACAAGTGCGCCTTCTACCGGGGGCTCTCACAAATTGCTTCCAAAGTTCAAAGGTCCTTTTCGTGTCACCAAAGAGCTTATCAATGATAGATATGAAGTTGAAGATCTGCGAGAAGGTTATCGACACACTAGAACCGTAGCTTCTCCAGACCACATGAAGAAATGGATAACTTACCAAGACCAGTAAACGGACAGATATTGTCATAAGGACAGATATTGTCATATGGACAGATATTGTCATATGGACAGATATTGTCATACGGACAGATGTTGTCACATAGAAAGTTGTTTTATCATACGGAAAGATATTGTCAGACGGACAGATGTTGTCAATATTGTCATAAGGAGAGATATTGTCATAAGGACAGATATTGCCAAAAGGACAGATATTGTCATACGGACAGTTATTGTCATACGGACAGATATTGTCACGTACAAAGTTATTTTGTCATACGTCACATAGACATACGAAACGAATTTTTCATTATGGTGGACTGAAATATAAATATAATCATACACATATGTATAAGTGTCATTGGCCCCGTCCCTAGAGTAGTTCCCAAATTGATGGCCACGAGCCCTTGGTCTGAGGACAGACCGCTATCTCAGGATGACCGAATGTAAGATGGAAAACGCCGTTCATGACTTTTGAAGAACCGGGTATAACACATAACCCAAACAGAACGGTTGACGATGGATATCGACACTTGAGAAGTGTTGACTTATGAAAATGCTTGAGAGACAAAAACGTTGGAATGCAAGAATAGTTTATAATATAGTTTTTCAGTTAGAGTTTAGAGTTTGTTGCGAGACGAATAAATGATTTTCGATAAGCGATCGTTCGAGTTTAATTTCTTACAATAGTGGTAGCCCTCTTAAGGCGTCAGTATCAGAAATTTTTTCAATATCTTTATAGATGCTAACTGTCGTTATAAATGTTTCTACTGTGGTTGGGCTTCGTGTACCATCAAATCGAGCATTACATCTACTGAAGCTGCCAGTAGAATTATTATTAGCATTCGCAACCGTAGTAAGATTTTTAATTAGATCATTGAATTGTTCGTTTGTCATGGAGACAGCCATCTTTTCTTGTAGTCTAGGACTTCTTCTCGGAAGTTTTGTTGTTAGTCCTTTAATTTCAGCCACTTTGGATACGCGAAGCCTCTAGGGATGACAAGTACCAAGCCCCAAAAGGCGAAAGTAGTTGACGATCCTCTTAGTTTTTGCAACTTATTGACAGAACAAATGCGAATTATTAAAAATTTATCTTATCAAATTAAAAAAAAATCGAGAGATTGAGAAACTTGACTAACAAAGCCCTAAAAGGCGAGAGTTTGTCTAAAAATCTCAATCAGAACAAAATTATTACTTTACTTTACGTAATTTTATTATTAAGGAAGACAAAAGCAGAGCATAAATATGCGAAAGCCTTTGACGATTCCCTACGTATTAAAATTAAAACTAATAATAATAAACAAAATCGAGAGACGATTGTTTATTTAAATAATTATAATTAAATCGTGGAAGACAAGAGCAAAGCACAAAATGTGCGAATGTTTTTGTCGATTCCTGCTTATTAAGAAAAATAACAAACAAAGCCAAGCGGCGAATGCCTATTGAAATTTCTAAACGAGCACCTGACCTACAGTGAACAATTAAAATATTTGAACTAGACACAACAAAGTCCTGTCAGCGCTTGCAAAAACTCGGCAGTTCATACACGTGGCAATAACGAACGAAAATTTTCTTCGGCTTTACGATGGGCGCCAATGTAATATTTGTCGTCGACAGTGAGTTAAAATAAAACCGTTTACTTCGATTAGAATCCTTGAAAAGATTTTATTCACAATCAAAACGTTTATTACAACAATAATCTAAGAAAATTAACAAAATGTATATAAGTTAAGGAAAGAAAATTAGTTTCGCGTACTAGGCACAAACGTGTAAGTCTGTTAATTGTCGTAGCATAAAGATCCTCCCGCGCACTGGGGTGTCGACTTTTATCCCTTGTGAGCCGTCGGAACTCGCTAGGGGCTCGGTCCCTCTCGTGTCGCGCAGGAGCTTTGGCTCTACCCAAATGAATTTGTAGCCAGGGCCGGCTTGGCCTGCTACAAAGTCTTTTTAAAGTTTTGAAGATTTTTGAAGTTTTTATAGTTTTTTTTAACTTTTACCGTTTTTCTTTTGAAATTTTCGAAATTTTTGAAATTCTTAATTTTTTTAATTATTGAATTTGAAATACTCGAAACTTGATATTTTCCAATTTATGAATTTTTGTTTTTTTTTCTGAAATTTTCGGCATGTTTATCTTTTTTTTGGAATTTTTAAATTTATCGAAATTATTAATTTTTTGAAATAGTGTCACTGGATATTTTCGAAATTTATGAAAAAACTTTCATTTTTTTGGTTCTTTTTTACATTTTTTTGATATATTTGAATTCTCTGGCTTTATTAAAATTTTCAAAAAGTTCGTTTTCCAAAATTTTTATAATTCTTATATAAATTTTTTTCATGTACCTATTTCAATTTTTGATGTTTTTTTGTTCTCGAAATTTGTAGTTTTGAAAATTTTTGAGGTATTTATAAAGTTTTTACCAATTGTTAAATTTTTTGAAATATCTGATAGTTGATATTTTCGAAATTTAGGATTTTTTTTTATTTGGAATTTGCGAATGTTTGTCTTTTTTTTTGGAATTTTTAAAATTATTGAAAATTTTTAATTTTTTTTTGAAAAAGTGCAATTTGATATTTTCAAAATTTATATGAAAAAATTTGTTTTGATTTTTTTTAAATTATTGGATTTGAAATATTTGAAACTTGATTTGTTCGAAATTTATGAATATTTGTCTTTTTTCTGAAATTTTCGGCATGTTTGTCTTTCTTTTGGAATTTTCAAAATTATCGAAATTTTTAGATTTTTTGAAAGAGTGTCATATTTTCGAAATTTATGAAAAATTTGATCTTTTTTTTTTCGAATTTTTTGACATTTTTTCGTTACTCTGGAAATTTTTGATATATTTCAAACTTCTGGCTTTATTAAAATTTTCAAAAAGTTCGTTTTCCAAAATTTTGAAATTTTATAATTCATAAAGTTTTTGAAAATTTTTAATTTTTATTGAAAAAGTGCAACTTGATATTGTAATGAAGTTTTTATATACAGCTCCAGATGTAATTTGATTTATTATTGCATTTCATTTTTTTTATTAATCTTTTCATAATTTATTCAACATAAATTATAATTGGAGTTGTCTGGGTTGATCAAAATGAATTTTATTATTCAATTTAATATTTTATTATAATAATTCAAATTTTCGCGATTTATTTCAGTAAACAGGTCATGCATTGCTGTTGCTTTGCTTGTGCTCAAAAGGGCCGCGCATATATCCCACTCTTGTTTTAATAGATTGGAGGATGAGAATACCTTTACCTTAGACAGAATTTGTAAAGTTAAAATCACTTCTCTACAGAGACTCCTACCGACAACTGGTAACTGAAACACCGCTAGTACCTCCGAATCTAACTGAATTAATTATCACCGTTTTTATCACCGTTTAATTTTGATTCCGACAGTTTTAAAAGTGAGCACTTGGTAAATATAAAGAAACCGAAACGACAATTTGCATTAAAATTAAAGTAATTAATATTAGTTGTTATTCTAAATTAAGCCGCGTAGATAAAATCTTATATCTAACAAAGAAACTTAAAAGGATCAATGTAAGTGAATTACGTTGTTCCTTTGGTTTTTTTTTAAGAGAAAGATTAAAAGGATCAGTGTAAGTGAATTACGTTGTTTCTTTGGTCTTTCTTGAAAGGAAAATTAAAAGGTTGTCCCTAGTAGTACTGAGTACGCTTTGTGACAGACTTTTGCTTTCCAAGATATAACCGAAATTCCGTTGTTATTTAATTTTTTATATAAATAATTATATTGTCGTTGACTTTTCTCTAAATTTATTAAATATATTTTTAATACGAATGTTGCACTGGTTTTACCCACATAAATATTTAAGTAGTATTTAAAAGAATCGACATTTTATTAATAACAAATTATTAAAGACAAAAGCGATCAAAACTAGTCATACCGTTTACTGAACACCGAAACTTTTACTTTTTTTCAATACACTATATTTTTCTGTTTGTTTTCACGAGGGTGGGCATTGAGATATTATTTTTATTTAACTAAAAATCTTATTATATTTATATTCTGATAATATACGTCTATATTTTGTTTAAATTAAATTAACTCTTTTTATTTCCTCGTAAACTTCCTAATAAATTAAATTGACTCAAATACAGAGTGATTCATTTAGAATTTAAGAGAAAATATTTTTAGACAGAAAATTATTTCAGTAAATACCGTTATACAAAATACAATAAGCTATAGAAAATAAAGAACATTTATTAAAATCATAAATATTTTAATAAATAAAGTCGCCACCGAATACCAGAATAAATGGCGTGTAGTGCTTAAAGCCCACTATACACCATTACTACCATCTTTTAGGGTACTTTCAATATCGACCCCTGGTTATTCTTTTTCTTCACTGTGGCTACCTAGGCACGTTATTTATTTAAGTAACGTACGTGTATCCTCCACGTTAAGAGAGGGTTGGCGCTCGAGGCAACTCCGAAACTGTTTCGGGTGTTAATTGCAACGTCTTTCAGTAAGAAATCCCTTTACAGAAAGAAAGCGCGTTACAATATTTTCAAAATTTATGAAAAATTTTTTTTTTTGAATTTTTGAATTTTTTTAAATTATTTGAAACTCGATATTTTAAACAGCCCAAAATTTCTCCACTCCACTTCCCCATCCTAATTTTTTTTTTCAAAATTAAAAACTTCAATAAAAATTATATAAATTTTTTCTAAATTGCTTTTTCGACCAAGAAGATTCCCCAAGTACCCCGTCAATGGCAAGTTAAATTACTCAATCACTTTGTAAGCAATACAATATTTCAAGCTAGAATGAAACCACCAGAAGGCGTATTTTATCATGTTTTTTCGAAATTCCAACGGCCTTCGAGACACTTGAAATTAACTTTTGAACAGAAGTTCGCTTAAACGCGTTGCCGTGTGGGTAGACACGGTAATAAATTTTTTTAAATGAAAAGCACCGTGCTTCTCCTGAAGCACTTTTGATCTTAAGAAGAGATATTAACTATGTGACTAATGATACAACGACTAGATCTTAATAGAAATAAGAAAATATTTTTCCTATTTGCCTTTAGGTGTTAAAAACCATCAATTGTTCATCTAATTAAAATTTTAAATATTTTAAACAGGATAAAAATTCTTACTCATATGAAAAAGAAAATTATACTTTTGCTCTCTAGAGATAAAAGTACTTTCTTCTATATAAAATATTTTAAGCAGATAAGTCATTAATTATTATTTAATTCCTAGAATTGTTTGTAATATTAATATTTATAGTGCAAATAATATTTTACCAATTGGTATAAGATAAAGAAAATATTTATTATTCAGTGACGGAGATAATTTCAATTTATTTTTAATAAGTAGAAAAATAATAAATGCTAGGTTTTATTAAAAAAATAACAGGTAATTTTTGTGAACATTTAATCTCTTTGCTGTTGATAAAAAGTACAAAAAAACATCAAAAAATTTGAAATAAATCCGATAATTTTAAAAGTTTCAAAAATTTCCAAACTATCAAAAAAATTCAAAAATTAAGATAATCTTTTTTTACAAAAATAGTTTTACCTAATTTGAATGATTTTTTTTGGAATACAAAAAAAATTATTTTCAAAAATAATTTTAAAAAATTTCATAAATTTACAAAATGTGAGGCGTTAAAAATTAAAATGATTTCAAAAATGTTTAAATATCGAAAATTCCAAGAAAACTAAAAAAGACAAACATTTCATAAAGACAAGTAAAAAGTTTCACATATTTCAAAGCATCTAATATTTAAAAAAAATCAATAATTTCAAAAATCTCGAAAATTACAACAAAAAAACGATAAAAATTAAAAACAACCAAAAAAAAAATTTATAAAAATATTCGATAATTTAAAAAAGACAATGTCATAAATTTCAAAAGTTTAAAATATATCAAACACTTCCGAAAATTTTGAAAAATTTGTAAATTTCCAAAATAAAAAAATTAAAAAATCTGGAAAATCTTAAGAAAACGGTAAAAAAACACCAAATTAAAAATTTATCACAAAGTCCGATAATTTTTTTAAATTTTAAAATGTGGAAAATTCCAAAATAAAAAACGACAAAAATTTCATAAATTTCAAAAATATCAATTTTCAAATATTTCAAAAAAACCTATTAAGATAAACAAATTCAAATATTTCCAAAATCTCGAATATTCAAGCAAATGACAAGTTTAAGAAAAGCTTCTAGAAGACTTAAAAAATTTTAAGTTTAAAATATATCAAAAAATCAGATATTTTTAAAAATGTCGAAAGTTCCAAAAAAATCAAAAAATTCGAAAATATCAAGTTTCAAATATTTCACAAAAAATCTATTTATTTAAACAAATTCAAAAATTTTGAAAATCTCGAAAATTCAAAAAAAAACGCAAGACTCAAAAATTTCAATTTTAAAATATATCAAAAAATCAGATCCTTTTAAAATCTTGAAAATTCCAAAAATAATCATAAATTTCGAAAATATCAAGTTTCAAATATTTCAAAAATCTATTTAAACAAATTCAAACATTTGCAAAATATCGGAAATTACAAAAAAATGCAAAAATTTAAAAAAAAAACTTAAAAACTTTAAATAACCTCAAGAAGACTTCAAAATTTTCTTTAAAGTATATTAAAACATCAGATAATTTAAAAATCCACAAAATTTCAAAACCCGCAAATTCCAAAAAAAAAACGGCCGTTTAAAAAAAATGTTATAACTATTTCAAATAGTTTAAAATATTAAAAAATCCAATAATTTGAAAAATTACAAGATTTTCGACAATATCAAAAAATGTCACAAATTTTAAAATCTCAAGAATTCCAAAAAAAGACAAAAATTTCATAAATTTTGAAAATATATAAAAAAACCGGTAAAATTTAAAAACAAAATCTAAAACATTCATATTTTTTTCAAATTTAAACAAATATCCGATTATTTTAAAAATTAAAAATTTCGGAAAATACAAAAAAAAAACGAAAATTTTATTAATTTCGAAAATATCATGTTTTATATCTAATAAATTAAAAAAATTCACTCCAAAATTCCAAATACGACAATATTTAAAAACCCATTTCAAAAAAAACTGCAAAAAAATACTTAAAAAGCTTTTGAATTTTTTTTGTTAAAAAAAAATGCCTTAAGTGATTTCTGAAAAATGAAAATGATATTTTCAAAAATTTCATACATTTACAAAATTTCTCAAGATTCGAAAAATTTCGATTTTAAAAATATTGATATGATATGATATATTTCCAAAACCAAAAATTTAGAAAATTTCAAAAAATGGCAATTATTTTAAAAAAAGTTCAAAATATATCAAAAAATCCCATAATTTTAATTGTTTAAAAACATTTTAAATCTAGAAAACTCCAAAAATGACAAAAATTTCATAAATTTCGAAAATATCAAATCTCAAATTTAAAAAAATCCTTATTTTTAAAAAATTTCAAATTTAAAATACATTAAAATTCCAATAATTTTAAACATTACAAAATCTCGAAAATTCCAAAAATAAAGACAAAAATTTCATAAATTTCGAAAATATCATTTTTCAAATATTTCAAAAAATCTAATAATTTAAAAAAATTCAAAACTTGAACGCCAAAAGTTTGAAAAAATCTTGAAAATTCCGATAATTCGAAGAATTTAAAAAATTTCGAAATTAAAAAAAAATTACGAAAATTCCAAAAAAGACAAAAATTTTGAAAATATCAAATTTCAAGTATTTAAAAAAATCTAATAATTAAAAAAAAATCAATACTTGAACTTTAAAAGTTTAAAAAAATCTTCAAAAACATCCGATAATTCGAAGAATTTAAAAAAATTCGAAATTAACAAAAAAAATTTACAAAAATTTCAAAAAAGACAAATATTTCACAAATTTTGAAAATATCAAGTTTCAAATATTTCAATACAGCTAAAAATTAAAAAAAAAATAAAAAATCGGAAATTTTAAAAAATAATAAAAAATCCGAGAATTTTGAATAATTCGAAAATATAAAAATGTCAAAAATTTCGAAAATTCCAAAAAAAAGGCAATGATAAGAAAACCTGAGATACAAAGTTTCAACGAGTATCGTCCAAGCATCGATAGGAGAAGGTTTGTTTTCTATTAGTGCGAGTGATAAAAACCAGTGTTAGTTTTTGTGACCTATACCTTAAAATAATTTATTAAATACTGAAATAAATTTGGAGCTCGTAAGGTTTTAAATTTTATTTTATTATGGGTGAAGAGACGGGCGGTCATGGACCGCCCACATCAAATGTAAAAGCATCTAACTTAAATCCTAATATATCGAATAATAGTACAGTTATGGAAACTGAAGAAAGCAGGTACGATCTTCTTAACAGATATCAAATGCATGACATTGGACCGTACTGCGTTTTTTTGGAACACAAAGAAAAAAATTTAGGTAGACTTTTCCCAGTAAAGATAGGTTTCTTTTTACAGCAATGTAACGAATTTAAAAAGGATATAGTAGATATCAAATCAGTGGGATTAAAACGGGTTAAAGTTATTTTTAAATCTTTTAACATTGCAAATTCATTAGTCGAGCATGAAATAGTTAAAAAGAATGATCTAATCGCGTTTATCCCAAAGTTTTTTAATTATAAAAAAGGATTAATTCGAATGGTGGATACCTTTTTCACAGAAGATTTTCTGAAGCAAGCTATTGTATCCAGTGTCCCGGTGTCGGAAGTAAAACGCTTAAAACGAAAAGTAATTAATGATAACGATAAAACAGTTGAATATGTAATGAGGCAAATTGTAGTTGTAACATTCATTGGTAACAAAATTCCAGATTGTATTAAAATAAACATGGTTAACTTTACAGTTGACCCTTATATCCACCCAGTAGTACAATGTCTCAATTGTCTTCGTTTCGGACATATAAAAACTCAATGCAAAGGTAAAACTCGTTGCCCCGATTGCTCTGAACAATACGAAAAAGACCACAAGTGTGATGACAAAGAAAGATATTTTTGTTTACACTGTAATAGTTATGAACCTCCACCGATTTCAAAAAATTGTCCTGCATATAACAAACAATATTCTATTAAAAAAATCATGGCCTTCGAAAACGCTTCCTTTCAAGAAGCAGAAACAATATTTAATAATCCATCGTATGCTAAAATTTCAACAAATAATAGATTTTCAATACTAAATAACTTAAATAACTTTCCTGAATTACCACCCCCATCTGGAAGTGAAAACCTTACTTACGTCTCTAAACCTATAAATCTACCACCTAAACTCTCTAATCCAAATAAGAGAAAAAAAGTGAATTCTCCCCACAATTCGCCACCACCATATACAACTGAGTCTCAAAAGAAAATACAACGCCCTTGTACGTCTATTCTACAAAATCCTCATAGAGATGATTTTACGATATATAAAGAAAAACTAGAATCTCAAATTACTAATTTTGTTCTAGAGCTATTAAATAATTCAAAACCAGTGGAAAATAATAAAATTAAAGACTATATTCATATATTGCTAAATAATATAGATAAAGCCCCAGAAAATATAATTCATATAAGTGATGACGAAAGCGAATATTAAAAACCAATTAAATATTGCTCAAAGGGTATAACTTTATTTTAAAGTGCAGAAATGACGGATACGGAGGTGTGGGTATCCTCATAAGCCAAGGTATAGATTACAAAGAAATTTCCATAAACACAAATTTTAATTCTGAAATCGAAGTGTGTGCTGTTGGTATCGACAGTATCAATATATCAATAGCCTCTATTTATAAGCCACCAAATGTAAACGCAATTCAACAAGACTGGACAAACTTATTTCAACAATTTTCTTCCGAAACGTTATTCTGCGGAGATTTTAATTCCCATCACCTCTCTTGGGGACCAATTCCAGATGATAATAACGGCAGAACATTAATGACAGTAATGGACAATCTAGACTTAATTACACTAAATGATGGTTGTCCCACCAGAATTTCTTCACAAGGCACATTATCAGCTGTCGATTTGACAATAACCTCTCCACGAATTGCAGATAGAGTATATTGGGAAGTTACACCAGACACCTTAGGTTCAGACCACTATCCAGTTCTTATAGATCTACAAATAAACCCTCCCTCACTTACCATTAATCCGTCCACTAAATGGAATGACCTAAAAGCCGACTGGCATCTTTTTCAAAACCAGTTAGAATCCTCTTTTCATGAATGTAAGAACTTTGATTTGCTTAATGCTTCCGATAAAGTCGATTTTATCTTTAACTCTATTTCTACGGCTGCCTCAGACTCTATGCCAGTTAAAAGACCCTTTAAACCTGCTACTCCTATACCATATTGGTGGGATGATGAATACTCAAATATAATAACTGCGCGAAAAAACGCATTACGTAAATATATGGCTCGAGCAAATTATGAAAATTATTTAACCTATCAAAATATAGCCGCTAAAACTAAAAAACTTTTGAAGCAAAAACAAAGAAGCTGCTGGGAAAATTTCCTAAATAAAATAAACAAAAGCACACCGATTAAAGATATCTGGCGCTTTATACGATCGATGAGAAACAGATCACATGAAAACAAAAAACCCCAAATTACACAAGAGCTGGTCGAAAAGATTTTTGAAGTTTTAGCTCCCCCATTTGTATCTGGACCATATGCGAAGCCTAATAATACAAACACCTTTAATTTCTATTCTCATTCTGAATATTTAACAAAACCCTTCACTTCCACAGAATTAGAAATAGCTTTAAATATGTCTCGAAACACAGCGCCTGGGCTGGATGGCTTTACCTACAAAATACTCTTCAATATGCCCCCTATAGCAAAAATGGGCATTCTAAAAATTTTTAATGATTGGTGGCTGAAACAAAACTATACAGACAAAATTAAAGAAATTATAATATGTCTTTTATTGAAACCGCAAAGAAATCCAGAACTACCCTCATCTTATCGACCAATTTCATTACTGTCGTGTGTTACTAAAACATTTGAAAGGTTAATTAAGCTTAGGTTAGAGCATTTTCTGGAAAGTAAATCTTTGTTACCCAGGTATCAATACGGTTTTCGTCGCGGACAGGGAACCATGGATGCAGTGTCTCATCTCGTGTTAGATACTCAGCTAAGTTTTTCCAATAACGGATATTTAATGTGTTTGTTAAAGGCCATGCAGGTATCATCGGTAATGAAAAAGTCGATTTAGCCGCCAAGCGAGCAAGTAGTATAGGACTCGAATTGGAGGTAGTATGTAACTCTGATATTATCCCTCAACTAAAAATGATTGCCAGAAATAAATCGGAATGTACTTATAACAATACTGTTGAAACATCTACCAGTCATTATTATAAGATTCATCCTAAATTGCCAAGAAATATCAACCATTTTTCTAATTCACCTTCCAAAGCATATACTTCAATTATTACTCGGCTAAAAATACATCATGCTAGATTTCCGGCTCACCTTCATAAAATCGGTATTCTAGAATCTCCTCTCTGTCCATGCAATAACCTTTCAGTTGGAGATTTAAATCATATGTTTTTTGAGTGCAACAACAATAGAAGTGCATCTAATTACCTAATCTCAGAACTTAACAAACTGCAAATTCCCCTACCTACAAATATTACAACGCTTCTTGCTCTACATCACAAAACCATAAATGATTTAATTGTAGACTTTGTACATAAAACAAACATATTACTGTAACAATAATTTAAAAAATGTATGTGGCAAATGGGCTAGATCCGATGCCAACAGCGCGCGCGCACACACACACACACACACACATACAAAGTTTCAAAACTGTGTTTTCCACAGTTTTGAAACTTTGTATGTGAAAATTTTTAACAAAGACAAAAATTTCAAAAACATCAAAATGAATTATTTGTATCAATTATTATTATTATTATTAATTTATAAAATAGCCTAAAATTTCGGTTTTTTCCCATTTTTTCAATTTCTTACGATTTTTTTTTCGATTTTCCAATTCATTCCGATTTTTTCGGTTGTTTTTTTGAATTTTTTCAATTTCATAATTTTTTTTTGAGTTTCTGGAAATCCGAAAAGTTTGTTTGTAATTTTAAAATACCGATTACCCAATTAATGTAGACACCTTTAATATACCAGTGGTGTATGAAATTTTTAATAATTGTAAAATTTAAGGTCTTTTATAAAATTTAAAATTTTAATTATAAAATTAAAGCAAAAATTAATTTTTTCAAAAATGGTGAATAAGCACAAATTTCTCATTGTTTTATTATTAAAAATATTATTTTTGTTTGTATGATTTTTTTTATTTATTAGTAAAATTTTTTAGAGACACATTGTACCCAGGTAGCAGAGTGACGTGTTAAAGACGTCGAAAATTGGTGTATTCTCGTCAACTGACGTAATTTGGGCCAAAACATGACGTGAAAAAAACGTTGTTATGTGGACGTTTTTAAGACGTCATAAAAAAACGTAATATATTCGTCGAATTTTGGTATTAGTTTTCGAATAAATATATAAAATCGTATTTTTTAGAAATTTGTTTATACCTAGTCAGTGCACACCGACATTACCAATAAAATTAAAACAGAAAGTTATTTTTACTCGCAAGATTTCGCGCGAAATCATAGCCTTAACCATGTATTGAATACTATATTAGAAAATAAACTAAAATATAACCAACAATTATTATTACATATAGACAATAACGAAAACAGAACTTTATAAATTCCTAATCAAATTTATTAGAAATCACTGTTTTTGCGGTGGCCCAGTGTTGCCAGTGGCCTGATAATTATCGATATCCAACATAATTTTTCTTAATCTTGCTTACGAACTGATAAATCGATAATGATAACCTATAATGTAGCTAATTAGATAGAGATAAAAATTTCAAATAAATCAATATATCAATTTTTTTCTGATAGTTTATCCTGGAATCTAATAATTTTGTGGTCATATTCCAATAATTTTAGACTAGACGTTTGACGTCTGGCAACCCTGCGTCCGCCTTTGCTTGCTTGTATCGAAGCTTCGGCGCAATACAAGCCATTTTGTTTTGTTGTGTTTTGTGGTTACAGTTATTATTTAATTCAATTACGATTTTCATTTAAATAAAAAAATAATCAAACTACTTTTTATCCACGGCTGCTGGAGTTCTCCAGGTTAGAAAATATTGTTCTTTCAAATTTATATGATGAAATATTTTAAAATGGGATGCACGTGTGCGAGTGAAATATTTATTACAAATATGCTTTGCCAATTCGTACTAATCGTTCACAGGTAAATTTATTATTACTGTTTAATATAATATACAAATTAATTAAGTTATAAATCGTTCTCAGAATCCTAACCCTACTTTTAGGTTAAACAGGAGTCTCGTGCTCTTGTTTTACAATAATTTATTTGATACTAAGTTACGATCGATAATGAATATGAGCTGTTTATCAAATATACTAAACACTATCGACAATTTAGCTTCTTTTATTTTCAGTACTTGAAGACAGTTCAGTAAATGGAAAAGATCTTACTTGTTAGTTAGTAGACTCTAGAACTAGTATGATGTCCTCTACGCCCCTATCACTGATCAATAGTTTACCGGATCAAAAATGGAAGGAAGGCGGCTTTGAATGGATTATATCCTGTCTTAAGTTAGCCATAAAGCATTGGTAAAGCAGAAAAGCATAGAACGAGCAAACATAAAACCGATGAGACAGCAAGATGGTAGCGCTTATTGGGAACGCTCAAATCATTAAGTTCTTGTTGTGCCCCCTTCTTGATGTAAGGGTAACATTAGATATATACAACGTTGGAGAGAATAGTTACAGAAAGCGAGCATAAGTTAGACATAAAAACTTACCCAGGATGTTGGATGACCTTACAAGTGATTTCCTACAGGTTAGTGTTTCATATATCCACCTTAAAAGATATGCAGTATTCTACCATACAATTTAAGAAACCCTTTAACCATTTATTTCTTTTTTAGGCATTTAAATCCGTTACCGGTTGATTTTATTAGCACATGCTACAATCAGGTTAGCACCAAAAAAGGAAGAGAAAAGAAAGGAAGGAATTCAATCCATCAAATGTCACATTCAAGAAAAATTAATTAAAAGAAGAATTAATGATTTAACTGTGAAAGGAAATGTCAATAAAATATAAAGTAAACAATAGTGAGATTATTATTAAAACAAGGTTTGTAGTATCCTTTTTATAAATAAATTGGGAATACATTACTCTATTAGGAGACTTAAAATTTGGCCTAAGATTTTAATGCCTAAAAAATTTTAGCCCGTAACACGATCTCTTAACAGGACTAATAATAATGTAAAAAGTGATAGACTTTGTCGAAGAAGATGGAGGAGGACTAGTGGTGGTTCATTCTTAGTGGCTACCCCCCCTGTAGCTTCTCAGTAATGCTCAACATGTTATTATATTTTCAGTTTATTTTTTATGTTTCTATCAATTAAGATTTATATAAGAATGCGTTTTCATTTTGCTAATAAATTATACAGGTGTCTTGCAATATTGTGAAGATTTTTGAACTGAAATACCTTCGAAAGAGTGCCGTTTTGACTACCTAATCGTCTTTAATAATCTAAAAATGAATTTAAGTAAGTTGTCCATCCAGTTAAACAGCGGAAATCACTGCGAATTTTTATTTTTAAATGGGATACTCCGTGTGCATGTGTTTAATGAAAAATATAGTGGGAATGGGAAAAAATGCATTCAGACAAAACCTCTCTTTTATCGTATCTCATTCGAAGTTATTTTAGTTTAAAAATCGTCAAACTACTGTTGGACATCCTGTATTTGAATATAATTTGTGTAATTATTTCTTTTATGAATTCCGAGGATATTATGTTTTTTACAGTAAAAAAATACAATTTTTAAATCTAAAATAACCTCAAAATGGATGTTTAATTATACGTAAAAAAAAACGTAATTTTTACGTAAAAAAAGACGTCATTGGTCTGTGACTTATGACCCTGTTTATCACGTGTTTTTCACGTCATTCATATACGTAAATAATGACCACTATTCAACGTCTTTAACACGTCACTCTGCTACCTGGGTATAATGCAGTGAACGGTAACGTTAAAATTTCATTTACGCTTTTTAACGATTACGTTTTTATCTCCGGTAAAAAAAAATACATTTTTCTAGTTATAATGAACGAAACGATTCTCAATTCACTGAACTAGAAAAAAATTGTTCGTATAATCCCTCCGAAAAAAGCAACCCATAAATCTCTCTATCAAACGTAAAAATCAGTGAAATAAACTTGGAGCATCCATCGTTAGCGAATTTTTTGTCGCTGCGTGGCATTTTAAAGAGGTGAAAATTTCGTATTATTAAATTAGGGGGGACACGATAAGCCCACCCCCTCGGCACAAAAAGCACTTATCTCTTTCTGGGAGAATGCCTTCAAAAGTCGTTGTCTAATTGTACATTTTCACTTGTTATCCATTCACCTCTGGATGCCAGACAACTGGGCTCGAATCCATTTTCGAAACTACCTGAAAGGCATTGACGTATCAAGAATTATTCAAGGAGGGTTTTACTATTTTATTATTTTTATTGATTACGTAAACCGTTAGAACGTTAGTCAAAAGGAAAGAAAATATGCTTGATTGTTTTTTCTAATTTAAAATATCAGGTCCGGTTTCTGATTAATTCAATTTTTTAAAGATAAAAAAACCAAATAAGTCCTAACGAACCGTATATATTTTTATAAAATAACGTTTCGTCTTTTAAAGGGACACCATCAATTATTTTTTTACTTAATTTTTGTAATCCTCATTTTATTTCTCTGTCCAACTATGTACATTTAATTATTTTATTAGGTTTTGATAATTAACTGGGGTTTAGGAATTTTTCTAAGTACGGTCCTGTTTATTTTTACCCTAAATGATTTTTTGAGCATATTTTTGATGTAGATTTTAAAGAAATTCGCATACAATTTAATCACAAAAAACCATATCAAAATGACTTTGATATGAAAAAAAATTATATAATTGAACTAAAAATGGAACAGGACCGTACTTAGAAAAATTAATAAAGTACAGTTAATTGGCAAAACTTACATGGTTGAATAGAAAAAAAATGGGAATTTCAAAAAAATAGCTCCAAAGAAGAAACGCCATTTTAAAAAAATGGATACGCTATATTAAGAGGTTTTTGATCTTTAATAAAAAAAACCTTGTTCAGTTTTTTGTATCTTATCGTTAATTTTGGTTTTCCTTAAATATCTTGGAAACCGGTCCTGATATTTTGATTTTGAACTAACCATTCAATTCGTCTTGAAAATACGCATTTTTTCCCATTTAACCAATTTTGTATCTAAAACGGTTTATGAAATTCCAATAGTGTTTAATTAAATTAGCGCCACCCTGTATATTGATACAAATTGTATAAAGCTGATAAAATATTGAAAATTTCAAAAATAAAATTTGAGATACGTAACTGAGCTTTATGGATGTAAATTAAATGTAATTAAGTGACTATAGTAAAAATAATAATAATAATAGAGTTTTGGAGATTTTTGTTTAAAGGAAAATTTTGAAAAATGATTTTAAAAAAATTGCCAAAGACAAAGATTTTAGAAAATTTCTAAAAATTAATTAAAAATTATAAGATTTGAACATATTTTCTGATTTAAAATTTGGTTTGACTCAAATAATTAATAATTTTTATTTTTATTTTTCTTGTTGCAATTTTGAGAGGATAAAGATTTGGTATAATTTAAGTAAAACAAAATTATGCAATTTTTGGAAAATAGTAAAAATTTAAATTTATTAGTATCTATTAAACAATTCGAAAATTTATTACTTTAGTCAAACAATTAAAAAAATTACTGATTTTTTTTTATTAAATATTCGAAATAAAAAATGTATTAAATGGCGCCCAACGTAGAGCATAAAATCCACCTTGTGAAAGTTAAGAGAATTGGAAAATTCAAATTTATTATTTTAATCACACAAATTATAAATTACTGATTTTTTTTTTAAATTAAATATTCCAAATAAAAATATTAAATGGCGCCCAACGTGGATCATAAAATCCACCTTGTAAAATGTATTAATAAGAATGGAAAATTCAAATTTATTATTTTAGTCAAACAAATTATAAATTACTGATTTTTTTTTAAATTAAATATTCCAAATACGAATATATTAAATGGCGCCCAACGTGGGGCATAAAAATCCACTATGAGTAAAGTGATAATAGGATTGGAAAATTTAAATTTATTATTTTATCTCATAAATTATAAATTACTGAAATATTCTTTTTTTTTTTAATTAAATTTTTCAAATAAAAATATATTAAATGGCGCCCAACGTGGAGCAGAAAATCCACTTTGTGAAAAATGTTAATAAGATTGGAAAATTCAATTTTTTTATTTTTTCACACAAATTATAAATTACTTATATTTTTTTTTTTTAAATTAAATTTTTCAAATAAAAATATATTAAATTGCGCCCAACGTGGAGCAGAAAATCCACTTTGTGAAAAATGTTAATAAGATTGGAAAATTCATATTTATTATTTTAATCTCACAAATTATAAATTACTGAAATTTCCTATTTTTTTTTAATTAAAATTTTTTCGAAATTTGTGGTTTTTTTTGAAATTTTTGAATAAGTTTTTGTTTTTTGAAACTTTTTTGTTTAAAATTCTTGAAATTTTTGAAAAAATTTTAGTTAGACGAATAATTTTGTTTTTTTAAATTTTCGATATATTTTAAAAATTTTTGAATATTTTGAACATTTTTACTTTTTGAAATTTTCGAAAAAAATTGTAAAATTAAAAATTTTTCAAATAAACTGAAAAACAGAATAAAAATGTAGAACAAAATAGAAATAAACAATAAAACGAAATTTAAAAAAATATTCAGAAGATATTTAAAAATGACCGAATAATAAATTTCATTACTTCCATACAGTAATTAAAAAATACTCTATTATATTTTTTTTAAATTTGGATGGTTTTGATTTTAAAAGCAATATAAAAATTCAGTAAAAGTCCATTTACTACGCCACTGCTAAGGGTCTACCCTCTTTTCATACTGTCATATACAAAGGGAGACCCCCTGAGGTTTCGAAAACTAGCACTTACTTCGAATTTTTTTTTTAGACGACAGATTGAAAAATTAGTTTTTTGTTTCTTTTCTACAGGCCTCTAAATTATCGGTTTGAAATTCGCAGGTAAAAATTTTGTGGGTCCTAAAACAATATTTACCATTTTTAAAGATTTATTTTTTTGATAAAACAATAGGGAACAATAAGAATACAAAGAAACAGGTAGTAATAAAATTTTCGAATTTTTGTTAAACTATTTTAAAAACACTCATATGCAAAAAATAATAATATTTTTTTTGTTCTAGGTTAGTAAATTCTACAATGATGTCAAATGTCGGTAAGATGTAGAAAATATTGTTTACATAAATGACAGATGTTTGTTCTATTTAAGCATATGTGATGGGTATTTGTTTCTCTAAGAATCGAAAAACAAGTGGCGCCCATTTGTATCGTGTTACAGAAAGTTTTTTTTATACAAAAAATTATTTTTGTTATAATTAAAAAAAATACAACACATATCAAAACTATTGAAAAAAATGAGTTGTTACTATTTTCCTGGTTTTTAAAATCATCATCGCTTAAAAGTTTTGACCTTTTCGTGATACCCCTTCAGACATAGATAACTTAAATTTTTATAACCGTTAATTCAACTATTTTAAAATAAAAACTCCTCGTTAATATAAAAATTGAATACAATCATTTTAATTAACATTTTTTTTTGCATAACTGAGAATCCATAAATATTGGAACACAAAATTTTTTAAGCTTTAAAATGAAGTGCCACATTATGTACATTATTTAAAAAAAAATAAAAAGTGCGACTGTCGCTCGATGAGGGATCAAGCAGGGGACGAAACGTTTTGTTCATATTCAAAATTGCTAAATTTGTTACATATAATTTAAGTAAGAACCCAACTTTGATTAACGTTTTTCTTAATTTTAAAATATCGGAATCTTATTACTTTATTGTACAACTGGCAACACTGATGTAGGTACCTACTTTTTACCTTTTTATTTGAGTTGTGGATTTATAATATTGTTAATTATTATTGTTGATTTTGAAAATGAAAAATGTAGAAAAATGTGCTCTAAATTCGCAGTTTTTATGAATTCGTTTGTCTCATTGGCAACAGTGCTTTATTAGTTCTAAGTTTCTATAATAGTAATCTCACATATACAAATTTTTAATTTTTTTTTTTAATCTTCTGAGATTAATTTTTTTAATGTGCAGTAAATTTTATTTATTTTTTGTATTGAACTGGCAACATGGCATCATTTTTTAAGTTAAAAAAACAAATTTTCAATTTTTTTTTTAAATCTTCTTACACTATTGTTTTTTAATATACAGTAAATTTTATTTACTCTTCCCCAATTATAGATTTTTTGTACTAAACTGGCAACATAGCATCACGTTTTAAGTAAAAAAAAAACAATTTTTCAATTCTTTTTTTAAATCTTCTTAGACCATTTTTTTAATATACAGTAAATTTTATTTACTTTTCCCCAATCATAGATTTTTTTGTATTGAACTGGCAACATAGCATCACTTTTTAAGTTAAAAAAAAAACCAAATTTTTAATTCTTTTTTTCAATCTGCTGAGACTATTTTTATAAATATACAGTATTATTTACTTTTTCCCAATTATGGATTTTTTGTATTGAACTGGCAACATAGCATCACTTTTTAATAAAAAATACAAATTTTTAGTTCTTTTTCTTTAATCTTCTGAGATTAATTTTTTTACTGTACAGTAAATTTTATTTACTCTTCCCCAATCATAGATTTTTTCTATTGATCTGGCAACATAGCATCACTTTTTAATTAAAAAAAAAACAAATTTTTTAATTTCTTTTTTTAAAATCTTCTGAGACTATTTTTTTTTAATGTACAGTAAATTTTATTTACTTTTCCACAATCATAAATTTTTTGTATTGAACTGGCAACATAGCATCATTTTTTAATTAAAAAAAAATAAATTTTCAATTCTTTTTTTTTAGATTTTCTGAGACTTATTTTTTTAATGTACAGTAAATTTTGTTTACTTTTTCCCCAATCTTAGATTTTTTTATATTGAACTGGCAACATAGCATCATTCTTTGGGTTTCTATGATATTATTTTGATATTTTTACTTTTTTGTATTTTCTAAAAAAATTGCAAAATTTCAAATTTTGAGAAATTTTTGAAAAGAATAATTTTTTAAGGTTTCTTGAAACTTTTGACATTTTTCAAATGTTTAAAATTCTTGAAATTTTTGAAAAAAATTTTATTGGACGAATAATTTCGTTTTTTTTTGAAGTTCTCCATATATTTTAGTATTTTTTGAAAATTTTGAACATTTTTCCTTTTTGAAATGATCGAAAAAAATTGCAAAATATCAAAATTTCCGAATTTTTTGATGTTTTTTGAAATATTCGATTAATTTTTTACTGTTTTTGAAATGTTTAAAATTCTTGAAATTTTTGAAAAAATTTTAATTAGACGAATAATTTTATTTTGAAAATTTTCGATGATTTAGAAATTTTTGAATATTTTAAACATTTTTACTTTTTGAAATTTTGGAAAAAAATTGCAAAATTTTATATTTTTCGGATTTTTGGATGTTTTTTTGGAAAAAGTTTAATTAGACCAATAATTTTGTTTTTAAAATTTTTAATATATTTTAGAAATTTTTAATATATTTTAGAAATTTTTGAATATTTTGAACATTTTTACTCGAAATAAAAAAAATTCAAAATTTCAATTTTTTCGAATTTTTTGATGTTTTTTTGAAATTTTCGAATAAATTTTACTGTTTTGGAAAGATTTAAAATTCTTGAAATTTTTGAAAAAAATTTAATTATTTAGACGAATAATTTTATTTTTTAAATTTTCGATGTTTTAAAATTTTTTGAATATTTTGAACATTTTTACTTTTTGAAATTTTCGAAAAAAAATGCAAAATTTAAAAATTTTCGAATTTTTTAATGTTTTTTTGAAAAAATTTTAATTGGACGAATAATTTTATTTTTTAAATTTTTAAAAAAATTTAGAAACTTAAATATTCTGAACATTCTTACGTTTTAAAATTTTCAAAAAAATTGCAAAATTTCAAATTTTTCGAATTTTTTGATGTTTTTTTGAAATTTTGAATAAATTTTTACTGTTTTTTGAAACGTTTAAAATTATGAAATTTTTGAAAAAAATTTAATTAGACGAATAATTTGTTTTTAAGTTTTCGATATATTTTAAAATTTTTTGCATATTTTTACTTTTTGAAATTAAAAGAAAAAATTGAAAAATTTCAAATTTTTCGATTTTTTTGATGTTTTTTTGAAATTTTGAATAATTTTTTATTCTTTTTGAAATGTTTAAAATTCTTGAAATTGTTGAAAAAATTTTGTTTAGACGAATAATTTTATTTTTTAAATTTTCGATATATTTTAGACATTTTTGAAACGTTTAAAATTTTTAAATTTTTTAAAAAATTCTAATCAGACGAATAATTTTATTTTGAAAATTTTCGATAAATTTTAGAAATTTGTGAATATTTTGAAATTTTTTTTTTTGGAATTTAAAAAAAAATGCAAAATTTTAAATTTTTCAAACATTGATGTTTTTTTGAATTATTTTTTACTGTTTTTTGAAATGTTTAAAATTCTTGAAATTTTTGAAAAAAATTTAATCAGACGAATAATTTTATTTTGAAAATTTTCGATAAATTTTAGAAATTTGTGAATATTTTGAAAATTTTTCTTTTGGAATTTAAAAAAAAAATGCAAAATTTCAAATTTTTCAAACTTTGATGTTTTTTTTGAATTTTTAAATAATTTTTTACTGTTTTTTGAAATGTTTAAAATTCTTGAAATTAAATTTTTGAAAAAAATTTAATCAGACGAATAATTTTATTTTGAAAATTTTCGATAAATTTTAGAAATTTGTGAATATTTTAAAAATTTTTCTTTTGGAATTTAAAAAACATGTGCAAATTCCTGCTCAACCTTTAAAAAAAACTACTGCAAAATTTAATCAATTCCTGCAAATTTAAAAAATAATAATACAGATGGGAGAAATCAGAAAAAAATTGAAAAAAAACGTTAACGTAAAAATCGTCAGATATGATGTATATTACTTTTTTTTTATCTGGTATTTTTTCTTGAATAATTTATTTTTTTTATATTGTTAAATTATTGTTTCTGATTTATTACAATTTTTTTCAATCCTGTCATTTTTTATCTTTTTATATTTTACATATTTTTTTGTTGTTTTTTTTTTATGTTATTTTTTCAGTTTTTTTGTCATTTCCACTTTTGTTTTTATTTTATTTTTCGTTTTCTAAAATTTTGGTTTTTTTTTAATTTTTTTTGTTTACTTTTTTTTGTTTACTTTTTTATTTTTTATCTTTTTGCACAATTTTTCTGATTTTTGAAATTTTTTTCTCTTTTCAATTTTTTTCATTTTTTTTACTTTCACATTTGTTTTTAGTTTTGCTTTCGTTTTCGTTTTATTCAAATTTTTGTTATTTGCTTTTTTTTATTTATCTAATGCTTAATATTTTTAAAAACTTTTATGATGATATTTTCTGAAATTTTCGTTTTTAAATCGATTTTTAAATTTTTAAAATTATCGTAATGATTTCTCCTGATTTTTTCTGGTTTTTTCTTGATTTTTTTCTGAATTATAACTGATTTTTTCACCCTGTTCTTATTGTTTTTTCATCTTTTTATATTTTTCAGTTTTTTGATTTTTTCATATTTTATGAATTTAATTTTTGGGGTTTTTTTTTCTCTGTTCATTTTTTTTATTTTTTTTTTATTTTCAGTTTTTCTTTCGTTTTTATTTTTAATTTGTTTTTTCTTTTTTTATTTGCCTAATGCTTAATATTTGTAAAACTTTTATAACGATATTTTCTTTAAATTTTAACAAAATAATGTTTTAAACAAAATTCGTGCATTGAATATGAGTTTGGTTTGTAGTACGGCGCTTTGGATTTATGGATACGTGACGTCATACGCACCACAATCCGCCAGATAAAGCAATAACTTTAATATTATATATCTCAGTTATTTATTGACCGATTTCATAAAGTGTTTGACCGATTTATTAGTTTTTGTCAATATTTTAGTTAGATTTTTTTTAAAATTATCACCAAATCATTCTTGCATTAATTTTAATTAAAACTGAAATTTAACATTCTTCTTAAATGAAAAATATAAATACTTGAATGGGTAATAAAGTAAATTATTTTTACCACCGAATAAAACTCGAATAAAACGCAACACAGTTTCCTTACAGAAACATTTCCACAGCTCTACATTTACTCATTTGTTTTGTTTTCGCATCTGTTCTCGCGCTTTTCACGACGCGCAAAGCGAAGCAGGCCTGGGAGACCAAACCTTCTGGACGTCTTGCTAGAAAATGTAAAACTTGTTGTACAAACCTAATTAAAACATTAAATTACCATTAAATTTGAACTGTGCTGCCATGGAAAGCGCGGATGAGTTTTCGGTTTGATTTATTTATTTTCAGTTTGGAAGTTAAATGTGATGTTTGGGATTAAAATTTATATAGAATAGAAAATTGCTAATTCGAGAAAAATTAATTGTATAACTGGAAGTATTTTGGAAAAAAAATCAATAAAAAATTTGAATCCATTCTTACCATGATATTCGATGCCTTTATCAATATGATGAAAATTTTTGTTCAATTATTATGCAAAAAAAATAATAATAAATGCACAGTTGTACTTAAATTTCTATAAATCTCAGGTAAAAAAACAAAAGCAAAGCGAAATTCATATCGGTGACACACCCGATTTTTTTAAGTATGAAAAAATATATTGTTTGTATGGAAAAATATTATTGTTAAAAATGCAAAAACCCCAAAAAGCCACTTTTATTATAATCGATTTTTCAGATAATCTTTAGAATTTTTTATTTTTTATTGCAAATAATCGTTGAAATTGATGATTTTTTTGTTTTGTTTTTTTTATTTGTTGGTCTAATATCAAAATAAAACAAAAACTGGGTTAAAGCAAAAAAGTGGGACAAAAAATGTAGTAGGACAAAAAACAATAGTTTAAAAAAATAGGACAAAATAAGACAAATAGGATAAAAAGCAATAGTTAAATGAAGTGAAAATTGGGGCAAAAACAAAAGTGCGAAAAAGGGCGAAAAATGGAACAAAAAATAATAATTGGTAAGAAAAAAGGGCAAAAAGTGGGACAAATAAATAAAATAAATAAAACTATTTAGGACCTGTAATACTAAATAATAAATTAGAAAATATTAAATTATTAAAAAAAAGTGGGACACAACAAAAAGTGGAAAAAAGTGGGGTAAAAAAAAGTAGTGGGACAAATAAATAATTGGAAAAAATATGGAAGAAAATAAAGCAAAAACCAAAATGTCACAAAAAGGGGGGCTAAAAAGTGGGACAAATAAATAAAATAAAAAATAAATACAACTATCCTAAATAATAAATTAGAAAACATTAATTTATTAAAAAAAAAGTGAGTTAGAACAAAACAAAATAGAAGTGGGGAGAAGTGGAAAAGTGGCGTAAAAAAATAGTATGTAGTGGGACAAAAAACAATAAAAGAAGGGGGGATGGAAAGTGGGACAAACAAATACAAATATTAAGGACCTGTAATCCTTAATAAACGAATTAAAAAATATAATTTTATTTAAAAAAAAGTGAGAGAAAACAAAAAAAAAGTGGAGTGAAAAAGTGGAAAAAATGAATAGTTGTAAGAAAAGGGGGTAAAGTGGGACAAATACATAAAATAAAAAATAAATACTAATATTTTGATACAAAACAAAACAAAAAGTGGAAAAAATTGGCGTAAAAAAAGTAGTTTGGCAAAAAAATAATTGTAAAAAAACTGGGAAAAATATTAAATAAAATGAAAGACAAGCCAAAAGTTGTCAGAAAAAGAGGGGCTAAAAAGTGGGACAAATAAATAAAATAAAAAATAAATACAAATATTTTAGGACCTGTAATTATAAATAACAAATAAGAAAATATCAATTAATTAAAAAAAAGTGGTACAAAACAAAACAAAAAGTGGAAAAAGTGGGGTAAAAAAATAGTGGGCAAAAAAATTGTTGTAAAAAACCTGGGAAAAATATGGAATAAAATGATGGAAAAACCATCAGTTGTCAGAAAAAGGGGGCTAAAAAGTGGGACAAATAAATAAAATAAAAAATAAATACAAATATTTTACGACCTGTAATTATAAATAACAAATAAGAAAATATTAATTTATTAAAAAAAGTGGGACAAAACGAAGCAAAAATTGGAAAAAAGTGGGGCAAAAAATAATTGGGAAAAATATGGAAGAAAATGAAGGACAAACTAAAAATTGTCAGAAAAAGCTGGCCTAAAAGTGGGACAAATAAATAAAATAAAAAATAAATAAAAATATTTAAGACCTGTAATCCTAAATAATAAATTAGAAAATATTAATTTATTAACACAAAGTGGGACAAAACAAAGCAAAAATTGGAAAAAAGTGGGGCAAAAAAATAATTGGGAAAAATATGGAAGAAAATGAAGGACAAACCAAAAATTGTCAGAAAAAGGGGGCCTAAATAAAAAGTGGGACAAATAGACAAAATAAAAATATATAGGATCTGTAATCCTAAATAATAAATTAGAAAATATTAATTAATTAAAAAAAAGTGGGACAAAACAAAACAAAAAGTGAAACAAAGTGGGGTAAAAAAAAGTAGGGGGGCAAAAAAATTATTGTAAAAAAACTGGGAAACATATGGAAGAAAATGAAAGATAAACCAAAAGTTGTCAGAAAAAGGGGAGCTAAAAAGTGGGACAAATAAATAAAATAAAAAATAAATACAAATATTTAGGACCTGTAATCCCAAATAACAAATTAGAAAATATTAATTTAATAAAAACAAGTGGGATAAAACAAAACAAAAAGTGAAAAAAAGTGGGGTAAAAAAAAAGCAGGGGGACAAAAATTAGAAAAAAAAATGGGGCAAGGAAAACGGGAAAATGAGGTTAAAAAAAGTCAGTGGCGCAAAAAACAATAGTTTTAAAAAAGGGGAAAAATGGAACAAAAAAATAGTATTTAATTTCTCTTCATCTATATAATTTTTATATTTATTTTTTATGTCAAAAAAGGGGGCTAAAAAATGGGATAAACAAATATAAGTATTTAGGACCTGTAATCCTAAATAATAAATTAGAAAATATTATTTTATTAAAAAAAAAGTGGGGCAAAGAAAACGGGAAAAAAGAGCTTAAAAAAAGGCAGTGGCGCAAAAAACAAAAGTTGTAAAAAAAGGGGAAAAATGGACCAAAAAAATAGTATTTAATTTCTCTTCATCTATATAATTTTTATATTTATTTTTTATGTCAAAAAAAGGGGGCTAAAAAATGGGATAAATAAATATAAGTATTTAGGACCTGTAATCCTAAATAACAAATTAGAAAATATTAATTTAATAAAAAGAAGTGGGGCAAAGAAAACAGGAAAAATGAGGTAAAAAAAGCAGTGGGACAATAAACAAAATTTGTAAAAAAAGGGGAAAAATGGAACAAAAAATAGTATTTAATGTCTCTTCATTTTTATAATTTTTATATTTATTTTTTTGTGTCCCAAAAAGGGGGCTAAAAGTGGGACAAATATTTAGGACCTGTAATCCTAAATAACAAATTAGAAAATATTATTTTATTAAAAAAAAAGTGGGGCAAAGAAAACGGGAAAAATGAGCTTAAAAAAAGGCAGTGGAGCAAAAAACAATAGTTGTAAAAAAGGGGAAAAAATAGAATAAAAAACAGTATTTAATTTCTTTTCCTCTATATAATTTTCATATTTATTTTTTTGTGTCCTAAAAAGTTAGCACCATATAGAAAACATTTGTATTATTAATTTTTGTGAAAAAAATTTTCTTGATAAAATTTAGTACCTTACTTAAAACACGATATTTAGTTCAAATATTTTAACAAAAATTTACCATGTACGAGGGAAGTCAAAAAATATGAAATAAAGAGTAAATGTAGTAAAAATGTTATTTAAAAAAATTCTTATTATTTTATTATTATTATTAAAATAACTAAATTAGTAAAAACATTTTAAAATGATAATTCGTAAAAAAATAGATCCAAATACTAAAATATAAATGGAATAAAAGTATTTCTAAAAATTAATCTCATAATTCAATACATCAATTTAGAAAAAAATAAATCGCGGAAATTTTAATTCGAAATTTGGTAAAAATAGAATTTAATTTAATTTATCCAAATTTTTATTTGTATTTTTAATTTTCTGTAAAAATATATTTTTACACTTTTATAGAATACAGATTTGTATTACTAAATTCTAGATTTGAAAAAAAATAATAAACATTTTTTTTTAATTTCTGTACTTAATTTTTTAGTTACAAATCACATGATAGATATAAAATAATATAAAGTTTCTAAACTTTTATTTCAAATATGGTAACACTAGATTTTAGTATTAATATATTTCCACACAATAAGGATGGCCTGCATATCGACCCGATTTCACTTTCATTAATTTTTATTTGTTAAAACCTTTGTTAAAAGTAATAAATTAAATCCATAATTTTATGTCTCACATCCAGAATTACAGCTGCGAACTACTGCTACATTCACCGCTCTGAAATTAAAATTAATAATAATTAAAATAGAATTC
This sequence comes from Neocrepidodera transversa, assembly GCA_963243735.1. Classification (NCBI taxonomy): domain Eukaryota; kingdom Metazoa; phylum Arthropoda; class Insecta; order Coleoptera; family Chrysomelidae; genus Neocrepidodera; species Neocrepidodera transversa. The sequence goes on along the minus strand of CAUJLB010000152.1, from coordinate 76,591 downwards.
CGGGAGTCCGGACTTTTTTTTTTATTGAAATTTCTTCACCTTCCATAATTTTTTTAAATTCACTGTAACGTTTATAGTTTTTGAGTTGTTTTTTAAAAAATTTTGCATTATATCTTTTGCAATTATTTATGTGTGATGAAAATATTTTCAAAATACTATCAACGGCCTATTTTTTTTTCTTCAAATTATTTCTATTGCACAACTTTCTATATGTCTTCATAAAAGTACCCACATACCGTGTAGAACAATATTATCATAGTTAGATAAGAATGAATTACTAGTAGTGGGTAGTAAATACGTTTACACAGAAATAAAACAACTTTTTCTTTAAGATTTTCAAAAATTTTGCCACTGGCTACTAAACTATATAAATACGCCCCTGATAACAGAAAATTTTCTCTAGACGATAGTCAATTTCCATTAAGTTTGACAAATGAATGAAATAGCGATTAGTTATTGAAATAAATTATTTTTAAATTTAGTTTTTAATGAAAAAAAAAACCATGTCCAGTTCGTGGAGTTGACAATTCTTGCATAGATAATGACAAATTTAGGGAATTGAAAGTTCTCAAAAATTGATCCACATTTGATTTATTCTTTTGGGGCAAACTAAAATTGATGTCACGTATCAAAAAAATAATGTAACAGGATGTTTTTAACGCAGTTGATGCTTGTTTTCATGTATACGGAACGATTAGCAAAAAACATGATAAGGTGGATAAAAATGGGTTTAAATATATATTTTTTTATGAGACTAGTTTTAATCTTATCAAAAATATCACGTTATAAAATGTTTCATGGCACGACAATCCTTCCCGGAAAATTCTTCCGCAGACAATCCATCCCGGACAATATTTTGTTATGACAATCATTCCTCGCGACAGTATTTTTCCATGACATTCTTTCCCTGCGACAATCCTTCCCCGCCACAATCGTTTTCCGCTCTAAACCTTTCTAGAATGTATTTTTTTGATAATTATACTTATAATTCTACAAAAATATTGAAGTCTTTTTTAAAATACCTAAAAATAGTGATAAAAGAGTATATTTGTTTCGTGACATAACAATTCCAAGATAACTCTTCCCCAGACAATCCTTCGCGGACAATATTTCTCCACGACAATACTTTCCCGCGACAATCCTTTCCTGCGATAATTTTTTCTTACGACAATCCTTCTCGATTCTAATTTTCGGGTATTCTCCAATATTTATAATTCCACGAAGACAGTCAACTCTATTTTTACCTCTCGCCCTTCAGATAAGAGAGGTGTAGGAATCATGCTAAAAATTGGGTAGTGAGTTTTCAATGGATAAACACGTTTTAGGGTCCCTAGAATACGATTTTAATATTTTCGCGATGATGTCTGTGTGTGTGTTAGTGTGTGTGTTAGTGTGTGTGTGTCCCTATATTAGTGGCAACTTGTGTGTGCATAGACAGTATTAGTGGCATACGTGTCTTTTGTGGCATACATGCACACGTATGCCACAATTTTAAATAGAATTTTAGTATTCTACAGTTCGAGCTGATTCGATCTGTACCTACTTTGTAATTTTTGTGTAAATGTCGCCACAAGTGATCATTGAGTTTGTTCAGATTTTACTATATTTGTGGCTACTGAAAAGTTGCTGCGTTGAGCGCCCTCTAGTGGAGTGTTATTCTTCCGGTTTGCTCATATTAGTGGCAACTGAATATATCCGTCGCTTTCGTATTGATGACATCTTACTTGAATTTGGGAATATTAGAAAACACTAATTTCAAATAAGTTGAATTGCTCGCACTCTTACGTTTAGTAGGTATCATAATATTAGTGACAACTATGACGTAACATCGTACGCTGTATTTTATGGTTAAATATTTCACCCTTGTATTTGTCGTAAAATATGGTACCTAGTTTGTTTATTTATTTTGAAAAATGTATACAGGGTGAACCGGATTTAATGTGCGTATACAGAGATTTAATCGCAATAGATACAATATCGGTTAAATGAGAAGAAAGAAGAATTTAATGCTTTTTTCAAAATATCAGGTCCGGTTTCTAAGATATTTGGGACGATATTAATTAATAAATATAGAAACAAACTTTATATAACTTTTTTTTTGAAGGCCAAATATGGATTAACATAGCGTATCCAATTTTTTAAAACAACGTTTCACCTTTGAAGGGCCACCCTCATCTATTGTTTTTTAAATATAAACCTATCTAGTCAACTGGTGCCTTTTGGACCAAACTTTTTTCTACTCCTCCGAAAAATATGAACAAGGTGTCATCTGATGGAGTTTGTTTTTTGCAAATATCTCAAAAACTGTACGACATTTTTCAAATTTGAAAAAAGATTCAAAAAGAGGAGGAAATTTACGAAAAAAAATCTCTACCTCCCGCAAATGTCGGATCAATATTTATAATTTTCCCAGAGTGTTGAAAATACAGCCGAAAACGGTGACTTCGGCTTGCGTAAGCGCTGTCCACTTTGAAAATATGAAAATTAAAAATTGAAGATATTCAGGCATCCACGGGATAGATTTTTATCACGATTTTTTTATAAATCTTGTAATAATTAATTAACAATTTTTCCTACTTGAACCTGAACATTGTAAGTGCGATAATTGTTAAATATCTAATCTGATTTTTTTTTTCTTTTTAGACCTATTCTTGCAAGGTCTCAAAAGAGATTCCCGTTGGAAAAATTAAAAAATTGTTATTTTTCACTTCGTTATTAACAATTTACTTACGTTAAAAATTGAAATGCTTGATTAATCATTGAAAAAAAATTTTTTTTTATATATATATATATATATATATATACGCATCCATTGACAAAAGCGAGGCCCGATATATTGAACAGGCAACCCGAGGCCCATCGGAAGGAAACATTTTTATGAAGTATATTTTAGTTTTTTTAAATGTTTTTATATTATTTAATAATAACCCCCCATGAGGGGTAAGATATTTCTCAAATTACAATATACATGTATGCAAATCACATTCGAGTCCCTTTACAATATTTAACTAACATGCGAGGCCCACGGTTTATAAATTGTTTTTTTAATGTACATACGAGGCCCCGCGACGTTGCCAGGGAATTTAGCTACCTAAGCTTGACCTTGTGTTTTTCTCCATTCGTTTCTAATGTAAACGAGATTTATGAAAGCAGAAAAAAACCGATAAGAAATTTATTTTACAAGTGTCTCGTATCATGTTTCGTTCAAAGCTCCGATGGTTGTTTACATTAATGCACCTATCTTTTTAGTTGGTGTGGTGATTTAGTTTCTATTTAATAAATTAAATAATAGGATTTACATTTTCAAAAACAAACAGCAAAAAAATATATTACAGGAAAAAATATCTTATGTCTACTTGAAATATTCTTAATTTATGGATGACAAAGTCACTCGATCCTTGAATATCACAGATCTAGTACCTAAATCGGATACTGTTTTTGATTTATTTATTTCGAAAATACTAAAGAACACGTTGCAACTACATGGAAATCAAAGAGACTTACAAATTCCAGTTTAAACTAGGACACCGAAGGCTTTAGCCGCAAAAACAATCCGAATAAAAAATGAAAACAAAATTCAGATTCAAATTCGAATTTTAATGAACCTTAAAATGTAAAAGAAAGCCATATTTTTCGTAACAAAAAATTAATTAAGTGAAACATATAAACTTAATATTGCACATTTTTCTGAGGCCCAAAAGCATCAGTACAATTTTGTGATAGCAAAAAAAAATTCTTATTATCACTTTCGACGTTTCTGAATTTGAACAGAATCTCTTCCGGTATCCGCCATACAAATTAAGGGTTTTGCATAAGAAAACTTTTTTCCAGTTATAATTTTTAGAACTTTTTCCACATTACAATATGTATATTTATCACCCCACATGTATGTGAGAAGTTTGGCCAAGATCGCACTAGCCATTCCGATACCCAATGGGCCAAATTCACCGTTTAAGCGTCCCTTGAATAATAGTTATTATTATTATTGTTTAGCTATGACAAAACTAAAAAAAGTTGGATAAAACATGAAAAAAATATTATGTTGAAATATTTTAAACATTTTATAAAAAATAAAATAAAGAGGGGGTAATCCGAACACTAGTAATAATTGTTTAATCAATTGCTCTTCAGATAATTTTTTTTTAATTAAGCGTATTTCTTTTTTTTATATTTTAATATTCTCTAAAATATATGGTACCAGGGAATACTAACGAAAAAGTTATTTTATAATCATAATTTACCTATTCTTAATATCATCCTGTATATTTTTGGTTTCAATTTTTTTAATTTAATTAAATTCATTAGATTTATAAACTTTTATCAAGAGTGAAATTTTCTGTAAAATTAATAGTACAAGATGTGCAAACAAAAAACTTATTTTATAATCATAATTTACATTTAAGAAATATTTCACACAAATAATACTTTTTAATCTCTTTCAAACAGTCTATTCACTATTTTCATTTATTTTATAATTTATGACAAAATGAGATTACAAAACATTTAAAAAAAATTCTTCATTTTTGCTATAACAATCAATTCTTTATAGGTACGATCTTAAATTTACATTTTTATATTCTGTTTCGAATGGTACAAATCCCATTTTAAAATCTTTAGTTTAAGTTACTCAATTTAATTTAAAATCGTAATAAAACTTCAAATTTATTTGGACCTTTCTTTTAAAAATTGCACAATTTCTAGAATAAAATTTTGAAAAAAATTAACAATGATAAAATCTTTTATTACAAATTTAATATTATATTTTTATTTTTTATGTTAATATTTACCATAAAAATATTAACACATTTTTTGAATAATTTTAAAATCAATAAGTAATTAATATTTCATTCAATTGTATTCAAAATGAGAAGTAGACCATTTTTAGGTTTTCTGGATCAAAATGTATTAATAAAGTCAGTTTTATTAACTTTTTACATTTTTGACTATAACTTCTACAATTAATATATTAAAATTATGAAATGATTTACACATTTAGCACTTTTTGATCCCTTTTGAACATACTGTTTACTTTTTAATTTGTTTTATACTTTTTGATAAAACGAAATTAAAAAAAATATTTATTTTGGCTGTAATAATTACAATTCAAAAATCTAAGAAACTAAAATACTTTCTAAATTTAGAGTTTTAAATTATCTTTCGAATGGGTGAAATGTCATTTTAACATCTTTAATATTTTGAAAGTTATTCAATTTTGTTTAAAATCGTAAAAAAATTTCAAATCTTTTTTGAAGCATTTTTTTAAAAATTCTACACTTTATTTAATAAAATTTTGAAAAAATTCAATTAAAAATTTTTTTTTAACAAACTTAAGTTTTTTTTAAATTATTAGTATTAAAATGTATCTAACAAATGAACATAATAAGATAAAAAATATTTAAAAATTAAAATAAAAGCTAGCGGCGAAATTCGAAAAAAGACAAAATTTGTAGAAAATTTAATTTTTTATAATTTTCATCTACTGTAATTTTTCTTCAAAATGCATCATTTTGGATCAAAATCTAAAAAAATTGCGCTAAAATCCATATATGGTTCTTTCACGCCCTGGCGCGGCGACACTGCGCGGAATAGAAAAAAGTTAAGACAAAATTTGTAGAAAATTTTATGTTCTATAATTTTCATTTACTGCAATTTTTCAAATGCATAATTTTGGCTCAAAATCTATAAAGTAAAGGTGTAAAAGTCTATATTAGTCTAGTCGAGAAGTGAGTTTTCTACGAAAAATAATTTGAAGGCCGTAAGAAAAATATGAGCGATGGCTCATTCGACGCAGATTGCAATTCTGAGAAATGTGTCGTGTCGATTTGTTTCTGCAAATAATAATTTTAATTCTTTAATAAAAAACGAAAAAAAAAGTAACTTTATTTTTTGATAACTCAAAAACTATACAAGATAGCGGGAAAATCCTTAGAGAGGAGGAAATTTCCAAAAAAAACTTCCAACTCCCGGACCTCCAGCTCTATTATTTATAATTTTAATTTGTTGCTGAAAATAGGTCCCCGCGCGACTGTTTCGAGATGAGTACGCCTCTATAGTGAGTACGGCGTCTAAAATAATTGTTTTAAAGTACTAAAATATTGATTCAAAAATTTTTGAAAAATTATGGTATTATTTCAACACTTGAAGAAAGAAAGTCCCGTTGGATAAAAATTTTTTATGGATTTTTCAAAAAGCTAGTCTATTGTTAATTAACTATTTTCTGACTTCATTGAAAACTGGATAATTGTTTAAATAATCAACCTAAATTTTTTTCGCCTCCTGGAGTACTTTCTATGAGTGTACTCAATAAGATGACGCTATAAAATTATTTAAAATTTGTTTATATTGTTTCTAACGAGTTTTCTAAAACTGAAAAATCGTAAAATTGTTGTAAAAATTTTTTTTCTCATATACTGGTATAGCTGTTTTTATATTAGAAATAAGGATTAAATTATTATGGGTAAGATTTTTTAACGCTATTTGTTTATAAATTGTTTATAAACAAATATTTTTGAAAAAAAAATGTCTTATTGATTATAATCATTTTTTCATATTTGCATTATTTAAATTATTAGTTACAAAATAGTTTTTTGTTTAAAAATCATTATTGATGGCTCATAATAAAAATAAAAAAACTAAACAAAATTTGATTGTCACAATAATTTTCTTATAATCCTACTAAAAATTACAAATCTCTAACAAAGTTGAGAAAAAAAAAATTTCGTATTTTATATTGGATTTTCAAAAAAAAATCCGAAAAATTTTTTTCGTCACATTGTTGCATATGGTTGGTTTTGTAATTTTTGGTAATATGAGAAAAAAATATTGTGACACTCAAATATTGTTTATAACAAATTTTGAACTAAATAAACAATAAAATTATTAATGAAAAAAAAAATTGTATTATAAGCCATCAATAATGATTTTTAAAGACAAATTTAGTTCTTAACTAATTATTTAAATGATGCAAATATGAAAAAAACGATTATAAACAATAAGAAAAATTGTTTTAGAATTTTTTTTTTTTAAATTATCATTGACCCCGAAGTACTGTACGTTTTTTCTGCAGTACATGTATACAGTACGTATGCAGTACTCTGCAGTATTTATGCAGTACTCTGCAGTACACGTTATATCTGATCTTATTTAGTACAGTTAACATCCAACTCTACATTATTTTTAACCTCTTTGTTTCATTCGGTATTCGGTTCAAGTGAGTTTTAGTGATTTGCTGATTAAAACACCCTTTCTAAATTTTAATTCTTTTGTGTATTCGCATGGTTTCTATATACTATTGACGACTGTAACATCCATCACAAGTTAAGTTTAAATTTTACAAAAAGTAAATATAAGATTAGTTAAAAGCATGCAAATGTGGCCTATTCTATTAGTGTCTATATTTGCTTATTGCTGTTATCTTAAACATAAAACAACAATATTGAAAACAACTGTAAACAAGAAAAGTTTACAAAATAAAAGATGTCCAAAGCACTCATGTTTTGATATTAAATCTGTTTACATTAGTCGGTGATTCTCGCGCGATATTTTTTAACAAGGTCATAAATTAAAAAATAAATACAGATCTAGGTAAGTTAATATTTTTCGATTTTCTCGAGAAGAAAACAAGAACCTCGGAACAATTGATTTAAATAATCAGTAGCCTTTGCCAACTATTAGATTAGTAAATTATATTTTATTTTTGAAGTTAATAAATCAAATCTAAGAGAAAGTTAAAACATTTTTTTTCTTTGCGTGGAAAACTCCAGTAGGTACTATGCAGTAAGTATGCAGTGCTCTATTTGTTTATAAACAATTTATTAACAAATAGCATTAAAAAATATTACCTACAATAATTTAATCCTTATTTCTAATATAAAAATAGCTCTGCCATGGTATATGAGAAAAAAAATTTAACAACAATTTGACTTTCATTTTTCGTTATGTTAAAAAACTCGTTATAAATTATATATAAACAAATTTTAAATAATTTTATAGGGTCATACTGTTGAGTATACTGATAGAAAATACTCCAGGAGGCAAAAAAAATTATATAGCTTTCAATGAAGACAGATGTATGAAAGACAATAGTTAATTAACAATAGACTAGCTTTTTGAAAATGCATTTAAAAATTTTTTCCAACGGGACTTTCTTTCTTCAAGCGTTGAAATGATACCATATTTTTTTCAAATTTTTAAATCAATATTTACTGCTTAAAAAATATTATTTTAGATGCGATACTCACTATAGAGGCGGCGTAATCATCCCGAAATGGTCGCGCGGGGACTTATTTTCAGCAACAAATTAAAATTATAAATATTAGACCTAGAGCTCTGGGAGTTAAGTTTTTTTTTGGAAATTTCCCAGTCTTTAAGGATCTTTTTTGCAATTCCCGCTATCTTGGATAGCTTTTGAGTTATCATCAAAAAATAAAATTGTTTTTTTTTTCGTTTTTTGATAATAACAATTGAAATTTTTATTTGACGAAAAAAATCGACATGACACATTTTTCAGAATTGCAATCCGCGTCGAAAGAACCATCGCTTATATTTTTGAAAGTTTGTTTTATTATTAGGTGAGAACAAGTGGCTAAATTAATAATTTTTATTTCAAACTTCCAAATGACTAAATATTTTTTAACATTTAGCAAATGCCTTGCTTTAGGCAGCAGTAAAAATACAAGACCTTTTTTTTATCGGATAAATTTCTCTTTGTTGCCAAAAAATTTGCCAAATCAGTAATTTTACGAGAAAAACTGACATAGAGAAATCACGAGATAGAATGTCGAACGATTTTGCCAATGATGTTTTTTTCAAGAATAATTACTGAAGCAAAAATTTTGAGTTTTAAAGAAATTTATCCTTAAAAGAAAAGCTCGAGTGTTTTTTGACAAGATAAATTACCGATAGAATATATTATGAATGCGCAACAACAATATTCATATTGATACAATTAAATTATTTCATTATTATTATGATTTTTAAATTATTTTACTACGGCCCGCCCACACTTCACCCTTGGTGAAGTTGGGCAAACCGTAGGATTGAAATCGTGCAAAAATCTGAAAAAAATTTTTGGCTCCAAATGACTTAAAATATCATGAGACGTGGAAAAAATTCTGTTTTTATTCAAAAAAATAAGGCTCTATCAGAAGATGAGCTATTCCGGGTCCGAGGTTCCGGGGCCCGCCTACAAAGTGAAACTTCTATTCGAGATATCTCCATAACGAAAGCACATTTGCCCATACTGATGTCTTTTAAGGTATGTAAGTCAAGACGCGTCGATTGATATCCATATTGCAAGAGTCTCGTTGAAAAAAAATTGAAAAATTTGAAAAAAAAAATATTGGAAAAATTCCCATTTCTTCGAATCAGACTTTCTTCCGTTGACGGAAACGGGCCGGCCGTAGTCTTGAAAAATCGCGCAGGGATTATTCCTTTTACTGGTTTAATAATTTATTATTTATCTTGCATATTTCAATATCAACAAAACTGAATAATTGAATTGACAGAACTAACAGACGTACCGACGCAACTCCTGATGATGATAATATAGTTAGCGAAATGTAAGTGGATTGTTACAAAAATGTAATTTTTTTTCAGTGTGACGATATTCTTTATCATTTTTATCGCTGTCAAAATGAGAAAACTGTCATCATTAAATGACACATATTATATAGGAGTTAATTTATAAAAAGAAATACATTGTCGAAAATTTGTTTTTTTAAATTATAATACTACGGGTCGGCAGTAACACATTTTTTGAAAAACTTTTTAAAAATAATGTTTACTTAATTAATTCGCCGATTTTTCTTCTTAAATGATTCTTGACTTTTTCTTGTGTTTTGTTCTCTTTTTATGAGGAATAAGCATGTGTTCTGTAGGGTGCAAATTTGGAAACACCTTGTATATGAATACAAATTTTATCGACGTTTTTATTTGTAACTTTGGTTCCTTTCTGTACCTTTTTTTGTCAAAATAGATTTTTAATATTACATTTTTAGGATCCTTTATTTTCTTGGAGGTGAACTTTGCAATTCAAGCGAACAGGAAAAGTTCTTTACGCATTTATTGCAACTATGATTTTTCTAATTTCATACTTTTTAAAAATTATGGCAAATTTTTAAAAACTCAAATATCTTGATGCTACATGTCACTATACTCATTTTTTTAATTCGTAAAACAAAAAACAAAAAAAAAATCGGTTGTGTCGCCCTAAAACATACCGCCCGGAAGTTGGCACCCCAACTTGCGGAACCCTTTGATTTTTTCGGAGTTCTGGACTCGTCTCGAAGAGTTCTAGAGTTCTCGACGGGGTGCAGATAAAGTTCTGCAATTTTTTTGCGGAATTTTTAAAAAAAAAAATTTGGGGTGCCAACTTCATGCCGCACCCCTTTTGTGAGAAAAAAGAGTTCTGGGTGAATGGATATCTCAGAAATAAAGAGTTCTAGAGTTCTCGGTAGGTTTTGGAAAGAGTTCTGTGAATTTTTGGAACTTACAAAAAAAAAATAAATTTTGGAGTGCTAACTTCATGCCGCATCCTTTTTTATTTATTGGGTATTTTTGGTCACTTAAGGCTGCTTTTAAATACAGCACCCCTGAGTTCTGACTCGAAAAAATACTGAAAATTCTGAAAATGGAAAAAAAATAGACAAAATACAAAAAGAGGTGGAAAATGGGAAAAAAAATTGGAAAAAATACAAATTGACAAAAAATAGGGGAAAATAGGAAAAATGGGAAAAATATTGAGCGAAGTTGTTACAAATGAGTAATAACTTCTATTTCATTAAGCATAATGGCACGCTAGATATGTATATAAAGTTCCAATTTTATGAGATTTTACGAATTATGAATTCTTGATTTGTCGAAAAATTAGCGACAAAAATCGGAACTTTGTAGCACCCCTTGAAAATATCCTTTTTCTTAAATTTCAGAATTTTTTCGAGTCAGAACTCAGGGGTGCTGTATTTAAAAGCAGCCCTAAGTGACCAAAACTGCCCAGTAAATAGAAAAGTGAATATTTTGGCGAAAAATTAGCGACAAAAATCGGAACTTTGTAGCACCCCTTGAAAATATCCATTTTCATAATTTTCAGTATTTTTTCGAGTCAGAACTCAGGGATGCTGTATTTAAAAGCAGCCTTAAGTGACCAAAACTGCCCAGTAAATAGGAAATTGAATTTTTTTCCGAAAAATTTGCGGGGCAAAAATCGGAACTTTGTAGCACCCCTTGAAAATATCGATTTTCATAATTTTCAGTATTTTTTCGAGTCAGAACTCAATGGTGTTGTATTTAAAAGTAGCCCTAAGCACTCCAAAATTTATTTTTTTTTGTAATTCCCAAAAATTCCCAGAACTCTTTCCAAAACCTACCGAGAACTCTAGAACTCCTTATTTCTGAGATATCTATTCACCCAGAACTCTTTTTTCTCACAAAAGGGGTGCGGCATGAAGTTGGCACCCCAAAATTTGTTTTTTAAAAATTCCGCAAAAAAATTGCAGAACTTTATCTGCACCCCTCGAGAACTCTAGAACTCTTCGAGGCGAGTCCAGAACTCTGAAAAAATCAAAGGGGTACCTACTTCCGGGCGGTCTAAAACATTCCCGACGAATATCCAGAGACTCAAAACTTTTTCAGATAAATTAATGTTAAAGTTTCAAACTCTGACACTTCTTCACTGGTTCTTCCGACGATTAACCGAAATTGGTTAAGTCTGTGAAGTACTTTTTCAGATATTTAATGTTAAAGTTTCAAATTTTGACATTTTTTTAATTTTGACAGGTGACTGTTGGAGAAATAATTTTGACTGTTCTGAATAAAGTTTTTCAAGAGCTTTCAAATAACATACTGGAAGTCAAGTTTCGTGTATCATTTTTGACAGTGCACTTACGTTTGACAGATGTCGTACAAAAACTAATGGGTTTTTCCGATGGATAATCAAAACCTGTATACCAAATTTCAGCTTAATTGGATTAAGCGTATGATTTCTATCATGGAAGAATACACACGGACAGACAGACAGACAGACTTCCATCTCAAAATGGTCTTAATCACCTCAGGGGACCTCAAAATGACATCTTTACCTTCAAAATTGTGCTTAGCTCGTTTTTAAGACTTTCCCGTCTCGTATGGTGGGTCGGGAAAGTAAAAAGTAAAAGCAAGCGGTGGTATTTATAAGTAATACCTTCAATTGACATAAGCGTGGTCAAAGTAAGGTTTAAATTTTTGTGAGATTCCCCATTTTAATATTAATAATTGATGCAGAAAAAGTATATTAAAAAATACTTATTTTAAGTTCTTAGAAATATTATCGATAACTGGTGGCTACTATGATTAAAAACTAATTTAGATAAATCTTAACAAAATCGTTTCGTTCAGTTAATATAAATATTATAAATTTGTACAGCATCCAACGATTTAAAAGTGATGTTTTTATTTTGTTATCAGTTAACAAACACATTAACACCGTTGCCATGTTTAAGGGCCTCGGAATTAATAATGAACTTGTAAATTGAACGCATATACGAGGGCCTCGCATTTCTAACAGCGAATATATACAAAACGATTGAAGCGACAACTTGTTAAAAATAGAATGAACTAAAAACCGTATAAGAGGTGGTATCCAGATTCACTTATGAGCCCAAAAAAAAATCGGAGATAAATATTTTGGGGGGTCAGAGGAACAAAAATAAGCTTATATACAAGCATTTGACATGCGAGGCCCGGTTTCGGGCCTCGCATGTCCAAGACGGGCCTCTTTTAGTATGTTGCACATGCAATAAATGGCCTCGTAAGTGACAACGACATATATATATATATATATATATATAGATTTTGAAAGTATTTGCTGTGTGATTCCGAAGTAGAGTAAAAATATTGGGGAGCAGCAAGAATAAAAGAACAAAGTGTACTCTTTTAGGATTTATTCCAAGCTTTCGAGCGTGGTTACGCTCATCATCAGGGAAGCTGTAAGTGATGAGCAACAAAATTGGTACAATAAAATGGGGTATTACAGAAAAAACATACCCCTAGTGAGATTGTTGTTCACAGGTTGTAAAATTTAAAATTGTTAAAATACAGATTAAAAACACGTCCACATAATAAAACATTGTAACTTGTTAAAAAATAAAAAATTGTTATTAAAAGATTTTTTGTTTAAAACCGTATTATTTAAAATTAATAAAATATTAAAATTGAATAGCCAAAAGCTGTATGCTATTAAATTTAAATCAAGTTTTTTTGTTCCTCGTTTTTTTGAATTTATACATTTAGCGCCAAATTTGAAGTTCATTTTGACGGACGGTCTCATCCTTGAAAGCCACACAGACCACAATATATATATATATATATATATTACTATTTATTCGTTTTCAGAAGTCACATGAAAATGATTTTTTAATTTTTTATTCCTTATTTTTTACAAAAATTGTTATAAACAAATGCGTTGTTTATAAAATAATTTAAAATTTCTTTTTAGAAACATAATCTTTGATGCAAATTATGATTTTTTACAAAAAAATCGTTTCTTAAAATTTTTTTTTGCTTAAAAACGTATTTGTTAATTAACAATTTTTTTTTCTATCACCTGTAAATATTAAGGAACCATTTTTTTTAATCATAATTTATCTTGCTCTTTGATAACGAAAAAAAATTGTTTTTATTTAAATTTTTATTGTTTATTTAATAAACAATTTGTTATAAACAATTAAATTTTTACAATATTTTTTTTTTCTATATAATGGAACAAAAACAAACATGTGTTATTTTTTGAGAAAAATTATTTATATGGTGAAAAAAAATTGTTTATTAACACATACGCTTTTAAGTGATAAAAAAATTTTAAGGAACGACTTTTGTTAAATCATAATTTGCATCAAAGAATGTGTTTCCAAAAATAAAATTTTAATTATCTTATAAACAACGCATCTGTTTATAACAATTTTGTAAACAATAGAAACTAAAAATTTTTAAGTCATTTTCATGTGACTCCTAATCATAAAAATAGGAATCAATAGTAATATGAAAAAAAAAATCCTTTTTCAATGATTAATCAAAGTTTTTAATTTTTAGCCTAAGTAAATTGTTAATAACTAAGTGAAAAATAACAATTTTTTAATTTTTCTAACGGCAATCTCGTCTGAGACCTTTCAAAAATTGATCCAAATAAGGAAAAAGTTTCACATTTGTTATTTAACAATTATCGCACTTAAAATGTTCATGTTCAAGTTGAAAAAAATTGTTAATTAACTAATGCATGATGGGCAACTTTTGTGATTTTTGTAAAAATTACTTTTAAATATATAAGGTCAAAATGTATTATCTACACTGATTAATAATTTTAAATCCTAGCGCTTTTGGACCTTACTGACTTTTATTTTCAAATCTCGCAGGCTATGACGTACTACCTGTAACTCCTTCCCTTTTGCAGATTTAGTTTGAAAGTGTCTACTCGACCACATATTATATTTGGTGGTAAAACTAAAATAATCGGTATATCGATTTTTAGTGGTTTTCGTTAATAGTTAATAAGAAATAACATCCAAAAGCAGAAGAATTTGGTTTAATGTGATTGTGCGTTAGCAACACTCTTCTCACATACTTAAAGTGCAGGCTTAACTTAATTTAAATTTCATCGATTTTTATAATCGTGTACAATAAAATAATCCACATTAGGTAGATTATTTGATGTAGCTTTTATATATATTTATTCTCCATTTTCAGAACACTCCCACAATCACAAATAAAAAATCACAATCATAGTATAAAGATAAAGACGTAAACAATTTTTTTTTTCATAGACAGTCCAGTTTTCATAGTAACGTTAATAGTAAGGTGTACCAATCTTATAGAAATATACATCAAGAGCCAGATAAATCAAATCTCAGATAGTACGTCATTAATACATATTATCATATATATTAGATTTCGTTATACAAAAGTAGCCTATTTATAGAAAAATAAATAAAAATAAAAATTTTTTGATTGCGGATTATTGTTCATAAATCTATCCAGTAGATTCCTGAATTTTTTCAATTTTTAATTTTCATATTTAATAAGTTTAAAAAATATTTATTCATTATAGGTAAAAAGTGGACAGTCCCCGTTTTCGGCTATATTTTCAACACTCTGGGAAAATTTTAAATATTGGTCCTACAGTTCCGGGAGGCATAGTTATCTCAATTTAAATTTTCATAAATAACTACAATCAGAAACAAACAAAAAATTATTTAAATTTCAATTATTGAATGATAAAAAATAACTAGAAATTATAATTATTAAATGGTTATTGTGAATTATTATAATTATGTAAAAATTGCTCAAATTGTCCTTCTTATTCAAGATATTTTATAATTCTTGTACTCATATTTTCAGGATAAAAATGAACAGGACTGTACATTGAAAATTCCATTTAAAAAATAATAGATGAGGGTGGCCCTTCAAAGACGAAACGTTGTTTTAAAAAATTGGATAAGCTATGTTAAGTCATATTTTACCTTCAATAAAAAAGTTATATGTATAAAACTTTTTTATAGTAATTAAGGTGGTAATTAATTAAATCGAAAATCGGCAAACTTCGGTTTTTCCTAAATATCTGAGAAACCAGATCTGATTTTTGAAAAAGAAAAACATTAAATTCTTCTGGAAAAGACACATCTTTTTTCCCATTTAACCGATATTGTATCTATTGTGGTGTACGAGATATCTTTGTATACGCAAATTAAATCTGGTCCATCCTGAATTTTCACAAAATACTAAATATTCGGGACTTTGTGTTTTTCAATTAGAGTTAACATTTGAGTAAAAGAAAATTAACTTATTGTTAAATAATTAATTTAGATCATAGAGTGAATTTTCTTAATAAAATTAATGTAGCTATAATTAGGGCACAGCGCTTTTTGTAGTAATATCACAAAGAATTTAGTTTCTATTTATTGAGATGGCAAATAATACCTAAAATTTATTAGTTTGTACCTCAGTGGCAAATAATGCCAAAAATTATCATTAAATTAAATTAAATTTAGCCAGTTTGAAAGATAAGTAATATTAACTGTTGTTAGTTTAGGTACCTCAGAAGCAAATTATAAGTCAAAATGATTTCTCAAAAAAAAATCGAAACAAATAATGTTGAACAGTGCTTTAGCTCAAGTTAATTCAATATTTTTACTGTTTAACTGTGTCGGCTTTTACTTGATGAAAATCCATTATTAAATTTAAATAAATAAAACAACGTTTTAAGATTTCCACAAAAATAATAACAAAAGTTATTAATTTAATAGTGACTAGTTTCGTTACATAGTAACTTCATCAGACTAATATGAATTATTTAACAAAATCAAAAAAATTACCATACCAAGCAATGCAAAATTAGTTTCATTTGATGTACAATAGGTATTTGTGTATTAAGAGCGGAAAGTGATACTTTGCCGCTTGAGGCAGAGAGTTGCCCGCGCGATGCGTAGTGGAGCGCGGGCAATCTGCCGAAAGCGGCAAAGCACTTTCTGCTCGAATTGCACACAAGATTTTTTCTACGATCACATTATTTTTAGACAAATAATTTAAAAAAAAAACATGAAAAATACACTTTTTCATATTTATCTCTGGATTTAGTAGGCAGAAGATTCAGAGAAATATTTTTAGCAAAATCTGCTACATCTGGAGGTGTGCTTGAAAATTCACATTCACTCTCACTCTCCATTTTTCGAATAGATTTTTCATAAACTAAAAATGAAATAATGACGTTTCATTAATTTCATAGTCTACTATTTGTACAAAATAGTAAGTAGGCACTTAAATTTGCAATCACTATTGCATATAGGTGTACCTAGGTGTATCTAGGTGTACCTTCTGACTGTTTAATTTTTACTAGATAAATTTTATAAAATAAAGTTTAATTTCGTTCGAAATATCTTCAAATATTAATATTTCAACTAAAATATTCAGACTGCCCTACATTTTGTTTTAATATACCTATTATTTACTACCTTTCTTTAGTTTATTGTAAATAAAAACAGGCGAGCGGAAAAGTACGCGCTAGAGCGACAATAATGTCAAATTATTACAGATCACGGAAAACATCAACTTTGCGGTTAGATTTGAGTGTGCAAAAGCCTACTTTGGGTAGTGATCGTAGGAAAAATTTATTTCCCAGTATCCCTCCCACTGAGACTATCTCTTTGGTAGAGAAAAAACTTATTGATTCAAACACAAACCCAGTAATAATTAATGATATAATTAACCTTCTTACTATTTGCTTAAATCAAAATTACTTTCAATTCCAAAACAAAATTTATTCGTGTAATAAAGGGCTAATAATGGGTAATCCTCTGAGTCCGCTTTTGGCAGAATTATTTATGGATTCCTTAGAACATACTATCTCTAAGAACCCATTATTCAAAAAATGTATTTACTGGTATAGGTATGTTGATGATATTTTGGTGTGTTTTGATGGAACAAATAGACAAATTAATACTTTTCTTCAATTTATTAATACTCTTCATCCTAATATTAATTTTACCATGGAGTCAGAAATAGATAATTGCATTAATTTTTTGGATTTAACCATTAAAAAATTTAATAACAGACACGAATTTTCCATTTTTCACAAACCCTCGCACACGGACATTACGATACATAACTCTTCTAATCACCCTTATCAACATAAATTAGCTGCTTATAATAGTATGGTACATAGATTAATTAATATACCTATGTGTGACGAGGATTACAATAAAGAATTAAATTTAATTAAACAGATCTCGGTGAATAACGGTTACAACCCCTCTATTATTGATAATATTTTAAATAAGAAGTTACAAAAACAAGCTATTCATTTAATTTATCCATCACTTAAACCGAATAAATCTAATTTTAAATCTTTTACGTATTTAGGTTTGCCAAATCAAAATTTATCCTCTTTCTTAAGAAATTTAGACATGAATGTTGCATATAAAACGATCAATACTTTAGGCATGGCAATTAAAAATAATAAAGATAAAATAAATAAAAATTTTCAATCGGTTGTTTATTCACTAACTTGTGGGTCTTGTCCAAAAAGGTATATAGGTCAAACAGGGAGAACATTTGTCAAAAGGGTTAATGAACATAAAAGATCTTTCCAACATAATAAATTAGATTCAAATTATTCCAATCATTTAATTAATGAAAATCATATTTTTAATGATAATTTTGAAATTTTACATACGCAAAGTAAAGGCATTCGGTTAAATTACTTAGAAACATTAGAAATCAATAAACTCAAACATGCGGATTTATTATTAAATGACCAACTTGACCTTAACAATTCGCCACTTTTAAATCTCTTTTAATACCTTAATCCTTTTGACAAATATTCTTTTAAATTATTTTTTAAATTATTTTTTTTTTAAATTATTTTAAATTCTCTTTAGTTTTTAATTGCTTGAACGTTTGTTAATAGCTTTTGGTTAAGCCCTCATAATTTTAGAGAGGTAATTTTATTCTTAGTTGTTTTAGTATAAATTTCTTGATTTTCTTGTAAATAATATTAGTCTGATGAAGTTACTATGTAACGAAACTAGTCACTATTAAATTAATAACTTTTGTTATTATTTTTGTGGAAATCTTAAAACGTTGTTTTATTTATTTAAATTCAATATTTTTATATAGCCTAGAACAGTAGTTTAATCTTCTTTCAAACTAGGGCAGTTTAATTTAACTTAATATCTTAATTTGATCATAATTCTTTGCAGCTTCCTTTAGGTTTTCAATATTTTATTTTTTATTTATGGAAACGACGAATAATAACAGGTTAAACTATGCCAAAAATTGTGATTAAATTAAATTAAACTATAACTAAGGTACCTCCGAAGCAAAATATGTTAATTTAACATTTACCGAAAAAATATTTACAGTTTAGTTATCAAATAATGTTGAAAGCTCTACAGATTCTAGAAATAAATTCCATACCTTAAGAGAAGTTTAATATCATGTGTTAAAAACAACTTAATTTTTTCGCAAAATACCAAATTTTAACTTAACATACTTAGCTTCTGAGGTACTTTAATTAGGTAAAACAATATTTAATACCTATTTGATATTTCAAACTAGCCCAATTTAATTTCATAGTTTAATTTAATTTAATCACAATTTTTTTGTAGTTTCGTTTAGATTTTGAAGAATTTATTTTTGTTTTTTTGTTTGTTAACGAATAATAACTTAAGTTTAGTTATTTTGTACCTCAGAAGCAAACTATATTAATTCAATATTTATTTGGAAAGAAAATATTTAGCTCTTTAGATTCTGAGAGTAAATTCTATATATTTTAACTATAACCAAGGTACCTCGGAAGCAAACTATGTTAATTTAGCATTTTACCAAAAATATTATTACACTTTATTTAGCAAATAATGTTAGAGCCTAAAGAGTAGTTTAAAATTATTTGTTAAAAATGCTAAATTTTGACTTAATAGTTTGCTTCTGAGGCACCTCAATTATACCAATAAAACGGTATTTAATATTGATATTTTTTTGTTCGTATTTATTGTTTTTACAAAACGGAAATTAAGAAAATAATACATATTATTATTTCCCAAAATATGATACAAAGTGAATTTGCGATTTAAAGCAATATAATTAATATTGACACACGAAGGAGGATAATAAAGTAAACTTTTTGATACATTGCTTTATTGCGATTTTAAAAAAGACCGAACGCGTTTCCCATTTTGTTAAATGTGTTATTCCATCGATATGAGAAAGATTAGTAACACTTAACTTTTTGAATTATTATTGTGACATATATGTGTAAACACTTTGTTTTATTATCTTAATATTAGTGGAGTACGGGTGTTAAACAGATTGTTTTACTATAGTTGTGGCATACAAGTGTATACCGTTTGTTTTTGTATAATTGTGGCATACAAGTGTATACCGTTTGTTTTTGTATAATTGTGGATCCCGGTGCCACAAATTGTTTCATGTAATATTTGGGGTAAATTGGAGGGTTAAGGAGTGTAAATTATATCTTTCTGTTAATCTTTTTTCTCTCGATCTAATCCTAATAATTTCAACGATTAAGCCACAAATACGTTTCATGCACGTGTGCCACAAATATTGCCAAACGTGTATGTGTGTGTGTGTGTGTGTGTGTGTGTGTGTGTGTGTGTGTGTGTGTGTGTGTGTTAGTGTGTGTGTGTGTGTGTGTGTGTGTGTTAGTGTGTGTGTGTTAGTGTGTGTGTGTGTGTGTGTTAGTGTGTGTGTATTAGTGTGTGTGTGTGTGTGTGTTAGTGTGTGTGTGTGTGTTAGTGTGTGTGTGTGTTAGTGTGTGTGTGTGTGTGTTAGTGTGTGTGTTAGTATGTGTGTGTGTTTGGATGGATGTTGTAGTAACGATAACTCAAAAACTACTGAATAAAAAAAATTGAAATTTTGCATACAGGATTCTGATACCCTAGATTAGATCTGATTAGATTTTGGTGCCAATCGCACAACCGGAAGTGGCAGTTGCTATGGGTGATGTCGCCATTATTATACAAAACGGCAATAAAGTTTTACACATATATTTTGTATACCCTATAGTTTATTTTCATCTCATTAAAATTTTCGAAACTTTTGCCATTGTTGCCAGATTTACAAAAATATAATTTTTTTTCATACTTTTTTGTGTCAACCTGTAAATTTTTGATTCAAAAATGGCGAAAGGTCATGTGCTGGCCACATCAGATTTTTGATTCAAAAATGGCGTGAGGTCATGTGCTGGCCACATCAGATTTTTGATTCAAAAATGGCGTGAGGTCATGTGCTGGCCACATCAGATTTTTTAATATATAAAAATAGTGACTGGTTTATATTGCGTTACTCAAGTGAGCGTATGTCCGGGAAGGATTGTTCGGGAAGGATTATCCGAGAAATATTATCGGGTAAGGATTGTTCGGAAAGGATTATCTGGTGAAGGATTGTCATAGATTCTATTTTTTTCGCCATAATTCTCTCGCGCGATAGTCCTGCTTGCGACAATCCTTCCCTGCGAGCATCTATCCCTGCGACAATCTTTTACCGCGATAATCATCCTTGACACAATCCTTCCCTGCGACAATGCTTCCCCACGACAAACTTTTTCCATGACATTCTTTTCCCGCGACAATCCATCCCCGCTACAATCGTTGTCCGCGATAATCCATCTAGAATGTACTTTTCTGATATTTATACTTATTATTCTACAAAGATGTTGAAGTCTTTTTTAAAATATATAAAAATAGTGATAAAAGAGTATATTTGTTTCATGACACAACAATTCCTCCAAGACAATTCTTCCCCGGACAATCTTTCTCCACGACAATCCTTTCCCGTATTAATCCGTAATAATCTTTTCCCGTGATAATCTTTTCCCGTGATAATCTTTTCCCGTGATAATCATTTCCCGCGATAATCCTTTCCCTTTCCGATTGTAATTTTCGGGTATTCCCCAGTATTTATAATTCCACGAAGACACTCAGGTCTATTTTTTTAATACGTATAAATAGTGACTGGTTTACATTGTATTACTCAAGTGAGCATATCTGAGAAATATATGTCACGGGTAAGATTTGTCGTCGAGAAAGATTGTCGTGAGAAAGAATTGTTGGGAAGAATTTGCGTTAAAAAAAAATGTAGCTAGAAAGAATTGTCTGGGAAAGTTGTCCGGGAAAGATTGTCCGGGAAGACTTATCCAGAAAGGATTGTTAAGGAAGGATTTTCCGAGAAAGATTGTCCGGGAAGCATTGTTCGGAAAGGATTATCCGGTGAAGGATTGTCATAGATTCTATTTGTTTCGCGATAATCCTCTCTGGTTTGCATTACTTCGTCTAGTTCTATTTTTAAATATATAAAAAAGTGACGGGGAAGATTTGTCGTCGAGCAAGATTGTCGTGGGAATAATTTATCGCTGGGAAGAAGTGTCCTGGAAGGCTTGTCCGGGAAGCTTATTCGGAAGGATTGTTCGGGAAGGATTATCCGGGAAGGATTATCATGGAAGGATTATCCGGGAAGAAATGTTCGGGAAGGATTATCTAAGAAGGATTGTCCGAAAATGATTATCCGGGAAGAATTATCCTGGAAAGATTTTCCGGGAAGGATTATCCTGGAAGGATTTTCCGGGAAGGATTTTCCGGGAAGGATTTTCCGGGAAGGATTCTCCGGGAAGGACTATGCAGGAAGGATTATCCGAGAAGGATTGTACGGAAAGGATTATTCGGTCAAGAATTGTCATAGATTCTATTTGTTTCGCGATAATACACGTTTCGACAATCCTTCCCTGCGAAAATCGTTCCCCGCGACAATCCTTCCCTGCGACAGTCCATAGCCGCGACAATCCATTTTCGCGATAATCCTTTCCCATGACAACCGTATCCAATATTTATATTTCCACGTAGACAGTCAAATCTATTTTTTAATATAGCTCTAGCTTTCTCCATTTTTATCGATTTTTGTCCATTTTCATTTATTTTTGTCCAGTTCTCTCCAATTTTGTTCAGTTTTGTCCATTTTTGTTCTATTTTCTTCAGTTTTTACTAGTTTCTTTCTTTTATATCCACGTTTCTCCATTTATCCATTTATGTTAATTTTTGTCCGCATTTATCCTTTTTTGTCCATTTTTATACATTTTTGTCCAGTTTTCTTCAGTTGTGAAAGAATTCTCGCCGGGAAGAATTTGCCCTGGAAAAAATTGTCCGGGAAAGATTGTCCGGGAAGATTTGTCCAGGAATCATTGTTCGGGAAGGATAATTCGAGAAAGATTGTCCGGAAAGGATTATACGGTGAAGGATTGTCATAGATTCTATTTGTTTCGCGATAATCCCTCCCTGCGACAATCCTTCCCTGCACAATCCTTCCCCGCGACAATCCTTTGCCACAATAATCCTCCTTACGACAATCCTTCCCTGCGGCAATCTTTTCCCGCGTCAATCCTTTCCCGCGATAATACTTTCCCAATTGTACTTTTAGGGTATTCTCCAATATTTATAATACCACGGAGACCGTAAAGTCTGATTTTTAATATATAAAAATAGTGACTGATTTGCATTACTTCATCCAGTTCTTTTTAAATACATAAAAAGTGACTGTTTTACATTGAGCATATGTGAAAAATATATATCACGGAGAAGATTTATCACCGAGACAAATTATCGTGAGAAAGAATTGTCGCTGGAAAAAACTGTAGCTGGAAAGAATTGTCCGAGAAAGATTATCCGTGAAGGATTGTCCGGAAAGGATTGTCCGGTGAAGGATTGTCATGGATTCTATTTGTTTCGCGATAGTCTCCTCCCGCGATAATCCTTATTGCGACAATCCTTCCCTGCGACAATCCTTCCCTGGAAGAATCCTTCCTCGCGACATTCCTTTCCCGCAATAATCCTCCTTACGACAATCTTTCCTTCTGACAATCCTTCCCCACGGCAATCATTTCCCGTGGTAATCCTTTCCCACGACAATCCTTCCCGATTGTACTTTTCGGGTAGAATTATTCAAGAAGGATTTTCCGGGAAGGATTGTCCGCTGAAGGATTGTCATAGGTTCTATTTGTTTTGCGATAATCCTTATTGCAACAATCCTTTTTCGCGTTAATCCTCTTCCACGACAAGGCAGTTAAGTCAATTCTTTTAATATATAAAAATAGTGACTGGTTTGCATTACTTTATCTAGTTGTATTTGTAAATATAAACAAAGTGACTGGTTTACATTGCATTACTCAAGTGAGAGAAACATTACTTTACGGGGAAGATTTGTCGTCGAGAAATTGTCGTGGGAATGATTTGTCGCTGGGAAGAAGTGTCCTGGAAGGCTTGTCCAGGAAGGTTATTCGGGTAGGATTATCCGGGAAGGATTATTCGGGAAGGATTATCTGTGAAGGATTATTCGGGTAGGATTTTCCGGGAAGAAGTATTATCCGGGAAGGAATATCCGTGAAGGTTATCCGGGAAACATTAGCCGGGAATTATTATCCGGGAAGGATAATCCGGGAAAGATAATACGGGAAGGACTGTTCGGGAAGGCTAGTCCGGAAAGGTTTATCCGGGAAGGGTTATTCAGGAAGGCTTATCCTGGAAAGATTTGCTGGGAAGGATTATCCGGGAAGGTTTATCCGGGAAGGCTAGTCCGGAAAGGTTTATCCGGGAAGGGTTATTCAGGAAGGATTATCCTGGAAAGATTTTCTGGGAAGGATTATCCGGGAAGGATTATCTGAGAAGGATTATCTGAGAAGGATTATCCGGGAAGGATTGTTCGGGAAGGATTCTCTGTAAAGGATTAGATTCTCTAGAAAGGATTATCCGGAAAGGATTATCCAGGAAAGGTTATCCAGGAAGGATTATCCTGGAAGGATTTTCCGGGAAGGATTATCCGGTAAGGAATATCCGAGAAGGGTTATCCGTTGTGACGTGCCTTTTCTTTTCCTTTAAAAGAGCCCTATCGTCACTATGACACCCTCGGTTTCGGTATATAACTAGATTGTCTCGGGCGCCAGATTTTTGGAATGGTTTACTCCACTGACTCTCGATCTACGGCCTCAAGAGTACCAGGGTAGCAACAGATGGAGGTTACAGTAATTCCAGGGGTCTGTTGTCGTAGACTGAATAGGGAAGCACGGTGTAAAACGGGCTTTAATTGTTTCACAGTGCCAAACCTGAATTTACCGGTTGCTTTTGTTACGAAAATAAAAAAAATTGCAAATAAATAATTATTTTTATGATTATTAATTCTTGTCAACTAGGGGAAGCTATATTAAAATTTGCGGTGTTTTAAGAAACAATAAAAAAAATTACAGATCAACTTCTTAAAAAAAATATATATACCGGTAAGCAGTAATTAACCAAAAGCAATGCATGATAGCGTGAAATTCTAGAAAAAGCGTGCGAAAATAATTTGCAGTGACGGTGAAAATGATATCTACTCAGGAAAGCGTTATAAGGCAAAATGACATAGGTTTTCTGTTGTATTTGCGTCTTCAACGCAAATATGCCGGTGTTAAAATAATAAATAAATCAAAATTAATGAAATTAACTTTAAAACGGTGTGATTACACTTCTTGATTAAAAGATTTAATTAATTAAATAAAATGTTTAAACGGTATTTGAAAAAAAAGTAAATTCCTGATTTTCTAGATTTGACTCAGTGCTCTCTGAATAAGAGGCCCCCTATGATCCCGGGCTACGGAGATCACTAGGGCGAAATTCCCGAACTTCTGAGTCTAATCCCCAAAAATCAGTTTTCCGTTCTTAATCCGAAGTGTTTTGAATAAACAGCCTTTTGTGTCCCCCGGACTACGGCGAACACAAGGGACGTTACTTCAAAATCTTCGAACTAAACGGACCTTCTGTCAGAAATTAGATTTTATTTGTTTAAAACTGTATTAGTTTAAAAAAAAAAAACAGTATGAAATATTTTATTTACACAAATACGCAGGAAATCCTATGTCAATTAATAATTCAGTGCAGTCAAATGATATTTATTATTGTTCAAACGTTATAATAATAAAAACAAATTTGTACAAAAGAAAAGAATATTTTTACCTTTGATAAAGCACAACACAGCACAAATCAAACTTCGGTCGGTCGGTATATTACTTTTTGTTCCGGAGAAGGCCAATAAGTCAGATAGAAGAGAGTGATTTTAGCGGCTCCCGGCCTTTTTATTAATTTCCTTAGCCCCACTTAAATCAAAATATGCGCGAATCGATTTATGCTGTTTGTCTTATCAGTTTACAAAATTAAAAAAAACAATCCATAGACGTCCAGTAAATTATTTGTATACAGGTTAATAAATTAAGAGGGATGTAAACTTGTTATTAAAATTAAATTTAACCAACTAATTCAAAATTATAAATTCAAAATTATTTAAAGAATATAGTACAGGATGTCCCAAAAAAAAATAAAAAGTAACTTCGTTACACCGTGAAGGACTGTTCGGGAAGGCTTAACTGGGAAGGATTGGTCGGAAAGGATTCTTCCGGAAGGATTGTACGGGAAGGGGAAGGATTGTCCGAGAAGGATTGTTCGGAAAGGATTATCCGGGAAAATTTCCGGCAAGGATTATCTTAGATTCTATTTACTTACGTGATAATGCACTTTATTTAAAGTACTTTTCACTGCGCAGTTAATATAAGTAATAAACGTATTAAATAAATTAAATTTCGGAAAATACTTCTTTTTTTTTTAAATTCACTTATTTAATTGTTTATAGTGTTGAATCATAATTTTGCCTCGTGAAATAATTTGTTTATGTCATTTCTGAAATAATAAATGATAAAATTTTTGGGCTTCACGGTTAAAAGTTAATAGTTGTAGTAGGGTTGAAAATTGTGATTATATCGTTTCTTGCTATCTAGATAACTTATATACAAGAATATGTTATTTATCTTAATATTTGTTCTGGTCTCATTGAAAGGAACAAAGAAAAAAGCATGAGTGGATCAAGAAGGACAATATAATAAAAATTATTTTTATGTATCAAAAAAATTACAATTCGAGGCAGAAAATCCACAATTTTTCACAAAGAAAGCGAGAGAAACAGTTTTTTTTCTTTTTTCTGGTTTTTTTTCTGATTTTTTTTTTTGATTTTTTCAGATTTTTTTCAAATTTTCCCTATTTATTTCGATTTTTTCCAATTTTTTCCAATTTTATTTCTCATTGTGCTGTTTTTGTTTTCCAATTCTTTTGTTTTCCGATTTTTTCACATTTTTTCTTATTTCTCTCATTTCTTTCGATTTATTTCAATCCTTTCGATTTTTTCCATTTTTTTTTATAGTTACAATTGTTTCCCATTTTTAGGTTTTTTTACTTTATGCGATTGTTTTAGATTTTGTGCCATTTTTTTATGGGATTATTTGTATTTGCACTTTTTTGCATTTTTTGGGATTTTTTTCGATTTCTTTACGATTTTCTGAAATTTCTTGCTATTTTCTGCGATTTTTTGTATTTTTTTTCTTAGATTTTCTTGTCATTTTTTTGGGATTTGTTATTTTTTGACAATTTTTTTTCTGTTTTATTCATATTTTTTTTTATTTTCTGCGAATTTATGCATTTTTTTTTAATTTTTGGCGTTTATTTGCGTTTTTTTGGGTTTAGATTTTTTGCAATTTTTGCTTATTTTGAATTTTTTTGCTGTTTTCTATGAATTTTTGCGGTTTTTTTTATATTTTTTGTGATTATTCGTCATAATTTTTTGGGATTTTATTTAGATTTTTTTGCTCTTTTTTCCTTTTTTTACCACTTTTTACAGAATTTTTTTATTTTTCGGTTTTTCCATATTTTACAATTTTATTTTTCATTTTTTGCCGTTCTTCTGGAATTTTGGTTAGATGTTTTTTGCATTTTTTTTGAAATTATTTGCATTTGCACTTTTTGTGATATTTTTCCAGTTTTTAACGATTTTTTGAAATTTCTTGCTATTTTCTGCGATTTTTTGTTTTTTTCTTGGATTTTTGCGATATTCTTGTCATTTTTTGGGGATTTTGTTATTTTTTGATCTTTTTCTTTGAGAATTTTTTCGATTTTATTGACATTTTTGGTATTTTTTGCGAATTTTTGCATTTTTTTTTTCGAAATTTGATTATTTGCATTTTTTTACTATTTTTTTTGTAATTTTATTTATATTAGAATTTTTCGCTTTTTGCGATTGTTCGCAGTTTTTTTGCGTTTTTGTAAATTTTTTTTCCATTTTCTACGATTTTCTTGCACTTTTTTGGATTTGGTTTCGACTTCGTGTGTTCTTTTACGAATTTTTACGTATGAAAAAAAATTACAATTCAAGGCAGATTTCATATATTATTGTATTAAAAAAAAATTAAATAAAAATTATTATTTTCTAGACAATCCTTGCATTTTAAATCCAGATATGAATTTAATGTGTAAATGTAGTCTGTCATAGTGGTGGCACTCTTTTTAATCGTATGTTTTCTAAGAATATGTACTAGAAATAAACATATTTCATTTTTATGTCCAATGTAACGTCCGACTACATTGTCTTATCGATAGAAATAAATTTGTAAAATTGGATTTAAGATCACTATATTTTTGTTATTGATAAAGAATATCATAAATAAATTCTAGTATTTAAAAAAAAATACGCACATATACAAGTTGTTTTTATTTTATATATCTTCCATAGAAAAAAAATAAAATGTAATTAAATATTTAATAATTTGACAGTTTTTATAAATTTTTTTTTTGTGGCGAAATTAAATTGATGCAAATGTAAATGGAAGCCGGAGCAGTTTTGTTGAATAAAATTAAAATCGTCTTTTACCAATATAGACACTGAAGTCACGTCTGTGTTAAATGGACCTTGTAATTAATAAAGAACCAAAGTATATCGAAATGAATATTTGTAATTCTTATTTGAGTTTGAAATGGAAATTTAAAATCATCCAGAGTTTAATTTATTTTTTTAACGGTGTTTTTAGTAGTATTTTCTCTAAAAAATGATACTTTTTTGTACTTTTTTTTCTTCAAAATTATTCCCTATTTCTCTCAAAAAGAGCACTTTTTTTGATAAAATCTTTTCTCTCCAAAATTACCCCTCATTTCTCTTTCAAATTCCTTTCTTTCTAGTACTGTTTTCCCCTTTTTTCTCTCAAAAAAGATACTTTTTTGTACTTTTTTTTCTCCAAATTTACTTTTCATTTCTCTCAAAAAAGGAACTTTTTTGATAAAATCTTTTCTCTCCAAAATTACCCCTCATTTCCCTTTCAAATTTCTTTCTTTCCAGTACAATATCCCCCTTTTTTCATCAAAAAAGATACTTTTTTGTACTTTTTCCTCCAAAATTACTCCTCATTTCTCTCAAAAAAGGCACTTTTTTGATAAAATCTTTTTTCTCGAAAATGACCCCTCTTTTCTCTTTCAAATTTATTTATTCCTAGTACATTTCCCCCCTTTTTTCTCTCAAAAAAGATACTTTTTGTACTTTTTTTTCTCCAAAATTACTCTTCATTTCTCTCAAAAAAGGTACTTTTTTTGATAAAATCTTCTCTCCAAAATTACCCCTATTTTCTCTTTCAAATTTCTTTCTTTCTAGTACTATTTTCCCCTTTTTTTATCTCAAATAAGATACTTTTTTGTACTTATTTTTCTCCAAAATTACTCCTCATTTCTCTCAAAAAAGGTACTTTTTTTGATAAAATTTTCTCTCCAAAATTACCCCTCTTTTTCAAATTTCATTCTAGTACTATTTTCTTCTTTTTTTCTCTCAAAAAAGATATTTTTGTGTACTTTTTTTCTCCAAAATTACTCCTTATTTCTCTCAGTAAAATTCAATATTTTTGATAAAATAATTTCTCTCCAAAAGTTGCCCCTCTTTTCTCTTTGTTTTCATTTTTTTCTCCGTTTTATCTCCGGAAAAGACACTTTTTAGAAATTTTTTCCCCTAATTTCTCTCAATTTTGTCACATTTTTGTCTAAAATTTTCCTTATTTTTTCTCAAATTTTGAAACTACTCCTTTTTTCTCATTTCTGTCACTTATTCTCATAAAGGAGGGTATCGTTTTAAATGGGTGTTTTGGGTTTCTCATGAAAACAATTTTTATGTTTCAAAAACATGAAAATCCAAGAGAGGAAAACGAAAAAATTTGTTTTGTATTAAAACTATAAGCTTAAAATGAATTTCCATTGCGAGAAATTCTAAATTACCTGATTTTTAGGGTGTATACGGACAGCTAAAATTATTAATAAATAAAACATATTTAATAGAAGAAATCACTTTGAAATGAAAACAAAATACGTAGAATAAATCACTAATATTTTTAAAACTATTACATCCGTCTAAAAAAGCCCAAATATTTAACAATTGTTAACTGAAAAATCTAAGAACTGTAAAAGTTTGACATTTATTATTAATATAAAAGTTGTTAAACCAATTTTTAAATATGGCAACATCGCATGTCTTAACACAGAACCACAGTAGCTCCTATATGAGGTGGAGCTTTTGGGAAACAAATACTCATTATTGTGCGCATGCGTCGTTAATGTTAGATTAGGTTTTTTCTGATTATTTAGAATACAAATAAAAAAAAACTATTATTTGGATTAAACGGGGGTTAATCAGTAATACAAAATTGCATTTATTTTGCATTTCACAAAAAAAAATTATGGAATATTTGTCTCCCAATAGCTCCCCCTACTATGAACCTTATTCTGTGACAGAAATAGCTCCTCCTACTATAAGCTGTGACAGAACTAGGACTTTTATGTTTTTTTTAACTTTAATATGTTTATTACCCGTATTGATAGGCAAAGACCAGGATTTAGCAGATTTTTTTACGATCAAACGTTTAATTTCAAATATTTAATATTTTTGAGACGTCTTAAGGTAGATCAGTTTAAGAAATAAGCGAAAGATGGCGCCAGTCGTCAATTTAAGTTTGAATTATCTATTTAAGCAAAGATGGCGTTACAATCGAAGTTATTTATTTAATTATATGATTACCTTTTGCTACAAAATGCCCTATAATTATTGTGTCGCAATAGTGATTCAAAAACTTGAATAAAAACGTAATTTCGACGCTAACTCCGCCTTGGTTATTTATAGTATTGAGGTGTAGTATTGCCGGTACTACAGAGAAAACTGTCGACTGTAAACCGAATTTAAATAAATCCGAGTGGCACCATCTTTCTCATATTTGTTTAACTGATCTACCTTAAGTGACAGATTTTTTTTTAATTATAGGTTGAATATAGGTTTAAAAAATAATAAAAAATAAGGGTTAAATTTTTATTACTCAGGTTTTTAATGGCCCATTAACCTAAAATCAAGCAAACACCCCATTCGTGTAAGAAGTTTAAATGTTAATCTTTTTATTGGTCTAAATAGGATTACACTATAACGTCAAATAAAATATTACTAACACATTTTTTAAAAGCTTTATTCAAATATTTATCAATCTTAATTTTTTAAATTAACGTGAAAAGTATAGTTAGTATTGTTTGAAATATTGAAACTTCGATATTTTAAATCAGATGAAATGCTATTTAAATTAATACCTTTTGCTCTTCAAACCATTTGATGAACTTGTCATAATCTTTAGTGTCTTCTGATTTTTGCTGTATTAACCGCGATTCTGCTTTATTATTTTAGGTATCAATGTTAGAACTTATTTTAAAGTAATATACAACCTGTAACAACTGTGGTGACAACAATAAATCTTATGTGATAGATTGCAAATTAATTTTTGTATTTGTCATTTCGATGACAGCTGATGACATCACTAATTCAACCAGTTTACATTATTGGTTCTTTATTTCCATTTTTTGTAGTAATAATACCAGTATTTATGATTTTAAAGTGTACCAATAAAAAAAATAGCAGAAAGTATTCGTGGATAACTGGTCTTTAAAACACTTGACTTATTTCGAGAAAAATCGCGCGTGTTCTATTAAATGACAGCTGGCCGCCATGTTGCCAAATCCTCCTTGTCAGTCCTTGTGATTTCAAAATTTCGAAATTAAAAAAAAGTATGTTCCGGGGCGTTTTAAAGAAAAAAATTTTGGGAAATCCATTTTTTTTTTAATATCTTTTAGTGAGAAAAATTTCGTACGGGGTCGCAAAAAACCCAAAAAACGATACCCTCCTTTCTCCTCTTCCTTAAAAATTTCTCGTCTTTTTCTCAATTTTTGTTTTTTTTTTATCTTGAAATTCTCTAAAATTACCCCTTTTTTATATAAAATTATCCTTTTTTTTTTTCATTTTTGTATCAAATGTCCCCTTCTTTTTCTCAAACTTTGTCACTTTTTTCTAAAATTACCTATTTTTTATAAGATTACCCCTTCTTTTAATATTGTCCCTTTTCTTCCTAAAATTACCCCTCTTTCCCATTTTTCACTATTTTCTTAAATGTCTCCTATTTTCTCTCAACTTTTGTACCTTTTTCCTAAAATTACCTCTTTTATTCTCTAAAATGACCCTTCTTTTTTCTTATTTTTGTAACTTTCTCAAACTTCCCCTCTTCAAAGTTTTGGTGCCATTCTCTCAAATATTGATATTTTTTTCTCTAAAAAAACTCCTTTTATCTCTAAAACCCCTCCTTTCCTTCAAGAATTTCCCCTCCTTTTTCTCGAAAAAGTCACTGTTTTTAGTAATTCTTTTTTTACCCTCATTTTTTTTTATTAATTCTGCTCCGTTTTTACTCACATTTTTTTAAAAATTTAACACGTTGGGTGCCTAGTTTATAATATTAAAAATTATTCGCTTATAATAACATTAAATTAAAGACATGAAGAAAAAAGCATTTAAAACTTAAAGGAGCATTTGAAATATAGAATTAATAAAAAATCAAAATATAAAAGAAACATGAAAAATGTTACAGAATTATTCACAAAAAAGAAGAAAGAACTAATCAAAACCCGAAGAAACATTTTAAAAATTGAAGAAATATTTAAAATGCGCAAGAAAACATCAAAATCTAAAAGAAACATTAAAAATATTATTCAAAGAAATTAATAAAAAAAACATTTAAAACCTGAAGAAACATTTAGAATATTGAAGAAAGTAGTTAATTAAGGCCGTTTCTAGGTCATCAAAGAGAGGAGGTAATGAACAATTACAATGAGCAATTATAATGAGCATTTTTTTTTTTTTTTTTTTTTTTTTTTTTTTTTTTTTTTTTTTTTTTTTTTTTTTTTTTTTTTTTTTTTTTAATGAGCAATTACAACTAGTAATTACAATGAGCAAGTCTAAAAAATCCTCACGTTCTAAAATTCATATTCATTACATAATTGTTCCTAATAACCCGACGCCGGCCCTGCCAACTGATCGGTCGAATTACGACTATATTAAAAATGTAAACGCAGACCTAAAATATATACATCTCCGATTTCTTCTATGAACGCTTTTACTGGGTCAGAAGTAGAGGAGGTAATGAGCAATTATAATGAACAATTATAATGAGCAATTACAATTAGGAAAAAAAATTTAAAAATTTTTTTTTTTTAATTTTATTTCATTTTTTATTTATTATTTTTTTTCATGGGTAGAAAGAGCAATAAATTCATTCATTACTTATTATCCTAAATCAGTATGATTCTAGTATATATTACAGACATTCTGAGACAAATAAAAAATTCTTTAACTGGACGGGCTTTAAATGAATAGGGTGGCGATTCTTATCTGAGCCACCCTTAGAAATATAAGTTGGTGTGAAGGAACTTATCGGTATGCAAGCCGTTATACGGAAAGTATTGATTTTTTTTTTGGTTAAGCGAAGATTTTAAATGTTTGTCGGACAACATGCACCGTAAATTATTCTTTAAAATAGTTTTGGGTATTATTCTGGTAATACTATGAATTTAATTATTTTTTCTTAAATAACAAATTATATTATGCATTTTCGATATGGAACCCTAAATAATATTATTTTATTAAGTCTAAAAAGCGCAATAAAAAAAATATATTAAAAAAAAAATATACATAATACTTTCCCGACACCTTTAATTAATAATTAATTTTTCTTAAATAAAAAAATAATATTTATTTTCGATATGTAACGCCAAATAATTTTATTTTATTAAGTTTTAATAACGCAATAAAAAATATAATAAAAAAATTATTCGACCTACATAATACTTTTCCGGTACTTTAATTAATTTTTCTTAAAAAAAAAAATATCTATTTTTGATATTCGATATGGAACTCTAAATAATTTTATTTTATTAAGTTTAAATAACGCAAAAATATATTAAAAAATTATTCGACCTACATAATACTTTTCCGGTACTTTAATTAATTTTTCTTAAATAAAAAAAATAATATGTATTTTCCATATTCGATATGTAACGCTAAATAATTTTATTTTATTAAGTTTTATAACGCAATAAAAAATATAATAAAAAAATTATTCGACCTACATAATACTTTTCCGGTACTTTAATTTTTCTTAAAAAAAAAAATATTTTTCTTAAAAAAAAAATATCTATTTTTGATATTCGATATGGAACTCTAAATAATTTTATTTTATTAAGTTTAAATAACGCAAAAATATATTAAAAAGTTATTTGACCAACATAATACTTTTCCGTTATTTATATGTATTTAATTTCTTGAAGATTTATTATAATCCGTTTTAACTCAGTATGCGAAATTATAATATTATAATATTTTAAATATCAGAAAAAAAAAAAAAAAAAAAAAAAAAAAAATAAAAAAAAATAAATAAAAAAAAATCAATTTTTTTTCAACTTTTTTTTTCAACTATTTTTCTCCCTATCCTACCTACCCCATTCCCCTTTGCTCCCCTTAGGCCCCTTAGGCCCCTTAGGCCCCCCCTACCCCCGTGCCACCGAAGTTCGAAATGCATTTGTTCCGAGCGGGATTTGAACCAGCATTTAAAAAGCGTCAGATTTCTAAATCCGACCTCTAACCAAAACGGCTAGCGAGAGTCCCTTATAAGTGTTTAGAAAATCTTTATCTCTTCCTACAAAACCACCCCCTCAGGGCATAATCTTAAGCGAGCATAATATTAGACAACAATAGCCCGCCTAGACTCTTTTATCAGCGGGTGGCCCTCACACCGATCGCCCGAAAGATCTCCACTGCGATAAGCAGCCATCCATACCAGAGGCGTGCCTTCGAATAAAGATTAATTTAAGAAATAATATTAAAATGTTTTTTTTATTGCGCCCCTTTGCTGAATTGAACTCAGATCCATAAATTTTATTCATTAGACAGTAAAAATGAAACTTTTTTTTTTCTTGACTATAATAAAAATATTTTTTAAGTAGGATTTCTAGATCGAAACATGGTCTGACATCAAATTGTGTGGAATATTTCGTTCAATTATTTATTTTTCTAGATTTTTATCTACAAATTTATTGTTGAAATTTTATGGGCCCATTATTTAACAAAAAAGCTTTTTAAATGTCGAAAAAATGTCCTGTCATTTATTCAAAGTCGTTATTTAGATACATGGATATTTATATGCCTTGCTTACGTTTCCAAGATTTTTATCTGCATGAATTTTTTGATGGGACCATTATTTACTTTAGATAAATGGGTTTTTACATGTTTGGAATTATTCAACAGCTAGCTAACTGCAGGTGGGCGTTCTAATTATATGGAATATTTTTCACAATGGTAGGATTGTACTTAAGCAAGCTATACCTCCATTCTACCAGGAATTTGGTAGGGATATATTCAACCTATGAGGATAGAGCATTTCCACCCCTCTTTATGACTCCGCCCTATACTTTGAATAATATAATCCAGGGTCTAGACGCGTTTCACTCAGTTTTCATTTAACACTTGTTCGCTAGTATAAAAAGTAAAAGTTAAAAAAATTATGGCTGCTGCATACTTGAAAGATTTCACTGAGAAGGAGCTGATGGCCGCTTTCGGCATACCAATAGCGGAGGACATCTCCGCCGGAGAATCCGCCGACCCCAACGTCCAAACCATCATCATCCCTGATGACCAAGTCCAGGTCGGCGGACTCCCGGTTTTGGAAGCGGCCATGGTCGAAGTAGCCATGGACCTGGAGGAAGCGACCAAGAAGCGCTCGAAAAGAAAGGCGCAAAAAAAGCAGACATCCCTAAAGAAGCCGAAGATTGACATCTTACAAAATATAATCGTGGCCGAGAGTGCAGCCCCAGTTAAATTATTAAATGCCCTGGACGCGACGGTCCCGGAAGCAACCCGGGACTCTGAGCTAATCAGGCTCATAGACGCGGAGGAGAAGGAGAGTCAGCGTCTAGAGCTGCTATTAGCCACCGTCCAGGGTGATTTGGCAAAAAGTCGGGCTAAAGGGGCGGCCTTTAGGGATGAATTGCAGGTGCGAAGTGCGAAGTGGGGCCGCTTCAAAGAAGCAGCAAGTGCCTTAAGGACGATATATATGGAGTTAGTTTAGTTTAGTTTTATTTTAGGATTTTGTATAAGGTATTTTAAGTATTTTTTATTTACCATTTAATTTTTTTATTTATAATTTAATTTTTTTGTTTATAGTAATTTTAAGTTCTTATATACTTTTTATTTAGTTTTTTTATTTTATAATTATTTTTAAGATGTATATTTATATTTTTAAGTATAAAAGTTTTTTGTTTATAGTAATTTTAAGTTCTTATATAGTTTTTATTTAGCTTTTTTTATTTTATAATTATTTTTTAGATGTTTATTGACTTTTTTTTGTTTAAAAATAAAAATTATTTATTTTAACGTATTCCTTTTTTTTAACTCATATACCCTTATATTTACATATTTAAATAACCAATAAAATTTTAATAAAGAAAAAATTATTCATTACAAAATTTTTAATAAACAATAACTTTAAAATAAAGTTTAAAAAAAAGTTTAAAAGAAAATATACTCATCACATGGAGTATCTCGTAGAAAAAAAATTACAGTTAAAATAACAGAAAAAAGAACATCTCATCATCTATAGGTAATAAAAATTTACTTTAAGCATCTAGTGTAAAATTATAAAATTTTCTCTAATATATTAAATATGAAATAGAAACAAAGTTTAAAAAAAAAAAAAAGATTTAATCTTCAAAGACAGTATCATGTTGAAAAAAAAATAAATAAAAAAATAAGTGAAAAAAAGAACATCTCACTATCAACTTTGGGTAATGATGATTTACTTTAAGCATAAAGTACAAAATTATAAAATTTCACAAAGATATTAAGTAAATATTAAATATAAACAAAATTGTCCATTGAGCATACTATATTGGTTAATAATATTCTTTTAATGAAGATTATTAAACAAAATTTTTTTCAATTTTTCAATACTCGCCAGATATGCATAATTTTTTCCTGTTATTTAATTTATTTAGAAAATATTAAGAGTAATCAACTGGTCATACATATTTAAACTTAACTTATTTAGCAATTATCGTTATTTAGCACTTATTTTGAAAATGGTAATAAATTAAAATACTTTTTCCATATAAATATATCATTTATTATATTGGTATTAAAAAAATTACAAAAAAGAACTAATACTAAATTCAGAATTTCTCCTGCACACGAAGATGGCGAGCTTGCATATGCGATTGTTCATTTAATTACAGTCTCCGCAAACATCTCTAATACAAAATTGGTAAAGAGGAAGTTCGCATGCATAACAAGCATCATAAACAGCTTCCTCTTCGCCCACTGTACTGTGATGTTTACGGACATGACTGTAAGAACCCCAGGCGTTCCGAATGTGATCGTGTGAATATCGATCGAAACACATGGGGCACAAATGAACTTCTCTATCAACTCCAGGCCTTTTTAAATGAACAATCATATATGACGTGACTATACAACAGTGTGCCCGCCGTTGGAGATGATTAGTAAATTCTCTAACGGTGGGCTCACTGTCCCCTTCGGAAAGGTCGATGCCATAGTCCTCGCTGCTATACTCAGTATCCGTAGACCATCCATCGGACTGAGCATCTTCATCTTCGTGCGCAGCAGCTTCCTCATCTTCAGGTTCCACTGGCTCTGCAACTTCCGGTTGCACTCCACCAGCAGCATCTGGTTCCACTCCACCAGCAGCATCTGCATTATTATGTGTAGGCCCTTCAACTTGGTCGACGTAGTTGACCTCGTCTACTTGCTATAACAAAGAAAAAAATATTAATCGCCACTTTAACACCAACCCAATGCAATAAAAATTAAAATAATAAGATGGAAAACTTACCATTTCATCAGAAGGACCCCAAATTTCTCTAAACAGATGCTCGTGGTTTTCATCAAATGGAACCAGAAGTTCTAAACGCCTCACCGGATTCATATCTATAAATTTTTTTCTTTTTTTACAAATTTTATTTTTCAATAGATGACTACTGCCACGTTTGAAATATTAATAAACTACAAACTCCGCCCGTTCGCTCTTTTATACATTTTCTATGAGGGTTGGTAGGCGTGGTCGCATTCAATGGTGAATTTCGCCCCTCCGTTCAATGTACTTAAAAAGTACTTCATCAACTTCAGTAAGGAATATTCAATTGCTGTATGTAGTTTCGATCATGAAAATAAGTAATAGAGTCGTAGATAATTAGACCTTTTTTATTTTACTCATTGCAATTGCTCATTGCAATGTAACTGTGACTACTTACTATTTGTAATTGAATTACCATTATACAGTGCTTTTACTTGGTGCGATTTCTCATTGCAATGTAACTGCGCCTACTTACTATTTGAAATTGAATTATCATTGTTCAGTGCATTTACTCATAGCGATTGCTCATTGCAATGTAACTGTGACTACTTACTATTTGTAATTGAATTACCATTATACAGTGCTTTTACTTGGTGCGATTTCTCATTGCAATGTAACTGCGCCTACTTACTATTTGAAATTGAATTATCATTGTTCAGTGCATTTACTCATAGCGATTGCTCATTGCAATATATCTGTACCTACTTACTATTTTAAATTGAATTATTGTTTAGTGCATTTACTCATTGCAATTGCTCATTGTAATTACTTTACATCGGTGTAGGGGGCGGAGTGCTGTACGTAGACTGATCTCTACCATGAAAAAGAGTGAGTTGAGGAAGGGGAGACTGAGGATTGTATAAAAGCGGACGTCGCAGCTTAGTTATATAATTTACATCGTGAATTTTATTAGCGACAGTTTGTATTAAATATGTTTGTGTGCAATTGTGGTTCAACTTTTACCCGGGTCGATAATTTAAATAGACATCGGAAGAGTAGTTGCAAGTTAATTCAGAATAGAGTCGTCGAAACGTCTAGAGGAGCTAAGAGGGCTGCAAATAATAATGTCGGAAATGGAGGTCCAGCAGCAAAGAGTCATGCAAGTAATAATGGCGGAAATGGAAGTTCAGCAGCAAAACAAACGGTTCACCCGCAGCAATCAAGAATGGAACGATGCGTACCATGCGACATAGATATTCCTTCAAACCAATTATATGCGCATAATAGAACTTTGCGACATAAGAATAATGCTTTGATTATACACTCAGAAGGTGTGCAACTGATAAAAAGCGCCTTTCAATGCAGAATTGCCAGCTATAGAGTTAATAGTGCTGAAAAACATATTAATTACGATACATTCTTCGATTCTGTGAAACAAAGGATGAAAGGTTTGTTGGAAAGTGTAATCGCAATTCATAGCAGCGTTAAGACCAATATTGAAACGTTCGGGAGGTATACTTTGCACACCCAGGAGCTGGGAGATGTGAAGTCCTTCAACAGTAAGAATCGGATTATTGATGCATCAACGGATTTGGATGCAATGCTGATGGTATTTAGAGATAATGTGATCTCGCAAAGTCTGGAGTTTGAGGAGAAAGATTCCGGTAAGCTTATAGAAATACAGTGTTTCGGTATATAATAATATAAATGCATTTTTTATTTTTTAGGTTGGGCTCTGCAAGAAATACTCTTCGTTGAAATTAATATAAGCAAGTATTCCCCGTTAGGAGGATGTTCTTATATTAAATTACCTAAGGATATAGAGAATAAGAAGGCCGTGATAAATGTACAGAATGGAGATGAATATTGCTTCGCTTGGGCTATAGTTTCCGCATTGTATCCATCCAATCAACGCAGTGGCTATGTGACATCTTATCCTCACATTGGAGGCGTGCTGAATTTGCAAGGTCTCGAATTTCCTATGAAGTTGAAGGGGATCTTAAAATTTGAAGATCAGAATAATATTAGTGTTAACGTGTATGGAGTGGAACAGAGTTTTGTAGAAGGTAAGGTAAAGCATGTTATTGTAGGTCCGGGCAATAATCACTATTGTTGGATTAAAAGTCTCTCTAGATTAGTTTCAAGTCAGATTAGCAATCATGAAAAAAAAAAATTCTTTTGCGACGGATGTCTACTTTATTTTTCTAATGAAAATATATTACTGCGCCATCAGTCTAACGATTGTAACCATGTGTATACAACGATGCCGACTACTGAATTAGTAAAAGATAGTCGTGGATTATACGCACCGGGAAACATTCTAAAATTCAAGAATTCCGAAAAGCAATTAAAAGTCCCTTTTGTTGTTTACGTAGATTTTGAATCGGCTTTAAAACCAATAGCTTCCTGCCAGCCCAACGCGTCAAATTCATATACCATCCGTACACATGTGCATGAAGCCTATTCTTTCGCATACCTGATTAAGTGTTCATACGATGATTCGCTGACTAAATTCGTAAAATATCGGGGCGAGAATGCCGGTAAAGAATTTGTAAAACGATTAGAGGCTGATGTTTTAAATATATACAATAGGCACTTGAAGAATGTGATTCCAATGATACCTCTAACTATTAGGGAAATTGAAGACTATATGACTGCCAATGTATGTAATATTTGCGATGAGCCGTTTACTATTGACGAGGTTAAAGTGAGGGACCACTGTCACCTAACTGGGAAGGTGAGACCTGGCGCTGCCCACAGCAATTGTAATTTAAATTACAAAATTCCAAAGTTCATACCAATATTTAGCCACAATATGACTGGATATGATGGGCATCTATTTGTAAAGCAATTGTTTGGAGAAGGTGATCGAGTTGAGGTTATCGCGCAAAATAAGGAAAAATATATTTCTTTCACGAAACCCATACACACGCATAATTATGTAGGTAGTGATGGTAAAATGAAAAAGAATTATATAAATCTAAGATTTCTAGATAGTTTCAGATTTTTGGCTAGTTCTTTAGATGAGCTATCCAAAAATTTACCTTCCGAACATTTCATCGAAACCAGGAAACGATTTTTCAATCCTGAGAAATTCAACATAATGACACAGAAAGGAGTTTTTCCATATAGCTTTGTAGATAGTATGGATAAATTGGAGCATGACAGTCTGCCTTCGAAAGCACAGTTTTATGATAAATTGAGAGAGCAGCATATATCGGATGATGAGTATGCGAGGGCTCTGAAAGTATGGAAATTATTTGAATGTAAAACTTTGGGGGATTATTCCGATGTATATCTTACTTCGGATGTGATGATATTATGCGATGTATTTGAGAATTTTAGAGAAGTGGCATTGGGCGCGTACAAGTTAGATCCCGCACAGTATTTCACATCTCCCGGATTATCATGGGATTCCATGCTACGTTATACGAAAGTCGAATTGGAATTGCTGACTGATATCGATATGATTAACTTCTTTAAGAAAGGAATTCGCGGAGGAATCAGTCAATGTGTAGGCAGAAAACAAACGGCCAATAATCCTTACCTACCAAACTACAACCCCTTCTTGGATAAATCATACATATCATACCTTGACGCTACAAATTTGTATGGCTATAGTATGAGTCAAACCTTGCCGACGGGTGAGTTTACATGGCTGTCAGAGGAAGACATTAACAACTTGGATGTACATTCTATAGGTGATGATGATAATTACGGCTTTGTATTTGAAGTAGATGTATTATACCCTTATAGTTTACATGACGAGCATTCAGATTTACCTTTTCTGGTGGAGAATATGATACCGCCAAATATATAATACACTACAGAAACCTCAAACAAGCTTTAGCCAACGGACTGATTCTTAC
Organism: Neocrepidodera transversa; assembly: GCA_963243735.1. Lineage (NCBI taxonomy): Eukaryota > Metazoa > Arthropoda > Insecta > Coleoptera > Chrysomelidae > Neocrepidodera > Neocrepidodera transversa. Next base: position 35,149 of record CAUJLB010000152.1, on the reverse strand, counting down.
TAACGTTCATCGAGCTTTAAAGTTTAGGCAGTCGCCTTGGCTAAAAAAATATGTCGATCTCAACACTGAGATGAGAAATAGGGCGACAGCAAAGTCGGAAAAAAATCTGTATAAAATCATGGTTAATGCAGTCTATGGCAAGACGATGGAGAACGTAGATAATCGTACTAATATAGTTCTTAAAACTCACTGGTCAAGAAAAGGGCATTCTCCGGGAGCTAGCTATTTAATTTCAAAGCCTAATTTCAAAAGTCGGGCAATTTTTTCAGAAAATTTTGTTGCTATACACATGGATAGAACTCGAATATTCTATAATAAACCGTTGTATATAGGGTTTGCAGTGTTAGAACTTTCAAAAGTGAAAATGTATCATTTTTATTATCAGGTATTGAAAATATATTTTGGTAAAAAACTGTCATTACTTTATATGGACACTGACAGTTTTATACTAAAAGTGACCAATGCTAATTTTTACGATTTCATGAAAAATCATATAGAGTACTTCGACACCTCTAATTATAAAGTACCCAATATGTTTGACATACCAGTTACAAATCCGATTTTGGGCAATTTTAAAGACGAATTGCCGAATAACGTGATAAGTATATTTTTGGGCACCGGTGCCAAGGCTTACTACATAAAATCGATCGGTACCGAAGATGAGGAAATAAAAAAAGCGAAAGGCGTAAAAAAGTACGTGATTGAGAGTAAGCTGCGTTTTGCAGATTATGAAAATATAGTCGGAAATGTTGGAGGCGTTATTTTTAGAAAAATGAATTGTTTTCGAAGTATTCTACATGATATATATACGGAAATGAAAAATAAGGTAGCATTGTCGTATAATGATGAGAAGCGATTTATAATTCCGAACACGACAAAAACATTACCATGGGGACACCGGGATATCGCGCAATATCTTAATGGGCCTAGAAATTCTATTGCCGTAATGCAAGACTCTGTAAATAATGTAATTAATAGTAATATTAGTGAAGAAACTAGATTAGATCGTTTAATTCAATTATTGTGCGAAGAAATGTAACCCCCGCACTTAAGATGATTAGAATAATATTTTTTAGGATAATAAAAGTTTCAAATATGCTTTACTTGGTTTTATTGAAAAAAAAAAAAACAATAAACTTAAGTCAATTACAAAGCATTATTTTATATTAGAATCCTGTATGGACGGCACCATCGAATAATAATAATAATAATAATAATATTTATTTACAGCTGCAAATACAACATTACATAAAAAAACATATAAATACATAGATGTAAATAAATAGAGAAATTGATAAGCGACTGAACACTTGTTTCAATGGCTAAACTATCTACAAAACAATTACAATATAACTATAAATATAATTGAATATAAAATACATATATATATATATATATATATATATATATATATATATATATATATAGCAATCAGCCATTACTTATTTTTCCTTAAGTATTGATTTATACACCTTCCATAATGATGTTGCAAAAATTTCTAGGTTTTTCCAATATAAATTGTTTAATTTTTTTTTTTAGCAAATTTATGTTATAAATGGATTTAAAGGTTGCTGGTAAGGCATTATAAATTTTAACTCCAAGATAATCAAATGATCTTTGAGAGCAACTTTTAACCATTTTTGGGGCAACATATAGATTTTTGTTGCGAGTACAATATTGATGTGATGGTAATTTAGCCTGAGATTTTGTTTTAGAGTGATATATTGAACAACAGTTTATAAAATATAATTGTCTAATGTCTAAGATTTTGGTTTCTGCGAATAATGCATCCGAGCTATACATTCTATCTTTTTTATAAATCAATTTTAGAAACTGTCGTTGAATGATTTCCAGTGGATATATATGAGTTTTTAGAGCACTGCCCCAGACACATATCCCGTAACGTAGATGACTTTCTACTAGAGCAAAGTATAAGATTTTTAGATACTCAACTGGTAGAATGTCTTTCGTTATCCTAAATTTGTATAGAATACATCTTAATTTTTTTATTATATATTGTATATGTAGATCCCACTTTAGGTGGGAATCTATAATGACTCCCAAATACTTGACATTTTTAATTGGTGCAATAGAAAATAATTCCGTACCTATATAAACGTCAATATTAAACTCGGGAAGAACAGATGCTGTACAGTTAAATGGTAAGTAATGTGTTTTTTTTATATTAACAGTTAATAATTTGTGGTTAAGCCATTCTTTAATTATTTTAAAATTGTTTTCAGCTTTTAACTTTAATCCGAACCAGTTGTCAGCGGTGAAGAAAATAGCAGTATCGTCAGCGAATCCGATGATATCTCTCTCACATTCTAGTGAAAATAATCCGTTTATATAAATATTAAACAGCGTTGGTCCTAGCACTGAATACTGAGGAACTCCATATTCTAAAACTCTTTCATTGCCCAGTACATCGTCGACCCTCACAGCTTGACTTCTACCACCTAAATATGTTCTAAAGAGCTCTAAGATATTATTTCTTATTCTTATATCCCTTAACGATTCCAAAAGTAATGGGTGGCTAACTGTATCAAACGCCTTAGATAAGTCTATAAAGATACACAAACATGGTTTACTCATATTAAGCGATTGATGTATTTTAGAAGTCAGTGCTAGTACAGCGTCTTGTGTCGAAGTATTTTCTTTGAAGCCATATTGACTCTCCGATAAAATAATATATTTATTTAAATATGATATAAGACGTTTCTTGATTAATTTTTCAAATACTTTTGACATTTGGGAGATAAGTGTGATAGTTCGATAGTTAGAAATATCTGAATTATCTCCGTTTTTATATATGGGTATCACTAAACTACGTTTAAAAGCTGTTGGATATATACCTTCTTCGACACAACGATTTAATATATAGGTAAAAGGATGTTTTATATATTTTAAAATTAATTTAAGAGTTTCACTTTTTAAGTTGTCTGCACCAACTGCTTTTTAATTTGGAAGAGTTTGAATTTCTTTTATGAGCTCGTCACATTCAATTTTGGAGAATACAAATGAGTTCAGCAACGTTTTTCTCTTATACTTATAATTGGGATCTTTTTTTATTTTATCAGCCAGTATTTTTCCAGTTTCGACAAACCGTTTGTTAAATTCATTTGCTATATCCATTTTCTCAGAAAGTAGGGTACCGTCCTCCTTTTTAATTGATTTTATTGGATGTTTATTCTTTTCAGTGTTACTAATTTTATTTATTACTGACCATAAGTTTTTAGAATTAGATGAATTGTCATTGATTTCGTTTTTGTAGAATTCAAATTTGCTTTTCTTAATCGACGAATTTAATTTATTTCTAAATGTTTTAAATTCGTTTTTTAATTCAATATTATTTGGATCTTTCTGTAAGTTTTTAAACATATTATTTTTTTTATTTATGGATTTCAATAGGGAGTTAGTTACCCACGGAGCTATTTTAGTGTATTTTCTTCTAAGTTGACGTTTTTCGGTACATAACTGGATGGCATTTAATACACTAGTTACAAATTCATCAGTAGCAGCATTTGCATTTTTGGAAGAGTAAATAGATGCCCATGTAATCTTGTTAAAAATTTTGTTAATTTTATTAGGATTGATGAAGTTTATTTCTCTAATTCGTATTTTTTCTTTGTGTTCTTGTAATTCTAAGACTATTTGAAGTAAAGGAGTGTAATGATCAGTAATATTGGTTTTTAATACAATTGGAATGATATTGTCTAGATAACTAAATTTGGCCTTAATAAAAATATGGTCGATACAAGATTTACTAGACCCCTGTACTCTTGTAGGTGTATTAATAGTTGATACATATCCAAATTCCTCCAATATGTTTAAGTACTCCATAGTTACATTATCATCGGTTTTTAGTAGGTCGATATTTATATCTCCAGCAAAGATATAGAAGTCGTGTATATTATTATTATTTTTTTCTAAAAAAGTGTTTAAGTTATTAACAAACTCTTGTGAATTTGAATGTGGAGAACGATATACTGCAGTAATAATGGCGCTGTACTTATTTTCGAATTTTATTTCTAACTGAATAGCTTTTATGTCACTATAAATTTCAATAATCTCGCATTGGTAATCATATGATTTTTTTAAAAATACCACCACCCCATCATTCTGGTTATATTTGCTCTCGTTATAAAAAACATTATATCCTTCAAGTTTAAAAACACTTCTATCCAGAACTTCCCAAGTTTCTGTCAAAATTAGACAATCAAGGTCACAGTTTAATTTATGTATTAACACCGTAAACTCCTCATAATTTTTACCAATGCTACGAATATTAGTATTTAAAATTTTAAAATTTGATAAATGGTTAATTCGGAATACATCGTAACATTCATCTGTGCTCTCCAGATTATAAGTTGTAACACTTGTAATTTGAAAATCGCGTAGATATTGATCCATTTCCCTCTAGAAATTTTCTTAAAGTATAAAAAAGAAGTAATGTTGAGACACTAGAAAGAATTTGATAATATAAGGTATATTTTAAATTGAAGGTTATTAACAATTAGAAGAAGAAAAGAAAAATGCGAAAAAGCTAGAATTACATAAAATAGGTTTAAATTTAAATCTAAATCACACCTTTAGAACCTTTTCTAGTTCTATTTCCAATGGTGGTTTTTATTTCTTGGGGGTTTGCTTCTTTATTTGGAGATACTGGAGTATTGGATATTAGTCCAAGTCTTGGTTTATTATTCTTCAGCTGTTCTTTATTCTTTGTGGAGACGAAAGAGTCTTGATTGTTTTGTTTTTGATTTTGAAGGTCCAATCTTTCTTTATTGGTTGTTGTTACTGCGGAAGGCAAATATCTATTTCCACAAGGTGTTCCTGGATCACTTTGTGCCGATTTTATAGTTTCTTCTTTTTCACTATCCTCAAGATGTGGAAGATCTTGGACAGTGTAAGATATTCCATTTACATATAAGCGTCCTCCTTTGATATATGAGTTAGGCTCTTTATTTGATTTCGCCTTGTATAAGAATTCTTTTAATATTTTGTGCTCTTCTCTTTGCTGTACAGTTAGATCGTGTGAGATGCTGATATTCGTTCCTGTTAAGTTTTTAATATTTTGGAAAATCTTTTGTTTTTTTAAATATGAAATAAATTCGATTTTAATTGGAGTACTCCTACCTTTCCCAAGACTATATATATTATTTAGATCTGCCTCAGTTAGATTGATTCCTAAGAGTTGATTTATATTAGTAAGTATTTTTGATATATCAATGTTTTCTTCCTCACGCTGCAGTCCAAAAATTACTATATTATTTTTCTTGATTTCCCTATGGATAGCCTCCACTTCTTTTTTAATATTCTGGGTTACTTTTTTTGTTTCATAAATTTTTTCATTTAGTTCCTCAAATTTTAGTGATAATCTAACCTCTACGGCATCTATTTTTGATTTTATATCATCATTTCCACTTTTTATCAAAGCTTCAAAATGTTTAAAATATTCATCCATATTAAGTATTTAGACTTTTTGAATTTTGTGGTTTGCTTTTGAAATACGTAGAAATATATCTAGGACAATCAACAAAAATCTGGCAACATTTAATTATAAATTTGACGAACTTGTGGTCTCTTATCAGCAAATTGATAATACTATTTATCGTTTTTTAGTATTGAGACATGCAGATTTGGAGTTATTTTCAATTACAATTTGATACAAACACTTACATCAGTTAGTTTTTCCTAATGATGATGCTTCATGCACTTTTCACTATTTAATTAAGTATATAAATTACTGTTTTACTGATTTTAATTTTATTGTAAATTAGTTGATGTTTTTAGCAACGTTGCCGACCTATATGGTCTATATTGGATGTAATAATCATGCAACACAAGTGCATACACTTTGGTGTTTTTCGGAAATTTGCTTTTGCGTGTTTCAAATTCAATCTTGACATCCACAGTTGACGTTTTAATTGCTTCCGGCTGATGGTTGCAGTCGATTACGAATACAGGATTTTCGCGAAATTCTCCTATGTCCATCATTGGCTCGCCAATAGCTTTGTTGTAGTACCCTCTTTGGAAATTCTCATATGCGTAATATGCTAAAGTGTCCAATTTCTGCTCAAAATTCAAATTCATTCTTTCAAACGGATAAACTTGCGAGTTTAAATGCACGCGAATATTCATCATATCGGCATGCATAAAATTCGTTACATCTTTTGTATGGTTATCATAATTATCAGCATCTTGAAATGCTATAATAATGAATCGAGGTCTTTTCAACGCCGTACTTATTTTCAATGCCCAAATATCTGACGAAGTTTCTCTTAGCGACGGTAATTCATACAGATCGGCCATTCGGTAAGGCACGTTGAGAGTAGTTTTCGGACTTTTTGTTCTACTGAATAATCGTAGTTTAGCTTTATCATCCGGAACTATGTACTTAATCCTCCATTGTATTTCGTCTATTTCTATATCTGCTTCAGCCTCGCCGATATAGCAGTTTTTGAAAGTTCATGCTATAGTCAAAACGAGCTCATGCTGAGTGTTTATAATACCTTTAGTATAATCTTCACCGAAAGTAAACAGATCTTTAAATTTTATTCTGCCACTAAATACATCAGTAGCAGCATGATACAGATCCTGCTTTTGTTCGTTACATCCCCAACCTGAAGAATTCAATGCGTTTATTTGAGATTTTCCATACGATACCATATTCTTCATAGTGGTAGCGATTATGGGCTTCCTACATTCAGCTACTTTTTCACCTCCCATCTCGTACCTTGCTTCCTCGAATAGTCCATATAGAAAATTATTGGATAAATAGCATTTTTTAGTGACGTCTTTTGATTTGAATTTACCTCTTATATCGATGGAACTGTCTGAAATATCTAATATATTATCTTGGTGTTGGATCTGGATCCTCACCACATCGGAATTTTTATAAACTGGCGATCCTTATGGCTTGTGAGTAAATTCATGTAGGCTCACTAAAGAATTGTCGATTACCGGTTCATTGAAAACTTCAAGTTTATCGCTGAAGGTTAATGCAGGCATTTTATTTATTTATTTAGATTCTCACTCTTAAACCAATTGACTGTAGAAATTCTCGATCTTTCTGTGACAGAAATACACGTCTAGACTGTCTGCTGGTTTTCTTCAAAGTGCCCTTCAATAAGCGCTTACCATTGAATTTATTGAAAACTTTCTTTAACACTGACGTCGTCGGCGTATTATAGCAGAATCCCATTTTATACGATTATTTTTATGCCACTTCTTTTAACTCTAGTATTACGCTAGTCGTCTCACCAAATCCAAAGTTCACTAGTTCACCTCTATCGCTTACAATGCGTACAGTAATATTGTCAATAGACCGACGGCCTTCGGGACTGATTGGCATGTAAATGATATTATGTGGCTCTTTCGTTAGTCTATATCCTGGCTCTACATCGACATCGAATGCATAGAGAATGTGATCTTCACTGCCATTAATATATGAGCCGGATACAATATTACAAACCAACCGTATTAGTCGAAGTTGCGTAATATCTACGACGTTGGAGGATTGATGCGTAGTTCCACTTTTAAATATGATCTTATCAAACCCTAACAGCGGTCCTATTGAGTTTTCAACTGTAAAGTCAATATCGAACTTTGAATATATTTCACATTTTAGAGTATTGTTGTTTGCTTGGAATATGAATTCATCGTCGGAATTGTATGTTTCGTTATCTTTATAAAAATTAAAATATAGCAGCCTTCTTATTGCCGCATTTATTTCCTCTATTTCATAAGCTCCTGGAGGTATTTGCAATAAAAACTCGGTAATAATGTCGTCGCTGTCCACGTATCTAAATTGGATAGCATTATTTTTTTCTGTAATATTATTTATAGAGTTCCACCCATAAAATCCCAATAAACCTAAGCCATACCGCTTGGTCGGATTTAATTCGATGGGAGGATAAAAATCGGCTTTTAGGACACTTGTGCCTATATCTGTGAGTTCGAACGTGCGCGACATAACTGATAGCGAATAAATGACGTTCGCATTTTTATTCTAAAAAAAAGTCAGATTTATGGTTTGACTTGATTTATTAAAAAAAAAAATACATTTTTTATTTCAAAATAATCATGCTGTTATTCTTGCTGACAGAAGCAACAGAAAATTCTTCGTGGCGGTGGGCCATCTGCTTCGTCTTCGCCCGATCCTTCTTGCTTATTATGCTCGTCGCAGTATTGATATTGCAAAATATCCGGATCTTCCCTTAATCTGGCCGGCAGCTTATTCCATACCCATGCTATTTCATGGGATGCGCACGCAATTAAAACGTCCTTATGCATTTGCTCCAAATCCTCTGTTGGCATCTTAAGTAAGCTGCGATATTTAGAAAATGCTCGCAATGATGACGAATATTTTTTAACTTCTTCTCGATGCATTCTATTTTGCTTTGGATAGAAGAAATTTTAAGCACAAATGACCACACAAAACTGTATTGAACTTCTGATACCGTTTGTGATTATATTTTATGCTTCGAGTTGGTGACGGCCCTTTATTTAAATAGTTAGTCAGTGTTGGTGGTGGGGGTAAATCGCCGAAACTATCAAAGTATGTAGTCAATGTACCTCGTTTCTTGTACGAAACCCAGTGTGTGCCTAAACCGGCATTATTATCAAGATTAATAATTGCAGATTCATTTCGACGAGGCCCTCTCTTCGGTAAAGTATCACTCATATATATACCCCGAAAATATGGGATGCTATTTTTTCTAGCAAATTCTCTAATAAAAACGTCAGTCAACGGTTTTCGGGGTAATTGATCTATTAGTTTTTTGAACTCCTATATGGTTTAAGATATAATCCGAATCCTTTTTTATACGGTTTCAGATAAATTCCACTGCCGCTCTTGCCTGCGGCTATACTTTCCATCGCTTTGTGGTGTCTATTTGACTCAGACATCTGTTCTTTAGCTTCCTTGGCTGCGCTTACAGCTCTTGCAATGCCTGATGCTGCTCCAGCCAAGCCGCCTAAAGCTGATAATCCGGCGAAAATAGGTATCAGTGGTAAAATCCCTCCAGTTTTTGGTACTGGTATAATGCGCGGAGTTATTATATTATGTACTCCGCCATTCATTTTAACATATTTTCTTGCTACTTGCAAAGCCGCTTGGCTAGCTTTTTTCAAATCTGTGAGTCTTTTGCTTTTAAGAAATTTTCCAACTTTACTAACAACTCCATTTCCAAACGTGACAGCCCTTTTTTTTGGAGATTTTTTCGGCTTACGCTTTTTTACGGTGCGGGATTTATGACCCATGCCGAGCTTTCTTTTAGCTTTCATTATATTAGTCACAAACCAGGATGCGCTTTTTTCACCAATTGAAGCGTCTTTCGATTTCACGCGAGACCAAGCAGCGTTTTCCAATTCTTTATCAGCGATGTGTCTAGCTCGAAAATCTTTATTCAAATAAGCGACGTCATGAGTCTTGCAGGCTCTATCAAGACCATTTATACCCGGATCATTTCTAGCTATACGTTTAGCTAATTTTGTTCCGGGGCCGCAATACTGATATCCTGGTATATGCAATTCCACAGGTAGTTTATTTATAATGGAATTTAAAATGCCTCGACCTTTTTTCGTTCGCTTGGAGCTACTTTTACGTTTTGCTCTATTGACAGCCATTGCTTAAATAAGTAGCGCCGAAGTAGTTGCTGTTATATATAAATTAACCGCGGCGCGATGCGTATTGTAAAGCAAGCCGGCTGTATAAATATTGAAAATATAGATAAAAAAGTGGGATGTGTAGAAAAGAATATTAAACGCCGACATGGACCATTGCTTCCGCTAAGCGTAAGATCTCTGATTATTGGACCGTCCAACTGCGGTAAAACGAATGCCATGCTGTCCCTACTATTCCAACCCAATGGTTTACGATTTCTCAACGTGTACCTATATTCAAAATCGCCGTATCAACCGAAATATGAATATTTACGAAAAGTCTTGGAGCCGATTGATGGACTAGGATTGTACATGTTCAGCAATAATGAGAATATAATTCAACCTTCAGAAGCGAAAGAAAACAGCGTAATCATATTTGATGATGTAATAACCGAAAAGCAGGATATTGTGAGAGCTTATTTCAGTATGGGACGTCATAAGAATATTGACTGTTTCTATTTAGGCCAAACCTATTCTAAAATCCCGAAGCAGTTGATACGTGATAATGCTAATTTCATTCTTATATTTAAACAGGATGAAAAAAATCTCCGCCATATATATTCTGACCATGTATCTCCAGATATAACGTTTGGCGAACTACAGGAGATGTGTTCTAACTGTTGGAATGATAATTATGGATTTTTAGCCATCGATAAAGATAAGGATATCAAAGACGGCCGTTATATGAAAAGCTTGGATAGTTTCATATATCCTTAGATCTTCGTAGTATTAAATCAATTGCATTCGAGCGTCTGTTCCGCGAAGACATTTGACTTTTGAAACAATTATGAATCAAATTCGAGCTGAAGATGCTGAAAATATGAGAATTAAGCGAGATTTAATTGCTGTAACTGACGCCGTTCGAAAAAAATTTAATTCTCTAAAATCGGGCCGCATCGAGGAAAAAATGGAATTGGAGAAAAAATATGAGCCAATTACTACTCCTTTAAAAATAATTTCAACATCGACCGCCGTACAGTCTGCAAAAAGAGGTAACTTGCCTGAAACCGAGCAAGAATTGGATTATGATGAAACAGAAGATCCTTCTTTTAAAGATAAATTTTATGATTTTATCTCACATTCGAATGATTCTATGGATGATACATTGGATACCGCTTCTTCAAATAGTTCAGTAATTCGGACATCTTTAAATGAATCTTTGACCGACACGATCTCAAATCATGTATCTAACTTGATGGAGAAAAAAATTACGTACGATACAACATATGGCATTCGCATGGATCATGAGAATAATGAGCTCAAAATGGGTAATTTGGATGTGAAATTCACCGATAATAGCGTTTCATTCTCGAAAGATGGGAAGGAAATTAAACAATTTCGAATAAATGACCAATTGCTAAAATTATTATTCTTAAAGAGAATCGCCAATCCGAAGCCGAAAGATTTAGTCACATACCGAAATATATTATTAATCACAGAGTCGCCCTTCCTGCGATACCGCAAATCTTCTGTGCTTAATGTCTGCAATTGGAAAAAGTTTAAAAATATTATTCGACCGTTAATGGAGAGGAAAAAAGTAGGTGGCAGTTTGTCGAGCATACCGACTCATAAAGTATTAACTAAAATGCGACCTAATTATGTTTACTGGAATGATCCGAAAGAATTAATTAACCGTTTGCGGTTGCTGCATGCATCTAAACAGGCCGGACATAGTGGGCATACCAATGAGCTTATTTCTATAGTAGAGGAACTTCGTGAAGAAGGAATAATATATTGATTTGAAGTTGATACTTTAAAGCAGTTGGACCCAGCATGCCGTCCAATACGATAGACAAATTCGGTCGCCAAAGAAAATTTGATAGAGTTCTAGTAAAAGACCGAAGTGGTATTGGATTTAAATTAAATGCATCTGGGCAATACGACTTGCAGCTCAAGCGATTAACTAACGTTGCGCAACCTGAGGACGATTCTGATTCTGTAACGCTGGGCTATCTGAATTCGCAAATGGATATCACGATGCAGACGATTCGCCAAGTATTGCCAACGATGATTACGGATGCTTTAGGTAGCAATCAAGCTTTCATAAACACCATAACATGTAACCGGGAATTTTTGGAAGGTGTAATAAGTCAAGTAATGAAAAATCTTGGAAAAGAAATCGATAAAAGTGATGAATTCACAAAAGATATGGCGGCGATAAAAAAAATTATATCCCATTATAGGAGGGAGCTAAATAATATCAATCAGAAATTGGGTATTTGAGGAAATAAATTGATAAACGCCCCCTCTGTATCATATATTCATTGTTCAGCTTAATATAAGTACATTCAAGAATAGCCTAGCGCTTGGATGAGAGAAAAAATGAACGCTCTGAAGATTGGCATCATAAATGAATTGCACAAACCGGCTAGACGAAATTTTTTAAGAAGAAAAACCATAGTAAAAGGTATATATGACTTGTGGCAATGCGACTTGGCCGATGTACAGAAATACGCAGAAGATAATGACAACTACCGCTATATCGTGGTTATCATAAATTGTTACTCTAAATTTGTTTGGACAGTTCCTGTTAAAAGTAAAACTGCTGCCTCAGTTACGGCCGCTGTTGAATCTATATTGGAAACAAGTGGATATGCTCCGAAATATTTACAGACCGACTTGGGTACCGAATTCTATAATTCTAAATTTTCAATTTTGATGATCCAATACAATATCAAGCATTACTCCACGTATACAACTATGAAAGCTGCTATGGCCGAGAGAGTTATCAGAACATTAAAAACTGCAATCTATAAACATTTTCAAATAAGGGGTAGTTACAGGTGGTTGGATGCCATAGGTCCGATCACGGATAAATACAACGCGACCAAGCATAGCACTACTAATATGAAACCAATTGATGTAGATGTCGATAGTAAAGTGTTATTCCATGACCATAACAAAAAACGAGTCAAAGCAAGGGGAAAGGCGAAATTTAAAATTGGCGATATTGTTAGGATCTCCAAGTATAAACACCAATTTGAAAAGGGCTATACGGCGAATTATACAACGGAACTATTTAAAATTATCAAAGTTAACGACACGTATCCTGCAACGTATTCTATTAAAGATCTAAAAGGTGGGGAAATAAAAGGTTGCTTCTATGAGGTGGAGCTACTGAAAACAAAATATCCTAAAGACTACCTAGTTGAAAAAACTATTAAAACAAAAGGAAATCGCACTTTAGTTAAATGGTTAGGATTTCCTGAATCTGAAAACTCATGGATTCGCACTAAAAGCAGCACCTAATTAATTAAAATGGACGTTTTCAAGTATTTTAGTTATAATTTACTTTTGTTTGTATGAACCCCTATTTAAATAAAACACTTTATAATAATTGGAATATAGTTTTATTTATTTCAAATAATAATTACATGATGTCATTTAAGCCCATATTTAAGTTTAATTTGCGGCGTAATGTATGGTAAAGCGTAATACAGAAATTTTTTTAAACCTAAGGAAACCATCGCTTCACAATACGAGTCCAAATCTAATTCTAAATCCAAGTAGTCGCCAGACGCTCGCACTCCGGCATTATACATTTCATACGCCTTCTGTTGTCTGCCTATGGCCTCATCGTCGTAGCAAATATCCAGATCATAGTTCTGGGAATGCATGGCGTCCCAAGCTAGGGCATTAAGTTCGCGCGCTATCCTCTTTATTGCCAGTTGAAAATTGTCTGCCGCAGGCCAGGATTCACTAGAATATGACATCCACATAATGACTAATCTGAAACAATACAATAAAATGTTAGCTTTGTTATAGTACTGGTTGAAATATCTACTTACAAATAATCCTATATATACCACCAATCCCTAATTTAAATTATATTTCTAATACTATCCATCTACATGAAATTTTATAAGAGGTTGTGTTTTTGTCGGATAATGCGCCCATTCTTTTTCTCCTAGGTAACTCAAAGCATATCGCCCTTCTATAACGTTAACTTTCGCTATAAATGCTTCGGATAGTGCATTAGTTACGCGCCTTGGCAACCAACATTGAAAAACTTCATCGGTATTAGAATCGCGTAAGTGAAGTAGGAGACTTTTTCCATATCTGGTATCCTTCAATGTCATCGACTTAATCGGATAAGCTTGATCAATTATAAGCTCAGCTAAAGCCCTCTGCTTCAAAAATCTCATATTGATCATCTCATTAATACTATCAACCTCGACTTGAGACATATGAAAATGTATACTATTATTTTTACCTCTTATAAAAACACTGGCACTAATATATTGAAACTTCCTAGTTATAAAAGTCTAAAGACTAATACTGAACTGCCAGCTCCGCTAGGCTTACTATATAGCGATCGCCCCACTTCAAATTCCCTCTCCTCTTAGAATTGATGCCCTCTCAACCGCTAAGTGCGAAGTAGTGACTGTCGGAGGTAATGAGGGTCCAGCTATGTACGTAATACTTTCAAGGATAAGTCGTAATGTATTCGTCTATATGCATGTGCGACTCAAGGTCGAGGTGTAATATGTATATCTAGTTAATTGCATTTAAAACTCGAGGTAATAAGTGTTCAGCTATGTACACATTACTTTCAAGACCAAGATGTAATGCGTACATCTTGGTAATTGTAATTGCGTAATTGCTCATTGTAATTACTCATTATAATTGCTCATTATAATTGCTCATTGTAATTGCTCATTACCTCCTCTCTTTGATGACCTAGAAACGGCCTTAATTAACTACTGAAGAAACATTGAAAAAGCATTTAAAATACCGGAGAAATATTTAAAAATTATCAATTGAAGAAACATTTAAAATATTGAAGAAATACTAAAGAAAAATTCAAAATCTAAAAGAAACATTAAAAATATGAAAAATTATTAAAAAAAATGAAGAAATAAACATTCAAAACTACGAAATACAAAAGAAACAATAAAAATGTAAAAGAAATATTAAAAATATCAAAAACTTAGTCAAAAATGAAGAAAGAATCATTTAAAACTTAAAGAAACATTTTAAATATTGAAGAAATACCTAAGAAAAATTCAAAATCTAAAAGAAACATTAAAAATATGAAAGAATTTTAAAAAAAAAATGAAGAAATAAACATTCAAAACTACGAAATACAAAAGAAACAATAAAAATGTAAAAGAAATATTAAAAATATCAAAAACTTAGTCAAAAATGAAGAAAGAATCATTTAAAACTTAAAGAAACATTTTAAATATTGAAGAAATACCTAAGAAAAATTCAAAATCTAAAAGAAACATTAAAAATATGAAAGAATTATTAAAAAAAAATGAAGAAATAAACATTCAAAACTACGAAATACAAAAGAAACAATAAAAATGTAAAAGAAACATTAAAAATATCAAAAACTTGGTCAAAAATTAAGAAAGAAACATTTAAAACTTAAAGAAACATTTAAAATATTGAAGAAATACCTAAGAAAAATTCAAAATCTAAAACAAACATTAAAAATATGAAAGAATTATTTAAAAAAATGAAGAAATAAACATTCAAAACTACGAAATACGAAAGAAACAATAAAAATGTGAAAGAAACATTAAAAATATCAAAAACATAGTCAAAAATGAAGAAAGAATCATTTAAAAGTTGAAGAAACATTTAAAATATTAAAGAAACATTGAAAAATCATTTAAAATAACGGAGAAATATTTAAAAATTATAAATTGAAGAAACATTTAAAATTTTGTAGAAATACCAAAAAGAAACATTCAAAATCTAAAAGAAACATTAAAAATATGAAAAAATTATTAAAAAAAATGAAGAAATAAACATTCAAAACTACGAAATACGAAGGAAAAAATCAAAATGTAAAAGAAACATTAAAATCAAGAAAGAATCATTTAAAACTTGAAGAAACATTTAAAATATAGAAGAAATATTTAAGATATAAAATAAAAATTAAAACGAAAAAAAAAACATTAAACATACAAAAAATTAATCATTATTTAAAATTTAAATAAACATTTCAAATATGGGGGAAACATTTAAAATTCGAAAAATGAAGAAAGTGGCATTTGAAAATTGAAGAAACATTTAAAATAAGGAAAAAGTATTTAAAAGATAAAAAACAATATTCAAAATTTAAAAATGATACACATTAAAAAAATTACAATAATAATAATAAATATTCAATTTAAAATAAAAAAACATAGTAGAGATATATAAAAAATAAGGAAACATGAAACAATTATTTAAAATATAATAAAAAAAAATTAAAAATTTAATATAAATTTTATGAAAATAAAACTGAATATTCAAAAAAAAAGAAAAAGCATACGAAAGAAAAATTAAAATTCATTGATCAAACATATTTTATTGTATATTGGGATTTTTTGTTGCAAAATTTCCTAATATTTAATCTTCCAAGTAACACTAAAATATTTATAAAAAAACGTTTGTTATGGGACACCCATATTATGATTGATGGCGTGGCTTGCACTAACCTAGAGCCACAAGAGAGTTTGAGGAGCGAAAGAAAAAAAAGATAACATGTCGGATTACACACCATGTGGTCTAAAATATGTCACCGATGACTGAAATCCTTTTTCCAGATTATGTCACAAGCGTGTTTTGAAACTTAAATCTATTTAGTTACACAACGATAAATTTAATAAAAAAAAAATAAACTGATTTATTATTGTAAATTAACTTAATTAATCAGCCAATAATTTATCCAGATTAATTGATAATTTCTAATTATGCCATTGCGTCGACCATACTTAGCTCTAATTGATTTTTATTTGCATTTATTGTTTCAGATAGACAACTTTAATCACCTGTCAGTTGAAAATGTGACGTCGCAACAGGGGTAGTTTTAACCTTCAACCCCCCCTCGATTATCGGTTATAATCATGCATCACTTGGTCTGGACTGTTGTATTAGTGGGAGTAGTGGGGATCGATTTTTTTGGAGTGGGAGTGTTCTGTAATCAAGGTGAGTTTTTTAATGAAATTTTAATATTCTTATTAAATAATAATAATTGTTCGAGATATTTCTGCAATTGAAAAATTTTTTTTTTAATTTTGTATTTTTTTTCGGTTACTTTTTATCTGAAATTTTTATTAATAAAATTTCGACTTATTTATTTCCTTTTAATTTTTTTTTCTGAAATTACAATTTTTTCTTAGCAGTGGTTAATAGGAACAATAAAAAAATTATAATACAGATAAAATAATTTTATTATAAATTAATAAATTTACTATTTTTAAAAATAAAAGAAATTTTTTATTTAATCAAAAATTTCAAAATATTAAATATAAACTAAACAAAAAATAAAATATTATTCTAACTATTCAGGATGGTCAAATTTATCGAATCAAATCAATAGAAATTGAATAAAATCGATTGAAATCGAATAAAATCGATATCTCAAACAAAAAAAAAAACATTACAAATCCAAAAAAAATCGACTTAATGAAATGAATTTTAACCATCCTACATAATTAGAAACAAATCGATAGAAATCGAAAAAAGCTAAACTAATCGAAATAAAATAAAATACAGATGAATAAAATCGAAACAAATCAATGAAAATTGAATAAAATCGAATGAAATCGAATAAAATCTACATCTCAAACAAATTCGATTTTTTGAATTTGTATTGTTTTTTTTTGTTTGAGATATCGATTTTATTCGATTTCAATCGATTTATTCAGTTTTTATTGATTTGTTTCGATTTTATTCATCTGTATTTTATTTTATTTCGATTAGTTTAGGTTTTTTAGATTTTTATCGATTTGTTTCTATTATTTAGTCGATTTTTTTGAATTTGTATTATTTTTTTGTTTGAGATATCGATTTTATTCGATTTCAATCGATTTATTCAGTTTTTATTGATTTGTTTCGATTTTATTCATCTGTATTTTATTTTATTTCGATTAGTTTAGGTTTTTTAGATTTTTATCGATTTGTTTCTATTATTTAGTCAATTTTTTTGAATTTGTATTATTTTTTTGTTTGAGATATCGATTTTATTCGATTTCAATCGATTTTATTTAATTTTTATTGATTTGTTTCGATTTTATTCATCTGTATTTTATTTTATTTCGATTAGTTTAGGTTTTTTCGATTATTATCGATTTGTTTCTTACTATGCAGAATGGTCAAAATTCATTCGATTAAGTCGATTTTTTTGGATTTGCATTGTTTTTTTTTTGTTTGAGATATCGATTCTATTCGATTTCAATCGATTTTATTCAATTTTTTTTGATTTCTTTCGATTTTATTAATCTGTATTTTATTTTAATTCGATTAGTTAAGGTTTTTTCGATATTTATCGATTTGTTTCTATTATTAAGTCGATTTTTTTGGATTTGTATTTTTTTTTGTTTGAGATATCGATTTTATTCGATTTCAATCGATTTTATTCAATTTACATTGATTTGTTTCGATTTTATTCATCTGTATTTTATGTTATTTCGATTAGTTTATGTTTTTTCGATTTTTATCGATATATTCAGGATGGTCAAAATTCATTCCATTAAATCGATTCTTTTCGATTTGTATTGTTTTTTTTTTTTTTGAGATATCGATTTTATTCGATTTCAATTGATTTTACTCAATTTTTATTGATTTGTTTCGATTTTATTCATCTGTATTTGATTTTATTTCGATTAGTTTAGGTTTTTCGATTTGTTTCGATTTTATCGATGTTTTTCGGTTTTTTTTATTTTTGTATATTATTCGAATTTTCGAATTGGTTCAATTTTTTCCGATTTGTTTCGGTTTTATTCGATTTTTCAATTTTGTAACGTTCTTAGCGTTGTCAAATTGAATTTTGGCGCCTTGGTCCAGGTTTCGGACAATCCGTTTAAAGTATGAAAGCCACTTGCACGGGCAGCGTCAGTGGAGAAAAAATACTGGGACTGCAACTGGCACTCCAACTGGGAATGCCACAGCAGCTCCCTAGATAGACTCCGATTGTCGTATACCATAAGGTCGACTGGGGGTAAACGAAACAAGTACACGATTGACTCCATCTTTCGGCTATGGTTACAACTGGTACCTTAAACTCGAAGCTTCTAGCCTGTCCCACAATTATAAGTTAATTATAATCCAGTGCCGTGTGGGATTTAATTTAAAATGTTTTTATTATTACGGAAGTTAAAGTAACTTCGTTACAATTTGTTTCTGTACTTTGTCGATTTGTTTCAGTTTTTTTCGAGTTTTTTTAATTTCTTTCGATTTATGTTGTTTTTTTATTTGTATCGATTTTATTTCAGTTATTATTGATTTTGTTGATTTATTTCGGTCTTAATCGATATTTTTTTCGATTTCTATCGGCTTTTTTATGTTTCGATTTATTTCCGTTTTTCGTTTTGTTTCGGTTTTATTCGATTTGTTTCCGTTTTTTGATTTTTGTCGATTTTTTGTAATTTTATTAGATTGTTGTTGAATTTTTTCGATTTGTTTTGATATTATTTCAGATTTTATTGAATTTGTCGGTTTTTTTTCGATTTTATTCGGTTTTTGGATTTGTTTCCATTTGTTTCGGTTTTATTCGATTTTTGTAGATTTGTTTCGGGTTTTTCGATATTTTTCAATTTCATTCGATTCGAAAAATATGATTTTAATTTGGATCAATATCTGTTCATGATGACTTACAATTAGTAATAGATCTTGCATATAAAACTCCGCCAATGCATTTCAGAGATATTATTAATCAATTTGTCAACTGTGACTCACTCACCGCAATAATATCTAAATTATTTTGCAAAGTAATAGTTTTGATATCTAAAATATGATTACATAATGTACGTAGACTTAAAAAATTCAAATCATACAATGTAACGAAAAAATTGCCGATTTCTTACATTTTTTCGATTTTTACCATTTTTTTTCTGCTTTTTTCCGTTTTGCTTTCCTGACCCACCTCCGAGAAGGGAAAGTATTGTGAACGAGCTAAAAAAAAAATCGAGATAAAGATGGAAATATCTGAGATGATTAAGACCATTTCCAGATGGAAATCTGTCTGTCTGTGTGTATTCTTCATACGATAGAGGCCACACGTTTAATCCAATTGAGCTCAAATTTGGTATATGGGTTTGGGTTACCCGCCGGAAGAACCCATTAGTTTTTGTACGATATCCATCAAACGGAAGTGTCACTAACAAAAAATGACAGATGCAATATGTCACGGAATTTGACTGGCAATATGTCATTTGAAAGCCCTTAAAAAACTATATTCAGAACATTGAAAATTATTTCTCCAACTGCCACCTGTCACAAATAAAAAAATGTCAAAATTTGAAGGTTTAACATTAAAAATCTGAAAAATTATTCGTGGAAACTCGTCAGTAAAGTTTTGGGCGACACAACTGTTTTTTTTTTGGTTGTTTACGAGTTTTTTGTATTTTTTCTTCGTTTTTTTATTTCTCCGTTTTTCTTTTTTTGTGTTTTTCCTGCTAATTTGTGTTTTTTTATTGTTTTCATTTTTTTTTGATTTTCAGGTTTTTTGTTTTTTCCGATTTTCAGTTTTTTCCATTTTTCCCGGTGTTTTATTATTTGTTTCTATTGCTTTCCGGGTTTTCCTTTTTTAATTTCTTCTGTTTTTAATGGTATTTGCTGTTGTTTTCTGTTGTTTTCATAATTTTTTCTATTTTCTTTTTTTCTGTTTTTTTTTCGTTTTTTCCCATTTTTCGTTTGTTTGTTTTTTAATTTTTTCCTATTGTTTTATTTCTTCTGTTTTTAACGTTTTTCCTGTTGTTTTCTATTTTTTTTTTAATTTTTATTTTCTATTCTATTGTTTTCTTTTTTGTTGTTTGTTTTGCGTTTTTTTCTGATTTTCCGTTTTATTCTTTTTTATCTGTTTATCTTTCTTGGTTCTTTTGTCTTTTTGTTTTTTTTTTAATTTTTTTCTATTGTTTTCTGCGTTTTCCTTTTTTATTTTTTTAAATGTTTTTTTCTTCTTTTTTTATTGTATTTTCTTTTACTAATTTTTTCTGTGTTTTTGTTTGCGTTTTATTCTATTTTCTGTTTTTTTTTTTTTATTTTTTTATTTTTGTTTTTACTTGATTTTACCCACTATAAAACTTACTGATATCAATATGAAATCTACAAATATTATTCATCAGTCCATATAACATAATATTGAACTTACAAATAGTCAAATACGCAATTCCATTCGATTACAACGAAATTTCAAAATTTGATTTTGATAATGCCAGAAACGATTAAATTCGCTGATTAAATTCAGCGACCAAAATTTGGACAATACTATCGACGCTTTGCAAAACGTAATAATTAATTTCATACAAATATACAGAACGGAGCGTTTAAGTTAATTACAATTTTATATCAAAAAATAATTTTTATTCTTACTTAATTTTTGGTTATATATTTAGAGTTACTAGGAGAAGATTTTTAGAGCATAAATATTTTATAGTTAGGTATGATTTTAGTTTTTAAAACTTTTTCCATTGTTGTCAAATTTACTAAATAAGTTTTATTTTTTTTTGTACTTTTTATTTTATTAAAAGATTGATTTACTGCGTTTCTTTCATATTTTAAAATTTATAAAGGTCTATAATAATTTGAATTCTTTCCTATTTTTATCCATTTTTAAAAATAAATCTCTATTACTAGATATTATTTTCGTGTCACCCTGTACATATTATTAATATTTACAATATATCGCCGGACGTAATTTGGTTTTAGTGAATTTATTCCCGATTATTATCTGTTTACATTCAATTTCAGGGGCGCGTTTTAAAATTGAAATCGATATTTATTGGCGATCATAATTTATGATGGACCGTAGCCCGTATTTTAGCAGATTATAATTGTTTTTTTGCAACAATTTGTTACAAGTAGATGAGTTAAATAATTATTGGACTTTTCCTGTATTACGACTGACTTTGTCAAAATTTAAAAATAAAAATGACACTTTCATGTAGTATTTAGCGGGAAAGTAAAAATATACGTTGTGTGATTTCAAATAAATCCGGTAGAGAAATAATGAAGGAAATTAAAATTTTGTTTAAGTCCCCCATTTTTTCATCCATTTAAAAAAAAACCTGGAATATATTTTTATAGGTACATAAAGTATGGATAAATAGTATGAATCAAAATTAAAATTTAAACAGTCCCGTAAAAATACTGCTGCTGTAGGTACGCACGCCTCTGGTTGAAGTGAATCAACGCTTTTTTTACATTACTATGTCTTTTAGATTAATTTAGTTGTATTTATCGTTTAGTAAAAATATATCGTGACTCGACAATCCTTTCCGGAAAATTCTTCCCCGACAATCCCTCCCCACGATTCAATCATTTTCAGAAAATTCTTCTTCAGATTATTTACGGATAATTCTTCCCTAGATAATCTTTCCCCACGACGGGCCTCACCGGAAAATTCTTCCCCGGACAATAATTTCCGGACAATCCTTCCCTACGACAATGCCTTCTGGAATATTCTTCCCTAGACAATCCTTCCCTAGAAAAATATATCGTGGAAAATTCTGCTCCAGACAATTCTTTCTCACAAGAATTCATCCCGGAAACATCTTTTTCAGAGAATCAGTCCCCTACAATCCTTCCCCAGGACACAATAATTTCCGGGAAATTCTTCCCCAGTAAGTTCCCAGAAAATTCTTCTACAGACAGTCCTTCTAGGAATATTCTTCCCCTTGCAAGTATTCCCGGATAATCCTTCCCTACTACACAATTATTTCTGGAAAATTTCTTCACAGATCGTTACCAGAAATTTTTTCTCCAGACAGTCCTTCCAGGAAAATTCTTTCTCAGACCATCCTTCCTTAACAATCGTTCCCTACGACGCAATTCTTTTCAGAAAATTTTCCTCAGATAATTTCCGCATAATTCTTCCCCAGACAATTTTTTGCACGATAATCCTTTCCAGAAAATCCTTCATGCGACAATACATACTAGAAAGTTCTTACCTAGACTAGCTTTCCCGGAGAATCCTTCCCCATGACACAATCCTTGCTGGAAAATTCTTTACCAGGTACTTTATAGAAAATTTTTTCCCAGATTATCCTACACCAAAATATTTCCTGGAAAATTCTACTCCAGACAATAATACTTCCGGGACAATTCTATCTTATGAGAATTCTTATCGCCCGGAAAACTCTTTTCCAAATAATAATTCCCGGAAAATTCTTCTCCAGATCCTGACAGGAAAAATCTTCCTTTACCAGATAGCCGATCCCAGAAAATTGTTCCCATCGATACAATCATTCCTGAAATATTCTTCCCCATAAAATTATTCTCGGACAGTCTTTTCTCACGACACAGATGTTTCCGGAAAATTCTTCCCTAGATCCTTCCCGAAAAATTCTTTCCCAGATAATCCTTCCTGGATAATCCTTTCCTAGGACATTCCTTCGCGGACAATTCTTCCCCAGACAATCCTTCTCCACGACATTCCTTTCCGAAAAATACTTCCCCAGACAATAATTTCCGGATAATCCTTCCCTACAACGATACCTTCCGGATAGTTTTTCCCCAAACAATCCTGTCCTGGAAAATTCAGCCCAAGACATTCCTTCCTGGACAATACTTCCTGTACAACCCTGTTTCATGAGAAATGTTCCTGGAAAATTGTTTTTCAAATAATCATTCCCGGACAATTCTTCCCCACGACACAATCATTTCAGAAAATTTTCTCCCCAGGTCGTTTCCAGAAAATATTTCTCCAGACAATCCTTCCCGAACAATTGTTATCCAAGACACAATCCTTTTCATAAACTTCTTCCTCAGATCCTTTCCGGAAAATTTTCCCCAGACAATCCTTCCCGAACAATCCTTCCCCACGACTCATTCGTTTTCATAAAATTCTTCCTCAGATCCTTTAAGAATAATTCTTCCCCCATACAA
Source organism: Neocrepidodera transversa (assembly GCA_963243735.1). NCBI lineage: Eukaryota > Metazoa > Arthropoda > Insecta > Coleoptera > Chrysomelidae > Neocrepidodera > Neocrepidodera transversa. The sequence continues at coordinate 11,656 of CAUJLB010000152.1, read as the reverse complement.
TCCTTCCACATGACAGTCCTTACCCGAAAATTCTTCCCCAGACAATAATTTCCGGACAATCTTTCCCTACGACAATACCTTCCGGAAAGTTCTTTTTCCAAACAATCCTTCCCCTCACGACACAATCTTTTCCTGGAAAATTTTACCCCAGACAATCCTCCCTGGAGAATCCTTCCTGTATAATCCTGTTCCACAAAAAATCTTCCTGAAAAATTCTTTTCCAAATAATCATGCCCGGACAATTCTTCCCCACGACACAATCATTTCCGGAAAATTCCTTCCCAGATCGTTTCCAGAAAATATTTCTCGAGACAATCCTTCCCGAACAATTATTCCCCAAGACACCAAGACACAAACTTTTTCCTTGGATCCTTTCCGGATAATTCTTCCCAAGATAATCCTGCGCACGACAATCCTTCCTGGAAAAAATTTCCCCAGACAATAATTCCCGGAAAATCTTTCCCTACGACAATACTACCCGGAAAGTTCTTCCTCAGATAATTTTTCCCGGACAGTCCTTTCCCATGACACAATTCTTTTCCAGATTCTTTCCGGATAATTCTTCCCCAGACAATCCTTTCCTACAAAAATATTTCCTGAAAAATTATACCCCAGACAATCCTTCTTGGACAATCCTTTCCCACGAGAATTCATCCCGGAAAATTCTTTCGCAGATAATCATTCCCGTACAATCTTTTTCCACGACACAATCATTTCCGGAAAATTCTTCACCAGACAGTATCCAAAAATTTTTCTCTATACGGTGCTTCTAGTAAAATTTTTCCCCAGGCAGTCATTACCAGATAATTCCTTCCTACGACACAATTATTTCCGGAAAATTCTTCCCTAGATCGTTTCCAGAAAATATTTCTCCAGAAAATATTTCTCCAGTCAATCCTTAACGAACAATTATTCCCCAAGACACCAAGACACAAACTTTTTCATAAACTTTTTCCTTGGATCCTTTCCGGATAATTCTTCCCAAGATAATCCTACGCACGACAATCCTTCCTGAAAAATTTTTCCCCAGACAATAATTCCCGGAAAATCTTTCCCTACTTTCCCTACTACCTAGAAAGTTCTTCCTCAGATAATCTTCCTTTCCCACGACACAATTCTTTCCGGAAAATTCTTTCCCAGATTCTTTCCGGATAATTCTTCCCCAGACAATCCTTTCCTACAAAAATATTTCCTAAAAAATTCTACCCCAGACAATCCTTCCTGGACAATCCTTTCCCACGAGAATTCATCCCGGAAAATTCCTTCGCAGGTAATCATTCCCGTACAATCTTTTTCCACGACACAATTCCTCCACAGATGTTTTCCAGAAAATTTTTCTCTATACTCTCTATTCTTTCCCAGACAATCCTTCCCGAATAATCTTTCCCTTCGACACAATATTTTTCAGAAAATTTCTCCTCAGATCCTTTCCGGATAATGCTTCCCCAGACAATTTTTCGCACGATGATCCTTCTTGGAAAAATTTTTCCCAGTTAATAATTCTCAGAAAATCCTAGAAAGGTCTACCCCAAACAATTTTCCCGGAAAATTCTTCCCCACGACACAATTCTTTCCTAGATTCTTTCCGGATAATTCTTCCCCAAACAATCCTTCCCTACAAAAATATTTGCTGGAAAATTCTACCCCAGACAATCCTTTCCAGACAATCTTTACCACGGCAATTCATCCCGGAAAATTCTTTTCCAGATACTTATTCCCGTACAATCCTTCCCCACTACACATCCATTTTCAAAAAATTCTCCAGCTTGTCACTCCAGAAAAATTTTTCCTCAAACAAACATTACCGGATAATCCTTTCACACGACACAGTCATTTCCGGAAAATTCCTTTTCAGGTTATTTCCAGCAAATGTTTCTTTAGACAGTTCTTCCAGAAACATACACGATAATCCTTCTTGGAATATTCTTCCCCAGACAATAATTCCCAGAAAATTATTCCCTGCGACAATACTTCAAGGGAAGTTTTTCCCAGGACAATCCTGTCCCACGAGAAATTTTCCTGGAAAATTCTTTCGCAAATAATCATTTCCGAACAATTCTTTCCCACTAGAATTAATTCATCCCGGAAAAATATTTCCCAGTAATTATTCCCATACAATCCTTCTTGACGACACAATCATTTCCGGAAAATTCTTCCCTAGATCGTTTCCAGAAAATTCTTCTCCAGACAGTCGTTCCAGGAAATTTCTTCCCCAGGCATTCATTCCCGGATAGTCTTTCCCCATTACACAATCATTTCCAGAGAATTCATCAATAGAACGTTTTCAGAAAATTCTTCCTAAGATCCTTTTCGGAAAATTCTTCCCTAGACAATTCTTCCCCACGGAAATCTTTACTGGAAAATTCTTCCCCAGACAATAATTTCCGGACAATCCTTCCCTACGACAATTCCTCCTGGACAGTTCTTCCTCAAAGAATCCTTCCAAACAACAAAACCCTTTAATGGAAAAATTTACCCCTTCCTGGATAATCCTTTCCCACGAGAAATCTCAGTGGAAAATTATTTTCTAAATAATCATTCCCGGATAACTCTTCTTCATAACATAATTCATTTTTGGAAAATTCCTATCTAGATCGATTCCAGGAAATTTTTCTCCAGGCAGTTCTTCCAGGAAAATTCTTTCGCAGACAATCCTTCCTGAACAATCGTTTCAAACGATACAATCATGGTCTAGGGAAGAATTATCCGGAAAGAAGAACATTCAGAAAATTGTTCTTCTTTCCGGATAATTCTTCCCTAGACCATCCTTCACACGACAATTCTTCCTGGAAAATTATTCCCCACACAATAACTCCCGGAAAATCCTTCCTTACGACAGTACTTCCCGGAAAGTTCTTCCCCAGATAATATTTCCCGTACAAGCCTTCCTGACGACAAAATAATTTCCGGAAAATTCTTCTCTAGATCGTTTCCAAAAAATTCATTTCCAGACAGTTCTTTCAGAAAAATTCTTGCACCCAGACGATCATTCCCGGATAATCCTTCCCCACGACTCAATCGCAAAATTTCCCCACAGAGCGTTTCCAAAAATTTTTACTCCAGACAGTCCTTCCAGGAAAATTCTTTCCCAGACAGTGCTTCCCGAACAATCGTTCCCTCAGACATAATCCTTTTTAGAAAATTTATAATAAAATGCTTCCGGATAATTTTTCCCCAGACAATCTATCACACGATAATACTTCCTGGAATAATCCCCAGAAAATTCTTCCTTGCGACAATACGTTCCGGAAAGTTTCTCCCCAGACAATTTTTCCCGGGGAATCCTTTCCTACAATACAATCCTTCCCCACAACACAATCCTTTCCGGAAAATTCTTCCCCAGACAATCCTTCCCCACGACAATCCTTACTGGAAAATTCTTTCTTAGACAATAATTTTCGAACAATCCTTTTCTACGGCAATACTTGCCGGAAAGATCTTCCCCAAACAATCCTTTCCGACTATACAATCCTTTTCTGGAAAATTCTACCCCAAACAAACCTTTTTGGACCATTCTTCCCCACAATAATCCTTCCCGGAAAATTCTTCCCTTTCTGGACAATCGTTCCCTTCGACACAATCCTGTTCAGAAAATTTATAATCAAATCCTACCGGATATGTAAAAAGATACACTTAATATTATTACTTAATTGGTTTAAAAAGTTACTGAAAAAAAAATAAATAAAAATCAGAGGTTTGAACCACACTGCGCCACACTGACATAAGGATATTATTAAATATTTTAGTCCCTAAGGAGTAAAAGTGCCACTTAAGTACCTTTACATAGATTTTTAAATATTTTTGTCTTTTGTTTTATGTAAAAATATATGCCTATAATTAAAATAAAAATTTAAAAATTAGAACAAATCTCAAAAATATTAAGTTCGAGCCACTTATCCCATTATTTATTTCGTAAGTATTGTGAACGAGCTAAAAAAAATTCGAGATAAAAACAGAAATTTCCATTTTCGGGTCCCCTGAGACGATTAAGACCATTTCCAGATGGAAGTCTCTCTGTGTATATTCTTCCACGATAGAGGCCACACGTTTAACCCGATTGAGCTGAAATTTGGTATAGGGGTTTGGGTTACCCGTCGGAAGAACCCATTAGTTTTTGTACGACATCTGTGAAACAGAAGTGTCACTATCAAAAAATGACAGATGCAAAATGTCACTGAATTGGACATGCAATATGTCGTTTGAATGCCCTTGAAAAACTCTATTCAGAACAGTTAAAATTATTTCTCCAACTGTCACCTGTCAAAAATTAAAAAATGTCAAAAGTTGAAACTTGAACATTATATATTCGTGGATACTCGTCGGGAAAGTTTTGGGGCGACACAACTGATTTTTTAGAAGTCGGCAAGTTTTCGAAAAAATTGTGAACTATAAAAAACAGAAGAAAAAATATCAAATAGGGTGAAAGAGGTAGTGATTGGCCTTTGGGGATTTATTGGCCACTTCCTATTTAAACAGTTTTGTTAAGAAATGTACACAATTAAAAGTATTCGTCGTAAAATCAATAAGACGTGGCAACAGTTTTCTTTCCGTTAATGCAAACCATTTGAAATTTGGCAACATAGTTTTAATTTGGCGGGAATCTGTTTAAGGCGTTAACCGTGTTTCTACTAAAAGACTGATTTTCTTACGGAAAAGTTAATAGCCTGAAAATGGAAATGTAAGTACAGGATTATATATTTTAGCTAAGTTGTTGTCTTAATTATTTATTAACCATAAATAAGTGTTAGGGACTTAAATAAAACCGTTTTTTTGCACTCTAATCTCCAAAATTATTATAATTATTGTGTGGCAAACCACCACAAAATAATTAAGTTAAATTTTAGTTATTGGCTAAGGGGATCAATGACTACCTTATACGTAAAATATGTTCTGTTTATGTGAAATTGTTATTAAATAGGATCAAGTTGTTAAGAGAGACAATATTAAATGTATGAGATGGTTATTTTCAATTGTTGGCCGGTGACCAATAACTACAATATAAGGATGGCCAATCACTGACCGTTTCATATTGTTTTCAGATTTTGTTTAAAATGCCTAAAGTACAAGAAGGCAACATTTATTCAAAAAAAATATTCAGAAGAAGACATTCAGAAAGCTTTACAAGAAATAGCCGCTGGAGTAGCACTTCGAGAAGTTGCTAAAAAATATAAACATTACAATTTAGACGAAGCTTGAAATTTAAAAACAAGTTTAGGTCCAAATGCCTATCTGACCAATTAATAGGAAACTGCTCTAGTAGAATGGATTATAAAAAGTTCTAAAAAAGGTTTCCAAGTCGTAAAGAAGATATTCAATTGTCTGTAAAAGATTTCCTTGATAAAGCTCCTAGAAAAACACCCTTTAAGAAAAACTACCCAGGAGAGGATTGGTACAAATCATTTTTAAAGCGTCACCCATTCCTAGCTGAAAGAACTTCAGAACATGTCACATCAGCAAGCTTTACTGTTGTTAAAAAAGATATTCAAAAATGGTTTACTTTAAAAGATTATGACCATATTCTTCAAGATCCAGTAAAAATATTCAATGCGGACGAAACTTGTTTTAATCTTTGTCCTAAAACTTTTACTGTTCTGGTTCCAAAAAGTTGAAGAACGTTTACGAGATTGAACATGCCTCTTCTAAACAAAATCTGTATTGTTCCCTTTTTCTGCCGATGGTGTGACTCCTCCTCTAATAATATTTGCAGGAAAAAGACTAAAATCAGAAGTTTATGAGTCCGTCCCAAAAGAATGGGGTGTAGGAACATCCGCCACTGGATAGATGAAATCAGAGATTTTTAATGATTAATATTTTTCATCTTTATTTATTACAAAAAAAGGTTAAATTACCAATTATACAGAGGATATTGAGGAACCTGCCGACACGACCACAATTACATACAAAGTATTTAAGAATATTGTTGGAACAACTATTAAGCAATTTAAGACAAATGTCTTAAATGATCTTAGGAAGGAATTTAACAAAAAGGAAGGGGATACTGTTACGTAAAATTCCTTTTTAGAACTCAAAGGTATAGAGAATACAGAGCAACAGAGTCAAGAAATTAATGAAAACAGTATTTTGTTACAAAATGAAACCATTGAAATGCTGTTGAAAAAAATTCCAATTTCAAATCCGAACCAAGAAATTTTTAAGTTTGACGTAAATAATATACCAATTATTATACGAACAGCGAAAATATTATAATTGAAGAAATGCCATTTAATAACATTGAACATGTTGACTCAGACGCAAACTTAATTGGAAGCATTAACGAACATCTAACATTGCCCCAAACACCAAAAAGAAAAAGAAAAAAAAATACTAAAAAATCGTCTTTTGTAATCACTGGAATAAAAAAAACGTTGTTATGCTCCACTACTCAGACGTTTTTAAAACCTACGATAAAAAGCATCTAGTACTTAAATGGTTTTTTAACGTCCATGTCAAAAGGTTTTTTATAAAGTCACAATACGCTTTTAAAACGTTTTATTTGAGTCGTTTTTAAAACCACCAGTAAAAACGTCAAAAAACGTTTTGTTTAGGTCCTCAAAAGCATGTTTTGAGAAAAAGGCGAAAAGTTACGATTTTTAGACGTTTTTGTAAGTTGTTTTTATAACCACTGTAAAAAACGTCCACAAAACGCTGTTTTTAGGTTTGCAAAAGTATATTTTGAGAAAAAATCATAAAAGCGATTTTTTTAAGCGTTCCATTTCAGTAGTTTTTAAAACAATCAGTAAAAACGTCTAGAAAACGTTTCGTTTAGGTCCTCAAAAGAATGTTTTGAGAAAAGTCAGAAAGTTACGTTTTTAAACGTTTTTGTACGTCGTTTTTATAACCACTGTAAAAAAACGTCCAAAAAAACGTTGTTTTAAGGTCTGCAAAAGTAGTTTTGAGAAAAAATCATAAATAGGACGTTTTTTAAACGATTTATTTCAGTCGTTTTTAAAACCACCAGTATAAATATGTTTTTTTTTGCTTGTATGAACGTCTTTTGTCGAACAATTTAGTCCATTTTGAAACGTTTTTAAAACATCCTTTTTCGACGTCTATATGACGATAGAAGTTGTGACATTTGAACTATAAAAAAACGTTTTATAAACGTTCTTAGGTACTTTAAAGGACGTCCAGTGGACGTTTTAAGAGACGTCCAAAAAACGTCCTTTGTCGAACCATTTATTTAGTGAAACGTCTTTAAAACGTCCTTTTTTCGACGTCTATATGACGTTAGAGGTTGTAACATTTACACTATAGAAAAACGTCTTATAGACGATCTCGGGTACTTTAACGAACGTTTTTAAAACGACCCGATGGTCGGTCGTGTACGTTTTTAAGATGTTTTTAAACGTCTTTGTGCTGTTAGGGATTATATCTGACTATATTTTAAAAAAACTAAAAAATCATTTAAAAGTCCGTGGATAATCCTTGAAAAGTCCTTAGAAAGATCAATGAAAAGTTCTTTGATAACCCTTGAAAAATCTTTGATCAATCTTTAAAAATTCTTTGAGAGGAGTCGTTGAAATTTTTTTTTGAAATTTTTGATTAAAATTTTTGAAATTTTTTAACAGCAATTTTTATGCCAAAATTTTTGATAAATGTTTTAAAAGCATTTCGTCAAAATACTTGAAATTTTTAATTGAATTTTTCAAATTTTGAATTTTTGAAATTTCATATTTTTAAATAATTTTTTTAAATTTTGTTATTGAAATTGTTGATTTTTTTAACATTTCTGTGTTTAAAATTTTTCATCAATATTTTTAAAATTTTTTTTTCAAGTTTTTATCAAAATTTTTGAAATTTTTTAATAGCAATTTTTGATAAAAATTTCAAAACATTTCATAAAAATTCTTGAAATTTTTAAAGTTTTTAAATTTTTTAAATCTTTCTCAAAGATTTTTGACAAATTTTTGAAATTTTTAAAAATTTTGATTCACACTTTTAATCAAAATTTTTTAAATTTTTTCATTGAAATTTTTGATTTGTATTAATATTTCTGTTTAAAAGTTTTCATCAAAATTCTTAAATTTTTTTATTGAAATTTTTGATCAAATTTTTTGAAATTGTTTAACAGCAATTTTTGATAAAAATTTCAAAACATTTCATAAAAATTCTTGAAATTTTTAAACAATGTTTTGAAATTTTTTAAATCTTTCTCAAAGATTTTTGACAAATTTTTGAAATTTTTAAAAATGTTTATTCACACTTTTAATTAAAATTTTTTAAATTTTTTCATTGAAATGTTTAATCAAAATTTTTGAAATTTTTTAACAGAAATTTTTAGTCAAAATTTTGATAGAAATATTAAAAATATTTCAACAAAATGCTTTAAATTGTGAATCGATGAAATTTTTGAATTTTTGAAATTTTTTAAATTGTTTTTAAAAATTTTTGACAATTCTAAAAATTTTTATGAACTTTTCATTCATATTTTTAATCAAAATTTTCTAAATTTTGTTATTGTAATTTTTGATTTTTATTAACATTTCTGTGTTTAAATTTTTTTATCAAAATTTAAAAAAAAATTTTTTTCAATTTTTTATCAAAATTGTTTGAAATTTTTTAACAGCAATTTTTATGCCTAAATTTTTGATAGATATTTTCAAAAGCATTTTGTCAAAATTCTTGAAATTTTATATCGAATTTTTCAAATTTTGAATTTTTGAAATTTTAAAAAATTTCATTCATATTTTTAACCAAATTTTTGAAAATTTGTTATTGAAATTTTTGATTTTTATTAACATTTCTGTGTTTAAAATTTTTCATCAAAATTTAAAAAATTCTTTTTTCAATTTTTTATCAAAATTTTTGAAATGTTTTAACAGCAATTTTTATGCCAAAATTGTTGATAAAAATTTCAAAAACATTTCATAAAAATTCTTGAAATTTTTAAACAGTTTTGAAATTTTTCTCAGATTTTTGACAAATTTTGAAATTTTTAAAAATTTTCATTTACACATTTAATCAAAATTTTTTAATTTTTTTTCCATTGAAATGTTTGCAATTTTTAAACAGAAATTTTTAGTCAAAATTTTTGATAGAAATTTTAAAAATATTTCATCAAAATTCTTGAAATTGTGAATCGATGAAATTTTTGAAATTTTTTAAATTTTTCTTATAGATTTTTGACAAATTTTAAATTTCTTCAAATTTTTAAAGTGGTTAAAGACCAAGAAAGTCAATTAACTGTATCCATACTTATTAAAAAAAATATCCTTATACAGTATGTTCCAGTAACTTGGAACCATATGGGCAACTTTTTTATTGTTAATTTTAGGAAAAAAACTTATTCTTCATAAAAAATTCTGCATTTTCTAAAATCTAAAATACCAATTTTTTTCAGTAACAAACTTTTATTTCGTCGAAATTATGTCCAAACAATGAATTGGGACTTAAAATATAAAACTTAAATATTTTTAAGCCACGATTTGAAGATTATTATAAAAAAACACAAAATACTGTTAATGTATAGAAATTATTTATATAAAAGAAGAAAGAAAGCCAATTTGTATTTTCAAGTGTGTAAAAGTATTTATTGAGAGATGTATATATATAAATCTCTAAGTCATAAAACTTGTCGAGCGCTTTCGGCACGCAGTGCCATCTTCACGCAGTGCCGAAAGCGCTCGACAAGTTTTATGACTTAGAGATTTATATATATACATCTCTCAATAAATACTTTTACACACTTGAAAATACAAATTGGCTTTCTTTCTTCAAAAATAAGTGTGTACGCACCAAGAAGTAACCTTCAGTTACCCATTTATTAATTATTTATATAATTTAATTTCTTATATTGTTTTTTTATATATACACAATTGAACCAAAATTGACTCAATTAAGTTTATTTAGATTTATTTTTTTCTATTGGTTAATTGCTATATTGAAATTTACTAATTTTATTTATTTTTTTGTTACAGAAACCAGCCTCCTCGAAGAACCCTCAACCCCAAAACCAACCCCCGAACAAGACGAATCTCTACTCCTCAACAGCGACCCACCAATCTTCCTCGCCGAACCTCAAAACGCGTTCGTAGTAAAAAACCGTCCGGCAACATTGCAATGTCGCGTCGCGAATGCGCTTAGTCTCTACTTCAAATGTAACGGCGTGAAAAAGCTCGAAACGTTCGAAAATTGGTTCGTGAATCCGCAAAATGGCGTCATAATTTTTGAAGCTGATGTAAATGTTACTAGGGACATGGTCGAGGAGTTTTCCGGTAAAGAAAAGTTTAAGTGTGAGTGTTTTGCTTGGAGCGGTAGAGGGAGTGCTAAGAGTCAGCCGGCTACTGTGGAAGTTGCATGTAAGTAATAATAAATTTATAATACGACATAACCTCAAACTTAAATCAACTGACAGTACATCTACAGATACCTTATAACTTAGTGAATATGAAATTTGGGATTTTTCACATAAAAAATTATATTATTATTATTCAGATTTATTCAGTTTTTTTTAAATCATTTTCAATTAGATGATAATAAAAATATAATTACATAAAACAGTCATAATTTTATTGTACCTACATATGAAATTAACTATAATTACCCATTTTCATGCTGATAGAATTTACATTTTTTAAAAAAAAAATGCAGGATTAAGTCATTAACTTTTAGCGCGATAAAATCTTGGTAATTTCTGTAATTTAATATACCTTTAAAATGTTATATGGAAGTTTTGGTTAATATTTAATCATAAAAGATAATAACAAAATTGATTTAGAAAATAATTTTTTAAATCATTTTTAATAATCTAAAAATAATTATACAGAGTGTTATTGATATACATGTAAAAATAAAATTTTACTAATCGTAATTATTATAAAAATACTATAAATTATAGTATGATCGGCAACACTGTAGATTTTAGAAATAAAAGCTCACTCTGATGATCTTTTTATGTCTAATTCAGGTCAAGTTCAACATGATTTATGTCAAATTCAGTAGCGTACACCGGATTTGAAATACATTTTTAAAACGTAATTATTCATTTTATTATATGTATTTTTTCAAACACCCTGTATGGAACAATATTAAAATTTCTTCAAATAAAGAACTATAATTTGTTCGATACGAAAAAAAAATTTTTTTTGTATAATTGCGAATTAGTATGTATAATAATAAATAGTAAAAGTTAATGAAAAACGTTTTAAAAATCAATTTTTTGAGTTAAAAATGTTTCTGGTATCCCACAGGGTATCACCAAGAGGCTACTTTTTAAACAAAAATATGTACTGTGACTTACCCATACTAAGGTAAATAATCTTATAAATTCGATAACGAAAAGGGATCATTAATTAGGATTGGTATACTATAGATGTTTTTCAAATAAGTGACAGAAAAATTGGGTTACATATTGTAACACTAAAGAGGGCTTCAAATTTTTAAAACTAAATAGGGCGTCAAATTTTGTAACACTAAAGAGTTAGTCAATTTTATTAACAACAAAGAGGTCATCAAGGGCGTCAATTATTTTGTAACACTCAAGAGAGCGCGAGTTTAGAACACTAAAGAAGGCGTCAATTTTTTAATACTAATGAGGACGTAAATTTTTTAACACTAAAAATGCTTGTATTTCTATAATTAAAGAGGGCGTCAAGAGCGTCAATTTTGTAACACTAAAGACAATGATAATTTTGTGACACTAGAAAAAGCCTCAATT